>CM052060.1:20874084-22075582 GCA_028476895.1 Tetranychus truncatus
GGATTCTCAACTCAAGATTACCCAAATCAGCCATCTTTAGTACCAGGTTTGGATGGCTTATAAACCTAACATGTGAACACAGATTTGACTGTCGATTAATCTTGATTCAATTTGTTCTCATTAACAAAACATGATCCAATTTAACCTTATTAAGATGATTAACCAACTCTTAATAATTAACTTCATCTCGGAAAGTTGAATGGCTCATTTCATCAAGACAAAATGCTTATGCAGCCACTTTTTTCAACGTTGCCCATTTGGCCAGATTAGATGAACCCTAAATTAGCTGTTAACTAATACTTAAAGCTGAATCCAAGCCACAACAATAAAATAACGCTGCTATTACAATTGATGATCAATTGTTGCATTGAACTTGTCTCCCAGCAATTTGTTATTCATGAAATTCAAGTAACCAAACAAGTTTACTTGATTAACATTAACAAATGAATCAGGAAGTGACATCAATGATACTCTATTGAAACAATTTGATAAAACAACAGTTAGTTAATCATGTTAATAGTTTAAAGGTTAAAAAATTAACAAAATAGAGGTTAAATATCGCCTCAGCTTAGATGGTAATGAATTAATATGACAACAAACAACATTTGATAGTCTCAAATGAATTTTTGATTTACCTTTCACACAATTCAAGCAATCACTTTCAATTAACTTCAATTGACATTGAATGCTCGGCTGATCACTTTCCATTAACCCAATCAATTAATCACTGGTGATGCCTTTAATAATATAATAGATAAAAGGTTTAAAATTATCAATCGGAAGGAAGAGAGAAAAGCTATAAAAGCTAATTTTAACTAAAAGTAAAAGATTCTCATTTTAGGTGTAAAAATTGAATTGTACTTGTGACAATTGGCCTTATTAAATTGTTATATCTTATTAACACACTTACACTTAAACTAAATGAAATGTTCAAGGATATTTAATGATAATCAATAGCATTTTTACCCATTTTTTAGCTTTAAAATAACAATTTTGATTGAAATAAAAATATAATACTAAAAGTATTGAGAGTTTATTATTTTGATCTTGAACAGCAATTGCTATTGTCTTTTGATGTTCAATTAGCAATACTTTCTATGATAACTTAACTTGAAATCAATTGAAATCAAAACTATAGATCAGATTAATTCATTTTAATTGTCATTCCAAGCAACATTGAAGTTGATTCCTTATGATGTTGTACTAATTAATCGTTTATTTCCGCATAATTATTGATTTGTTGAAAGGTAACCATCTTTTTAATCATTTTGTTTCATTCTTATAATGCCAAGTCAAACCATTGTTATTAAATACAGATTAACTTGTTTGTGATTAACTTACTTTACGCTGTTGATAACAATTGGATTAAGCAATCATCAATAATAAAATGCTATCAACAGTTGGTCAGTTTAACAGTTGAATATTGTTATTACATGTTAATGTAATAATGAAGATACCAGTTTTTTTAAAAGCAACAACAATTTCAATTGTTTTACCATTTGATTGATCCTTAAAAGTAGCTTTTTTATTGCATTTCAATGTAAAGTTGAAGTCAATTTTTCATTCCAAATCATCTTTTATTTATAATATTTTTTGTTATTAGGTAACTGGCAAAATGGACTGTAATCAATAGCTCACACCAATTTGAAGATTTCAATTTTAGATTGTATATTGTTTACAGTTCAATTGTCTGCGTTTTTGTCTGCATTTAACGTAATATTTAAAATGAGCCAACAATTTATCGGAAAGGATTCATTCAACTCGTAAACATTCATTTGGTTATGTTTAATCGGCTGGAGGCAAAGGATTTCCCAGCAATCTATTTAATCCTTATCAATTTAACTGCCTCAAGTTACGAAATTATTTACTATATTTACTGATTTCCTAGCATTTATTGATAATCATTCCTGATTGAAACCATAACTTTGTTGCAATCCTGTTTTTGTATGTCAATCCAATGCAAATGGAAAGAAAGACAATTTAGTCGTAAACTAAATCAGATGATTGAATTGTCGTACAAATTAAACAGCTTTTATATCAAACCCAAAGACGTTGGACAAGGTAAACATGCATCAAAATGTAATTATGAATCAAACCTAGTATGTTCATTGGATTAGATTCATTTGTTGCAATTTTGTATTTTGGTTTTGAATCTTTTGTGTCTTTTCTCAGTTTCATGTTTTCATTTTTTCTTCCTTTTTCTGTTTTTAAGAAGATTTGTGGAGCTTTTCCAGTCAAATCAAGAGGATCAGTGGATTCAATATTACTGTTACAATCTGTATCCATTATGAATATGGAATGGTTTAGGATGGAGAGAAGAGGAATTCCAGAAATTAGTTTAAGTTAAAGAGTTATAATCCCGTTCGACTGGTCAGTCTGGGACTGAGATCTAGAAATTTCTAGAAAAATTTTCTTTTCACAAATTCCTCTGTAAAAGATGGCCGTAACAATGAACGTTACCTATGAAATGGGCTCTGTAAGATTGGGCCAATAATTAGTGTCTCTTAAAGTAAACAAACCTAATGACTGCAGTTTCCATTTTGGTTTGAACAAGCTTATCCTTTCAAGTATTTTCATCCTGCAATTATCATTTACCTGGACTGGAAAAAAGTCCAGTAAAAGGGTTTTAAAAGTGGAGACTTAAGATTCAACTTGAGGACAACAAAGCGGTCCACAAATGTCTTTAGGCTCTTCAGCCAAATCTCGGAAATTGGCCATATTTTGGAATCTTCTAGAAACTCATTTCTGGTTTCGATTCAACCGAAGGTGTTAATCAACAATAAAGCCTGGAGATCAACCATTATTATTTTATAAACATTTTATTTTAATTTAATCAGAGTACATTGAAAAAATGATGAATCTTCACTATTGACTTTTGGTAATGGAAAGCAAATATTTCACAAATCAAAATAATTGAACAGACTGGAAATATTGCGATAATTAAGGTTGGAAAATAATAGCTGTAATGGGCAATTGTTAACTTGTTATAGTCTATTTTCGTGTTGATACTATTATCTATTGATGTTGTTTGCCGGTATATATGTGTAGGCCTAATGCCGTGCTTGAAGTGAAAATGTTTTCCTAACTGTGCCTCAGTGTGTTGATAAATACGATTCACTAATTTATCGTAAAGGGCCTGACTAATTTGTGTGTTGATTAAATTGACTGCTAAACTTGAACCAAAAGGTGCACTGTATTCAAAATACTTGCCTAATTGTTCACTTTCTTTATCATATACTTCCATGTCTTTTTTAGCCTTTTCAACCTCCCATTGGCCAGCAAGAAAGACAAACATTTGTGCATTTTTAATAATTTTGCTGAACGTAATCGTTGAATAATGTGTTTTAACATGAGCTAAAATGTTTCCACCTCCACCTTGAGTAATAAGTTGTTCAATAGTTCTATGACAATTGCCAATCTTGATGGTGTGTAGTGTTAAATTACGGTCAATTAGATCACTGAGACTGGTAACTGGTGATTCACTTGATGTTAGAGTAAGATCGGTCTGGAAATTTACCGAGTACCAAATTTGAAGTAATGTTAATACAACTGTCAAGGTGATTCTCATCAATTGGATTGCTGCTGTTGGTGAGGTTAGGTGATTGTGTCCATTAGTACCGATAATCATCTTGGATACTTTGGTGATGGTAATTTTGGTGTCGTTGCTGGTTTTATTGTATTGTCTTTCATTCCGACGGGTAAGGACAACAATAAGTGGAGTCAATTTAACAAAAATTGCTAGTCCAATCAGCAATATTATTACTGAAGGTTGGATTGTTGCCAATGTTATTAAACAGTCTAGCGAAAATTCAGTTAATGGATTCCGGTAATAGGTTATAAAGAAGCAACCTTTCTCGTCTGCTGGTGGGGACAGAGTCAAATTGGGGTAAATTGAATCGTATAGATAGATTCCTGCGTGAATTTGATCACAATCAGAGCCATTTAACTGAATGAAACGGGCAAGTTGAGTACAAGTACCATTAACACAGCCACCGGCGTCTTGACTTCCACTTTCCCAAGTAACATTGAATCCTTGGTATAAAACGAGTCCCCAACGGTAAAAATATTTTGCTAATAAACCTTCAGGTTTTTTGGTTGTTGAGTTTACAAAAAAGATGGGACGACGATCAAGAAGGGCTAATCTTAGATTTAAATTATTAGACATTATGAGATCTAATTATAATTATTTTAGATTTGTTGGATGTAAAACAATTTTGTAAATCTGTTATTATAATGTTAGCGAAACCAACTAGTGTCAACTCGGATTGGTATGCTACTAACAATTAGATCTTTCCGTAAACTATTCTCAAGAATTAAAGTCTATTTAACTGCTTATGTAAAAATATAAGGGGTACTTGATCATTGTTGCCTCAATTTTTGAATTTTATTGTTGTTTTATTCAAATAAATTGACAAAATAGAACTTAAAAAATCATTATATGTCATGTTATTAAAATTAACTCCATGTAAATTTTGATAGCATCTAACTTGGCTATTCCTATGTTTATTATTTGTAAGATAAAAGCCATGAGTGTTAGTGTTTATATGTGAAATTGTCTACGAATTATGAAAAATACATTTGCAGCTAAATTTTACAGTTTCGAGTGAATTATGTGAAATATCAAATTATTGAATAAAGTTTGGCAATTGAATTGTAGTTATTATTGGAATAAATTGCTTTTGAAGAAGAAATATTTGTAAGTATTAGTATATGTTTTAAGTTCATATAATTATTTGAGATTAAATTAGGCTGAAAGTTGTGAAAAAAATTCTTAAAGAAATTGAATGGCCAGCCCCAATTACGGATTATGACTTGATGATTTTTCCTATCCATTCATATAATCATTGGTCGTTAATTGTGTTGAATATGAAAGATAAAAGTGTTAATTATTATGATACAAAGAGAAAGTCCAGGCCAGAGATTTTGGAAGATTTTGAGATGCTGTTGAAACATTCTTATCCAGATATTGAATTTTCTTATCTCAATCACATAAACATCCCGCAACAGCCGGACGGCGATAGTTGTGGCCCCTTCGTTTGCAACAATGGTGCACTGATTGTGTTTCACTACTTGACGGGTTTAGAAAAATATGATATTTTATTGCAGAACCAATATAATAAGGTAAGTCTATTCTGATCTCTTTTTTTTCTCAGTTTTAATTTCTTTCGACTTCTTTTTTTATCAGGGTCACATCAGGCAAATGCGTAACAAGCAAAGAAAATCTCTGCTTGAAAAAAAAATAGTTGAAAGTCATGTTGTCACAAATTTCATGCCAAAAATAATGTAAGTTATCGAAAATTTACTAAATTGAATATTAACTCTTGCATTCATGTTTTTTGATAATAGATTGCAAAAGGAAGCTATACAGGAGCTAGTAAAGCGAAAACGTGCTGAACACGAAATGGAGACTAGAAAGAAACAAAAGTAAGTGATTTCAGACAACGAATCCACCAGGACCCTTTTATAAAACTTTCATCATTTATATTTTCAGATTGGACAATTTGAGTCGCACACTGGAGGAGAAAAAAGAACAATTTGAAATACTCAAAAGTTTGCGTAAAAGGTAAGTGAAAATTATGTTATGTAAAGAAATTCAACTAATTTCAACTTTTCTTATATTCCAGCAAAGGTAGGCAACTCCGAACCCGGAGTAGTGCATTGACTCCAGACGATTCAGCAGATAACATTCCAGTTGAAGCAACACAAAAGATTGCACCAGAAAAGAACAACATAAAAGAGGCTGAATTCCATAGACCTGGAATTGCAAAGCGAGCTTCAACGAGGTTATCAAAACGCAAAGCTAAGCCGCAAGATGAAATAACTACAAAATACATGCATCATAGAGAAAATTTAAAAACTCGAGACGAAGATCCAGCTTCTTATCAAAGAATTTTAGCACTTTTAAGTCCGCGTAAATACAAAAATAACGCACAAGGAATTTCTATTCAAGCTGAAGACAAAGTTTCTCAAGCAGACCTTCCCAGTAGTACAAAGTCTATCGACGCAACAGTTGATAACTCGCTGCATCCGATAACCAATGTTGAACAACCTGTCGTAGACGAAATTGAACAACAAGAAACCCAAGAAGATAATCAAAAAGATAATGCAGCTGAAAAACCAGAAAATGAACATAAAGAAGATGAACAAAGAGTTGATCATTTGTAAGTATAATTACTTGAGATTAAGATTTAAGAAACTTAAGATTTACTTAAGAGACTGGGCAATTAAACTTCGTGGAGTACCTTTGGTCAGTGTTGATTATCGTCTGGCTCCTGAGAATAAATTTCCTAGTGGACTTCAAGATTGTCTTGATTTATATTTATGGATAACTAGTGGTTTAGATGAGGTCAAAGATTTGATTGGTTTTCATCCAAAACGAATAATTTTATGCGGTGATTCGGCTGGTGGAGGATTGTGTATTAGTCTTACTTTAGTGTTGAATGAACTAAAAAATTTGATGAAAATTCAGATGCCATCATCGTTAATTCCTTTCTATCCTGTTTGTTCTTTGCAAACCTGTGCTTCTCCATCTCGACTATTTACATTTTTTGACACTTTTTTACCTCTTGGTGTATTACTCAGTATCTTGGATGCGTATTTTGTCGATACTAATTCAAATCTTCCCACAAAAAGACAAGATAAAAACAGTCAAACGCTCAAACAGAAACAAATATTTGGCAAAAATCTTGAAATAGGACCACATTCCATGACACCTCCGTGGTACAAGGAAAGCGACTTCAAAGAACGACTTGCTCAAATTAACAAAATAGCTGCCGATCCTTTTGCATCGCCATTAAACTATCAAAACTTTTCAACACTCAATGACGTTTCCCTCAATATTATAGTTGGTGAATTTGATCCTTTACTCGATGAAGCCATTGAATTCTCTAGAAAATGGAAAGGTGTGTTAACTATTCATTGATTCAATCTAATGTCAAACTAATTTTTATTCTTTTATTCTTTTAGGTCCAATCTCTTTGGATGTTGTACCCAACATATCACATGGATTCTTGTATTTTGCCAATATTAGTGTTCATAGCAAAAAAGCCACCAATCTGTGTTTCCAACGAGTTATGGAAGCTGTTCATTTTCCTCAAGCAAAAATATGAATATCACTTTTTGTTTATCTAAATTGTATGGAAATACTAATTGCTGTTGATCAGAATTGATATTTTATAAATTTATTGTCAGTTTGAGATTACTCTTTTTTCATTTGAACCTGTTTGAAGATTTTATCACAATAACAACAAACTGAATTACATTTATTATTAAGTCACTGTATAATTTGATAATTATCTATGTGACCAAAGATTTATTTGGCTTGTTATAAAAATTATAATTGACTAGCTGCAAAGTATCCATTAAATAATATATGAGCTGAACTTTTTGCTTTTTGATTCTGAAATTTTAAAATAATGAATGCATTTTAGATTTTCATTAGTATTCGTTTATATAATAGTCGTCATATTTACGATCTATTAATACATATTTGCTTTTAATCTTGCCATTTAGGTGACAAGCTCTGTTTTAAATTATTTTAGTGATTTAAAAATTATAATTTATGAGATGGAAGAATCACTGAATTTCATTTCAAATTAGGATGTGTTTTGAAAACGACTTTGATTACCATGAGTTGTGTTGGCAAAAGGAAATTGTCTTAAAAGAATTATTATTAATCTAAAGATCTTTTTGAGTTAATGTTTATAGTCCCTATAATTATTTAGGATCAAATTTGGCCACAAAATGATAAAATAACATAATTAAGTAAAAATAGTTATATAATCTGGTTCAATTAAATTTAATAATTTGCAATTTTAGATGAAAATCTAATTCAATGAGATTTAAATAAAGTCCCTTAACTTACAGATGATATGATCCGCCTCTTCATTGGAGTTTATTGGAAGAAGCTTCACTGAAAGTCATCACCACATCAAATTAATTTGTTTTTCTTGACAAATGTATTTAACGTTCAAAGTCTTTATCAATACAGTGATTTAAATGTTATAATTTTGTTCTGGTGATAGATAATTTATTATAATATCTATTATTTTAAATTTTAAGGGACCCTCTGTGGTTTCCCTTGTTTAATGTTGAACCTTTTTCCGTTGTTTGGCTGGTTTACCTGTAACCTATTGTTGGTGAAGGAATAGAGTGGAGAAAAACCTCCCTCTTATTGGATTATTTGGATTGATTTGAAGAAAATAGCTAACTGGACAAGATGATTGGTGGATTATTCATTTATAATCATAAAGGAGAAGTGCTTATTAGCCGCATGTATCGAGATGACATTGGTCGTAATGCAGTTGATGCTTTTCGTGTTAATGTTATTCATGCTCGTCAGCAAGTACGATCACCGGTAACAAATATTGCAAGAACATCTTTTTTCCATATAAAACGAAGTAATTTATGGTTAGCGGCAGTTACTAAACAAAATTTAAATGCTTCAATGGTATTTGAATTTTTACTGAAAATGTGTGAAGTAATGCAAAGCTATTTTGGTAAAATAAGTGAAGAGAATGTTAAAAACAATTTTGTTCTGATATATGAATTATTGGATGAGATTCTTGATTTTGGTTATCCACAAAATACTGATACAGGAATATTGAAGACATTTATTACTCAACAAGGAGTAAAATCTCAGACAAAAGAAGAACAATCACAAATAACTTCTCAAGTAACTGGACAAATTGGTATGTTATTAGTTTATCATTGTATAATAAATTTACTTTTACTATCAGCTTCTAATTTCTGACATTTATATTTTTTTATGAAATTTTTTTTTATCGTTTAGGTTGGAGAAGAGAAGGTATAAAATATCGTCGAAATGAGCTATTCCTTGACGTTCTTGAATATGTAAATCTATTAATGTCACCACAGGGACAAGTTTTGAGTGCCCATGTTGCCGGTAAAGTTGTAATGAAAGCATTCTTATCTGGTATGCCTGAATGCAAATTTGGTATAAACGACAAACTTATTTTAGACACTAAAGGTAAAACAAGTTCAGCTTTAGATGATCCAACAACTCGTGGTAATGTTGGATATCCAACGAAATCTTCCATAGCAATAGATGATTGTCAATTCCATCAATGTGTTAAATTATCAAAATTTGAATCGGAACATAGTATTAGCTTTATACCTCCAGATGGTGAATTTGAATTAATGAGATACAGAATAACAAAAGATATATCATTCCCGTTTCGAATAATTCCACTTGTACGTGAAGCTGGTCGAACTAAAATGGAAGTAAAAGTTGTACTAAAAAGTAACTTTAAACCTGCTGTTGTAGGACAAAAGATCGAGGTTAAAATACCAACGCCCCTAAATACAAGTGGTTGTCAATTGATATGTATGAAGGGTAAAGCTAAATACAAAGCTAGTGATAATGCTATTGTTTGGAAAATCAAGAAAATGGCTGGTATGAAGGAGACGCAATTAAGTGCTGAAATTGAACTTTTATTGACAGATACAAAGAAAAAATGGAATCGACCACCAATATCTATGAACTTTGAAGTACCATTTGCTCCTTCTGGTCTTAAAGTTAGATATTTAAAAGTATTTGAACCAAAACTCAACTATTCCGATCATGATGTTATTAAATGGGTTCGTTACATTGGCCGAAGTGGACTCTATGAAACTAGATGCTAACAATAATAATAAGGAGAAGAAGAGAAAGAAGAAGAAATGGAAACAAAGAAGAAAGAGAGAGAGAGAGAGAAAGAGAGAGGAAGAAAAATACGAAGATGCAAAATTTATTCGGTATCATCGATTCAAATCATCAAATTACATTATATTACAACTTTAATCATGTTGATCATGAAAAATCATGTGGTATTGAGAAAAAAACAAAGATGATATTAGAAATAATGATAACTTAAACCCGGTGAAACACCTACCTTCTAACTTCTATTAATTTTGTGTGTTAACTGTTTATTATAATTTAATTCATGGGTTGATTTGGATTCCAAATGAAAACTTATGCGATAGCGAGCTCTCTACGTATTGCCTATTAGAACTCCTATTAGATTACGAGTCAAAATGGCTCTAGTTTGATTAATAGGTGAAGTGACGCATATGTTGGTGTGAAAACCATTCCGAATGTTTAAATAAACTATATTTTTTTCAATCAATCGATTCATGTTGTTAATTTTTTTTATCTTTCATTTTATTTCGCTTGAAAACTTTTTACTCATGATTACTGATTTGTTTTTAAATTAATATTGCAACATTTTATTCAATATTTATGGACAAAAGAATAAAATTCTGAATTACAAAATTACAATCAAATCCATTGTATTAATTTACAACTTTCGTAAAATTTACAACATTTATACATGTTTTACAATCAGTTGAATTACATATGAGTTAATTTGAGCCGTGGTTGAATACTCATTGCTTGAAGCTCTTGTAGAAGGAGCTTGTATGCATAAGGAACTTGAATATCTGCAAGAGATCGACTTGATTGGCAATATGAGCACCATTTTTGATAACCAAGAAGGCCACAAGCGGTACATACATCAACATTGAATGCATCACTAGATAACATCAATCTTTCTAACAATAACATACTGACACCATGGCCAATTAAACAATCACGTTCCATTTCTCCGAGACGCAAACCTCCATCACGGGCTCTTCCTTCGGTTGGTTGACGAGTAAGAACAGCTTTAGGGCCACGCGAACGACCATGTACTTTATCCAAGACCATGTGTTTAAGTTTTTGATAATAGATTGGACCGAAAAAAATGTATGCAGTTAGTGGTTCACCAGTAATACCACTTGTCATAACCTCTTTTCCGTGATAATTATGACCATATTGCTGCATAATTTCAGTCATTTCTTGAATTGTTGTACCTCCAAAAGCAGTTCCATCATGTAAAGTTCCTTTAATAATAGCTGATTTACCAGCGACTAGTTCTTTCAATTTACCAACTGTCATTCTTGAAGGAAATCCGTGCGGGTTCATAACCATGTCAGGACATATCCCCTCACTATTAAAAGGCAAATCCTCTTGAGACACAATAAGCCCGATAACACCTTTTTGGCCGTGACGTGAACTGAATTTATCACCAACTTCAGGTCTTCTCATTTGTCGCAAAAGTAATTTAATCAAAAATGATTCCTCGGTATTTGAAGTTATCATAACCTTTTCTACACAGCTATCTTCGATTCCTCTATAAGTGATTGGCACATCTTTAAAACTATAATTCATTGATCCAACTTTGCCGGTACCAGTTTCGTCAATTGCTGTCCCCGGGATTGGTGATTGTTTATTTACTAATAATTGACGATTCTTGATAATCTCACCTGGAGCTGCAATACCGTCATTATCAAGAGCCGCATGTCGAAAAATCGGTTTATGAGGAGGCTCAGCTTCCACAATCGGACCTTGAATTCTATCTGAAATTCCATCCATTGTAGGATAACGTCTCAAGATACACTTTTGGTTTCGATAAACAAAACAGCGTCCATAACCTCTGTCAATGCTTGCTTTATTCATAATAGAAGCATCTTCAATATCGTAACCTGAGTAAGACATAACAGCGACAATTGCATTTTGTCCAGCAGGCATCTCGTCAAAATGAATTAACTCAATTGTTTTTGTTTTGACAACTGGTCTTTGTGGATAAGCTAGAAGATAAAGAAGAGTATCGATTCGTTCTCGTTGATTTAGACCGATCGTGCCCATTGCTTGTTTTCCCATAGCACATTGATATGTATTACGAGGAGACTGATTGTTGTGAGGAAAAGGAATTAAACCAGCACACACTCCTAAAAGAGTAAAAGGTTCGATTTCTAAATGAGTTGTCACACACATTTTAATATCTTTCGTTTCGATGGCAATATGTGCATCACTGGCCTCGTTTACATCCAAATATTCAATCAAACCTTCATTGATAAAGTCTGAAAAGTTCATTAATCCCCTGTTTAATTTCTCGATGTGCTTTGATTCAACTCGAGGCAATCCATTAGAAGTATTCACGATAATATATGGACGGCATAGTCTACCACCATCGGTAGCGATATAAACAGCTTTATGTAACTGATTGATGGAAACTGATATAAATTCAGAAATTAGTCCCTTACGACGTAAATGTCTCAAAGTTGTAACAAGAGTATCAGGTTGAATCGCAATACCAATGATATTTCCATTAACAAAAACTAATGGATGTTGGTTAATTTTGGAGCCACTTTCACATAAATTAATATCCAGCACAAAACCAAAGTAGAGACAGATATCAATGATTGGTTTGTCATCTACATCAGTAGTGATGTGAGTCATGAGAGCGAGATTTTTGATGAGACCGCAAGATTCGCCTTCAGGAGTATCACAAGGGCAGACCAATCCCCACTGACTGCATTGCAAAGATCTAGGTCCCGATGTTTTGCGAGTTTTTTCAAATTGAGAGTTGATACGAGTCATCATACCAAGAGCAGATATGTAACTGAGTCGACTGAGAACCTGACTAACTCCAATCCGCTCCATCTTGAATCTTTTTAAAGTCCAGTTGCCAGTTGCGATACAATTGACCAGGCCATTGGTAATTAAATCTTGCCTCATGTGTTTCGTAATATCGAACTGAGCAGCTTTAATTTTGGGAATATTTTTATCAGCTATCATTCTCAATTCAGAGTTGAATCGTTTCAATAGATCTTCAAAAAGTAGTCCAATTAATGAGCCAGCAAGCTCAAGCCTTTTGTTACCGTAATAATCTCTATCATCAATGTATTCGGGGTTATCAACTGCCAATATTAATCGTCTAACCATTTGAGCTAGATAAATGGCCTTTAGTCGAAAATTCAGATTTGTAACAGGGACATGAGCAATTATTGTGGTGGCCAAAAGTTCTCTAATCAAATCAATTGAAGAAAACCGACGATTTTCACCAGCTTTCAAGCCAGCTGATTTGTTCTTCAAGCGATTGGCCATGAATTGTAAGGCTTGTTGTGATGTCCATACTTCTGCTTTATGACAAGCTTCGATGGATGGGATTAGAAAATTGACATCAACTTCACCATTCTCCTTGAGGGTTCCACAAATATATTCCACTATCTCACTTTCACTAAGAAATCCCATAGCTTTGAACACAATAAATATATGGATTCCTTCGTCGGTGAATGAGTTGTGCTTCATGACTATTTGTTTCTTTTTATTGATGACTAAGTTAGTCCGAGATTTTCTTTCGGCTGTAGCACTGGTTACTTGGCACACTGGACCCTCTTCAATTAAAATACGATTTCTAGAGAGCTAAAAGAGAATAAAATTTAATTAATATAAACTTTCCAAATGAAGGGAAGTTCGGTTTTCAAGAATACAATACCTGTTCATGAATTAGAATAACTTTTTCACTTCCATTTACAATGAAATAGCCCCCAGGATCATTTGGACATTCTTTGAGAGCCATCCGTTCTGCATAACTTTTACCATTTAGTATGCAATTATTCGAGCCAACCATAATTGGCATTCTACCGATAACCAAATATTCCGAAGGAATAACACGTTGTTGTCCTTTTGTATATTCAAACTTAACAGATATTGGAGCACTGTAAGTAATATCACGAAGTCGACACTCATGCGGTGTTGTCGGGCGAGACACATTGAAACCCTCTTCTATTCGAGGAGAGTCCACTTTAATATCCAGATAACGTAAAAACCAATTCGGATCACTCTCACAGCGGACCTCCGCATTCGCTTTGAGAATATTTTTAATCTCCACTTGAATAAAATGGTTGAACGAATCAAGATGTTGTTTAACCAGACCTTTCATACCAAGAAATGCTGGTAAAAGTTTGCCTTTATCTTCAATTGTAACCATTTTTTGGCCCGACAATGAACTTTGAAACAACGATGCTGCCTGTCAGGCTATAAACTAAATAAAATAGATCAAAAAGTCGTTAAAAATTTAAAAACACGCATTTAAACTGATAAACTTTAAGAAGCTTAAAATTTGAGTTTCCCATTTAAACTTGTGCGTTGTGTGTTAGGGAGCATCTTCATCACATGTTAGGGAGCATTTCAATAGTGCAATTGTAAAACAGGTTTTCACTCTGCTGTCTAATTTTAACAGGTTTAGTTGATCAAATCATCTCAATCATGTGTATATAAATAAACAGTGGAAATATAAATATTGAAAACAGTTATTTCAAGTTCTATGGTAAAGTAAAACCTAAAGTTCTAGTGATTCTGTTTTTCCACTACGGCTCAGTTCATCTTCATTTTTCCACCATCAACAAAACAACAATACGTATGCTGAAGTAGACCATTATAATTAGTGAATTTTCTTTTAATGTATTTATTGCATTCACATAATGATAATTAATTTGACTCTAATTGCGTTATATTTTGTGATCGGTGAGCATTCGCTAACCATACTAGTGTAACCATATCTTGATTTATCCCCATGACGTTTGGAACCAAAGTATGTGATGCTTTATGATTGGCAAACACCTTTTTAGCCATACAAGTGTGATCTTATTTAGGTCTTTAACCCTTAAAAAAGTGCATTTCCACCAAGTCAATTATTCTACTTTATTATACAAAATGAGCCAAGAACGGAGTAAACTTATCATTATGGACATGGCTTCAGTGTGTATAGAGCCATCGTTTTCAGAAAATCTGGAAAAGATTCGAAAGTCCATGTTAATTTACAATTCCTATGCTCCAGTTTATGATTTAAATGGTAAACTTGCTTCTAATGGTTACCGAAGCTTAATAAAATTGATGGAAAATTTCTCAAGACTGGCATATCAGGATATGAAATCGCGATCCTTTGCTGGAGTATCGCCTCACATCGTCAAAATGTCTGAAGTATTTGCTAAAATGTTTGATCATCTTGATGAACGTAAAGTTCTCGATAATCAAAGCTTAATGTGGCTTCCTGATGCTGATTTCATTCAAATAGCTTTCTCGTTTGAGCCTATTATGCATGCTTTTTACGCTCGTAATCACAATTTTTGGCTTTGTCCATCACTCCGATCTATTCTTGGTAATTACATTTCATTGGTTGCCTACAAATCACTCAAATTTTTCGACATGTATCGCCTTTTCTCTCGAGCCAGTACATCACGGTTGTTTGCTGACTATGCATCAAATGTTTCAATCGATTTTGTTCGCATGGTTTGGGGCATGTCTGAGGCCGCTTTTTATAAAAAGCTTTACCCAATGCTTCTGTATGGTACTCGACCATCAAGAAAAAAGACTCTTTATGCTCCGAGACAAGAATTTGCCAAAATTGTTGGACACGATGGATTAATTGAATTCAATGAATCTCACAGGAACATTTGGAATGTGAATAAACCAGTGCGTTTTAGGTTCCTTCAAGATACCAAAAGCAGTCTTTCAACGTCAACCTTGGTATTCCACTGTCATGGAGCTGGTTTTGTTGCTCAATCACCTGAATCACATGAGGTTAGTTCCTGCTGTATAACAATATTTTGCAAATATTTTTATCATTTTTTGAATCGACTTTAACATTTATACCTCCGGCAAAACCAAATTTCAGGGAAATTTCTTGGCAACTAGATTCGAGGAAACTAACAAAGTATTCTATTGATTTGACTATCAAACTAAACGAACAATTGAAAAAATACCTTTAAAAAGTAACCTTATCGCTTGATTTAATTCAATTGACATTCGATGAAAAGTTTCCCAGATAAAAGTTGATAACTGTAATTATTTCACTATGTGTCTATTAATAGTTATAATTAGATTACTTTGTTTTTTTTGTCAACACTTTTCTTATTCTACGTGCAAGTTTCCATTTTTATATTTTCATTTTAAATTGCCTTTTCATGTTGAAGGATTGAATTGTTCCACAAAGAATGAATCGACACAATTTCCTAATCTGAACTACTTTTAGTCAATATTTCGAGTTCAGTTGGCTTCCTTGTGTAGCTTGTCGAGACTGGCTTCAAGGCTGGTGTAACAATTGACTTTATCAGCATTTCCCTCTATAAATTTAGTTGGTCAAGCTCGACCAATTTAATGTATTTTTTCAAGGATTCTCATTTATTTGACAATTATTCATTAGCTAGTACGATTTATCAGGATGAAAGCTTTTCAAAATGAATAAATTATTCATAGAATCTGCTTTGATGAATCGATTTACATCTAAATTACCTTTTCTTCATTGGCATCATAAATATAATATTTGTTTCAATCATTGATCATATCATAAAACATATTATACTTCTAAATTTGAAATCTTATCTTTTCTATTTATGGCAATTTTAGTTCTTTGGAAACTCAAATTGATTGATTATCTTGATGTTTTTTTATTAACGATAATATAACATTAATTAATCGTCTTCATTTAATATGTTTGTTTAATAAGAATGATTCTCAAGGTCTGAAAGCCGAAACAAATAAGATAATGATTTATAAATTGATTTTGATTATAAATACTAATTTACTTTATCATTTAATTTTTGTACAGATTTACTTAAGAGACTGGGCAATTAAACTTCGTGGAGTACCTTTGGTCAGTGTTGATTATCGTCTGGCTCCTGAGAATAAATTTCCTAGTGGACTTCAAGATTGTCTTGATTTATATTTATGGATAACTAGTGGTTTAGATGAGGTCAAAGATTTGATTGGTTTTCATCCAAAACGAATAATTTTATGCGGTGATTCGGCTGGTGGAGGATTGTGTATTAGTCTTACTTTAGTGTTGAATGAACTAAAAAATTTGATGAAAATTCAGATGCCATCATCGTTAATTCCTTTCTATCCTGTTTGTTCTTTGCAAACCTGTGCTTCTCCATCTCGACTATTTACATTTTTTGACACTTTTTTACCTCTTGGTGTATTACTCAGTATCTTGGATGCGTATTTTGTCGATACTAATTCAAATCTTCCCACAAAAAGACAAGATAAAAACAGTCAAACGCTCAAACAGAAACAAATATTTGGCAAAAATCTTGAAATAGGACCACATTCCATGACACCTCCGTGGTACAAGGAAAGCGACTTCAAAGAACGACTTGCTCAAATTAACAAAATAGCTGCCGATCCTTTTGCATCGCCATTAAACTATCAAAACTTTTCAACACTCAATGACGTTTCCCTCAATATTATAGTTGGTGAATTTGATCCTTTACTCGATGAAGCCATTGAATTCTCTAGAAAATGGAAAGGTGTGTTAACTATTCATTGATTCAATCTAATGTGAAACTAATTTTTATTCTTTTATTCTTTTAGGTCCAATCTCTTTGGATGTTGTACCCAACATATCACATGGATTCTTGTATTTTGCCAATATTAGTGTTCATAGCAAAAAAGCCACCAATCTGTGTTTCCAACGAGTTATGGAAGCTGTTCATTTTCCTCAAGCAAAAATATGAATATCACTTTTTGTTTATCTAAATTGTATGGAAATACTAATTGCTGTTGATCAGAATTGATATTTTATAAATTTATTGTCAGTTTGAGATTACTCTTTTTTCATTTGAACCTGTTTGAAGATTTTATCACAATAACAACAAACTGAATTACATTTATTATTAAGTCACTGTATAATTTGATAATTATCTATGTGACCAAAGATTTATTTGGCTTGTTATAAAAATTATAATTGACTAGCTGCAAAGTATCCATTAAATAATATATGAGCTGAACTTTTTGCTTTTTGATTCTGAAATTTTAAAATAATGAATGCATTTTAGATTTTCATTAGTATTCGTTTATATAATAGTCGTCATATTTACGATCTATTAATACATATTTGCTTTTAATCTTGCCATTTAGGTGACAAGCTCTGTTTTAAATTATTTTAGTGATTTAAAAATTATAATTTATGAGATGGAAGAATCACTGAATTTCATTTCAAATTAGGATGTGTTTTGAAAACGACTTTGATTACCATGAGTTGTGTTGGCAAAAGGAAATTGTCTTAAAAGAATTATTATTAATCTAAAGATCTTTTTGAGTTAATGTTTATAGTCCCTATAATTATTTAGGATCAAATTTGGCCACAAAATGATAAAATAACATAATTAAGTAAAAATAGTTATATAATCTGGTTCAATTAAATTTAATAATTTGCAATTTTAGATGAAAATCTAATTCAATGAGATTTAAATAAAGTCCCTTAACTTACAGATGATATGATCCGCCTCTTCATTGGAGTTTATTGGAAGAAGCTTCACTGAAAGTCATCACCACATCAAATTAATTTGTTTTTCTTGACAAATGTATTTAACGTTCAAAGTCTTTATCAATACAGTGATTTAAATGTTATAATTTTGTTCTGGTGATAGATAATTTATTATAATATCTATTATTTTAAATTTTAAGGGACCCTCTGTGGTTTCCCTTGTTTAATGTTGAACCTTTTTCCGTTGTTTGGCTGGTTTACCTGTAACCTATTGTTGGTGAAGGAATAGAGTGGAGAAAAACCTCCCTCTTATTGGATTATTTGGATTGATTTGAAGAAAATAGCTAACTGGACAAGATGATTGGTGGATTATTCATTTATAATCATAAAGGAGAAGTGCTTATTAGCCGCATGTATCGAGATGACATTGGTCGTAATGCAGTTGATGCTTTTCGTGTTAATGTTATTCATGCTCGTCAGCAAGTACGATCACCGGTAACAAATATTGCAAGAACATCTTTTTTCCATATAAAACGAAGTAATTTATGGTTAGCGGCAGTTACTAAACAAAATTTAAATGCTTCAATGGTATTTGAATTTTTACTGAAAATGTGTGAAGTAATGCAAAGCTATTTTGGTAAAATAAGTGAAGAGAATGTTAAAAACAATTTTGTTCTGATATATGAATTATTGGATGAGATTCTTGATTTTGGTTATCCACAAAATACTGATACAGGAATATTGAAGACATTTATTACTCAACAAGGAGTAAAATCTCAGACAAAAGAAGAACAATCACAAATAACTTCTCAAGTAACTGGACAAATTGGTATGTTATTAGTTTATCATTGTATAATAAATTTACTTTTACTATCAGCTTCTAATTTCTGACATTTATATTTTTTTATGAAATTTTTTTTATTGTTTAGGTTGGAGAAGAGAAGGTATAAAATATCGTCGAAATGAGCTATTCCTTGACGTTCTTGAATATGTAAATCTATTAATGTCACCACAGGGACAAGTTTTGAGTGCCCATGTTGCCGGTAAAGTTGTAATGAAAGCATTCTTATCTGGTATGCCTGAATGCAAATTTGGTATAAACGACAAACTTATTTTAGACACTAAAGGTAAAACAAGTTCAGCTTTAGATGATCCAACAACTCGTGGTAATGTTGGATATCCAACGAAATCTTCCATAGCAATAGATGATTGTCAATTCCATCAATGTGTTAAATTATCAAAATTTGAATCGGAACATAGTATTAGCTTTATACCTCCAGATGGTGAATTTGAATTAATGAGATACAGAATAACAAAAGATATATCATTCCCGTTTCGAATAATTCCACTTGTACGTGAAGCTGGTCGAACTAAAATGGAAGTAAAAGTTGTACTAAAAAGTAACTTTAAACCTGCTGTTGTAGGACAAAAGATCGAGGTTAAAATACCAACGCCCCTAAATACAAGTGGTTGTCAATTGATATGTATGAAGGGTAAAGCTAAATACAAAGCTAGTGATAATGCTATTGTTTGGAAAATCAAGAAAATGGCTGGTATGAAGGAGACGCAATTAAGTGCTGAAATTGAACTTTTATTGACAGATACAAAGAAAAAATGGAATCGACCACCAATATCTATGAACTTTGAAGTACCATTTGCTCCTTCTGGTCTTAAAGTTAGATATTTAAAAGTATTTGAACCAAAACTCAACTATTCCGATCATGATGTTATTAAATGGGTTCGTTACATTGGCCGAAGTGGACTCTATGAAACTAGATGCTAACAATAATAATAAGGAGAAGAAGAGAAAGAAGAAGAAATGGAAACAAAGAAGAAAGAGAGAGAGAGAGAGAGGAAGAAAAATACGAAGATGCAAAATTTATTTGGTATCATCGATTCAAATCATCAAATTACATTATATTACAACTTTAATCATGTTGATCATGAAATGGTTGATTAAATATTGGAACAAAAAACAACAATTACGATGATAATAGAAAAATGATAACTTAAACCCGGTGAAACACCTACTTTTTAGTTTGTATTAATTTTGCGTGTTAACTGTTCATTCTAATTTAATTTATGGGTTATCTAATTAATAAATTAATTTACTCGTTACTTTTTTAATCTAAAGTGTCAATTTTATTTATTGAGTTTTCAAAGTGATACGGTGATTTAGGTTGAACTTTGGTTACAATCTTTTTGAGATTCAATAATTCAATTATAATGTCTAATGAATAATGATTATAATATACATAAATTTTTGGGTTTTAAACTTTTTTTGATTATAGTGAAGAAAAGATTCAACAAGTTAGATTCATTTTATATGAGAGCATAAAAACTTCTCTATCGAGCTGCTCTTTGATTTTTCTCTTTTCTCGCATGTTTTTTTTGTGTTCTGCTTTCTTTTGGCGAACTGAATCTTTGGCAGCTTTATATTCTTTCTCAATAGCCTCTAGACGTCGTAGTGTCTCTTCATTTGTCTTTTTATTTATTTCAAGCCTTTCTGATTCATCTTGTAACTTTATCTGAAGATCACGGAGCTGAATTTCCAACTCACCATTATTATTTCTAATTCCTTCAATCTGAGCTGATTGTTCCTTTTCCATTTTATCGCTTCTTTTCTTCAACTCGTCAATATGAGCTTGCTTTGTCTTGCATGATAACTTGATTTCTTCAATTTGATTCTCCAATAAAACAAGCTTTTCTTCAGATGTTTCCAATCTTTCTTTTAATTCATGGTAAATTTTTTCTATCGATGGTAGCTCTCCAAGTTTGGTCTTCATTTCATCAATTTTCTTACCCATATTAATAAATGAAGTAGTTTTCTCCATATTTGAGTAAATCAATTTAACCAACTTTTCTTTTTCACCTTCTTCATAAGCACTTGCTTCTTGTTTCATCTTTTCAATTTCTATTTCTATCTGCTTGATATTTTGCTCTCGATTGTTGATTTCCACATCTAATCGCTCTTCCTCGACTTTACTTTCCGCGTTTTTAGCATTTATTTGCTCTTCAAGCAAGTCAGTCTCTCTTTCAATTCGCAAATTAGCAGCTATCTTTTCTGAAAATGGATCCATCGATTCTCTCTCCTTCAACAGCTTGATAGTTCGTAAGCAATCTCTGGCAATATCGTTGGCTGATCTTTGATTACTTATTTCAACTTTGCCGATTACTCCTTGAGATTCACCATAACCATTAACTTCGACAGCTCGGTTGACAAACTCAGCGAACATAATCACACAATCTCTGTAGTGTTTTGTTTGACTCTTATCACGGCTGACTAAAGTATCATAAACTGTTTGAGCCAAGGGAACAATCTCCTTACAGGCCTCGACATGTGATTTAAGTCCATTAATAATTTTATCCACAGAACCATAGATCTCTTTTTTGATTTCACACTTTTGCTTAACATTAGCAGCGAAACCTTGAGTTTTGCTCATAAACTCACAGAGCTCGTTGTAATACTTTTTTTTGGCGTGTCGCAGGTCTTTTTCCAGATCTAAATCATAAGCAATTGTTAGAGATTCGAAGTTTAATCTCTTTGCTTCATTTTCAATATTCAATAACTGTTTTAAGCAATTTTCAGCATTGATTCCATAAGAGTAAGTAGAAAAATCGGCTTCTTTAACGGTTTGCTCACAAGGTTTGTGATCCTGAGAACGTCTCTCCGAAACTTTGTTGGAATCCATTAGTTCACTAACTTCAAATAACAATGTAATCAAAATAAAACCGTGAATTGAATATGTTGAACTGAATTAACAATTTTTAAAGAAACTTAATCAAGTAAAAGGTAGTAAAAAATTTATCAAGTTGGCCGAGTATTCGAAAGAGAAATAGAAATTAAGATTATTCCAAAAAGAATTACTCTTTGGATTATTCTCTAATCAAAATAGCTCCATCTACTGAGCTTTAAGTTCCCAAAAAAGAAAAACTTCTCTGCTGATAGCAACTGTTTACAAGTTATCGTTAACTATTAGTTTAGTATAAATTGAAATTAACGAGATTGAATGGGTGAAATCATTTATTATCATGTTACTGAGTAAAAAAAGTTATATGATTTTTGCACTAAATGGTGCTCGTAAATGATAAGCTTGAAAAGTGATAAAAAATATAAATTTTTAAAGGTGATATACAGCTTTAAAGACTACAATGTATTTATTTTGAGCAATTTTTGTCCGCCAAATCGATACGATGATTATGATCGAGCCAGCAGTTCTTTAGGTTGGAACTTATCTGGGGGAATGTATGGTAAAACATCATCTGGATAAAGTTTTGCCAATTTAGCAGCGATGCTCTTACGATTTGTGTCACAATAGTTGAGAAAATATCTCAAAATGACTGAGAAAATGTAATGGCTGAAGGGTAGACGGAAGATGAAATGGAGTAAAATGTAACCCGCTTTCTCAGCCAACGGTGATTCCACAGGTACGTCAACTTTAAAGTCAAATATGCTGTACCAGTATCTCATAAATCCTTGAAGTGAAACATATGGTGATAGAGGCTGTAAACCGATGGCAATACCCTTGCAAGTTTCAAAACCAACAGAGGAAGGAAACTCCATCTTCTCGATGATTGGTTTGTATTCCCGTTCTTTGATTATGGTGCATAGATAATGAGCCTCATCATAACTTCCCGTCATAATATTGAAACGATCTTCAACTCCGAGTAAACGTCCAATGCATGCCCAAACATGCATTAGATTTTCAATCTCTTCTCGGGTGATTCCATGTAATCCAATTTTTTTAGGATCCAAGATGACTGGAGCAATCACACACCAAACAGTCACCGCCATATCATATTGGCTTATCCATACCGGATTTTTACCTGGTTCAATAACACTTTTATTCATATCGGAACCAACTTTTCTGTGAAAATTGTTTACCATTTTCAATGATTTGTGACCAAGGCTACCTTTCTCATAAGGATCCGTTTCATACCTGTCAATGGAAATATTATTAACTCAGCAGTTAAAATGTAAACAGTTGTACTAACCATTTTTTAACATGGATAAACACAGCCAAGTAACGAGTAAAAAGCTTGGAAACACTTGCATGGGTCCGAGTCACTGCTAATGGCGTTATCATTGTTGGTATATTGAATAAAACAGTTAGACCAATAGTGTGGCTTAAGAAGACGCTGGAAATTTCAAGTATTTCGATGTTAGTTAAAGAATTAATAAAGCAAATAAATCAATATTTATCATTATTAACACTTACCTAGTGAAATATTTTAAAGCCGTTTCTTGTCCTTTTTTGAATCTTTTTTCGTCAAACCATGATGGTTTCTCATCCCAAACATGGGCATCTGAAGTAGCTGATACGCAAGCAGCATCTTTTTTAATCCTTTGATATAAATTTTCACACTTTTCAACCACTTTTTCGTTTACTTTTGGCGTCAAAGGCATAACTTGGATGATGGCTCAAAATAACAAAAATAACAATCACAATTTGAATGGTAGAAAAATCGGTGAAAACCAAAAACAATAAAATAGATTAACCTTTTAGATCCACTATTGCGTTCAGCTATGTTTTAGTCCTGGAATGGGATTGAGACTTTGTTAAAACTTTGAAAACATAGATCTTAATTAACAATCAATAAAAAATCTTTTCAGTCAAAGTGTGTCTAGAATAAATTAATCAAGCTAACCAGACCAGTTCAACATTAGAAGTGGCAAATAATTTTTTTTAAAACAGTAACTATAAAAATATCAAGTGAAAGCTTTTTTAAGGCACAGAAAAATATTCTTGTTATCCTTGATAGTTAATGATAACTACAGGATTCATGTGTTCTTAAAGAATTATCATTGTAAGGGGAATAGATAAGATTAAAGAGAGGGGAAAGCATCACTGCTTTCCAACTGGATTAACTTTATCTAACTGTTTTATTTGAATTAGAAAAGATTGAGATTTGTATAAAAAGGAAGGAGAAATCTCCTTCCACATCATCACTCGTCAAAACATATATCACTCGTAAAATCACTAATCAAAAACTTACAAAATCACTCATTAAGTCAATCATTTTATTTTGTGTAACCTTTAACAGTTATGTCTAACTAAATCTATTTTACTAACCTCCAGTAATATTCAAAACTCTTAACAATTTAATACCTTACATTTATATTTGTCATTTGGTTCAACTTTTGGTGTCTCAATAAAAATCTTTACATCAAATCAGTTTACCCCCGATTTCGGTCGTTCTATTATTTTTCGTGTTTAATTAAGTTTGTGCGTTATCTTAATTTTGTGTTTTAATCCGTGAGCTAGCATCTTACAGATTTGGTGGAGATGACGAAGCTGATTGATCGAGGATTCATGTGTTAAAATTAGCTTGTTAGCCGATTAGACACCAGAGACAAAATAAGGAAAGAGATTCTCTTTCCATTTGGTCGTGGTCTCAAAAAAAAGAGCTCGTTGAGGTCATCTAAACTGAATGGTCATACAAAAAAAATCTCACTTCCTGTCACAAGAGTTAAAACCGCATGCGTGATCGAGTAAAAATTTACTTACATCCGATATAAATCAAGGTTATTTTGTTAGAGTGGAGAAGAAAAACTGGAGGTTACCTTTTTCAACAAATTGTGTTACCCACACTCATCAATTAAATTGTGCTAAATATCAAATTGTGATAAATCTACAGAAACCATTTAAAGAAATTCTGAATAATTTTGAATTGAATCAACAAAAGAAAATCATCAAGTGAAAATTAATTGAAATCAACGAATAAAAAGTTACAATTAAAAAGAAAAAGACAAAGAAAAGCCAAAAAGAAAGAGATCCTCTTTCTAGCCAACAAAGAATAAACTCTTACTTATTTCTGAATGAAATAAAGTGCCTCATTGATAAAAGAAAAAACTGCAAATTTTTGAATTGAAAACTGTTAAAGCCTTATTGTAAGGTAATCTAAAGAAACTAATTGTGCTAAAATCAAGAAGCTGATTTTGCTCGTTAAAGTGTTAAAGATCAAGAATTGGTCAAAGAAAAGGAAAGAGATACTCTTTCCATAAAGATCATCAAAGTTAAAAGAAATTAAAAGTAGCTGATTGGAAGCTGTTAACTGGTAAAAAGAAAGAATCAAGTCTTCTTTTCCGTTAAAAGTGTTAAATAAAGAAAAAGCTGTTTTTGAAAATATCAAAAATCGGTAAGGAAAGAGATCCTCTTTCCATAAAGGTCATTTCAAAGTCATTAAAAGATCAAAAGGTCAAATCAAGATCAAAAGAAAGTCAAAGTTTGTTCAACAGTTGTTAATGAACAATTTAGAAGAATCAGGAATCAAATCAAAAGCATCTGAAGTAATCAACTTATTAGAAGAAGAAAATTCGTTCAAATCTGAAGAAAAACCTGAAGAGATAAATTCATTTAAAGATTCAGAGTCATTAGATTCAGAAAGCAAAGTAGATCAAGAATCATCATTAAACGAGAGTTCTGAAACAAGAGGTGATCTATTCAACATGGGAAAAATTGAGAAAACTTATGGTGAATTAACTCATCAAGAGCTTCAAAATTTAGCCTACGAGTTAGGTATTCAAGCTATTCATAGTAAACCTGATTCAAAGTTGCGAAAAGACATCATCGAAGCTCATGCTGTCCAAAAGTTATATGCCGATAGAGAAGATGTTGAAACACACGAAGGTTCGATAGTTGAAGAAATGGTTTTGTGGCCGTTTGCAATCGAGTTAAGATCTATGGGTATTTCAAATGATTCATTGAGAATTTTGGTTGAAAATGAAATTGTAACAAGAGAAGCACTTCAAAGAATGACTAAAGAAGAATTGAAAGAAATTGGACTCAAGACTGGTCAAGCATCGGTAATTGCTAACAGTTATTGTGCAGTCCCTAAAACTGAAAAAGAAGTTGAAAAGAAGCAACAAAATTGTGATATAAGTGAACAAATGCGAATCAAAGAAACTTACAATCGTTTAAACAAAAACAGATATCCGCATCATGAAAGAACATTTATTGAATTTTTGGAAAATTGTGAAAAAGAGTTAATTATTGTTGATAAAAAGAAGGAACATTGGATAGAACACATTACAGCGCTATTATTTGAACACGCGAAAGAAGAAAGTGATCGTATCAGAGGTGAACATGGATGGTTAAATTATGACGAATGGAAAGAAAAGATGGTAAAGTCATCAATTACGGTCAAAGAAAAAGCTAAAGCAAGAAGCGTGTTATATGGTGAACAATATAGTGGATATGATGATCCCTATGAGTTCCTCAAAAAGATCAATAAAGCAATGAAAGTTATTAATCCAAATTATCCTGAAAATGCTAAAACTACCATAATGGCATATACGGTGCGAAACTATATAAGAGTTGAGTTCGAGGAGAAAGAATACAACAGTTTATACGCAATGGAACAGAAAATCATTTCATTTTGGAACAGAATGCAAAACAGAAAAGCAAGTCGTCCAAAACAATCACCAACAAGAAACTTTCAAAGAAGAAGCTACAACAGATATGAAAGACCAAAAGAATCATTTAGTAGAGATGATGAAAAAGCTCGTGATAAACCTAATGAAAAACCAAGTGAAAATAAAGAAACCAGAACATGCAACTATTGTGGAAAATCAGGTCACATCGAGAAAGACTGCTACAAGAAAAATAATAAAGGAAGAGATTCTCTTCCTAAAAGTGATAACAAAGTTAATCATGTGGAAGAAGAACAATTTTCATCTGATGCATCAATTGCGACAATTCAAGCAAAGGACAATTTAGAAAGTCACAAAGAAGTTTTCAAAGAAATCAAAGCAGAAATCGTAACTGAAATTAAAACTGAAATCAAAGCAGAGATTAATGTGGAAACAGACTCAGATTTAAGTGAAGAAATAAGTGAATTTGAATTACTCCCTGAAAATGATTATGTTCGGGAAAAACTATCATCAGAAATATCGTCAGACACAGAGGACGATGAAGAAGAAAGAGATTCTCTTTCTAATTGTGAAATAAATCGTGTTATTGAAAAAGAATTAAATGAGAATCAAATTGCAGCATTAAAAGTAATTGCTAAAAGTAATCAAGATAGATATCGAAAACGCTATCCCGTAATCAACTTTAAAATCAATGAAATCGACATCGAAGCTATGATCGACACTGGTGCCTGTACTACGCTAATATCAGAAGAGTTGGCAAAACAATGTGAATTATTGTGTTATCCTTACAAAATGAAATTTTCAGCAATCAATGAAGATGCAATGTAATGCAACGAAATCATGCCAATGAAAGTTATCAGTGGAAAAGATTGGAGAATTTGTTGTGCTTATGTGGTAAAAGGGATATCTAATGAACTAATTATTGGTGAAAATGTGATAAAGTACACGAATTGTGTTATTCAAGGCAAAAGAGATGAACCATATGAAATTTGGGAGAATGAAATAGGAGTTCCTTATAATCTCATCATCAGAAAACCGAAACCAAAAGAAATCAACTTACTATTAGAATCATGGTATCAAGGTAAACAAGATTTAAACAAGTTATTTTTGTTAAAAGATAAAGGGAAGGAGATTCTCCTTCCAGATAAAGAGGAATCCATTGAAAAACAAAATTTTAAATCAAGATTAATCAACACTTTCAAAATGAATTATCCTGAAAACAAGTTTGAAATTATTGCTCGAGTTGATGAATTCGAAGAATACACTGAAGATTTTCCAGCAGATATTGATGATATGAAAGAACAATTAAATAAAAGAATCAATCCTGAACTTGATGAAAATGATAGAAAGAAAATTCTGAAAACATTACTATCAGAAAAAGAAGCATTTTCAGCACACAAATTTGATTTAGGGTGTGTAGCTGCAGAGGTAACAAACTTCAAAATAGACATCGGAAGTCTACCAGTACCGAAATGTAAACCTTTCAGATCAAGTGAAAAGATGCGTTCAGAATTAAAGAAGATCATTGATGAATTAATTGAGAATAACATAGTCGAAGAATCTGATTCAGGCGGCGGAGCCCCTGCATTTGTAGTGCCTAAACCAAATGGTACTTGGAGAATGGTTACGAGTTATATTGAGATTAATAAATTGATCAATAAAAGAGCATATCCGACTCCCAACATCGACGATGCAATTAATCAACTTAAAGGAAACAAGTTTTTCATACAATTAGACTTAGCTCAGGGATATTACCAAATTGAAATCCCAAAAGAAGAAAGATTCAAAACTGCATTCGTCACTGAATTTGGCTGTTATCAATATAAAAGACTACCAATGGGATTATCTGATGCTCCGAGCTACTTTCAAGAAACGATTAATAAAGTTTTGGGAGAATTGAAATACAATTGTTGTTTTGGATATTTTGACGATATCATTGTTTATGGAAAGGATATCGATCAACTTTGTGAAAACTTTATAAAGGTATCAAAAAGACTGAAACTCTATGGACTAAAAAGCAGAGTTGAAAAATTGAATGCGGGAGTGACCGAATTTGTTTGCTTAGGTCACCTGGTATCGGGTAATACTGTTAAACCTGACCCAAAGAAAATTGAAAGATTAAAGAAAATGAATCCACCTACATCACAAAAAGGTATTAGATCGCACTTGGGGATGTTCAACTACTTCTCCAGATTCATCAATAATTACGCTGAAATTGCAGCTCCCTTGCAAGAATTAATCAAGTCAAAATACAAAAATTTATCATTCAAATTGGAAGGAAAGTATTTAGAATCATGGAATAAGCTCAAAAACGCACTAACGAAAGAATGCATGTTAACGCATTTCTATCCTGAAAGAGAAACAAAACTAAATGTTGATGCCTCAGCAGTCGCAATTGGAGGTATCCTGAGTCAAAAAGATGAACAAGGAATTTGGAAGCCGATCTACTTTTTCGGTTGCAAGCTACAGAAATATCAACAAAATTATACGACTACAGAAAAGGAATGTGCAGCAGTTGTTTACGCGTGCAGAAAATTTTCTCATTACCTCAGATTTCAAGATTTCATAATTGAAGTTGATCATTGTGCATTATGCGAATTAAAACATAAAAGATTTAAAGTTACTAGAATCATGAGATGGCAAACTGAATTGGCCGAATTTAACTTTACAATTGTTTACAAGCCTGGCAAAACTCACCCAAGCGATTGCCTGTCACGATCAAATGAATTTGCTCATCGACCACAAGGCGAGTTTGAAGATGATCATTACGATCGACACCTAAACTATTTTGATTTTGAAGATGATATGATAATCAAAGATGAAGAATTGCGACAAGAAAATGAAATCATTCAAGATGAAACTGCAAACTTCACACTGGCATTAATTAGAGAAAAAGATTTTCTAGACCAGATTCAAGCTAAAAATTTAATTGCGTCAATCAAATCACCTAAGTTCAATGAAGAAGAAGAAAACAAGATAAAAATTCAACAAGCAAAAGACTCAAGAATACAATTTATTTTAAATGAACTCAACAACGGAAGAATGAAAAAGAAATTTGAAAAGAAAAATGGCATGTTATACAAAATCATTAATGATGGTTCGTTCAGAATCTATTTACCAGATTCATTGGTAAACGAAGTGTTCGAGAGTTACCACAATTCAATAGAGGCAGGACATTATGGTCATAAGCCTACACTATCAAAAATCAAACAAGATTTTTATTTCCCAAACATGGATGAAATCATCCAGCAAAAATGTGCTAACTGTGATGAATGTCTAGAGTTCAAAACAAAGACTACAAAAGAGGGAAAAGCGAGAGCAATGAAAATTCCTAAGGCGCCGTTCGAAAGAGTCCAAATGGACATGATAGGTCCCTTCCCGATATCTCAAGAAAAGAACCGATATGTTCTGGTAGCCATAGATTGTTTGACAAGATTTGGAATGGCGATGGCATGCAGAAATGGGAGTTCGAAAGAGGTCATCAAATTTCTTAAAAATATTACAAATCAATTTGGATTAATGAAAGAGTTACAGACTGATAATGGAAGGAACTTTGTGTCCAAAGAAATCAAAGAATTCGCGGCCGAAAGAGAAATAAAATTAATCAATTCTACGCCTTATCACCCTCAAACGAATGGATTAGTCGAGAGACTCAATGGCATACTCAAAACAAGAATCGCAATTTACACAACTAATGAAAATGAATGGGATAAAGATCTACAAATTCATGTATTCAGCTATAATAACGCTATCAAGAAAGACTTAGGAAAGTCACCTTTTCAATTACTATTCAACTTTCAACCAAGGTTAATCATCAATAACAAATATCAAGTAGATCCAAATTATGAAGATAAAGAAATTGAGAAAACAAGAAAAGAAGTGAAAGAAAAATTAGAGCAAAATTCCGCTAAATCAGCTCATGATAGAAACAAGAAACTCAAAGAACCTGAATTTAAAAGAGGCGATATCGTGAAAATTAAACCTATTCCATACACAACTGGACCAAGCTTTGCAAGAAAGAAATTTTCTGGAAAATTCATCATCCTACAAACAAGAGAATCATCAGTTGAAGTGATTAATGTCTACACACAAGAAATTAAAATAGTAAACTATGATAGAATACGTATGGCGAATGGAGCAAAGCCTCACAATTATGAATTGATTTTGCACAAATATCCAAGGAAAGAAAATACGGAAAGAGATTCTCTTTCCAACTGTGATACAAACAATGATCAAAATCAACTAAAGATAAGTGATAATAGTGATTTAAATGAAAATTCTAACAAGGAAAAGAAAAGTGAAAGTGAAATCAACAAAAAAGTAATCTGTGAAAATGAAACGAGTGAAAAGCTAAAAGAAAACTGTTCTAGTGAATCTAGTGAAAAGTGTAGTGAAAACGGTGAACTTGAAGTAAGTGAACAGAATGAAAATTTTAACTCGCAAGCATCTACAATTATAAGTTCACAAGCAAGCCAAAGAAATAATAGTTCAGCATTGAATTACGAGATTGAAACAACACAAGAAAAGCAGCAAGAAAATTTACAACTTACTGAAAGAAGCCAAACTGAAGAGTTAAATCAAGCTAAAAAGAAATCAGAAGATGAGAGATGTAAAGAGGGAAGGAGAATCTCCTTCCAAATTCAAGATTCAAATAATGAAACAATCAATGGTGAAAAAGTACCTAAAGAAAGCACTGAAAGAAAGAAAAGGAAATATGTCAGAAGGTCTTTTGAACCACACACAATGTCAAGAAGATTCAAACCTTAAACACAAACCAACAAACAAAACCACACCACAGAACCAAATGAGTTTTAAACTTTTAACCTTAACTAACGCACTAATGGTGAAAACAAACTACTAAAAAGATTAATAAAAGTGAACAAAGAGAAATAAGAAAGTGCAAGTTTTTTTTAGTTAGAAATTTCTCTAACTGAATTCAAGGAGACAGATTTGGAAATCTGAATATAGTGAGTGAGAGAATCTCTCACTGTATAAAGTGACCAAAAGAGTGGGTCAAAAAGGAAACTGAACAAGTCTGTTCACCATAACCATAGGGAAAGAGATTCTCTTTCCTAATTAGAAGACCTGAAAAAGAAAAGAAGAAAAGAAAGTTAATTAAAGAATTGAATTTTAATAAAAAAAAAAAGACAACTTACTTTTTGGTGAGGCAAACCGCACTCGTTTAAAGTACCTCTGGATACTCAACTGATCAGTACGAAGACCAAAATGAAATGAGCAAAAGAAAGACAAAAACAGAAAGCGTCGCGCAGGGTCAAAACTGTCATGCGTAAAACCCAATTTTAAATTAAGAGACAAAAGGAAGAAGGAAGTCACACTTTCTATTCACGCTTGACCAAAGCAGCAACTTAATTGTGATTAATTTACATTGTTTTAATTCAAATTGAAATTTTACTAATTTTTACTTTTGTGAAATAAGGATAGAGATCCTCTATCCAGAGTAATCAACAAAAAAAATTCATCAACAAAATATCAAATTAGATATTTTCTTAAACGAAAAGTTTTGGAGCGAAAATAAAGAAAGAGATTCTCTTTCTAGGTGTCAAGTGCTTATCCTTATAAGCGTATTTCAAGTTTGAAGAAATAAAATCTATTGCGATACCTGAAAGAAAAGAATACTGAAAGAGATTCTCTTTCAAATTGGTAAACTGGCAACCTGATAATATCGATAAAGATTTTGACAAATCAAGAAAAGCACATCACGAATGTAAAGAAAGAGCGAAAGTATTAAAAGCCTATCTGTGATAATTTTGTGATAGCAACAAAAAGCGAATTTCCAAAAAGAACTTTAAAGTCATATCAAGAGTAGATAAAGCAATCTAGTCAAGGTTCATCGAAATTGAGTCAAAAAGCTAAAGTGATTTTAAAAACTAAACTGTGATCTGACTCATCAATAAAGAAATTATCAAGTTAGAGATCCTCTAACTATACTCAAATTAACTTTATTGTTGAAACTGCAAGCATTCAAATTGTTAAAAAAAACTTCAAACCGTTGATAAACGAATTAATAGTCAACAATCTAGTTCAACAATCATTTGAATTCAAGATCTCGAAGAAGTGATTACAAGTTTTAAAAGAAAGTTAAATTAAGAAAGAGAATCTCTTCCTAAATTCGAGACGGAAACATTCAACAATTGTTGGGATGTTGAAAAGAAAAATGTCATTCTCATGGTAAAAGATAGAATCAAGAACCGATTCGGTGAAATAGGTGATGATAGCGATTTCAAAGATTTCGAACCAAGTTTCGTTCTACATGAAAAACCTAAGATTCAAGAAAGATTGCTATCAAATTTGGGTTGTGGTTTTTGTCATCATATTCCTTGGTGCCCAAGATTTAAAGACATATTGAAATGCTTCGAGTGTCCAACGTATTATTGCTGGACTTGTGCTAAATTGTTAGCGTTAATGAGACAGAAGCGTTAAGGTAATCCATCACCTAACTTAGAAGATTTCGAGAAAGGCCATATTGATTGTGCGACTTGTGCTAGAAAGACTCGAATGCATCCAATTAACGCAGAAGAAAGAGAAATGTTTCATGGAATCATCGTGAAATGCAGAAACTTATCATGTGATTACGTTGATAAGCTAGCCAATGTTCAGCGGCATATGCAAGAATGTAAAGATTCACAATATAAAGTTGGATCAGTTTTAAATTATCTTCATGAAGAAATGAAAAGAAGAAGAGATTGACCTCGAGAAGATGATGAAGAGGATGAAACAGTACCCTGGAACATTCGAACCACAAGATGGCTTCCAAGCAACAATGAGGGGAACAGATAACAGCCTACATCTAGTTATAAAAGCAAAGAAAATTGATGAAACTATGGGAAGATCACCTTCAGCCTATTCGACACCGGAAGGATCACTACCTCGTAGCGTTCTTGGACCTAAGACACCACCTGAAACTCCAATTTTGGTGCGAAAGCTTCAATCAAAGGGGAATGAAGCATCTAAAGTGACTGGTGTTCCTGATATCAGGAAAGAATTAAATAAGGAAAGAGATTCGCTTTCCAAACCATTAACTTCAAAACAACCAAGTCCCTGGCCCGAAAAAGATCTTAATGTAGACGAATTGAGATGGTCAGAAGATGAAGACGACTCTGGAGAAGGCGCAATAGCTAGTTTGTTGACGACTCAATACCAACTATAGCACAAGCTGCTCGAGTAAAAGAAAAAGAAAGAAAATTGGTAGAAGAAAGTTTGAAAAAGTCAACGCAAAAAATCAGAGACTATGGAGTCGAAACCGACGAAGAAGTCGAATGAGAAGGAGAATCTCCTGCCAGAAAATTATCGACAACAGCAACAAAATCAATAAACCGACAACTGCCAAAATCATTGGCACCAGCAATCGTCGATAAGAAAGAAATAATACCCATCTGGCAAATCAGAAAAGATAAAAGTTTGAGCGATAAAAGAAGAGAAACGCTAGTACATCGAAGATGGCAACAAAGGAAAAGGCAATTAACGAGAGAAATGCGAAGTCAACAAAAGCGCAGACTTGAAGTTTTGGTTCTTTTCTTGATGAAAAAATCGAATCCTGAAAATGCCTTTGCATTGTTCAGAAATATTCATTCCAAAAGACTATTTTAAGCAGTTAAGAAACTAAAGAATGATAGAAAAAAAGTTTGTGCTATCGATGTGGAAAAATGCCAAATTGAAACTCTCGCTGGAACAGTTCAAATGTCGATTTGGATATCAGTCGTCGACATGGACGCAAATATTAAAATCAATGAAATTGTGCGCTACCCATAAGGCTCAATCAAAAATCTCATGACCGAATTTCATGGCGTAACTTGGGAAGTTATGAAGAATGCTCAACACATCGACATCATATGGAGAAAAGTTATCGATGTTTTAATTGAATATTACCGAATCATCGTCGCTAGTGGAAGTAATGATTTTAAATCATTGATATTTAATTCGGACGATTGGGAAGTAATTCAACACAGAATTCGAGATGTCAACTACTATTTTAATTGCACGAAAAATGAACAAATTGTTTTGAAATTCATCATTTCTCGCTCTTCGCCAAAATCATCCAGGAAAATCAACATTCGCCTTTAGTTGATGCAGGATACACTCTTCTAGCGTATCTTGTCGACTTTGAAAAATTTGAGGAAACTCATCGACAAGCCATGATTGGCATATTCAAGTCATTTCCTCTCTTGCGATATCCTCCAAATTTTCAACTATCAAAATTAATCATGAATAAAATGTCACTAATCAAAGACTGGCCTGAAGATTTGAAAAAGAAAGCATATGGCAAACATAAACCCTTCAACAAAAGTAATTTCGTCGAACCCGCAAAAACTTTACGACTGCCATACTCAGAATTACAAAAAGATCATTTTGAAAAATTTTTAAGACGAAGAAAGTAATCATTAGGACGAACCAGAAGGAGTCAAGAAAGTAGACGTTAATGATGGTGGCGTTAAATTGACAGAACAGGCCAATGTTTGGACATCATTGCTGTTCGCCAATTGATTTCGGCCCTCCATGTCAACGTTTGGAAGGGGGCTCTGTAAGGGAAATAGATAAGATTAAAGAAAGGGGAAAGCATCACTGCTTTCCAACTGGATTTACTTTATCTAACTGTTTAATTTGAATTAGGAAAGATTGAGATTTGCTTAGAAAGGAAGGAGAAATCTCCTTCCACATCATCACTCGTCAAAACATATATCACTCGTAAAATCACTAATCAAAAACTTACAAAATCACTCATTAAGTCAATCATTTTATTTTGTGTAACCTTTAACAGTTATGTCTAACTAAATCTATTTTACTAACCTCCAGTAATATTCAAAACTCTTAACAATTTAATACCTTACATTTATATTTGTCATTTGGTTCAACTTTTGGTGTCTCAATAAAAATCTTTACATCAAATCAGTTTACCCCCGATTTCGGTCGTTCTATTATTTTTCGTGTTTAATTAAGTTTGTGCGTTATCTTAATTTTGTGTTTTAATCCGTGAGCTAGCATCTTACAATCATCACCACTCTCCCTTTGCTTTTCATCATCGCAATCATCTTCTGTTTAAAAACTGGTGCCTCTTCTTGATCAACTTCCCTTCTGCCTCTTCCATCTTTACCTTCCTTCTATCCCTCTCTTTCCCTCTGTTTTGTCTATTTCTAGTTTAACCATGTTTAACAGTATTTTCCAGTTAACTGTGGTCGAATATAATAAACAATTACTAAATTACCAAATTATTTTGGCAAATTATAAATTGTCAAGAAAAACATTACTAATATCAATTGTGTTTATTGAACATTACAGACTTTAATCTACGCGCGTTTACATTTTGTACTTTAAACTTTGACTCAATTTTTTTTACTTTCATTAGATTTGTCATGTTTGTTGATATCTGTAAACAGCTCTAAACACTAATTGCAATATTGCATATCGTATTATAATATCAGATAACGTGCAAAGCAGGTTTACCGTAAGTAAACCGACGATAGAAGTTAGATTGTAAGGGACGGCTTTATTGAAACATCAGGGTCAGCTAGATGAAAGGACACACAATACAGTAAAAGAAGATCATGGGTATCAACAATTAACAGCAAAGAATTGAATAAAAGCTATAATTGTTAAGTATTTCCTTTAAACCAGATGAAAGGATTTTCATCAATAAAAACCTGTGTGCATTACCATAGTACAGGATATTACTGCAAGTACTTATTATTACAAGTGTAGCTAACAACTAAAACTTAATTCACATCACCAATCGGTAGGAAAATATTTCATAGACCTTATCTAGGCGAATCATTAAATATATGGCCAATATTTACGTCAAAATTGCGAAATTTACGATTCAAAAAATATCATTCAATTTCGCGATTTAATGGGAGTTTGTGTTTCTTATTACATAAACTGGGTTTATTTCCATAACTGTGCATCAACTTCTCATTTTTTATCTTGGTTTGCTTCTAATGGTGATTTTGATTACTCAATTGTGGTTGAAATGGATAATCAATTGTGAGATTCATGTGCTGATAGATAACTTGAAAGATGTATTGGTAAAAGGCTAATGAACTAACGCAAGATTAGATTTACTGTGAATAGCTACTGAATCGCCAAAAAGATTGTCCTTCATTGTAATATTCTTGCCAGTTCAATGAGCTTTCAATTATCATTCAAGTAAACTTTATTTAATAAGGTTCATCTTTTTCATGACGAACAATTATGTTTTGTTTTAAAATTGGCTTGGTTGGTATAAATATAAAATATTTTTACCAATTTAATGACTCGATACAGATCAAAACATGAGAAGTGAAAGATAATTTAAAAGAAACAATGATCAAAATCGAACTGATTTTGTGTAAATTAATTTGTGAAACTTTATCATCGACTTGCCATTAACTTGAAACAAAAATTCAGATACAATCAAATACTAAACGTTAGCCCAATGTCAACCAATCCAAGTTTGTAAGATCACAATATCAAATTACTTGATATAAATCTACAAATTGATTGTGGTCCAGCAATTGTCAATGTCAATTACCTTCAACACTGAGGCTAAAAGAAGCAGCTAATGATGAAAATCAATCACAAATAACAACTCATTATGCTTGATTGATGATAAAATCCATCAATAAGATCATTCATAATGCAAAGCTTCATGATTAAATCTCTTAATTGACCCTGAATCCGATAAATTCACTAAACTTTTGCCTAATAGAGACAATTTGATTTGTCAATTGGTACTCTTGTTTGATATCAAACTGATGATCATGGGTAGAACCCAAGCTATACATGAAAATATACAAAATATGATGAGAAAAACAAAATTGAATTGAAGCTCAGTTGAATCTCAAAACTACCTGCTATTGTATTTGCCTTAAGGTAAATGTTTTCAACCGAAGTTAAAAATTGATAATCCAAGTGACTTAACATTAACCCAGAGATGAAATTACAAATCAAAATTGAAAATTTTTCACCGATGACATTGAACATTTGTTCAACTGCAGTCAACATATTAGGAAAATCTGGTAAACCTTGAAGTTAAATTTAATCCATTTTTGATATTGAGTAGTTGAATGAAGATGCATTTTGCAGATGCAAGACAGATGATTCTACTTGAAAAAGCTTCAGTGTCAAGGTTATTCTTATTTGCTAGAGAGTTCAACTAACCATTTGATAGGAATTACATATTACATGGGAAAATGATATCTTGAAAGGCAAGTTGAAGGACTCATTTCAAGTTACATCCAGATAAAAGGAGCTCTCTTGTTGGTTATTAAGTGTCAGCGTAGTTTAATTTGGTGATCTAGCAGTTTTTACAGTATGTAGTTACATTACAATTAAGAAACAGTTTAAAAAGTAAAAATAATTTGAATCATTCGTTAAAATAAATGAAACCAGGTTGAACTAAAATCTTTATGCTGCTGTTCACTTGAGTCAATGTTGTTGTCAAACTGTTGATCTTGATCTGGTCCTTCATTTTCTAGGACATCATCATGTTTCACTATTAACTGATTGTCTGCCATTTGCATTGGTATATTAACACATCCAATTGTATAACCCCAGTATGAAGATAAAGTTAGATAATAGTCTCCTTTGATGTTGGGAATCCGAGGGTCAACGTAAAACTCGTAAAAGTAATTGTACTTTTTACCTTTCACAATAGGACAGGTTAAACCATGGTTTGTGCAAGCATCTCGATCAACAATTGGTAAAGGTATACTAACTGGTAAAAATGAATTAGTTCGCTGGCTAACATCTGCATAAACATAGTCCGAATCAAATGGAGCCTCAAAATCAACCTCCAATCGTCCTTTAATTCCTCTTTCCATCAAGCATGGTTCGGAATCGTTTCGACAGCCAAATAAACGTAGTTCCAGTACTTTACCTCCTGAATTAAGTAAATAAATAAACAAGTCACAAATCAGATATAAGTTGAAAACCATTTATGGGAAAAATGTTAGGATTACAAATTGAAATTTACTTACCGCAAGGAGAAAAGTTTAATTTCAGACAAGAACATTGATAGTTAATGAAAAGAATGAAAAGAAATGACGATATTAAGGTAAATTGTTGCATGGTCAGGTTTGTTTGTGTTAATAGTTGATGAACATCAATCGTATCACTATTTTATAGCCAAAAGAAAAGAAAATGATGACCTGACTATTATTTATTCAGGTTGAATGGTTGATTATCGTTCACTTTGTTAATTATTCGTCATCTAGCTTTTCACCTTTCTGTATAAGTCACAACATTTAGGTTAACAAGTGCACATGGAACAATCAATGGTTCATCTGCTTTTTTTCACTGATTTTTCTGGCTCGATTCTTATTTCCATTTGAAACTAGACATTGCCAAATTACAAAGTGCACAGTCTGCGTTTTATTATCATCCAGAATAGTTTTTATTCATTTTTCATCTTTGAATCCATCCAGTTGTCCATATATTAACCTAAATTGTAAGTTGTCAACGTGAAGGTTGATCGAACATTAATGAATTGATTTCACGGTCATTATCCTATGAATGCAAATTCATTGAATGGCCATGATCTTTTTATTTGATTTAATCATTTTATCACCTTTCACTTCAAATAGAAATATTGATGTAAACAAGTCTCCAGAAAAGCAAAAGTAATACAATTGCATTTGCTTTTTGTAGATGCAATCCTTATAAGAGACTTGTTAAAACTCTTCTTTCTAACGGAAATGATTAAGATCGCTCGATTCTGATCTTTAAACATCCTTCTAAATGTTGCGATTCGGTCTAATTCCATATAGCTTTACGTCGGGCTCGTAACTGTTTTCCTATAACTCGATTCAACTGTGAGAAAAATGAAATATAAATGTATGTGTTTAAATCAACGCTAAAGTTCCATTTAAATATATATATTTTCTCAATTAACTCACCTTTCCTCTTTGCTTTGGAATCAAATTATCAGCAATAAAGTCTAATTCAAAGTCTTCAAATGGCGATAAAACATTAATATGAAAATCATCTTTAATATTACCAGGTGGCTCATAATTTGCGACGATAATTAATTTACCAGATCGAGATCGAGCTTTACCAATACCAAATTTTCTTGATCCTTTCCAAATCATTTGTGTGGCTTGATCTCAATTGAAAAATTAAAAGGTAAGTTAGAAAATAATCAAAATCTAAATGAATAGTTACTTTATTTTATGTAAACAACTTACTTGCTCGAGTATGTAAAAGATGTGGAGGTAAATCAAACCGATAATAGTCAATCTCAGCGTACCAATATTTGGTCACTTGTTCACCTTTGCAGTGGCAAGATCAGATGGACACATTTAGAATTAAATTAATCCAATAAACTTGTAGACCTACCATTAACTTCAATTTCATGAAGACTGCTACACTTAAGAATTAAATTTTCTCCAATTGTTTTGTAATTGCGATGATAAAAGACATCCCAATGGGCTAACTTGTTTGCCCAATCCTGAGCCAATTCACACAAGCCGATTGACAGGCTTAATGGAGGGGCGCGATGTTTGATTCTCAAAATATTATGCCAATGGAGTGAATCAAGAACAAATTTATTCTCTTTAAATGAAACATCACTTTGACTTGGATCATTTTCATGAACAATTCTCAATCCATACCGTGTAATCTGAATTAAGATGAAATGTTAAAATTATACAAGCTGCAAAAAGAAACTGCAAAAGCAATTGAAAAGACTACACAATAGTTGAGTGCAAAGAAGCAATACAACTTCAACTCTTTTCACTATTATGTAAATTGTTTACCAATAGTAATAATATATCACAGTGAATTGAAATAGTCTAACACTTGTTTTCATTTGTAAAACACTTGTATATCATCTTATTTAATAAATATTAATGATTTCCGAGACCGTCAACAAATGGATTGAATGTAACTCAGCCAGTGCTTTTCAACACAAAGTTACTCCTTCCTCACCCCATTAACAAGATTGGAAGCGATTCTTTCATCACTATAATCATTCTTACACCATTCTTATCCCCATCATCATGCTCATCATCCTGATCAAGTTACATGTTAGTGTTTATAAGGAAATGATCATCTCAAGTGAAAGGGTGATGTAAAGGAGTGAAGATGCATAGGAAACTGCCTACAGTGAACTCAATGCCTGTATATCTTACATATCAACGTTTATCTTCAACTGATAAATGAAGAGGAAAGCAAAAAAAGTTCATCTTCATCATCAGTTCAAGAAGGAGGAAAAGGCAGTTGTGGTGATAGCAAAAAAAAACGCTGAGCCAAAACAATCAATAAATATAAATGTATCTCGATGATTTATATTGAAGTTGCCCTTTCAGGATCTCGCTATTTTTTTGGATGTTCATCGACCAGCATTATTAAATGTTTTATAGATTATTATTGAGCTGTCATTTCAATTCTGGTTCAAGACTAATAAACATGGAAAGATGTATCAAACAAATGGTTAAGAGACATTTACAAGTGATCGTATCTTTTATCCTCATCTCAATCTTCATTTTCATCTCTACCCTTTGTATTCACAGGCATCAACAATTGATTGAATTGACTTTTGACTTTTTTTGTTCCTCTTCTTTATGCCAATATAAATGTTATTATATAAACATAATAGATGGGCTAATAAAGTAATTCATGTTTATTATGGATGGAAAAGATGATGATACAAGAAGAAAAAGAAACATCTTCTAATACATTAAATTTTGTCGATATCTTTGTTCCATAAGAGGTTCACATTTTTCAAGTAGCTATTGATTCAACTTAATTCACTTTGATTAATGGTTCAACAAAAATTGATCACTTGGAATCCATTGGAAAACAATGAAACTTGATTCGCATAAAACAAAAGCCTTTTTAAATCAAAATATTGGACATTAGCTGACAATTTATTCAAATGTTGTTCAATTTTTTCGACTAATCAGATGGTCAAATCACAATAGAGTCATTGAGTATATTGGAAACATCAAAATTTTGACTTGAATCGTTAACATTGGATTTTGTATTGTCCACTTTGATTTAGAATGTTAAATTACTTTTACTTACAATTTCACTAATCAGATTGTATTGATCATTTGTTTGATTTTTATCCTCATTTTCACCTTCCAATGATTCAATTGAAGGAGACAAAGTTGGTCCACTGACTGTTGATTTGAATATTTTCAATGGGATTGATTGAAGGTTAATCAGGCTAACACAACGATCATCATTTGGTTTGGCAATTAATCCCGAGAATCCACTGAAGGAACCAATTTCTTTCCATATTGAATTAATTAGATTACTCATTGCTGTTCATTAGTTTCACACTTTCAAAGAGTTTTTTTTACAATTCAAAAAATCTAATCTGAACAGTTAGTCGGTAAAAGTATCAAAAACTGTTGGATCGGTTTTTTGTTTTTTTGTATCAAACAAGCTTTATTACAACGAGTTTGCTCAGCTTTCGTCTATTGTTTAATATAAATAATAGGGACATCAAATTGGATAACATTAACATCACCCTAAGAAATCAAGTTTATAATCAAATGGTGTTTGTTGGATTAGATAATATTTTTTGTGAGCAGCAAGCATCTTAAGTTGAATAAAGATTCATCCAATTCCTCTCATTCATGAATAAATGAAATCATGAGTTCTTCAGAAGCTGATCAACACTTTTTCTTACTTGCAGTAGATTGGAGTTTACAAAAGTCGTCTTGTTCAATACAGCCAACAGCCAGGCAAACAAGTGGACATTAACTTTTAAGCCTTTCATATTAGCCAGGTTTCAATGAAGACTCAACTCTGTTATACTACATTTTAAATTATTAGATTAGTCGAAAGTGAAATGGTCTGAGCGAGCGTTTTGGTCTTTATCTTATATCATCGGGATTTTCAGTTTATCACATTGGAAGAATATTTTATCTGCATTATTGAATAGGTGATTTCATGATCTCAAATTGTGATTCACATTTGTATTCAAATTATCGTTACCAAATGCTTATTTCATTTGCTTTTTTAAATGTATTTTACTGAAGGGAATTGAATTGCTAAAGTTTGATTCTTCTTTTGAAAATTTCAATGAAAGCTTCAAAAATGAGGGAAACTGGAATTGTGCATTGGTCAAAATTAACGGAAAAATTTAAACATCAATAGATCGAAAGCGACATCGATAAATACCAGGAACTGGTGATCAGTGTATTAAGTAACGATTTGCAAAGGAGCGAAATCTCCTGGAACAGATTTTCTGGTAATGTTGGAAATATTGGATTATCTTCGAGAGGTAACAGATATAAATAATTATGCCAGTATTTATTGAAAGGAAAGTAATGAAAGGATGATAATTTCAAATACATTTGCTATCGAAAGCATTGAAAAGTATCGCAGTTTGTTGTAATTTAACATGAGCTTGAGTTGAACATAAACTGAAACGTAAGGTGAAACTGACAAGATTATCATTTTAACGCCTGAATCGATTCCTTCCTTTGTGATGTTAAACTTTGAGAAAAGTCTTTCTTTATTGACAAAGGTAGCCTCAACCATTGATATGCAGGAATTTTCAAGAAAGATTCCTTACCTAGGTCAAGTTTTCTTTGTTCATTTTCACAAAAATATGGCGCCTTTATATGAAAATTAATACATAAGGAAATCAGGGTAAACTCTTAAACCGACATGCACTCTAGCTTGAAGACAACTGAGTGCAATCGCTTTTTTTATTGAATAAACTAAAATCTAATTTAAACCTTAAAGTTTGAACAAATCGTAACCTAAACGCTTAAATATTGATAGTATCAAATTGATACTATTGGTATCGATACTATTGGTATAAACAATAATATCATCGCAACAATAGTATTGTTTACCATCGACGATTTTTTTTATTCGTGTAGTCAAGTTTTTCAACTAAAAATGTCACAAACTTCTAGCCATTTCAGCGCTCTTGAGAGGCAGCGATTACGTGAAATCGAAGAGGAAAAACAAAACATTAAACAATTAAGGAGAGAAGTCGCCATTCGAAGGATCAAAGTTTCAAAGGCCGTTGAAGACTTAAAGGTGAGTTGAAATAGTTTTTGTTTTCTTTGTGACCAACATTTTTGGTAACTTTGTTTTGCTATATTTATTTATTTATCCTTTCTTTAATTTAATTGTTTAATCTTTTCTTTAATCTTTCTACTATTTATCGATGATTATTTATCTTGTCGTCTTAAAGAAATATACAGAAGCCCATGAACAAAAGGATTACCTGTGGAAAGGATTCAAATCGATTAGAGATAATCCATTTCGAGAGAGACCTAGGTATGACATTTGTGGCTGTCTCTTGTCCATGCTACCTTTTTTCGGGTATAATGAGCTCTAGTAAAACATTTTTTGTAACTATTTTGATTACTATACTATTACACTGATTATCAATGTATAATATCCGTAAACAATTTTTGCAGATTGAATTCATTTAATTTTATTCCAATTATAATTTTATTCAAAGTATCAAAGCATAAATAATATTCAACAGGTATAAAAATTAAATAATTGACCAAATTTGAAACCAGGCTGGAAAAAATAACGCGGAACCAAAGAAAAAGGTCCAATTTCCATGTATATACCAGTCTTCTAAGTATTTAAGTAGAAATGATTTGTGACTTTCTGCTGATCGTACAAGATGAATCATCGGATCTGTTTCATGGTGAACCAAGAATGAAACAACCAATATACACAGATAGCCAATTGAAAGAGGATGAAGAAGAAGGATGAAGGGTGCAAGAAGCTTTCGTAAAATTGAATTGGAAATAGATACAGATAAATAGGTGACCGGTACTATTAGGACAGTAAGAAACAGAGCCAGTGATATGTTTAGAAGCGATAGACAGGATAAAATTAAAGCGAGATTGATTAATGCTACACATTGACGAGCTTTCAATTGTTCTTCAGATTTTTGCTTCCATCGGAATATCGGATTGAACATTAAAAGCAAAGATGTAGAAATCAGTGTATAATAAATAGTATCTTTGAACTTTAAGTTATAATCATGATAGAGCCATGAATATCTTTGGATTAAAGCGGGCAGAGAGGCGATTAAAAAGCCCAAAACATGACAATAAAAGTTGAAAGGTAAAGCATTCCAAAGAGATTCAACTTGGGTTGAGTCTTGTTCATTTTTGTCCTGATCAACTTTTTTCATGGTCAAATAAATATTTAGAGCTTTGAAAAGTAAAGGAAGAGCCATTAAACCAAATGGAATCATATAGTATCCAATTGAAATATATCGACGAGTTGAAGGTAATAAATAGAACCAGTAAGATCGGTTGAATCTTTCCAATAAATTATTTAAACTACGGAAAATACCTTCAATGACCCGACCAACCTGGAAAAGAGGAGCAGACAGATAATCTTTGCGCTGATTGGCTGCAACTTTTCCAATTCCTTCCAAAGTGATCGCTTGTATAGCATATTTATGAAATAACCCGTGAGCTCCAGTTGGTATTGTCTTTGCTTGTGAAATCATCATTGAAGCTGAATATGAAAAATGGAGGTTTAAAGAAAAGATGAATTATTCATTAATGAAATATGTTACACAATAAATAACTTTAACCAAAAATATTGCAGCGAAAATCACGTTAATTACCTGTTGTTAATGCATAATCTTTTGAGACTTCATAAAAATCTGCTGAGAAAGGATGTGATTTACCGTGGAAAGTAGGAGTAATTGATTCTCTTGTTGCTAGCTCTACAGCAACATTGAACAAATCCAAATTGGGTAGTTGTCCGTTCAAACCTTCAATCTTAATCTCTAATCGAGCAATATCTTCTTCGTAAACCTGCAAATTTACAGCTGCTTGAATTGGACCACTCTTTGCTTCTAGGTAACCATAGTCAAGAACAGAAGATCGATCAACTTCATGGTATGCATCAAGCCATGCCTGGAATCCAATAAATTCTTTGTCGCAAACCAAAAATATAAGATCCTTAGCTAAATAGTTTTTGCTTGAAAAATATTTCGCCAGACTCAACATTAAAGCAATACCAGGTAAGGTTTGTCCATAAATATTATTGGAAGCTCGGTAAGGCGATGATATCACTAATGCTTCGGTGCTTTGGGCTCGTGAAGCTCTTAAAATTGAATAAACATTATTTCCTTTGATTACCTGATGCAAAAATAAAAGTCGGTTTAATAACTAAAATCAACGAAAATATCTAAAACTTACTTGTTCTTTACCAAATGGATAATGTAGTGTAAAGTTGTGTTCATAACCGTGCAAGCCAATGGAGTTGAATTCATTGACGAGCCAATCAGCAACTAATTCATTTGGTCGTGATTTAGCGACCTTTCTAAGCCTGGTTAATACATCTTTAAGATATGGTTGATTAGTAAATTCTCGATTAACTAGACCAGGTAGAAGAGCATTGTCACTGAAATATGTTGTGTCAACGTAATTTTCAGTTACCAGAGCAGCAGCAACTATGATTGCTGAGGTGAAACACAAAAAGGACACTTTATTTGCATGATTCCGTAATAATTTCACTATTCCACTCTCTTCACTTGATTTGTCATCAGTTAATAGTCCCATAATTAAGCTAATTAATTGATGTCATCAATAATTAAAAGAGAGGAAAAGAAAAAACAGAAAGATGTTTTGACCAAAACAACCACACAAACAAACATTGACGGTATATGGAGGTAACCATGACAAGAATTTACAAGAAGCGCCAATTTTCAGAATCAAAAAACTCAGTAGATTGTAAATTGAGCAAAATATTTCTTAATTGAGACTCTTTTTACACTAATAGATAATTAAAGATAACAATTTATCAAATAATATCGAGAGCAATCTTTTTGACAATAAAAACAGTAAAATAATCTAAAAGAATGAACTGAATACTAATGTATTTTCAACCCTAATACGTTTAGATTCATTACAGTACCTAAAATCAATCTCATATTAACCATATTAACATTTAATAGCTAAACTAGCCTTGACAATCAGGATTAGTGATTAACCATGAGCATAACAAAAAAAAACAAATTCAATCAACCAAGACAATTAAACGTTCAAACCAAACTAGGTCAATACAAATAATGATTAGTGTTAACTCAACTTGATCAAAATATTTACATTACAATTCAACAGATAACAATATTGAACAACAGTTAACCGTTTCATTTGCAAATCAGGGATTCACCAAATAACAAAATTAGACATAAATACACTCAACAATTGATTTCCTACTCATCTAATTAATCCAAATCAACTGGATTAAACAATAAGCAAACCAAAGTCAAACCTTGAGAATAACATAACCGCATCAAAAAGTATAAACGCAAAACTAAATATTGATGTTATACCAGGTCAGCCGGAATCCGTAGTAGTCTGAGCGACCACTGACCTTAAACTGTATATTTCTAGACCAGAATTTTGTCTGCATTTAAATTATTTCATCTGTTAGGCTGATTCTTTCTTGTAAATGTGTGGTTTGATCAGAAGCTTATAACAAAAATTCACTCTCATTCTGAAATCTTAAGTCTTTGCTTCACTCAGACTAATTATTTTTAAGATATAAATGTTAATTGTTAGCTGGTAAAAACCATGTGAATAATAATATTAAGCTAAATGATCATGTTTATCATTAAACATCATAATGATGGAAGTTTCTGTTCACATTTTGAGTTTACTTTTACTGATTAACTCAAGAGTTGACAAAAGTCCGTCTAATTGTGATTAAAACCCCAAATATGGACATCATTAAGTCTTCATAAGTGTACAACTCATAATCTTAATCGTTATCATTTACCTTGGCAACAACAACTATCTATAATAAAAGTAACTCTTACTTTTTCATTAACCTTACACGTTGGGCTGACACGAGACTCATCATGATGATCATCATCATACTAATTATCATTTCTTCCTGGTAAATTAAGCACAGTAAAAATATTAGTCTAAAATAATTAGTCCTATTGAATACTTGAAATATTAAAAATTGCCAATTCTTCCTTCTATTTTTTTACTTTGTCTCCAAATAAATACAGTTTATTGACTTGATCATTATTATTACGAGCCATTTTAATATTATTATAACCCTACTTATTACCCTGATTATTGATTGAAATTAACCTTCGAAATCTTTTATTCACTGTTTTCTGTTCTTCCCCAAACCACAAACATTACTTTTCATTTTTACCCAATTTTCCCGTCTTTCCAATCTGTTTAATGGAAGCTAAAGTGAAGCAATTTTTTGATCAGGTAATTGTGTTAATTTAATCATTCAATTGTGATTAATCAAATCCTAAATGGTAATCTTGTTCAATTGTAATCTTAATTCCGTTAAAATTCCATTCAATGCTTCAATCGTAGACACAAGTAATGGTGAAAATATCATTTGCTTCTCATTTTGTTTTTTTTTGGGTTTTCTGGTTTTCTGGTTTTCGCCTTTTCTACTTTCGCTTAATTACTCTTTAATCTCTATTGCTTGCAAAGCTTTTACCTTCATTATGTGAATAATTTCATCAATTAATCGGTAAATTGGTTTAGTCTATTGGAAGAACTGAAAGAAATCAAATCAAATTATAAATCACAAGCGATTCATCTTTTCTCGACCCACAACATTTGTTGTTTCACTTGAAACAAATGATTCTTGAACTTGATTTATGATTTTCATGGGTTCTAATTGTTATCAATACAAATTACCCAATAATTATGTTGAAATGGCGATAATTATCAAGCAACTTATAAATACATTGTGCATTGTATTAAGCAGTTAAAATTCAAAATGAAACTGTTTAATGAAAGACAAAAATCTTTAATGTTTTAGGATTGAGTCAGCTTCAAGTAATTGATTATTGAGTAACAATTCTTGCCACTATTCAAGATTCGTAATCATTCTGGTTTGAATCAGTTTCCTTCAGGTATCAATTTGAACTGCTATGAGACATTCAACTAAAATATTTCCAATCAAAAGACAATTTTTATTCAATTGTTGTACAACGTATTAAGTAGTTCAAAATTCAAGAGATTCAGATGAAATTTGGTAAATTACGCTTGAATAGATAACGAATCAAATGATTGGTAAACACCGGATGATGAGTAAAATGATGTAAACATGTTTATTTGTTAATTAGTCATATTGCGAGGTTGCATTGATAATCATCTTGAAACGTCATTAAAGTATTATCAGTAAGATCAAATCGGACGATTGATACTGAGTCTGGTTTATTCTAGCCTTAACAGGAAAATCACAATCAAGATTACAGATCCAAAACGGTGATTGTTTTAACCATCTTCATATGATAATATTTAACTCTATCCTCTGTTGGAAATATTTTATTATTATTTTCGAGTAAATAACACAATTAGGAAACAATAAGATTATCAAAAAAACATCAACTTTGATTATCATATTTATTCAATCAATCTATCGATATCACTAATATCTAGATATTGATATTGGCGGTTAATGGATACTGAACGATTCAAGGCAGTGCTTTGTTAAAAAACACTGCTAGGCATTTCTGGTATCTATCTAGTGTTGATTAGACGTATCAAAGGTGTGATTTGTGATTATAATCAGTGAATTGATTGTACATCGTGATTATTAGACTATTGAGTTATAGCTTACAAGCGGTGGTCTAATTGATTGTCATCTCAGTGGGATGAAACAATTAATGATGATGTTTAATCATCACTTTTTTCTTGCTTTCACTCATTCTTTAATATCCTCTTGGTTGTTACTTTGTTACCCAAAGATAATTAATTAGTTAACTTTCGACTGTTACTAACTGTTGTTTTATTTCATCTAACCGATCATCTCACTTGTTAATTTATTTAATATGTCAACCAATTCAACCAAATTAACTGAATATCTTCAACAGAACCCGATTGCCCGGTCGTTCATCATTGGTTCCTTTAGTTCAACATGTTCAACATTGTTATTTCAACCTTTGGATCTACTTAAAACTCGTATGCAAAATATTGAATATTTAGCTAACTCTTCTTCACCGTAAGTAAATTATTCATCACGTTACATTTTTTTATTGATTTCTAATTTATTGATTGATTACCATTTAACAGAGTTGCTATGCATAGGATGAGAATGGTATCAACTTTTACTGATGTGGTTCGAACTGAAAGTATCATTGGATTATGGAAAGGAACTGTTCCGGTAATTATCTAAAGTTTACTATTAAATTCTGAATAGATGTTTACAATTATCTCATTTTTCCTAATCTCTTTTATTTTCAGTCTCTTTTACGTTGTATTCCCGGAGTTGGACTTTATTTTGCCTCACTTCACCAACTTCAAACCCTAATCACTGGTGCCAATCAGAAACCATCAGCATCTCAAGCCATGCTTATTGGACTTTCTGCACGTTCATTATCAGCATCGATTTTACTTCCCGTTACCGTGATTAAAACTCATTATGAAAGTGGAAATTTCTCATATAATAGTATTCCAAATGCATTTAAATTAATTTACCACCGACATGGTTTCCGTGGACTCTATTCCGGAGCCTTTCCAACTATATTAAGAGATGCTCCTTATTCTGGAATCTATTATATGTTTTACAGTCAACTTAAAAATATTACAACTTCAGATCATGATGACAAGCAACAACCCAGTCTGAAAACGTTCATAAATTTTACTTGTAGCCTTATTTCAGGTATTTTTGCTTCCATTATTACTCATCCAGCTGATGTTGTAAAGACCAAAATGCAACTTGATCCAAAAGGATTTCCTGAATTAAGTTCATCAGTAGCAATAATATTTAAAGATAAAGGATCAATTGGTTTCTTTATTGGGTTAACTCCACGATTAATGAGAAGAGCTTTAATGACTGCTTTTACTTGGACTATTTTTGAACACTGTATCCGTACGTTAGGAGTCAAATAATGTGTTCAATTTCCTAGGAATGTATTCATTTTTATCATGTTATCATGTTATCTTGTTATCTTGTTATCATCTTCATACCAATCTCCTCCTCCAAAAACTTGACCTTTTATTTATTTGCCTATTTCTTTGTTATTTATATGCATTTATTTATTTGTCATCATTCACGTTCAAGCATTCAAGATGCAAATTAAAGCCAAAATCTTATTGATTATTTGATTCTACTTTTTTTATATCATAACCAATCTTTAGGTTACATCTGGTTTGGTGGTCTAGGTTTGCTTGTACTTAACCCATTTTACTTGAAATTAGATTTAAATTGTCGTCACAACAAGCTGTAAGAATGAAATTGTTACTCAATTAAGTAAATTTTTTTACTTTCAGTAGCGAAACCTACAATTTCAGGAAATCTTCCAGGAAAATCAAATGACTAGCATTATATTGTAACACTTTGATATTTTCATTCTTGAACAATCCTCTTTTATCCACTCAGAAGCTTTTTTTCTTATAAAATTAATCAAAGAAGATGCTAGTTTTGAACAATTTAAGTTCAAGTTACATTTGTTATTCCTTATATAACTATGAGAAACTTTACTGGTCAACAACAAATTACAACAACATTTATGCTTAATGACCAGCTTCGAAAATGGATAAACCAAGTCACGTTAAATGTCAGATAATTAAATGACACTTGGATGACGATTAATAAGGTAGGAAATAATAAACATACAATTAAAGTAGTTAAAGATGAATTTCTTGAAAATGTAGTTAATAGTAAGAAGACGAAATTGAATTGAATAATGGTTACCCTGGAGTCAAATTACGCTAGGTAATTACATAAGAATAAACTGTTACATTTCTAACAATCAATACAATGAGTAATCAACATGGATAGATATTAATATCATCATTGAAACTAAAATTAAACCCAGTTACACCTGTCGTTAAAAGACGGTTACTCAATTGATTGCAAAAGCGGAAACACAGCGTCAACTTTACACACATTTCGAGGCTTTTTAAGCATTAAAATTTTCAGTGAATGGATTTAGAGACAACGTTAGGGTTTACAGTCAAGAAAGATAAAGCCGCTTCAACTCCAACGGAAAAAGTCTGACAATAGCATAATTAACCTAATCAGCATCCATGTAGTCGCTGGTAAATATTCAAAATCATTAAAATAAGACGATTTCTAGAAGACATATTCGCCTCATCTTCAACATTGACTCTTCATGTCTTGTCTTTTATGTAAACAGTCAGTTTTCACAAAAAGACGCTTCAAGGATTATAATCAGTAGCACGTTTTACATGGTTGAGAGCACATTTCTGCCGACATTCGAGGACTAATGTAAATCTTTTCAAGCTTAATTTTTTCAACTGACCCATCTGGTTTTAATTGGTTCACCAATAGGGTATACTGGAAAGATTGGCGTATTAGTGTTGAACATAATTAACTTTGCCCAGTTCGCTTGACCAATAAAAGTAATCCAATTAATGGAATCTAACAATGATTTGAAATCATTTTGTAATCTTTCAAGAGTCTATTAAGGTTCACATGTACAAAGAGAGTCCACTTGTTCTGTAATTATTATTATTATGGGCTATGTACAAGGCCTTGCAGTTCATTGTAGTACAAAAATGATAAAATCAATCATTATGACTAGTGATAAAAACTTGAATATTGTACAAATCATTTTATTCAATTGGCTTTGGTTTCTATTGGCAACAATTTAAACCAGTCGAATAGATAGTCGACAGATGGCGCAGAACACTTGCTCAACTGATTTTTTCGCTTTGGTTTTACTCGGCAATATCAATCCAATATACTACTTCTTTTATGGAGAAAATTCTCTTTTTTTAATTGTGATTATAATTAAGGTTAATTATTTATATCTTACTTTTTATTGTGTTTGATGATAACTTTAAGTTCAGGTAACCAATTTTTACCTAACGGTTTGTTTTAATCTTCTCTCAAAGATGACTATTTGTTTATTAATTGTCTAGACTTTTTTACTTGGATTGCTCAAGAGTCAAAAAGAGAAGTAGTGAAACCCGTCAACATCAAAATTGTTTTCAAATGCAATCTCAAATGAGAATATCTTCAGCATCTTCGAGTGTAACTGGAGGTGCCTCTGGCTCTCTCATGGTTGGACCTAATTTCAAAGTGGGCAAAAAAATTGGCTCCGGTAATTTTGGTGAACTTAGACTAGGTAAGTTTATCAAAGGCCTAAAATATGGAGTTTGGCCTTTTGTGTACTATCTGTTTTCATCTCCCCTCTTTTTTCTTAAAACTGGTTGAATGGGAAGATAGTTGAACCATACATATATGTAAAAAAAGAGAGTAGGAAAAAAGGGAAGGAAAGGAACCATTCACCTTGGCCATCAGTAAATCTTGTAAATGCTAACCTTCTCGTTCTTTGTTTCATTTTATTCCGGCCTTTGACTCTTCCTCTCTCACCTCACATCACCTCTCCCTTCTCTCCATTTCTATATATTTCTCCTCTTTTATCGTTCACATTCTCTCATGTTCACTCATTTAACCATCTAATCATAATCTGGTAACATTTATACAACAACCGGTATAATTAATTTATGAGCCATAAGAATTAGATTAATCCGGACTGGATTGATTGTAGTCATGTCTCCAATCAACTGTATTGGCGATAGCTCAAGATAAAAGCTATAGGTTGTTAATTTTTGTCGCTAATTGAAAGAACTTTATTCTGATCTTTTCTTCCTGCAGGTAAAAATTTGTACACTGGCGAACATGTAGCCATTAAATTGGAAGCAATGAAAACCAAAGCTCCACAATTACATTTGGAATATAGATTTTACAAACTTCTTGGCAATCATGGTAAATGTAGTTTGTGTTTTTGCACTAATCAAAGAAGTCTAATGTTTAGATGACTTGATTACTCATAAATGCTGGATATCACTAATGCATTATTCTTTGATCTTTCCAGAGGGCATTCCTAAAATATATTACTTTGGACCTTGTGGTAAATTTAATGCCTTGGTTATGGAATTATTGGGTCCAAGCTTAGAGGATCTCTTTGATCTATGTGAACGTCGTTTCTCAGTTAAAACAGTCATTCAGATAGCCCTTCAATTGGTACGTATTATTAGATCATAAAAAACTTCTTTAACCCTTATTGTTACTGACGCTTATTTTCTCATCTTTATACAGTTTAATAGGATAGAATATGTTCATTCCAAACATCTCATTTATCGAGACGTCAAACCTGAAAATTTTCTATTGGGGAGGCCGAACTCCAAGAAAACAGTAATCCATATGATAGATTTTGGCCTAGCTAAGGAGTACATCGATCCAGAGACAAATAAGCATATTCCTTATCGAGAGCATAAAAGTTTAACCGGCACTGCCAGATACATGAGTATCAACACACATCTTGGCAAAGGTTAGGAATCCCTTATTTCTTTTTAGTCATCTCATGAAACCGTAAATTTAACAGTCATCCTGTTAATTTAAGTCCTTGTATATTTTATTCTATCTCTTCTGAGTAGACATTCTTTTTGGTGAACAAGTTTTTCTCCTTTAACCTATTCACTAGTTTTTCAATAGCTTCATCAACTTAATAACGTTTTGGTTACAATTTACTTTAAACAATGAAAGCCAAGTCATTCCACACTTTATTTTTTTCAAGCAGCATGAATATGTGTGCTACAACCGATCAGAAAATGATTACAAGTGTGACGGTATTGCGACAATTTTGAAGGTTTAGATTCAGTTAAATGCCAAATAATACAATTGAAAAATGCGTTTACACTTATTGCTAACTTTTTTGAGTTTTTTATTTGTTTCAAGTTATTATCTGCACCAAAAAAAGATCTTTTGTTTTTTTGTTGACTTCTAAAAAAATAGTGGTTAAGGTTGAATACTTGAACTAAGTAACTATTATAATCAATACAAATTGACCATTCACGCAGTTTCAATTTAAAATTGTTTTTGACACTTGAATATACGGTCTTATTGGTCAATCTTAGGTATTTTTTTGATGCTTTCCTTGACAAACTGTAGCATAAATGATTTTGACTTTTGATGAATCTAATTTCCTTTCCTGCTATCTGGTTTAATCGATAGTTGATAATAAACTCTTCCAGCTTATTTTAGTGTTTCTTCCGCAAAGAGAACAATTGGCAATTGCTATGAGTATGAGAAATACTATCTTTTATGTTTCTTGTATAACAGTGATTGTTTATTGATCCTGATTTCTTAATCAGTTAAGATATCTGATTTTATAAATGTTTACTATCGAATAACAAATACAACCACTTTAGCACCCTCTAGCTCGTTCGCAAACTGTAAGCCTCACCAAGTTTTTTAATAATATTTAACTTTGTTATCAATTGTGTATATTACTGAAAAACACACCTCAAAGATGATCCTAAAATCCAGACTTTAAATAATAGCTTTGTTAAACAAAACTTTTGGTGTTTATATTTGGCTGTCAAAAATATTCTGCTGCAACTAGAACTCGTTATCTCGTTATCATAGCTAATTTCAGATTTTCTGTTTTTCTAAAAAGTATTTCCCTTCTCTATTTATCAACTCGAGTTCATCAAACATTTTAATCCACACCGATAAGATTAGTTTTCATTTTATTGAATTTAATTCTATTCATAGCTATCGAAACATTACTAATTACAGTATACTGAACCTTGCTCATTTATTGTTTTGAAATTTATCTAAATAAATTTTTAATTATCCATTCACAGAACAAAGCCGTAGAGATGACTTGGAAGCTCTTGGGCATATGTTCATGTATTTCCTCCGAGGAAGTTTGCCCTGGCAAGGATTAAAAGCAGATACTCTTAAAGAAAGATATCAAAAGATTGGGGACACAAAACGAGCTACTCCGATTGAAATTTTATGTGAAGGATTCCCAGAAGAGTTTGCTACATACTTACGTTATGTTCGTCGATTGGACTTCTTTGAAACCCCAGATTACGAATATCTTAAAAAATTATTTATCGATCTATTTCACCGAGAGGGATTCTCACATGATGGTGTATTTGATTGGTACTCAATGAATCAAGTACGTTTCTGATCAATCACAATGAAAACATGCCTTATTCAATCATCTGATGATTTTGTTTTTGATTGAATAATCCAGGAAGATTTTATTCCTGCTTAATTAGGCATTAATATACATTATCTAATTAATCTTTTCCTCCTTTTTTCCTCCATATTTATACAAACTTTCCATCTACTTTTCTGTTGCCATGTCTACCCACTTTTATTGCACTTTCCCACTTTGACCTATTCTCTTATTAGCAATGGGCGGATGGCGATAAAAGTGTAGATTCAGATAGATTTAAAATAAGAGAGAGAAATGAAAGAATTGAAAAGGATTACCATAAAAATATAGGACCTATGAAAGAATACTTGACCCCAGCCGATAGACATGGCTCAGTGCAAGTTGTTAGCTCAACTAACGGAGAATTAACTAATGATGATCCAGGAACCGGTCATTCTAAATCTAGAGTCCAAGATCCTGCTGAGGTGGAGGTTGTATCCGAAACGAAGTGAGTATATTTAAAATCATCTAGTTTACAAAATTTACTTTTTCTGAAATTTTTTACTATATTTTTTCATTTTTAAACTAAAAATATTAATTCTTTCTTCCTTTTTTGCATTATAGATGTTGCTGTTTTTACAAAAAGAAAAAGAAGAAAGCTTCTCGACCCAAAGATTAATTAATGGTATATTTCAGCTTCATCGATCCTAAGCTGGAATGAATCTGTTTCCATAAAATTCCTCTCGGACTTTATATCTGCATGACGACTTAAAGCTCTCTTTCTCTTTCTCTTTCTATATATATCTATCTCTATTTCTCTCACAATCATTGAATTTTCTCTTACTTTCGTCACTGTCCATCTTCACCATCCTATTTACCATCCTTTTCATCTTTTCATTCTTATCTTCCTTTATATCAAATTCTACTCCGAGAAATGAAAACAGGATACAGCAACGGACCAAAATCGAAACCCTTCATTGTCCACTTAGATCGAGCATTTTTCTGTAAATTTTGAAAGCAAAGTTCCAACAGGATAGCTCATAACATCCTAACATAAATCAATGCAACGAAATGCTTGGAGTGAAATGATCTAAGCGAATTAACAACTTTGATAAATGCTTGCATTTGTCTGGACTATTCTTAACGGAGCATCAGATCATGTTGAGTTGTCTATGTATAAGTACAATTTACTGGCTCTGGTATCAGGCAGATTCATCGTTTTTCAATAAAAATTAATTGTCTGAGCGATAGCAAAGACTTTATCATGACCAAGATAACTCATTTTGCTCATTCTGGATGGTTTAACATTTCACGTTCCTGTGCATCGGATGTTGGATTTTCTGGATAAATCAAATCTTTTATCAGAATATTAGCTCATCAAATTGGTTGAATTTGTTCAAAATTTGCAGTTTCTATCTTTTAGCTCAACCCATGGAATCACAATGTTCAATGCTCATGGATACAAACCTTTGATCTTTATAGACACTTGAGTTTAGACTTTTATCCATTACCTAGACCAAAAAATTTTTTTAAGTTATCGTGATTCTTATTCTCGTTATCAGACGCTCAACGGATCAGTTAATCATAAACCGTACTTTTGATATTTGCACAGTCTTTTATCGGATCTCAAAGTGGTTTATAAATAGAACGCGAAAGTTCTATTGTTCTACCTGAGTTTCAGTGCTGGTCAACAGTTAATTAGAGTTGATGATACAGTTGTACTAAAATCTGTGATTAAAAAGTAAATTTGAAAATTATTTGATGAACGTGAAAAAGTATTTAATTAACGAAAAACATGATCAATATTTCTAGTCCATTTGACAATTAAAAAAGATGTTACCAAAAACTATACTTTAAACAACGAGATTGATTCCTGGAACAGCAATGATCAAAACAATCTAGTTAAGCAATGAGTCTCAAATAATCTCTTGAAATCAAATTTTGTTGAAAAAATAACACTTCAATTGTTAATTTTAACTTTAATACACATTAAATTAAAGAGTAAATTTGATTATTGAAACAGTTGACTTAAGTATTGTAAATACAGTAGCGGTCAGGGTTAATGATTTGATGAAAATAAGAGATTCATTATGAGGTATGATTAGTAGACAAAAATTCAACTATTTTTTCCAGAATTAACTTTTGTCTGAGAAATTTACTATAATCAAAATAATTGTTAGGTTAACATTAAGTTAAATATTTAATTAGCTTTTAAGTAACCAGAAAAAGGACGCAAATCAAAAGTGCGAGGACATTGATCATCTGATGCTCTAGCTATTGGTTTGCCGCAGTTTTTATAGTGAAACCAACAATTGTTTAAATACCATTTACCATCTGAGCCACAAACTGGATCAGGAATTGTTACACATCGCGTTGGACAAGAATTAGGCTGTTGTACACACTCTTTCATATCAACCACTGAGACTTTTTTTCTGCAGGACAAGAGTAAAATAAATTAAATTGATTAAATGACAGTAATTTGAAGAAAAAGGAAATATAAATTAAAAATAATTATATCAATAAACTGAAAAAATAAAAATTATTTTACCCGCAGTTTCTTTGACGCATAACACATTCATTACGGTAAAGCTGCAAGTCGGATCCGCAAACAGGTCTGTCAACTAATAAACATTGTTTCGGGCAGTTATCAAGTCGACGTGATCCTGATCAATTAGTAGACTATTAAATAATGTGTTGTTGATTGATAATTTACTGGCTACTTACGTCTAATTGATTCAACACAAAATTGTTTGTTCACAGCTTTAACCTTTTTTGTGCCACAATTTGTCTTCAACATTAGGCACTTGTTTGAATACATTTTACCATCGTCACCACAGACTGGATCGTATATTTCAAGGCAAAATTCAGGGCAAGACGATTCTCCCATGCAATAATTTATGTCTACGACAGTAACATTTTTGCTTGGATAATGAGAAATGATTAGTAAATTGTCTAAATTTGATTAAACTGCAACTTACCCACAATTTTTCATCTCCATGTCACATTTTGATCGATACATTTTACCATCAGAGGCACAAACTGGTGAATTTTGGTTACATTGTTTCGGACAGTTTGTTTGTTCACCTGAAATTGTTGATTAACACTGTTAAATGACCATCTTGTGACAATTAAAAAAAGATTACTCACTTAATAATGGTTGAAATAAAAGTCCCAATAAGGCAATTAGAACTGTTGACTGAAACTGCATTATGGGTGTTGTTCAATGAAAATAAATAGATGTGAAATAAAATTAAATGTTTTAGTTTGCTATCCAACAATCAACTGAATGATCAGAGTATCTAATGGCTACTTTAATATTAATATTTGCAACCTTGAGATGGTTGTTTTCAATGCTGACCAATTGCTTCCCATTTCATCTCCAGTTAGCTTTCGCTTTACATTTTTACTTGCAATTATAATATTCTTTGAATTCCGATTATTATTTTGCTTGAGCCTCTGTTTTCTATTTCTTTGTATTCCTCAATTGTTACTAGAATTATTAAAACCTCATTGCTATTTTAATGAAATTGAATCACGCTGAGATGAAATGTCTATTCAATTTCATCAATCTAATGTTTCAGCCTTCAGGTTTCATCTTGTCTGGTCTAGTTGCATTTAAAGTATAATATCTTATGATTGCCATTTGATTTTGTGATTTAACGAACAATTCAACCTGAATCTAAATTGACTCAATTCATAGAAAATATATTTTCAATTTTTTAGGCATCAAAACAGTAGGCTAGGCTCTTGGCTATTGGTTAAGTTGCAAGTCTTTGTATTAATTTCATGTCAACATCTAATGATTGATTTGTGAGGTTATTAAGTTTTTGAGTTAGATGTTTTCCTTTTATTCTTGAAATAAATTTTGAATTATATTGTTCAGTAGATCAAAATTAAGAAAATTGTTTGCAATCGAGTGTTTGCAATATTGAAAAATTATATTCAAGTTGATGTTGGCTGCAAAAATGGAGAGTAAACTTCAATTAAAATTCATATAGAATCCATATCAATTTTGCTCTTTCATTCCCACCATCATTAAATGAATGTAAGATTTCACTAGCACATAGTGGCTGAATTAATCAATGACGATTGGATGTTTAATTTTAGTTTATTGTTAATTTTAAATTCCAGAATCACAAGAGTTTTACTTTGAATACGGTCCCTAGTTGGCGGTTTTTGTTTCTCGCGTTCAACATTTAGTTTCTCTCATGCACAACCATCAAAACTGATTATTTAATTGCTATTTGTTGAATTTAAAAACTGTGATTATCAGTTTGTGTTATTAATAATAGCAAATATTCGAAAGGTAAGTAATTTCTCCATTTACCGAATTATTCTTGTATTCAGCTTTTCCTTGTAAACATTCCACTGCTATAAACTTGAGACCTTTTTTCAACCAGATCTAGCCATAACACTTTTTCATCGTCGACTCATGTTTAAGTGTCTAGATGGGTGTAATCACTTCAATCATCTCTCTCGTTTATCTAATGTTTAATCCATATGCGACTGTCTTTTGTTTTTAAGTTTTCCTCGCTAAGTGCTGAAATTGAAACTTAAAAATGATAATCTTCTCGAAGGAGATCTTATCACTTTAAAAGGAGTTAAATGTTAATTTCGCTTCAATTTCAAACTTATAATGATCCAAAGCTTATTGCTTTTAGATTTTGGAAACAACTTTGCAGTTTACATTTAGTTACTTCGTCTTCATTCAGCTTTTTTCAGCTTATTTTTGTGTTTTATATTTCCTTAAAGATGACCATCATGGAGAACTCGAAATACAACTCAATTGTTGAAGACTTCAGACAATTAAGACAAACCATTAAAGCTGTCGATATTCAAGATATTTTGGACGCTTTATTTGAAAAATATTCAAAAGAAGGATATGAAGAGAAGCTCATTTTGAGCTTGATCATGTATGTGCATCAAAGTGATACAAGAGCTAAAGTTGGAAAAGTTGACTGGGCTAAAGCCTATGACGATTTTAAAAATGGAAAAGGTACCATTCTTGAGATCGCTAAAGATCTGGATATTAGTCCAACAATCGTAGCCAAAAGATTTCTTCTCAATATTAGTGATAAACTTACTGTTAAGCAATGGTTACAAGACACTAATGAAATTCCTAATGGTAAGTAAGTCTGAGAAATTTACCTTATAAAACCTTAACTAATCAATTCTCTTTACTTCTCACAGGAGAACTTGCAGTTCAAGTAATGATGGCTCAATATGCAGATCCCATTTTCGGTCAACTTTCCCATTGTGTTATGCGTAACGCCGGAGAACTATTTGAATATGAAGTTGCTCAGATTCTTAAGAAAGCTCAAATCTCTTACGCTTCGGAAAATTCTTTAAGGACGAAAGAATTCGATGTTACTCCAGACTTCAAACTAAACATTCCAATCGAGATAGTCTTATCGACAGACAACACAAAAGCTTACATTTTACCTCCTGTAAAATTACCTCTATGTCAGTTATGTTCAACTGATGAATTTTCAAGATCAAGAATTTTCATTTCTTGGATAGAGTGTAAAGCACTTTTCGCCTCTGGGCACTGCCACAAAGACTATCTCAAGTATCAGTTTAATTCGTATGTCAATAGATTCGGTCGTGGTCTGATCTTGTACAAATATGGATGTACCCGTAGTGTGATGAAGAGAGATCCCAAACTAATAATTGCTGAAGAACTAGTCTATCATGAATGTGCAAATCAATTGGCAGACCTTCGCTTGTAATTCGTCTTTGTCAATTCAAGTTTATTTAAATTTGTGATATCTTGTACAATAATTCAATCAACTGTAATTTTTATATTTCTATCAAAATTTATTTAAATCGCATAATTAAATAAGTTTTATAGTGATTTATGAATAACTTACAGTTTTTGTTCTATGCCATCTCACCAAATTCACCTTCATTTTTGTCAGATGTGCAATTAGAAGTTAGATAAAAAAATAATCAATTCTAAGGTCCAACTGAGTAAACTATTATATTCAAATAGTGACAAGGACAGACAATTGAAAATATTTACTGAACTCTATTCAGGAGAGAATGCAAATTAATATGTATTCGATTGTTCTTGAGTCTGCTCATAATTTTAAATTAATGAGCAAACGAAGAAATCAAATTCAAGGCTTTAAACTCTTCTATGAAGGTGAATTGTAGAGATGAAAATAACAATAAAACATGTCAATTATGTGTCTATTTAAAAATTAAATGATGAAAATGAAATTTCAAATTTCCAGTCAAATGGTCATAGATTATCCAACATGAACTCTAACACCGCCGCCTGGGGCAAGGCGATTCCTCACTACACCGACTTGAACCAAGCCACCCAATACATCGATTCCCAAACCAGAACCTTCAATCCCTTGGTCACGATTAAGATTGATTATTCCTCTGATGAAAAGATAAAATATATCTCAATTAATACTTTTCCAACATTGTTTAATTGATTAACATGTTAAAAATATAATAAAATCAGTGAAATCTAAGAAGAGCTCAAAACTGATAAGATCATTTTTTTGAATGTTAAAGGTTATAAGATGTTATTGTAAATACCAATTTAGTAAATAGTAAATGTTCAAAGAAAATGAATTAAATGTCAAATTACTCCGATAACATCTCAGCACAGCAATATATTTAGATTTATGAAGATGTAAACAATTTATAAACAATTCTGTTGTATTATAATCATTGCGATGAAATCTAAGTCGTCAATTGTTTACAATTTTATTGTACCTCTAAATGTATTGCTATGGGCAGAGGTTTCGTTCATCAAAACTCATATTTTTAGATCGTTTAAGTACTTACGGAATGTTAAGTCCAAGCCATTGAGGAGCTGCAAGTGTATAGCTGACGGTTATTGCTAAGAAAATGGTACAAATTACGAAAAGGTTGAATTTCATTTTGGTCGAAGTTTAAAGTTGACTAAATTTGAATAACAAAAACTAAACTAAGAAATTCAAGGAAAATTTTTCACGCTAATGTTGTTGACTGGTTCAAGATTTGTTTAAAAGTGAATAATTTTACCAAGATGAAGGTGATTAAACAAAGCCAGGTATGGTTGGGGAAAGGTTGGCTTCATATTGAGACAATCTAGCAATCAGCGCAGTTGTTGCTGTTTATTTAATTGTCATTCGTTTAAGCCAATCATGGGTTCAACTGAAAACCACCCCGGGTCAGGTTCATGATAATTAGACAACTTTAAAAGCTTTACTCTCCCTTTCAGGTCATACCAGTTGCTGTTAACATAATCCTTTAAGCAATAAAAACACCATAATGTACCTGACATTGCTTTTAAGCAAACAACATCTTCAGTTTTTAACAGCTGTGACCTTCAAACACTGAAAAAACTGGTTAAATGGTCTAGATTTGTGTCGTTAATCACGTTGACCATAAGTATCTGGTCAAACCTATGTGGCAAACCAGACCAATCCAAATTAGATGAAGTTGCTTTTGTTTACAAATTTTTTACCAAACAAACGAATTACCAAGCTAAGGCACAGAAGGGGAAAAATGCACCCGATTAAGCAATCAAAACAATTTAACCAAGATTCTGTCCATTAAGATCCAAACAATTTACTTTGCTGGTTTGTTTAACTTTAAACCTGAGATTTAGCAACAATTGAAAGTCATTTTGGGCATCTACAAGGTCAGAATATAATTAAAGAATATAATTAACAATCATAAATACCGAAATTTATTATCAAAAAATCAAATTGAATTAGCAATCGTTTGATTCCTGATAGCTCGTTGATCAAATTTAATTTATCAATGATTTACGAATGATTTTTATTTCAAATTCGCCGCTTAAATCTATTACATAAGATAAAAAAAGATGGAGCCAGAAATTGTTGTTACCCAATATAATTAGGCAATAAGCAAATTGCTTAAAGCTGTTTCATGTTTAAATTTTTTACAATTTGAATTATAGCTGAACCGGTTAAATTTGATTTTGATTGACTAACTTTTTCATTAATCATTTTAATTTTCATTGTACAGTCTAACTCATCCTTTTCTTTTAATTAAAACCACTGTCAATATTTCTAGCAAAGTTACTTCTTCCATATCATTTACACGTCGATTTCGTTTTCCAACTCTTTCTTTTTGTTTTGATTTGATGTACTTGTGATTGTGATTGTGTCTCTCTGTTTCCCTTGTCTTGTTTCGCTGTGCTTTCATCTTTTAATCAGCTCTTGATCTAAAGTAACTTGAGTACCGAAATTGAATCCTTTTAACTAATTGTTTCGTGATTATTGGTTTGGTTAATAAAGCAAATCTAATTTAAATCTATTTTTGCAAAAGAATGAAATTAAATTAAAAACGTTATTACTATTTGACTGAATTCGTACTGCACAAGTAAATAGACCATGGGGTCTCTCATATCTCTATTAATGATGTCCCGAACTGTCCAATTTGCCGGGATAGTTGCGTTGTCATATGCGTACGTTTTATTTACTCCATTCACAAAAGTTGAGGAATCGTTCGGGATACAAGCGGTTCATGATTTCATATACCTTGGGTTTCCTCGAGCACTTGACATAGCGAATAGATATGCTAATGGCACTGCTGATATATCGATTAGTCCAAAATTTCCTTTAAAATTAAAATTTTCTATTGAACCGACCAATATTGTTCATTCGCATAACTACAGTGGTTGGCGTTGGGATCATGAAGAATTTCCAGGTAATTTTGTCTTTATCAATAATAAATAATCATTATTGTAATTATTTTAGAAAACATAATTGTTCAATAATTATCAAAGTTTGAAAATGTTTTAGCTTTAAATTCACATTACTTTTTTCAATTTTAAAGGTCCTCTTCCAAGAACATTTATTGGTCCATTCATTTTGAGCTTATTCGCCTTCCCTTGGTCCCTGAATCATCGAATACTCGAGAAAATATATATCCAGATAATTGTTAGGATAATCCTGACAAGTTTTGTACTACTTGGATTTTTTAATTATGCGTGTGAAGTTACAAGAAAATTTGGACGCCATACAACCAGCGCTCTAACCATTTTAACAGCATCACAATTTCACTTTCTTTTTTATGCATCAAGGCCTCTTCCAAACACTTTTGCCTTGATTTTAGTCCTGTTCGCCTCTGCTAAATGGCTTTCTGGACGCAATACCCCATTTATTATTCTATGTGCAATAACTGTTGTGATTTTCCGTGCAGAAACAGCCCTTTTATTTGGTCCTATGATCATCAGTTCAATATTTTTCCAATATAATCTTGAAATATCACATTTATTTCTAGTCGGTATTCCTGCTGGATTAGTTTCTCTATTTGCTACCGTCCTATTTGACTCATTTATGTGGCAAAGATGGGTTTGGCCAGAGGCTTATGGCATATTTTTCAACGTTTACCTCAACAAATCAGCAGAATGGGGAGTTCAACCCTTTCTATGGTACTTTTATTCAGCTCTTCCACGATCTCTACTTTTCTCGCTTTTCTTTGTTCCATTTGCATCAAGACGGTGTATGAGAACCTGTTTTGCAGTTTCTTTTGCATTTATTTTTCTCTATTCATTCCTTGGACACAAAGAACTGCGATTTATAATATATTGTCTTCCATTACTTAACACTTGCGCTGCCAACACAATTGCTATCACTGGATATCGATTTTTCACTCTTAAACCTTACCCCGAAAGTTGGTTGATTTATATCATTCGCAAGCGTTTGGGTTATGCAGTTTCGAGTGAAGAAGAGGCTGAAGAACAGAGACAGATAGAACAAGCAAAAGAAGCTAAGAAAAGGAAGTCAAAAAAATCTAAGTCAAAGTTACCCGATAAATACGACGCAATACCATCACACGCATCTCCCGGGACAACAGGCGATACACCATATTACCCTGCCCCTAGTACTTCGACACAAAATGTTCGTAGACGACGAGGACAAAACAGAATGTATTATGATGAAGTTCTCGATACTCAATATTCTAACATAACACAAGCTGTATTTGAGATTAATAGAAGTGCCTCATCTGAACAGCAAGGATCCCCACCACCAACAAATCGACCTGCATCTATCGAAAACTTACCTCCATCTTTTGCCTATTTCACGACAATAATTCTGGTTATCATGGCCTTCCATATTTGGGTAAATATTGGTTGTCTTGTTTATGCTTCTGTAGCTTCATGGCACAATTATCCTGGTGGTGATGCTGTTAATTGGACAAACAAACGAATCAAGTCAACCGATTTGAAAAGTTTTAAAGCTCAGGATATCGGTGTCTATGTTTGCAATTTAGCTGCTCAAACGGGTTTCACTCGATTCCTTCAACTCAATGGAATCACTTATGACAAGTCTAAAGATTACGCATTAATGGCCAATAAAACTCGGAGAATAGCGAAATGGAGAACTCATAACCGCAAATTGAGACCATCTGCCATTGGCAAAGATTTCAAGGTTGTCTATTTCATCCTGGAAAATATTGATGTCGATTTTTTGACCAGATCTTGCACTTCTACTGCAAAGATACCTAAAAAAACACCCAAAACAAAAACTACGATCCGCCTATCTGACAATATTGAATCCGTTGTTTGTAAATTAAGTCCAGATGCACAGGACTGTAACCTAATTAAAGCAGTCAACGGGTACGATGGAATTGATTTAAGTCGAGCACCCAAAAGTGTATTTGTATTAACTGCTCCTAAACTGTGGATATTCCGATGCGTTACTCGTTAATACAAGTACTTTTAATGTTAAATTATCTTTACGTGGGATGTACATTTATAATTATCTGTAAAAAGCTCAAGTTAATTGATACTAAATCGATGAACTAAAGCTGCAATTTGTCTCTACACTCGGTGCCAACAATATCGTGTTAAAAATGATTTCATGCATCAACCTGGTCATATTCAAAGATGAAACTGTGAATTTAACTTTTGATTTAACCTTTCTGGTTAAATTGCGGAATAAACATTACCTTTATTCTGGTGTTGATTATTGTAAATAATTTATCAATTCAGAATCTGGTAACAATCATTAAGATCACAATTGGATAATTATCAAAATGAGCACAATCAAATATATAGAATAAATAAAATCATTTTATACTTGTTTTATTGTATACCTGCACCGATTGTGTATCTTAATCCTTGCCAATTCTTTAAATCACTTTGAAAACAAATGAAACACGAAATAATTATAATAAAATGAATCTTTAATACTCAATCTATTGTAGTCAAATACAACGTTAATGCTCACCTGATATACTATAATAGCGATGAAATCAAATTTCAATCTTAACTAATAGTTTCAACCATTCGCCGTTCTCCAGAGAATTTGATCAATCAAGATTACGTAAAAATTATGATTATTAAATAGTTCTGTGCGAATAATTTAGCCATCAACTTAAACTAGGTCAGAGATTTCAGTTTAATTAAAATTCTGTCCACTAAAAATCAAACTATGTTTCACTTTCTTCCGCCTATTCAACTTTAAACCTGTAATTTATTGCCCATTGAAAGTAATTTTTTCAACTCGCAAGGTCAACATAATCAACAGTCTAAGATCCAGAAATTGACTAACAGAGATCATTAATGTTTAAATAATTCAATAACCTTGTACAGAAACAATTTGGTTAATCAATAAGGGCAAGATGTTATAATTAAGTATCAAAGCTTAGAGCATAAGAAAGCTGACAAGACTCATAAATCATTAGCAAATTGCAATCTCAATAACTAAAAGTAAATATTGAATTTAACTATTAATATATTTATAATAGTTGGCTTGTAATCTTTCTCTCTAAATCAACCACTAAATTGTTCATTTTTACAGTAATTATCTTAATCAACTGGTTTTCTGGTTTCACTTTTGGTTCACATTTGTTCACAATAATGATGATCATTTTTGATATGATCAATATGTTTTGTTGCAAAGCCATGATTAACAATCGATTTAAGTCAAAAGATTGACATTCTGGTTGGTTGTTTTAGGTTAAAATGAAAAACTCAAAAAATGGTATATTGATGGTGAATCTTGAAGATATATTAACTCAAAACTGGTTAAGCTAACAATTATTACTGTTATCATCACGATCATATTATTATTGTAAATCAACTCAACCAAATGTTTATTTAATCATTCTTATATTTGTTTAATTCACTTATTTCAATTGTTTGCTCAGAATCTTCATCAATCTTTAATCTTTCCGCTCTGAAAACAATAAATACGAAATAATCATAAATAATTTAAGAAATCAATCTTGATATCATAACTAATGATTTGTCATTTAATAAAGCATTGCTGAACAAAAAAGTGAGACTTGAAATTATAACAAATTTCTGCTAAATCACACGGATTCAATCAGGAAAGGTTGATTTAGCTCAAGCCTTTTTAAACAATTAGGTTTAACCATTGATCTTAAAGGATGATGGACTTCATGAGTTTCAATGTTGAGATTGATTTACTGATGACAGTATCCTTTTCATTTGGCGCAATAATCTTATTGTTGGTCGAAAAAAACGGTTTGTTAACGGTTAAGATGCGCTCGGATTTTATACAAAAAAAAGCCAGCATCGATGATGACGATGATGGTAAAAAACAAGCAAATTATAGTGAAGAAAAAGAAAGAAAAGGAGAAAGAGAAAGATTTAAAGTGATGATAAGAAAGAAGGAGAGTGAGAGAGAAGAAGAGAGAAAGAGAACCAGAAAAGTTAACCAGTCAACTTGTAAACCCGATTCTACCTGGTTTGTGTTTTGTTTCAAGTCAATTTTTAAATTTTCTCCTTTCTTGCCATTTCTTTTTTGTCAGACCTTTTCTTTCATTCATCTTTTCATCCTCTATTTGATCAACATCATCATTTTCTTGATCACTTCCATCAACATCTTAATCAACACCAGCGTCAATATAATAATCTAACATAACGCCATTTTTATACTACTTTCATTGCATCCACTTGTTCCTTTTACAACTCATTTTTCTCTTGATTTTGGTGGGTTTTGTGTGTCTCTTTGTTTTTTCTATCTATTGTTTTATTGTGTTTCCATCTATAATCATCGGTTAATCAAGGGTAATCTGAGGGTCAACATTAAATCTGGTTGGATTAATTGTTTATGTGAACGTTATCTCAGTTGGTAAAGGCCTGTTTCTGGAAGCCAAATAAGAAATGGGATTAACCAAGAAAAGAGGATCTTGATTGAGTAAACACTCGGAATACTCTACATACTGTTGAATCAGTTACCGGCTACCGGTTACCTAAATATCATTATCAATTTTTCAACTAAGCTACGGTGAAAGAGATTATTAATTAAATCAATTACCCACTCAAAGCACATTTTTTCACCAAATTGGATTGTTTTTTAGTGTATAATATTTTTGCAACTTATCTAAGTGTGGTACCAATAATTGAGTATTACAGCAAACAGGCTCCAAGTGAATAAACTTTTCTAAACATTGTCTATCCTTCAACAGATTCTTATGCTTATAACTAGATAATCAACCTACTCAACGTTGGTTAATCAATCAATCAATTTTTTTTTATCAACTTTAAATTTAAAAAGGTAAGATGATGTAAAAATATTTATTCATGAAAAAGTGAGAAAAACAAATCTCAATTTAATACAGTCTGACCTTTCAGTTTTTCCTAAAAAATGCTTTACTTCGACAGTTGACCAATAATAATATAACGGTCAAGGAAATTGATGGCTTTTGCAATGTTCCTCATTTCTCATGAGTTATAAACCTTATTTTTTGGTTTGATAAATTCTGGTACTTGGTGAAACTGACAATGCCTATCATATTCAGCCCTGATTATTCAAAGTATCAGTTGTTTAATATTGATTAAAAAGTACTAATAAATTCAAGAAATAAACTCATTCAACTTATCTTTACATATAAAGTCAAAGTCAACTAAACACAGCCGTCGCGGCTTTTTTCTTGACTCGTTTTATTAATAGATGGCGCTAAATTCGATGTCTTAATTATTGATTAAGAAATGACTTTCTTTTTTCTATTATAAGCAATTCTTATTAGTTAACTCACAGTCAAGTTTAACAGTAAGTTAAGAAGTGTTAAATGGAGACAAGTATTTTAATTCAGTTACACTAATTTTCTACATTTTTAGTTGTGCATCCTTAGCCAGGAAAGTTTCACTGTTATTACTGTTATTTAGTTTGTTACTAAATGTTGTTTTTTGGATAAAAAGTGTGGTTGGAATGTATGCAAACATCAACACCTACTTAATTAAAACTTATTCATTCTGCAACCAGTTTTTTTATCTACCTTTTCCTTAATAGCTTTGTCTCGATGACATGGTTAACATATTAGCATCAACAGTTACATGTAAACAAATTTTCAAACTAAACAGCAAGAAAAAACAGACCGTCAAAAAGATGCTTTTCACTGTTATGGTCGTATTTTTTTCCAGTTATTAACTTTACTTACACTACGCTAATCAACATTTTTATAATCTTCATCACTTTTTTTATGTTATTTTTCTCATCATCTGGTATCTCTTTTCAGTGTCCATTCACCTTGTATTGTCTTTCTGTTCGTGCCTTTATACCAAGTATTTTACTAATTGACATTGTTCTTATCCATCGTTAAAGATTGACAAATTTGGTTCATCCCAAGTGACAAAATGGTTTCTATATCAAGTAGCCAAGAAAATTATGTGGTGGAACATTTAGCCACTTTTTCAACCTCGATGCCTTCACAGCAACCAATCACTCCTAAAGTTGCCATCCAACGTTTATTTGCTATGGAAAAAACCTCTGGAATATGGACTCAGCGAATGTTTGTTAAGATTGAAGGTAAACCATTCTTTAATGAATTTTGTCTCAATCACTTCTCCTCAACCATTTATTAATTGATAATTTCATCTCTAATGCTTCTTTTTCTATTATAATCTCTTCCAGGTAGCCATATGTTAATAATAGATGTTGAATCTAATGATATCGTTGAAAGGTTTCCCGTTGCCTTTATTCAGCAGCCAATCTCCTTTAGCCACCGAGATCATATGTATGATAATATATTGATTTTTACCGTTCAACATCCGGATGAAAGTCAAGGTAATGAAACTTTTTTCTGCTTACCTGTCACTTTGTTTTTTGTATCTTCATACAATAGACTGCTTATTACTGAATTGTTTATAGTATAGTTTTCTGTCCATTAACTGATTCATCTTTTCTCTTCATCTTCCTGCCTATCATTATTATCTATTAACAGATTGATTCTTTTTACATTGTTATAAAGTTTCACATAGTAACCCATTTTTATTTCTCTCTCGCTCTCTTCTCTATTTAGGACTATTTCTTGTTTGTTACCTACCTTGATATACATTTGCTTTTTGATTACACATGTAACATTTCTAAACATTTTCATTTCAATTCATTCTTTTCGTTCCAGGCGAGCTCCATATTTTTCAGTGTGTCTCTCATTCTGCCCAACAAATTGCCGAAGATATATCAAGTTGGATGAGGAAACACGGAAATCTCGCTATTACCGTGGACCATATTCACCACGAAACCAATCCTGTGCCCGTGAATGTTCATGTTAAAGAAACCGTCAATGCATTCAACGCTCTTGCAGCTCAACGAGAAAAGTGAGAGTCGAGTTTATTTCCGGATTCCTTTCTTTATCTTCACTGCTTTCCGATTTTTCTCTTCCAAAACTCGGCTAGTCTTTTATGCCTTTCCATTTATCTAATATTCTTGTTTTTCTGATACTTTTTTGTAACAGGAAACCTGCATCACCATCAATAAGCAGCTCTCCTCAAAGACGGACTCCACCATTAGGACCTGGTCACAATTCTCGTGATCATGACTCTAGATCTGTTACCACAACAAGTTCAATTGATTCAAATCACAATGCAGCTCCAAGGACCAATTCTCATGATCAGGTATGTTTCTTTTTTTCCAATACAACTAATATTGACTTGATTCTTGGAGAGGATAAAAAAGATTGCTCTTTAATGCTTTCGCCTGTTTTTACATTCCTAAGCTACTGTTCCTTAAGTTGATCACCTCCAGGGCAAAGGAAGAAATCAAGAGAAATTATCTTTCCCTTATTTCGTCTCTCTTCTTTACCATCATCTTCCATCATCAAATCATCGTCCTTTCTCATTTACCTCAGTTCAAGTTTTAATCGAACAAGAGAAAGAAGAAAATGGTATCTTGAAAGAAAAGCCTCAATAAAAGAAGTTAACAAGCCGGAAATGTAAACTTTAACTCATCTGGAATTTTGATTGATACCTTGTATGATTACAAATAAGTTTGCCAACAATTTAATGCATATTTAATGTGATTCTGTGAAAGTGTTCAAAATAAGTTCATCTTCATTCAAAGTTAGATGAATATTCATAAACAAATATTGAAATTGAAAGGGAAAGGGAAAGCCTATCAAAATGAACAATACTTACATCTTTTCGTGAGATTTCATTCCTTTTCATTTACTCTCACCTTTTGTATTTGTGTATTCAAATTACGTAAATTCATTTATCATCAAGATCAGGATGATAAAAATGAATTAAGGATGAAATATTTGAAAGTTGATTCAGCCATTTACTTACATTACTTTCTTTTGTTTATTATCAGTCTCTTTCAAATGAACGCTACGTTTCCATATTAAATCATTGTTTTGACGATATCGAGAGATTCATCCAACGACTTCAACATGCTGCTGTAGCATTGAAAGAACTTCAACTTCGCAATCATAAACGAGGAGGTTTGTATTGTTATTTAAATTTTAATAATTAGATGTAAAGAGCGATACTTTACGGTGATCATATTTATTGACTTTTGAAAATTTGACTGCAAGATGGCCGATACATAACATACTTTATTTTAATGCATTATAAAGAGATGATTATAATTTAATTTATATTCTTAACTTGCACTTTGTAATTGGTTAGTTCATCCCGTCTAAAGATCGCTCTCATTATTTGTTTTGGTTAATATTTTTATTGAAATTAAAATCTTCTAATAATTTATAATTATTACTTCTACAGGTAAAGGTGCGGCTCATGGCGGTGACGGTTTACTTTCAATTAGAGCCCGAGGACCCAGCGAATCAGAGTTTTACGAAATTCTTGGAAAGTTCAAGTTAGCCTTTAATTTGCTAGCAAAATTGAAAGGTGAATTTGTTACACACAATATTTTCAGAAAGTGAATTTTCATCTTTAAAATTTGGCACATCTAATTGATTATTTTTTTGACAAATGTGGAAATTATTTTCTCAAATTATTAATATTTATTTTGATTTTTTTTCTCTCTTTATTACAGGCTGTATACATGATCCTAATGCACCAGAGTTGGTCCATTTCTTGTTTACACCTTTAGCAATAATAATTGAAGCTGCTCGCATGAATGGTATTTATTGCCCTTTTATAATAATTTGATGAATCATGTTCATCATTTTCCCTCTCCCCATTCACCCTGAAAACAGATTGAGAATTAATTATCATTTATTTCTTTTATTCTTGCTCTCCTATCTCCCTTTAGGTCCAGTTCCTATTGATCCGGGAGCAGTAACAATTCCATTTCTCAGTGCCGATGCCATTGAACTATTATCTAATTGTTGTACCAGTAAAGAAACAGAATTATGGCAATCACTTGGAGTTAATTGGACTCAACCTGTAAGACATCCGATTGGATCACCTTCACGATTGGGTCAAGTTTATCAACCAGTTTTCTCTGATGGATGGGCTCCGGCTATAACAGAAAAAGATTTAATGGGTTTCCATTCTTCTTCTGAAACATCTGAACATGAAGATGATTGTCTACCCTTGAGTAGAGAAACCCCCATAAGGAGAGACAGATCTGACTATGTTCATCATCATCATCCTCCACACTTTGTTGATAGTGACTTTGACGATCATTTAGAGCATCATATGGTTCCACCTCCACACAAAGGTATTTCATTTTTCCTCTAAAACTTAACCTTCATCGAAACGGGCTCAATTGATTAACACTTTTACGTTACTTTTCCAGGTCCTCCACCACCACCTTCAAGTATGCACCATGGAAGACATCCACCACCTTCACCAATCGACTCAATTGAAAGAGATTCTCCAACCATAGTACATCTTAGTGAATTGGAGCAAACAACTTGGCTCAATGAATTGCAAGATAAAGGGGCCAAGATTGTACAAGTTCTATTCCCAAGAACTGCCAATAATGAAAAAGAATTGACTGTTGAAAAGTACGATTAAATTATCGCATTATCATTAGCATTTTTATTATTTACCAGAAAAAGCTAATTTTGCTTTCAAGATCATAAAGAGCTGAGCAAGTTATATTTACCTTCTTCAACCTAAAATCTCAAAATTGAACATATCTGAGCTGTCTGCGTTCAATCAAGACCCACATTGTTCTGACAAAGTTGACACTTTTACCCGACTAAATGAAACATTCGGTTCTTATAAAAGTTGAAAACTTGCCCAGCCCTTGAGTCCTTGAAAAATGATTTCATAGTACAATAATCATTACTTAATTGTTTACTTTTGGTGACATATCTTCAGTTGTATATCATACTAACCTCATTTTGCTGTTTTTTCTTTCATTAGAGGTGAAATCTTGGAGATTTTAGATGCATCTCGAAATTGGTGGAAAGCTCGTAACTCACGTGGTCAAATCGCTCATGTTCCCAATACAATTGTTGAACTTATCTCGGGCAACTATCAATTTAACCGAAGCGAAAGAGGTAGTCGTTTAACTAGAGGATCTCCTGATGAAGATTGGATTCGTAAAGAGAGACAAGGTAAAAAAGGCGAGTTTCGATATTTTTAAGCCGCCTTCATGAATCGCACTGTTTAACTTGATGTAAGGTTGATTATAATTTGAATCTGCATCATCATCAAATGAGTGATGACGACAAAAAATTAAGACTAGTTTTTATCAATAATATACAATTTTTTTACTTTCAATTACTTAACTCATCAAGTAAACACAAAAAATAAGTAGGGAACCTTCAACATTTCTTTTTATTTGTCTTTTAACCTTAACCTTTATCCTTCATCCCCAATTGATTTTTACTTACCAAAATATGAAATGTAATTTCAACCTACCTGTACAGCACAATTTACGTTATTATCATCATTATTTTGGGCTATCTGTTTCCCTAATTTTCTTTTGCCATTATCACATTTGTTTTCATTTGTCTTTTCTTTCGTCTGTTTATGTTCATCATTTTGTTTACCCATATGTGTTTATCCTAATGTAAAATGTATAAATAAATAAATGTTGAATGGTTACAATTGATTGAAGATGCAAAAATTTAATTTGCAAAGATTTATATTGGCCAATTTAAATGTACTCGAAGCAATCACTTTTTACAAAACAATCTCTATTTTTATTCATTTTATTCATTTCTCATTTCCATTCTCTTTAACAGCTAAAATGTTTGAACCAAAGGCGTGGTAATGCAATTTGAATAGCGTCAAAATTATGATTCAATTTATCATTGTCTGTAAATATTTACAATTTTGACAATTCAGTCCTGCTATCGTTAAGATAAATACAGTACAACATACTGTTTATCAAACCTGAAAATTATTAAACAATCAATCATGTCTAATAAAATACGCAAAATTTCCAATACGTACCTTCAACATATAATTTCATAAATATATTTATACGTTACAATTTACTGTATGTTTATTCATCTTGTGGAAAATTTATAAATTGTCATAAAAGTTGTGGGACAAGTTTTTAATTGCTCAGCAAAAAGAACAGTCGATTAAAAGTGAAAAAAAATTACCTCTTTATTAAATGAACATTAACGGTCTATTAGTAAAGTAGAAACCCCATGGAAAATTCATTAGTAGATGAAAAGGAAAATACACTGAAGATGGAAGCAGTTGAAACGCACTAAAAGCTAGAAGTTAACTCTTCAAATCCTTGGAAATCTCTTTCTTCAGATTGATTCGATGGACCAAATCTTGTTGCAATACCTAAAGTTAAAACCTGAACCAAACCTACAGGAGGAGTCAAAAAATTTGGGTTGACAGGTAACTCAAAAACTTACCTAAAGAGGTTCTTAAAAATTGAGATGCCCTTCTCTTCACCCCCTCTTACAGCCTCCTTCTTACTGGATGATTAAATTTGATTGTTGTAAGCTTGGCAGTCTGGCAGTCAGTACCAACAAGAACAGTTAAAATTGTGTTGCTGTCCTCATTCCATGTGATAGGTATTTCATCTTGTTGGTTCATACAATATCTTGTCTCTTTCTCTCTCTCTCCGTTTAGGAGCTGTAAAACGTAAAACGAAACAAATTGAAATTAAAAATAACTTTTAAAACCGTTTTTATATTTACTTGAATTGTGTTTAATTTAATCGGTTATTCATCCAAGTTGGTGTGAAACCATGGAGCAAAGTGATCAAACAATTTGTATAATTGGCAGTGGTGCCACAGGAATTAATGCTATAAAGGTTTGTCGAGAAGAAGGATTCAACGTGGTTTGCTATGAACAATCAAACTTTCTTGGTGGATTATGGAAGTATCGTGAAGATGATGTGGACGGATTGGCTTCCGTCATGAGGTCCACAATTATTAATTCATCAAAGGAAATGTCAGCTTATTCAGATTTTCCGCCACCAAAGGAATTCGCGAATTATATGCACAATACTGCAATGGTAAGTCAACATTTGGAAACCTTTACCAACAGTGGAAAGAAACAACCGTCTCTTAACATTTGACTCATGACTCAACCTTTTCTTATCAGTTTTTTCCTAATCCTTTTTGTTTTCTTTTCCTTTTCAAAATGGCTTCTTTTGTTTCAATTTTTCTTACCAGTATCAATATTTTGAAATGTACGCTGAACGATTTGGTGTTCGTGAATTCATCCAATTTGAAACTAAAGTGATCAAAGTTGAACCAGCGGACGATTATGATGACACTGGTAGATGGAGAGTTGTGACTCAAAATTTGAAAACAAAAGAAATCACAAGCCGAGTGTTTGATGGTGTTATGGTTTGTACTGGACATCATGTCAAACCTCTGGTTCCATCCTTCAAAGGGCAAGAAAAATTCAAAGGTATGTTCATCGTTCAATTGAATTCGTAAATATTTCTAATTTTATCTTCGCACCTTCACTTTTAAAGGTCGTATCATTCACACGCACTCTTATAAGAAGCCCAATCCTTTCGAGAATGAAACAGTTGTTGTTGTTGGCATAGGTAATTCTGGAGGTGATGCTGCTGTAGAGTTGTCAATGTTTTCAAAGAAGGTAAGCTCATTTTAAAGTTTATTGATTTGTGATTTGCAACCAGTTGCTGTCAAATGAGAATTATAGATTCTCATCTGTTTACATCTATAACCGGTCTCTTTTTTTCATCATTCACGTTAATCAATTACTTGACAAACCAAAAAAGCAGAAAATTAACTGAATAGATAATTTGTTAGACTCAAAATAAGTTACCCTTTATTGATGAAACATTCTCAAGTTATCAATTTTCAATTATATTTTCTTGCAAGCATCACATCAGTTAGCAAGCATAAAGCTGATTGTTAGCTTACAATGGACATTTTGCTTTCCTAATTGCCATGCTTTGAGAGTATAAATGGAATACAAAAAGTAAAATTTTGACTATCTTCGTAAAGCGAAAAAAACGATTGAATAAATCTCTTTTGAATCTGGATCTTTTTAGATTGTTTAGGGAAGTGATGAGATGAGGAAGAAGAAGTTGTTGGTAATGATATTTTGTATTATATGAATAAAAGTTTGTGTGGCTTAACTACCGAAGCAAAATATTTATAGAACTCATTACGTTCGTTTTAATTTAGTGAACCGGAAAGATTACGTGACCCTGGTTATATCTCTAAATCAGGTTAGATTGGGTCACAAGTTACCAATTTTTCCTGTATCTTTAATGCCTTTCAGTGAAAGTGATACGTGTTGGTGCGCTTTTACCAAAAATGAATTGAAACAGTAGCTTACATCAATTTACTTATAAAAGATGGACTACGATATTCAGATTTGTTAAGAAATTGTTTTTCATTTAAATCTGTGAGGTAATTCACAATTATAAATAATGTGTTGAACGTTCCAGATAGATTTAATGATTTGACGATATTATCGCTGTTGTCAATTTTAGGTAAAACAAGCAAAATAGCAAAAACAATGCAAGTAAAGCTTTTCTTTCTGTTAAATTTGTTGGTTGATTAAATTTGATTTTAATGATAATTGAGATTGCACACGAGATTTAATAATTAATTGAATCGCTTTAATAAAGAGTTTTCCCATTTCAAATTCCACATCTAGTGTAGTGAAACAGTCATTCGCTCTTAATTTAATTTGTTTGGCCGTGAATTTAAACGTGTTTACAATGACTAATTATGGCATTATCTTTTTGATTCTCAGGTTTATCTTTCAACAAGGCGAGGAGCTTGGATTTTATGGCGAGTTGGTCCAGGGGGACAACCATTCGACTCTGAATTTATAACACGATTTTGTTTCACTTTATTCAATTATTCACCTTACCGAATCAAATGTAGCTTTGTTGAACATTATTTAAATGCTCGTTTTGATCATAAACTATACCGAGTTGAACCCGATCATCGTGTTTTTGGTCAACATCCAATGGTTAATGATACTCTACCGAATCGTATACTTTCTGGAACTGTTGTACTGAAAAATGACATCCAAGAGTTTACTGAAGATGGTATAATCTTTGAAGGAGAATCAACTGTAACTAAATGTGACTCTGTGATATTGGCCACTGGATATGAGGTTTCATTCCCATTCCTTGATCCATCAATAGTTTGGACCAAGGATAATCATGTTGAATTATATAAATACATGTTCCCACCAAAACTTAAGCATCCCCATACACTTGGACTTATCGGGCTCATCCAAGCAGTTGGGCCAGCTATTCCTGTGTCTGAACAGCAATCTCGTTGGTATGTTCAACTCATGAAAGGTAAGTTTCTTCTTTTGTCCTTATTAACAACATTATCTGATTGTTTATCTGCTTCACTTACTTTGATTGCTCACCTTTTGTAAACAAGATTTTTTTTACAATCACAATGCAATCGTTACGTGTTTTATTGAAGTTTTAGGTTACTTGTCTTTACCAAGTTTTTTCATTCATTTCATTAGTTCAAATTTTACTTTAAGCTCGATACGATCCTTTCAAGAACCCTTTAAAGTCGATAGTTTTTGTATCTTTTCGTTTTGCTTGAAGCTTTTCACACCAATTTGAATAACTATCATTCAGTGACAAGCTCGATTGGCTACTCACTAATATCCTCTTAGTCCCTATCAACAATTTTCATTTCTTCTGATAACATAATGTATTAATTCAGCAAATATTAATAATCCAAGTGAGTTGTAGAATTGTAAAATAACATCGAAATTAGGTAATGATGAGGTTACTACACTTAGTACAGATTACTCAGTTAAGTGTATTTCAAAGTGTGGTCTTCAAAATAGAGTCATAAGCCGGACTGAAGGCTTATCTACTCTCCAAGTCTCATTAATGCTTGACAGCAATATTACAGAGAATATTTATAAAACAAATAATGATTCAGATACAAATGGTTTTAGCTCTATCTCCGAGTTTGATCCGAAATCTGACAGAAGCTACGGCTAATCTTCTCAAATCGTCCCAATAAGATCATCCAGACTAAGATTAATTCGTAAAATATTCGAAATAATGACTCATTGGTAGCCTATCTACTGGTCGATATCATTTCTGGCTCAAAACTTGGACTCAAGATGTTCTCCTAACCTTATAACCTTAGCAGAACAATAACTTTTTGTTAAATTAAAGCGTGAAAAATTCGGTGATTTATTTGTTAATTAAGTTATATTTGTGAAGAAAATTTATAATCTTGAATGCTTGCAACCTATCAAAATACTTATAACTAATCAATTTATTTCTTGCTTTTCAGGCACATGTAAACTTCCAGGTGTACCTGAAATGATGAAGGATATTGAAGCCAAACATCGAGAGATTGAATCACGATACTTTAAAGGTCCAAGACACACTATGCAAATTGATTGGGTCAACTATATGGACGAGATAGCTGAACAGTACGGAGCGAAGCCCAATTTATTGAAATACTTCTTCACTGATCCTAAATTTTGGTACAAATTGTATTTCGGCCCTTGTCTTCCTTATCAATATCGTTTACAAGGTCCACATGCATGGGATGGAGCTAGAAACGCTATTATGACTGTGGATGAACGTATTGATGCTGCCTTCGCAACCCGATCATTGAAGTTATCCAAAAAGTCAAAAATTCCATCAACTGGACCAATGTATGCTCTTCTCGCTTCTTTCGGTTCTGTGCTTTTTGTTTTCCGGGCTTACCTTCGCAAATACCTGCAACAAGATCACTGGCGTTACCTTGCTGGGGCTTCGGCTATTCTCTTTATGCTTCTTACTATTCTTAACTACACTCTTTAATTTTACCTTATATTGTTATAAATTTATCTAATTTTTTATTCCCTCATTTCTTCACCTTTCCATCTATTTTTATTCAACAGGGAAAAAGCTCACAAACTTACATCTTAATGTTTTCCAGCTACTTTGTTGTAATTTTTTACCCTCGGTGTGTTATTACGTCTAAAAACATGATATTTTTTCAATCTTCATGCTTATTTTCCACACTCATCATTTGTCACAATCATCTTTTCCCTTTATTCAACGCACATCGAAGCCCTATTATGATTTTTTTAAGAAACTTTCCCTTTTTTAAATGGAAACTATGTTGCATGGAATTACTATTATTATGATGTAATTATGTCGTGTAATTTGTTCATATTTTTTTTGTGAAACAATATCTAACCTGTGATATTCACTATTGTTGAATTGTTTTATTGTCGTGTTAAACCTTTAAATTGTTAATCTTTCTATAGTGTTTTGATATTTTTCAATGTAGTGAAAAACATTCAGATGCAGAGGTTTGTTTACATGTCAGCTTTATTAATAAAAAAAGTCAGAGTAAAAATTTACGAGTTTATGTAAAAGGTTAGATTGACTTTATTGAAATTTGGGTTTTAATGAAAGGGGCGACATCTATTGGATTTTCTTCCAGGTGAGGAAATTTGTAAGCTGACAAAGACGATCAAAACTTGAGTTACATGAAAGTCAACAATGAATTTCATAAAATGAAAGTTACAAGGAGTCATTACTGAGAGATTATGATCCTCGTATCACTTGGCAGTTGTGCTCCTAAACCTGAAATCTGATCTTATGCGTCTCCTGAAGAGATCCCTTCCACATGCTAAGACATTGAAAATGCTGACCGATACTGACCAACATGAACGTTTAACTCACGAGTGGATCTTTGATTTGGTTAAAGACTGGGAATGCATTTTGCTATTTCTAGATACCCAAATTTCAGCAATTGCCTGTTTCTTCAACTCTTTCAGGAGTTTCTATCTAACATGGATTAAGCTTGAAATGAGCCAAAAATTATATGCAATGAAAAATATGAACAAAAAGTGATTCAAGTCCTTTCGAAGGCTTTATTTAGAAGATAAACGTTGTTAAATAACTCAAATAAAATTAACTTGCAATTCATTTTAATTTCATTCGCCATTTGAGATTGTGAGAGCTACCTTTAAAAGAGTTTCCATCTTAGTCTGAGCTCAAAACCTTATTCAATTCAAATAGTGAATAGTAAAACAATAAGTAGTTAAACAAATCTTTTGTCAAATATGTATTGGCCCTGATAAGGGCCGTTTTTGTTGATTAATGAAAATGTTTCATGATGAGGATTATAAAATGAAGATGATAATGATGGTGATGAAAATTTGATGATATAAAAAAGGGGACTGGTTGCTTGAATTAACCTCCAAAACCGTAAAGGGTTCTTCCTTGTCGTTTCAAGGCATATACAACATCCATAGCAGTAACAGTCTTCCTCTTAGCGTGCTCAGTGTATGTTACAGCATCACGGATAACGTTTTCCAAGAAAACCTTCAATACACCACGAGTTTCTTCGTAGATAAGTCCAGAGATACGTTTTACACCACCTCTTCGGGCAAGACGCCGGATAGCTGGCTTAGTAATACCTTGGATGTTATCCCGTAAAACCTTTCGGTGACGTTTAGCACCACCTTTTCCAAGACCTTTACCTCCTTTACCACGTCCAGACATGTTTAGGTTTGATTAGTAGTAGATTTATAAAATCACTTGAAATGAAAATTCACAATAAGTTACACAGACTAATATCAAATTGACAATGATAAACAAAACACAAAATACAATTATTTATACCAATTTTATGCTTACTTCTGATTGGCTCAAGCTTCTTTGAGTCCTCGTTCACGTTCAACTTTTATTTACTACTATTAACTATACAATAACTTACCTCAACGAGGACTCAATCCATCTCCATTAGTAACCATCTTAGCGCCATCTAAACTCATATTTGAATTCAACCTTTCCTCACTTTTCTCACTTTTCACAATCTTTCATCATTTTATTCTGCATTTACCATTCTTCTTCTTCTTCTTTTCATTTTATTTCCATTGATTCTATTATTTCAATATTCAATTACATTCAATAATATTCAACTATTGATTATCAAATGCATTTTACCTCTAGAACAACATCTTTTCATCATTTAAATTACCCTCTTTTTCACTTTACATTCAAATTCATCGGCACAATCTGGTAAAGTCATGCGTACATTTATAAGAATAAAAAAAAGGCTTTTTTGAATCAAGTTACTGATGATGATGTTTATGTTTTTTAATCAAATAATCTACATTTTTCAATATCTATCTATCTAATTTATTTATTATTAATGGCTGATTTAATTATTAAATGGTACTAGATGTTACCTGCATAATTAGTGTCATTTAAATTATCATCTAAGCTCTATTCTAGATTTACATCCATGTTCAACAATTATTTTAGTAATTTTGGTTACCATTCATAAGTGTTCTGTGATGATCATTACAACAGTAATAAAATGTCAATGGATACTGTTAATAATAATTGGAACTCTTATTGTTCCAATTTGTGTATTAAATCAATTAACAGACCATGGCAAAGAGTCTTTTAACAATTTCAAGACGCTGAACGATTTTTACTATAAAATAAATTGGCTTGGTCCTTTGGATAAAGTCAAAAATGACAAAACACTTTCAAAAGTAAGTTGATTGAAACTCTATTGAAACATTAGATAATTTTGTTTCTTTTCTTTTTTAGGTACCTAGTTCTCAAGATGAATCTTTATCACTTATAACAGCTAATAAAGAACGTTATCATTGTATTCTTCCTAAAACTAAACCTAAAGTAAGCACTAATTTGTCATTCACAGTCTCGATGATTCATTAATTCAATTCCCTTAAATCAACCCGAAAACAGAATGTAAAAGGAAGCAAAAAAGACCGAAGTGACCGGTTGAATCCCTTTCAGATGCTATTACCTCTATTCACTCGTGAAATTTGCTCATTTCGGCTGGAACCTTACTGGAGTTATGAGCTTTGCCATGGTAAATTTATAAGGCAATTTCATGACGAGAGTACCTCACAAAAGGTAACTAATATGAACTCCGATGATATCATTATTTACTATTATTTTTATCTTTTTCGATATATCCAGGCATATTCTCAAGAATATTATTTGGGAAAATTTGATCTTAGTCAATTGAAAGAAAGTGAACTTGAATATGATGAAGCAGAACAAAGTTGGCTCAAAGGAAGTAAACCAAGACCCACAGTATTGATAGACGATGTTCAAACTCCTTACATTGAAATTAACATGACTGGTGGAACAGTTTGTGATCTTAACAATCGTCCCAGATTCACAAGAGTTCTTTATGTTTGCAATAACGAAGCTAGAAATGAACTTTCTTCAATCAAAGAGACTTATACTTGTGAATATGAAGCTATCGTTCTTACACCTCTTCTCTGTAGTCATCCTGATTTCCGTACCAATGTTATATCAGAGGAATCAATTGATTGTTATTCAATCGGCAACTCACCAATCGAACCTAAAGGATACTCTGACTTTGAAGTGGAAAATAAGAGTGAATCGGCCTCAGGAAATCCGTCAGATATCGAAAGTAAAGAAGAAAATTTAATCTTTTATTTTTCCTAATACTACTTTGTTGATTCTTCTCACAATATATTTCAGTAGTTATTAACTTCTCTGTTTCTGTTATCCATTATAAAGTTTAGAAATTATGTTTTAATTGGATTATCTCATCTGTTTGTGTCTTTTTAATGTTTATTTCAACTATTAAATATCTGATTTTATGTTTTCGATTTGAAGGTTCCAAAATACAATTTGAATTGCATAAATTGGATACAACAACTGAGGAAACTTACAAGGCTGGCAGTTTCCGTACAGTAGAGCCTTTTTATGACTCTAAACTATTGCGTGATTTTCTTGCTGGTGACTATTGTCTTCGCGGTGTAAGCAACTTGTGATTTTGTGCGTAAATTATATCAAAACATCTTTACTTATGCATTAAATATTCAAATTTCAGGGGACAGATTGGTGGAAATATGAATTCTGTTATGGAGATGAGGTTGAACAATATCATGAAGAAAAGGGCGAAAAGAAATCGAGAATATTGCTAGGTAAATGGAACCTGGAAAACCATATGCAATGGTTGGTTAAAAACCCAAACAAAAGACCGATAAGACATAAAACTCCAAAACAAGTTTCACATTTTTATGGTAATGGTGATATTTGTGATCTTACCGGAAAGCCCCGCCAAGTTGAAGTGAAATTAAAGTAAGTTGACTATTAATTTATTAAAAAAATGTTGACTCGATAACAAATACCTTTTCTTTATTTTAGGTGCAAATTTGCTGGCGGTGATCCGGAAACTGTCGCCTTATATTTAATGGAACCAAAACCTTGTGAATATATTTTAGGAGTAAGTAAATGAATCTTGTACCTTATTTGTCCAGGATAATTATTAATCCAATGTTGTATAATTTGCTATTCACAGATTGAATCACCATTGATTTGTCACCTTCTGAGTACGATCGATGAAAATGGAATAATGAACCATCCAGATGATTAATTTGGAATATTTTTGGTATTAAAATTCATAAATAAAGCAAAAATTTTGTATCCAAATGTTCTCAACTTATGAGCAATTGTGCAATCGCTATCTTTTTTCAACCTTATTTTGCTATTCTTAATCTAAAAGTTATTATTGAAACGGGAAATTGGGTTCAAGTCAAATTCCAGCCTATTCGAGTACGCATCAAGCGTTTATAAGAACTCGACTTACAAGAGTTTGTTAGGCTTTCTTATCTTAATTTAACTTGTTTGTCAAATTTCTGTTATACACTTCTGTATTCGTATATATAATTTTGAACTAGCTACATTTTGACTCTCTTTTTACAGTTATTTTGTTCATAGTGAAGGGTAGATTCAGTTTAGGTTAGTTGAATAAACCTCAGAAGCCTAAATATTATTAGCTAAACAATTAATTTAGCCATTTAACAGGCCTTTTACTCAATATAGTAACGCACGCCCCTTCTTTTCATTGAGCAGGAAGTACACGTTATGCTCAATGGTTATAGTTGATAGTTTAAATTACTGAGATAGTTTCAGAAAAAAATAAACAAAATGAGAAAAGCTAGCATGATTTACCCTGTTTGACAAATGGTGAGTATACATGAATTGAGTAGCATCGATATTGCAAAACGACCTAGTAACATGTATGCTATGAAAATGCTTAAATTATTTGAAATGATTGGTTTGAATGATGAAAATTTTAAAATGCTTGCATGTTTTCATCATGCAGTTTCAAGGTGTGACTCAACGTGTATCACATTTTACAGTTATTTTCACACATTTCCACCAAAGACAACGCCATCTGATAATGAAAAAACCCTTTTATGCTATACCTTCAAAATTATAGATAAAGAACTTACATTTTAAAATCCAAATTCACTTCTTTTTTAATATTGCTAAATTTTGAACTTAGACTAACAATATAAGATGAAAATTCTTTGAGGACACACTCAATCTCAAATAGCAAATGTGGTAGAGTTAAAAAATTACTTTATTTTCGAGCCATTTTACAACTTTTACCTTCCAAAAAATAGCCCAAAAGGACTATCAATCACCTTCAGTGTATAATCTTATTGCATATAATTTTTCTGGCTCATTTCAAGCTTAATCCACGTTATAAGTCACTTTCGTAATGATTACATTATCATTTTGCATCATTTTTTTCAAGGAAACGGGCATCCGCTAAAAGTTTGGCATCTAGAAATGACAATGACAATGATATTCGAAATTCATTCCCACTCTTTAACCAATTCAAAGGTCCACTCCCATTTCAAATGTTCATGTTTGTCATCATCGGTGAATAGAGATTTAACATCATATTTTCCACGGCACATCATACCGGAAGGCATCTCTTCGGGAGGCGTTGTGTAAGATTGGATTTCAGATTTAGGAGCATAACTTCCAACCATTTGGGATATCTTCTCCACTGGAACACCCAATCGACTAATTTTTTGCACATATTTGAGTCCAGTGACAATTTCTCTCTGGACTATAAAATCAATTCTTATTCTATATTGAATTCCTTCCTTTATCTTATAGACTCGCTTCTTCAATTCAGCCAGATCACCTTAAGTGATGAAAAGATAAAGATATAAATGAGAGATTTGCAACTTTTCTAGAGCTTATTTAACTTAATTTACCTGTAAGATCAAGATATAAATCAGGTCGTCCTTCTGTAATCATCGCCAATCCCTTAACAATGACACGGTTGGGATTTGCAGGGTCGACAACAGGAGCAGTGGCTGTGGCATCTCCTAATAAGGTTTCCTTGTAACGTCTCAAGCTTTCATCGTCTTTGTCAGCTTCCAATATCTCGGTTAAACTTTTCTCCGGTGGAGCTTTGTAATCAATGTTTTCTGTCTCATCAAAGTCACCAGTTACTTCTTTAGGTGCACTCATGATTAAATACTTTGTAAGATGAAAGAAATTTATCAAAAAAAGACACTAAATAAAACAAATAAAAGTTTAAATCGCAATTGTTAAAAGAAATGCTAACATCAAATTGAACACAAAAGCTGTTGCTTTAACAGGTATAACGCCTTTCGCCTTTTTATTCCATACGCGTGCGCTCTATTCTACTACTGTTTTCATTGAAAACTATTAAATCCAAAACTAAATACAATTGACCTGTTGACAACTTATGCCGAGAAATAAATTTAATGTCTTGAAATTGTTAAAAGACTCTTTGCCATGATCTGTTAATTGATTTAATAAACAAATTGGAACAATAAGAGTTCCAATTATTATTAACAGTATCCATTGACATTTTATTACTGTTGTAATGATCATCACAGAACACTTATGAATGGTAACCAAAATTACTAAAATAATTGTTGAACATGGATGTAAATCTAGAATAGAGCTTAGATGATAATTTAAATGACACTAATTATGCAGGTAACATCTAGTACCATTTAATAATTAAATCAGCCATTAATAATAAATAAATTAGATAGATAGATATTGAAAAATGTAGATTATTTGATTAAAAAACATAAACATCATCATCAGTAACTTGATTCAAAAAAGCCTTTTTTTTATTCTTATAAATGTACGCATGACTTTACCAGATTGTGCCGATGAATTTGAATGTAAAGTGAAAAAGAGGGTAATTTAAATGATGAAAAGATGTTGTTCTAGAGGTAAAATGCATTTGATAATCAATAGTTGAATATTATTGAATGTAATTGAATATTGAAATAATAGAATCAATGGAAATAAAATGAAAAGAAGAAGAAGAAGAATGGTAAATGCAGAATAAAATGATGAAAGATTGTGAAAAGTGAGAAAAGTGAGGAAAGGTTGAATTCAAATATGAGTTTAGATGGCGCTAAGATGGTTACTAATGGAGATGGATTGAGTCCTCGTTGAGGTAAGTTATTGTATAGTTAATAGTAGTAAATAAAAGTTGAACGTGAACGAGGACTCAAAGAAGCTTGAGCCAATCAGAAGTAAGCATAAAATTGGTATAAATAATTGTATTTTGTGTTTTGTTTATCATTGTCAATTTGATATTAGTCTGTGTAACTTATTGTGAATTTTCATTTCAAGTGATTTTATAAATCTACTACTAATCAAACCTAAACATGTCTGGACGTGGTAAAGGAGGTAAAGGTCTTGGAAAAGGTGGTGCTAAACGTCACCGAAAGGTTTTACGGGATAACATCCAAGGTATTACTAAGCCAGCTATCCGGCGTCTTGCCCGAAGAGGTGGTGTAAAACGTATCTCTGGACTTATCTACGAAGAAACTCGTGGTGTATTGAAGGTTTTCTTGGAAAACGTTATCCGTGATGCTGTAACATACACTGAGCACGCTAAGAGGAAGACTGTTACTGCTATGGATGTTGTATATGCCTTGAAACGACAAGGAAGAACCCTTTACGGTTTTGGAGGTTAATTCAAGCAACCAGTCCCCTTTTTTATATCATCAAATTTTCATCACCATCATTATCATCTTCATTTTATAATCCTCATCATGAAACATTTTCATTAATCAACAAAAACGGCCCTTATCAGGGCCAATACATATTTGACAAAAGATTTGTTTAACTACTTATTGTTTTACTATTCACTATTTGAATTGAATAAGGTTTTGAGCTCAGACTAAGATGGAAACTCTTTTAAAGGTAGCTCTCACAATCTCAAATGGCGAATGAAATTAAAATGAATTGCAAGTTAATTTTATTTGAGTTATTTAACAACGTTTATCTTCTAAATAAAGCCTTCGAAAGGACTTGAATCACTTTTTGTTCATATTTTTCATTGCATATAATTTTTGGCTCATTTCAAGCTTAATCCATGTTAGATAGAAACTCCTGAAAGAGTTGAAGAAACAGGCAATTGCTGAAATTTGGGTATCTAGAAATAGCAAAATGCATTCCCAGTCTTTAACCAAATCAAAGATCCACTCGTGAGTTAAATGTTCATGTTGGTCAGTATCGGTCAGCATTTTCAATGTCTTAGCATGTGGAAGGGATCTCTTCAGGAGACGCATAAGATCAGATTTCAGGTTTAGGAGCACAACTGCTAAATCATATGCGATATCTTTCCATAGGAAACACAATTGACTAATTTTTGGCACATATTTGAGTGTAATGACAAGTTTACTCTGAGCAATAATGCAAGCCTTGTTCTGCAGCGGGTCCTCCCTTCAATTTAGTCATCACCTTGAGTGAAAAAAAATAAGAGATATAAATAAGAGATTCACAATTTTTCTAGAGTTTTCTGAACTTAATTTACCTGAAAGATCAAGAAATAAACCAGGTCATCCTTCTGTAATCATCGCCCATCCTTCAACTGTCGCACGATTGAGATTTGCAGGGTCAACATCAGGAACAGTCGCATCTTCTAATGAGGATTCCTTGTAACTTTCATCCGATGAAATTCACTGTCCACTTTCACCTGTCATGTAACTCAAGCTTTCATCGTCTTTGTCAGCTGACAAATTTCCTCACCTTGAAGGAAACCCAATAGATGTCGCACCCTTCAACAAAACCCAAATCTCAGCAAATTTAACCTAACCTTTTTCATAACTCATAGATGGCGCATAAGACCCGTAAACCTTTACTTTTTGTAAATGACTTATTTTAATAAAATTGCCATGTATTTAAACCTTTGCACCTAAATGTATTTCATTACTTATTTAAATTACTATTCATTACTGCTGCTATTATTAAAAATCAAAGTTTCAATCAAATAGTATCATTTTTGAATACCAAAATTAAAATGGCAAACATTAATCGAAGCTCCAATCCACTTTTCAACAATTCAATGAGTTGATCATCTCAAAACACTATAGAAAAATAGACAATTTAAAGGTTTAAAGCGACAATCAAACAAATCAAAAATATAGTCGATTGAGTTGAATCAAAACGAAATGCTTTCCAATGTTGAATGATTTGATAATTTGGAAATGATGAATTAAAATGAAAGCGTAAGCTTTAATAATTGCAATTTAATAATGATGATAATTGAAAAAACTGAAGGAATCACAAATTTATGATAAACGGATGAAAAATATTTTGGTAAATAGTGGTTTAAATTGTGGTTTTAATTAGACTTTACCACGCCTTTGGTTGAAACATTTGGCTTGTTGAAATGAAGGGAATGAAAAATGAGAAATAAAATGAATTAAAATTAAGATTGATTAGTCAGTGAAAGTGAGGTAAACATGGCAAACAATCAAATAAATTGTCGATTAGCGCAAAGCAAAGGTAAATGTTAATTCGTGGTTTCAAATAACAATTGTAAGAAAAACATTTAACATTTCTCTCTCATCTTCATCACCATCACCATCATCATCATCATCATTTTACCTTTCCTAATCTTGATAAATACATGATACCTGAGCAAACAGCCAGAGAGAGAGAGAGAGAGACAAGAATAAAAAAAGATGAAATGAAAAGCAAAAAATGAATCGACAACAATTTTGTAACCTGCAGGCTTGAGATGATATTATTTTGTTTCAATGATGTGAATACATTTTGAAAGTGCTTCAATTCACATTGGAAAGTTAATGGATGTTAATGATGTTTAATTTAAAGGTGAGGTTTGAATCAAGTTTCATATTCACACACCCAGATAAGGGCTTTTAACCTACAAACAGCCGAAGACAATTTAAATCAAATTACAATTGATATCAACAATGATAGGTAAAGAAACACTGACAATCAAGTTATAATAACATGGTAAAGTTGGAAACGAGTTTCACTCCAATTACAACTTGTAATTAATTGTCCAACGGGAAGAAGCTCAATAAAAGGGTGGTAATCATGGTTAAACCACAGATGAAAGGTAAATCACCGAGAAGATGAAAAAAGAGAGAAAAGATGAAAATTGAAGTGAAACTGATCGCATTGACCTCCTAGCGATTGAACCAATCAATGAAGTGCCAATCAAATTTGGACTTGAACATGTAAATGGCTTGTGAAACATTGGACAATGTAACAAAGGTAACCTTCAAATGGATATCAATACTTAACAGGTAAAAGGTAAGGTTAATCAAAAGTAATGCGATATTGATAATAGACATTTTTGGCCTTCTTTTGTGTCTTTACTTCATCTTATGGCGTCAAACCTTTTTGTTGTTGTCCAATTTTTTCATTCAATTTACTGAATCACATTTAATAATGTTAATAATGTTGAGAATAGGTTCAGTCAATCAGAAGGTAACATGTAACAAGGTGAGCAGCTTGTGTGCTATCAACTGTACAATTGAACATTTTATCCCGCCTCTTCTTGTTTGGACCTTCAAGTTTCCCCTTTTGTTGTTGAACCTAAAATTTGCTGTTCGCTTGAACACAACAAAGTTGAAAAAAAAAACAACGTTGATTCAATATCACGCCTTTCATGTTAATCATTGTTCAATTGAATTGTCCATTGATCAGTTATTTATGGTCACGATTGAACCTTAGAATGTCGATTATGAAGAAAATATTTTTCGTCTTTCATTTGGACCTTTATTTTTTGCTTCTGTTTCCATTCAAATTCGTTGGACTTTCAACTATAAATCATATGTACATTTGGCTAGTTTGGGTTGAAAGGAAAACATTTTGCTTTTGTATTTTACTTTGCAAACACAAATGTAACACTTTTTGATCAACTTGAGGCTTGTTTTGGCCTTGCACAGACTTGTGTACCTCAAGTCAAGTTCAATAGACTGACTATGGTCAAGTTAACATCAAGACTATTCATTGGCTTATTTTGCATTATTATTGTGACAACAAACTGGTAAACCCAAAGGCAACTGAATTAATCAGCAAATTTTGTTCGCTTTTAATAAATTTGGCCCGCTTAGACTTGATATTATTTAGCATTATTATTGTGAAAAAAGGACCCAAAACAAACTGGAATCAGAGCTGATGAATAAAGTTGATTTTATTTCAATTTCCAACTCACTGACTTGGTAAGCTTCAGAGCACATTTCACCTCATCATTGGGACAAGACGATTGAAAAATCAGAGGTTAACATTTAGTACTTCTGATCAGTCAGTTTCGGCGAAACGAAGAATCGCTTCAAAACATTGAAAAGACTCGTAACTGGGATTTTGATTTTCAAATGGATTATGGCCAATCCAAGTTTTTAAAACACTTTGTCACTCAAACCTATTTTCACCAATTCGCAATGTTTTTTTATGGGATAACTCAAAAAATAAACATATTCTCGAAATTGGTCTCACTTTTCAACAAAAAGACTCGTCACTTCAATTTCGTTGTCTATCAAAGTACCAAGACTTGCACAAACGAGAAACCAGTTTTTATTTCGATTCAACCCAAACCTATTTCAGTGAATACTTGAAGATTTAAGATCAGAGATTAGTGCAGATTTGCTTGGAGCTGTTGAATTGAAATTAAACCAAAAACCTGGTTAACTCAACTTGAATGAGAGCCATCAGGTTAACTTTGTTGATTTGATGCTAATAAGCATTTAAGTTTGAGTGAAAATTCATGTCAATTACTTGAGCATTTATTTGCTTTCATTTTGTCCCAATGTGACCGTTAAAGTGCATTCTGATTGTAATGTGAAAAGTTGATTTAATCAAATTCATTACCTTTGGTGAATGAAAGTCAACTAATTAACCTAATAAGGTGAAACTGTTAAACGGTTAACCTTGAACTTGGCCTTGATTCCAGCATTTTAAAATATTTATTTATTCAAACTGATTACAAGTCTAGTGTTCACTTGATCAGTCTCTCTTCATTCACTCATCAACATCATTATTATTATCATCTTTACTCTCATTGAATGAATAAATAATAATATGAAGAAGAGGCTGAAAAAGGAGAAAAAAAATTGTGAATGAATCGTTTGAGTAAATGTTTGTAATAATAGTTAAATATATGCAGCAATTGAAGCGATCTCATTGATTTATGAATGAAGTTGTATGCAAATTGCAAATGAATAAACCAGAATTACATGAATTTTAACTTTTGCCAGTTGATCTTTGTGGTTATATTACACTCCCAGCAAGATAATATTTAACATAAGATGATGAAAGTAAAATTATTTCCTGACAGAATCTTAATTTGTCTTCAATTTTCTTCTCTCTCTCTCTTCTTGCAACCAAATTTGTTGCATCAACTAATCATTTACAACCAATTAGACCAAATGAGAAACCTTTATTTTTAATTAACTTGTCCATAAATGATGAACCTTGAATAATTCAATAATCATAATTTCATTTTGACACCAAAAATTAAAACAGCATAATTTGAAACAGAAACAAAATTATCATAATAAATGTATGAATATAATGACACTTAATATGAAACATTTACATTTTAATTTATTTGCATTTTTGCTTGTTTATCAATGAATTTTAATGGCAACAAATTTTCAATGGCAAATTATATAACAGCTAATTGCTTATCAATTGAAAACTATCCATTGAAAAATTGATTAAAGTCTAATAAAAAGTCAAATTGAAATGTGAAATTTTGAGGGATCGTCATTTGTCTCCACTTCACAGTTTGTAATTTACAATCGATCCCTCAATTTTCATTTAGCTTTTCCTTTTCCTTTCGCTTGTATAAAATAGCCAAAAGCAAGTCATTTTCATTTGTTATTGCATTGTCTTTAAACGGTTAATCACTTGAGTTACCAATCGATGAAGAACGTGGATACAATAATCGGTGTGAATAGTGGGACACATCGAGCATTTGACCTTACGATGCCGGTTGCGGGTTTCGCATCTCTTCCGAAATCACATCTGCCTGAGAGTTGAGATGTAAAATAATCAACAAAACGCTTGCTACCATATATGCATTGTTTTGAGAGGATCGTATATTTATATGCATGAAACTGGAATCATTATTCATTTTCTTTATTAAAATTCGTTGCAATTTAGTAAGGAGAATCTCAAATCTACTTGTTTCACATGATAAATTTTGTGTACAATAAATATTTCATCGCGACAAGCAGTCTGTATGAATAGATACAGGCATTTGACTAATTTATCTAGAAAATTTCTCCGTGAATGTGTCATTTTCCGAATATTTTAATTTCGCTTAAAATTAAAGGGATTTTTTTTTCATCAAAGATAAGTAAAGTAATTTATTGGTAGATTTTATACTGAATCACATGATGATTTAAAGCAACTCATATAGAGGGTTGGCAAAAAGTTAGTATCAATTTTGAAATGTTGAGCCAAAGAACCCAGTGACGTTTATATTGCTTTCAAAGTTGGATTAAGCTTAAAAAATAGAAAGCAATTGCATTTTGCGGCTAATTTTACTGCTCCAGATTAACTTGGAAATGATGTTTCACTTTGCGCTTATGAAGAGTAATCAGTTTTGATTTGATTGAATTATTTAGTTTAATGCAAATATTGAAAGTAAATTAAAAGTTGAACAATGAGGTTGCAAAGTGATTGAATCGGCGGAATCATTACAATTTGATTAGATTGGCACAACAATTGATTGATTGGAATGAGGCAGTGAAAAAAAAAGTGTATGAAACCTAAAAAGTGAAAGACTAACAAAGCTTAATGGTATGACATTGATTGATGAAGACGTTTGTTTCTTTAAGGGGAAAAAAGGCGCAAAATCGGTTGATTGACAAACATTTTTCCACTCTCAATGACCTAATAGAGTTAATTTATGTTATCAAAATTAATGTTTCACTTGTGACTTTTGTGATTTTTTGGGCTGCCTTTCATCATCTGATGAAGTTTACCCAATTCCAAGAGATCTTTCTCTGGCTCATTTGAGCATCCTATTCAGTTTTCACATGGCAATGACAAGAAGTGATGATGATGATGAACAAAAAAGAAGCTCAGATAAGTCACAAGTGATGTTGTAAGTAAACAATGACGGGTTTGGTTGGTTGATTGGATTAATGACAAAAGTCGAGTGAAACCTTAAGAATAGGAAAAGAAGATGATGAAGATGGAGAAGAGGGTAAAGAAGAATAAGGTTTTTTTTTCTTCTCTCGCCAATGAATCCTCATGGTGTTAGGGTTGTACAAAAGGAGATGAAATTCGCCTATAAAATTGTTGTATTGAATGAACAGAAATGAATAGAATCAGGATGAATGAGTAAATATATTTAACTTAAGTTGAAGATGAAAAAAAAGGAAAAGAAGAAGAAAAAGGATGAAAAAAAAAATAGTTTACCAACGCAAGTGTCAATTTTGCATATCAACAAGAAGATGAGAGTTGATGATGAAGATGGTAAAGATGAGTCTGCAAGTCAGAAGGGAAACGATGAAAAGAAGAAGTTGTTATGGAGATTTCAATGTTAATTTGCATATTAACACGAGTAAAGTGAAGAGGAGAGGAAAAAAATTGAAGAGCAAAAGAAGAGCTAAAAAATGATGAAAAGATGAAACAACTTGAATCATGATTTGTTACTCTTGCTGGCAAACCATTTAAAACAAGACAAAAAAAAACATTCAACTTTACATCGAACTTGAAAAGTCTTTATTTCGCAGTTCAATGTTGAAATGATAAATTGTCCATTCTCTCTTCTGTCCAATTATCTAAATGATTATTATCATTGGTTGATACACTAACCATTCCCTTAAATTTGTATATATTGTACAAGGCTGATTGAATATAGATGAGCTTTAAATTATTGGGTTTAGCTGTAGGCTACAAGGTAAGGGAAGGCAAACATTTAAACCTAAAATGACACAACATACATATAATCATATAGACACTCACATTTACCTTTTTTTTATCATTACTTTCAAATTATTGGACGCATGTGTTTAATGCTCATCATGAATGGCTTTTCCTCGTCGTCATTCATTCGGCTAGGTTTTCAGTTGCTTCATTGAACCAATCTTTTGTTCAACTTGGCACTCTTTCCTTGCCTCACCCAGATAGATGGATACTTTTGTGTTTTGCATGATAAAATTTTGCTCCTTGCGACAGCAGGACATCATCTTTGCAAATCATTTTTTCCATCTTCTTTTGCCTCTCTTGTCCTCTTCAAAATTTAACATGCAATTTACCTTTTTTTTTCTTGATGCGCAGTCAACAATTTCATAGAGAAAAATTTATAACTTTTCCCTCTTCTTCTTTCATTTTAGCCATTATATGTACTTATATAGATGAAACATCGTTTGTTATAGATGAGGATAACTCAACTTTACATTTGAGTGGAGTTCAAGGTATTTCACTCTACCTGGTCCATAGAGGCAATCTAGTTTATATCAAGTATTATTGCTTTCAGAGTTGCATGCAAAAAAAAGGAAACTCAATATTTAGCTTGTTATTTGGGAAATAAACATTAATAGTTTGTTCAATTTTCACTCTGAAAAGGTCTATTATCGCTTGATAATGCTCATTGCTGCCAGAGATTGGCTAAGTATTTTCAATATTATTTTTCCATTATTGTAACAAATTAATTTGCAAAAAACAAATGCTTTGAAAATGTTTTGATTTGACTTGATAAACGTGTTAAAACATGTTCAATCGAGTCAACTTTTTCCATTTAAATGTACGATGAGTATGATTATTCAAGGATAAAACACAAGAATCAGCTTCTGACCTTGTTACAGCGATTGACAGTTTAACCCTTAATTCACTTTAACAATCGATTCATTGCCTGGTAAAAGACATTAACTTTTACTCAGCCTAATGGAAGTGAAAGTTCATTTACAAGAAAAAATGACTTGAAAATTACTTTTCACAGTTGAACATTTTGCTATTTAAACTGATGGCTGACTGTAATTTCAAGTTATCACAAGATGCAAAGACGTTGATTCAGCTAATTAGATGTTATTTAATTTGCAACTTTATCAAAACTGACTTCACTGATTCAAAGTTAATGTTTTATTGCCTTATTTTTCATTATTATTGTAACATTAAAGGAAACTTTCGATCGCTTTAATGGTTACAGTTTGATGTGATCAACTCGATTACATAAATACAGAGCTCAAAAGGACTTGAAACCTCTTTCAGAGAAACGGATAGAACCACGAATTGTAGCTGATTCTGTATCAATTATCAGAACTTCAAAGTCTGCAACTTTTCCCTTGAAGAATTGCTCTTTTCGTTCTTGTACAATTCAAATGTTGTCTGAATTTAAATATTGAAATAAATTTCCATTTCAGTCCAACATCGATTTGTATACATTACCAGAGCATTAATATTCAACCCATTTTCACTTTACCCTCAAGCTGATTCCCTTTGACCACAAAAAGTGATTTTTCAGCAGAAAGCGAGTGAGTTGAGTAAATTTTTCAAATGGACTCGAAAAAAGCATAAGTTGATTTTTTTTCTCGCAAAAAATGCTTTTCCTTGATATAAATAACTTGTTGGCATTTTCATCTGATTACTATTCCATCAACGTTTTACCTTTATCAATTTATTGTTTACTCAGACACAGAATCATCTTATTGGTGGCAACTTAAATCAATGACCCTGACCTTGTGATATCAAACAGAATTTTAAAACTCGAGAGAAAAAAAAAGTTCTTGAATTATTAATAATCTTGACTGGACAAAAATAGCACAAAAAAGAGACTAATTTCATACAAATCCATCTTTTCAGGTGAAACTATTTCGTCTTGTACAATTGAGGAAAATAAATCATTTCAAAAGTTGATCAAAATTGTTTTTGCATGAAAAATGGAACTCGGTTGAAACGAACAAAACACAAATTGTAAAGTTGGAATTTGACAAAAAAATTGGAAACGAAATGTTGATATTTGTTTACCTGGGAAAAGGTAAAATGATTGTCATTGTTGGGTGAAAGGAGTGACAATAACATGCAAAGCAACAATGTTTTTGTGGGCAAAGAAACAAATTTTGAAAGAAGAGCCTTTGATGAGGAATAATGTGAATCTAGAAAACTGTTAAAAATATAACTTTGATTATGAGTTTGTTTCACCTGATTAGATGGGAATAATGTGTTTTAAGTTAAATTGATTGATCACTTGGAGTTGACTTTTTGAAACAATTTCTTGCCATTCAATTGAATGCTCATAAAGTCAGGCAATATTAAACCGCAACAAAAAGCCTCCAAAAACTGATAATGTCATTGATATAATAACTGATGGAACTGGAAAATTTATTGCATTAAATTTTATCGCTAAACTGTTGAAAAAGTGGAAGAAGGTTGCAGCTTCAACTGATCATCCATTAACATTTGATCAACACCAGGGAATGATAAGGATGAGAATGGGAATGAACAGTGATCATCAAGCAATGAAGATAACTTTGAAATACTGAAGATCCTTTTAACTGTCATCAACATTTGATACTTTAGACCTTCCTTTTTACTCTTCCCATTTCTTGACTTGATCATGATTATCATCATCACAGTCATCATCATCATCACTCCCAGAATCACTCCCAGTCTTTATCCATTCTCACTCATCATCATCATCGCCATCATCATCATCATCAATTGTCCTAATATTGCCATTTTTAAAATCACTATAAAATAATATTTTCCTTCACTTTTCACATTAAACCTTAATCTTTTGCTTCATCCATAATTTTTTATAAATATCTTGCAGCCATTATTAAAGTCATTGTGATGATTCAATTTTACATAAAATCTATTGAAATGGCTCCTCTCGCACCTCTCAAGAATCTACACTTGCAATTTCAGCTTCAGACTGAACATAAACTCGATAACAGAGGAAAGATTGTCGTTAGAACTGAGTTTTGATATCTGTAAACTCTTGTTTTACACCTTTCAATGAGTTTGTCTTTTGGAGTTAGCAAGTTATCTATCTAAATCAGCCGAAATACATTTACCTTGAACCAGACTTAGCTTTACTTTCAGCATTTGAAATAAAACAAGAATTATGCAAACCCTTTCAAAATGTAACCTAATTTGTGTATTAAAATGAATTTGGAATCAAACTGAAAACAGAAAATGTCAGAATTTTTCTTTCTAGTCTCAAAATTGAAAATTTTAACCTCATGTCATAGATTGAATTGAAATTCAAAAATACTCTCGAAACTTTGCTCTACAAGAATAAGTATTCAATACAGCAAATTGAATGAAATGCGCCTAAGTATGAACTAGAGCATTAAATCGAAGCATACTTCGATTGTTTAGTTTTATAATTCATTTCAACTGGTTGAATCTGCTGCATTTTTTGCACCGTTCTCAAGACATTGACCAAGTTTGCAAGCTGATAGTTTTGGCTGAGTTAAAGTGCATTTTCATTTCATAGAACATGAATATTCTGTAATCAAAAGATGAAGACGTTAATGTAAAGTCTTTTGAAATGGTTAATCTTTTTGATTAGCGACTTGCAATTGAAAATGAATTTTACTGCAAAATCGCTGCACATCGGATACTAAATGCAACTCGAAGACACTTTTCCTTGAAGTTGCTTCTCTAACAAGTTGATGGTCTAAACATAGTTTTATTGTATTTAAATGTTTATAAACGCGTGTTTCGATGAAACTGTTTCATCAATAACTTTACAATGTGCGGAAAGTCAGTTGGAAATGACACAAAATCAACAATGAATAGTCAAATAACCGTGAAAAGCACAAAGTATTCAACAGTTGGACAGATTTGAAAGTGAAACAATCCGGAAGCAAATATATTTCATTTTGACTTTTTTTTCAATTTTCAACTTTCATTCATTTTGTTATTCAATTTTGAAATGAAAAATCTTTTGTTTGTCTTTTGGTGTAACAAGAAAAGGACGAAGCAATGTAAAGACGATTGTAAAAAAGAAGTCGATTTACGTCAATTTAAAGTTTGTTTTCCAGTGAACCATTTCAAATTGACCTGATTTCCGTTGAGCTTTTCCAATCATCACTCTCAATGATTACAAGTAAATCAATTCAAGTTGACAACCATTAAACATGCATTGAACAGGACAACGGGAAGACGAAAAAAATGTCACTATTATTAAAACATTTACCAGATAATAAATAACTTGGTGACATTCAATACCAAATGATATTAAATGTAACTTTGAATAAAAGTTAAATAATGATGAGCTAATTGAGAGGGGAAAATGTTCTAACAAGCTCGAACCAAATCATACAAAGGTAATGGCATAAGAAAGGTAAAGGTTTGATTAAAGGTAATGTCACAAAAGGAAAAGCAAAATTTGGTAAAAGACGATCATTTTCAGCTGAAATTGGGTGAAAGTAATGCAACAATAATTTAAACACAATACAACTTTCGCTTCTGTGGTTCACCTTACAATGTATTAGCTACTCTCGTGTGCACTGATAATCCGAACAAGATTTGGGTTCGAAGTGCAAAATGAGTTTTCCGTTTCGTTTCCCATTGACAAATGCATTTTGTGTAAACTTATTATTATCAAATTGAAACACTTTTTTTGTGCCAATTGTTTGAATCGTTTCCTTTGCTTGTCCAGTGATAATCTTGGCTCGACTTATTTGTAACCTTAGGATCATGTGAGGTCGTTACATTTTGTAGTTCGGTAAAGGGCTAAATATGGGCAAAGGCAGTGGCAAGGATTATTGTTCGTGGAAAGAAAGAGAGAAAAAGAGAGAAAACAAAATGTATTATTTGGTTAAGTGAAAAGAAATGGTTCAATATTGTATACTTTTTTTCATTTATTGTTGTTGTTGCTCTCATTTTATTTGTACAAAACGATTTTTTGGTCTTCAATAGAAACGTTAGTTTGTCCCATTTACGGATCAATCTGATTTCTGACTCTTAAGGCGACTCTTAGCACCTTCCAGTGAATAGGCCAGCAGTCAATCTAGCAGCACCCTTTAGCCTTTAACCTTTACCCTTCATTTTCAAAGGAACCATTGTTGAGGCTGCAAGGAAGAGAAGCGAAGGAAAAAGGTAACTACTTTTTTTTGTTGTAAACCTGATCACTAGTATGATGATGATGATGATTGAGAGAAGAAGGGAGAAAAGCTCTGTTTGCATGTTTCTATGACCTGGTAACATCAAGTTCACACCAAATCTACTTGGATTAGACCATATATTCAACAATGGAAATGACAAAAGAAGAGTTTTGACCGAGAGGAAAAAATAGTTTTGCAAATATACGATTTGGTGAAAGTTGCTATTCACCTTCGCAACCTTTTCAACTAATAACTTTCAATATTTTGCCCACAATCTTCGTTCCAAGCTTATTATCCTGTTGTCATTTGAAAATATTTAGATTTCCATTTCGAATCAAAATCGTTTTAGCGATTCTCATTTAAAGCATGAAAACATTTGCATTCATTAAATTCGGTCATCACTTGAAATTCATCGTTTCATATGAAATACTTTTGGTATTCACTTGAACCTGTTTCAATATGTTTTGCTCGACCTGAAGTGGCTTTGTGTTCGGTTACTGTTTTGCTGTATGACTAGCAACTTTTATGGACAACATGATGATCTGAAAGTGCATTTTTGGTCATTATTCAGCTTCTCGTTTTGGGCTTGTTTCATGTATTACTCTCACCACTCATCTTGTCTTGCTCATTATCATTATTGAAAGTCATACGATTGATGTAATATCAAATAACTCCCAAAATCCCACATCCATAATAAACTCTCAAGTTTACTTTGAAAATTAAGTGAATAAAAAGCAAGTTTACTTTAGTCTTTTTTTTCATTTTTATTTTTATACTTTACTTATTCATTTCCTGCTTAAACTATTCAGTTCAATTCAACTTGTTACTTCCTTTACATTTGATTTTCAATGGATCCACCGAAATTGATGGATTGATAAAAGCATCATCATCATCATTCTCATCTCTAAATCAACTCAATCTTCATTCATTTACTTTTTTACAGAATACATTTTGTGTTCACTAAAATTGCATTATTTCGATAGCAATTTAAGGGAAGTTGAGTAGCCAGTTGAACAGAAAAAACAGAAACAAACCAGAAAAAAAACATGAAAATTAAACGTTCAATCGTTGCAATACAGAATCCAAATCAATGCTTTGCATTTTTCACAAACAACTTTAAGCGTTAAAGTCAATTGTATAGTAAAGCGAATCTACAAAGATCATCAAGATTGCAAGCTTAGAAATTTTTCATCCAGTCTTTTCATTTAATATTAATTTCATCTATAAATTTTGTTGGTTCGAAAATACCAGAAACAAGTTATGCTTCGAGTTAATTGTCAGTTAATTGTTACAAGAATGTTAATTGTTCAAGAAAATTGATGTCATTGGCTTTGGTAACAATTATTGGCAATTATCGTCTATTTAAAGGTCAAGAATGATATATGATTTGTAAAGATTAACTTTAACGATGTCTAACAATTGTTGCCCGCATAAATGGTCCAAGTTGATGCAGGCAAGGTGAACCTAACAGGTTAAATTAGATGCACGAGAAGAAGGTAAAGTCTTGGAGCAACCGATCAACGTTATTTTCGGTCAGCATTTCAACCCATTTGTGTATCACCCGAAATTGACCAACATGTTAAACTAATCATTATCACCCTGATGATCGCATGAAGAAAATGATAAAAGTTGAAAAAGGATGAAAACAGCATTTGAACTGAAAGTGTGTTTCTGACATTAAGAAGGTCCATTTTCTCGGCTTTTCATTTTATAGTGATTTTAAAAATGGCAATATTAGGACAATTGATGATGATGATGATGGCGATGATGATGATGAGTGAGAATGGATAAAGACTGGGAGTGATTCTGGGAGTGATGATGATGATGACTGTGATGATGATAATCATGATCAAGTCAAGAAGTGGGAAGAGTAAAAAGGAAGGTCTAAAGTATCAAATGTTGATGACAGTTAAAAGGATCTTCAGTCTTTCAAAGTTATCTTCATTGCTTGATGATCACTGTTCATTCCCATTCTCATCCTTATCATTCCCTGGTGTTGATCAAATGTTAATGGATGATCAGTTGAAGCTGCAACCTTCTTCCACTTTTTCAACAGTTTAGCGATAAAATTTAATGCAATAAATTTTCCAGTTCCATCAGTTATTATATCAATGACATTATCAGTTTTTGGAGGCTTTTTGTTGTGGTTATGTAAAAGCTTTAAATTTTCATTTTCATATTACCGTTAGGATTGCGTTCACATTTAATTTGACTTGACTTGAACAAAGAGTAAAGCATGTTATGAAAAAAAAGAAGGAAAAAGTAAAATTAAAATCAATCCATTCATTCATTCACTTTGTTTATCTTTGATTCAAAATGATTTTCACTCGAGTTCAAACTTGCTATTATTATCACTTGCACAGTCAGTTCAAGTTTAGCTTTGATAAACCTTTTATTCAGCCTGCAACAATGAAGGGAAACAAAACCTTTTGTTATAATCATCAGTTTGTTTTCACTTCAATGTATCATTATTTTGCTTTGATCGTCAATAGACTTTTACTCAGGTAAGTAAATATTTACCTTTCCATTTTTTTTACTCGAGCTCAATAGAGTCCCGCCCTTTATCACAACTCACCCGGCAAACAATCAACGGCAACTCCTTTGGCATCGAAAATGATGGGAAAATTTGAGCTCAAAAATGTGCAAATTCAGCCAATCACAAGACACTAAAAAATGTTAATTTTCCCTAAATACAATCAATTCGATGAATAGATCATGATCGAGTCAAGCCAAAGCTTTCAATTTAATCTATTTCGTCAAAACTCGATTCGCTTGAAGTTGAAAATTTTAATTGTTTACTTTTTAAGATTCAATTTTTACGTAATTTTTGCTGCTCATTATTTGACTTTACCGAACCAATTACAAGTCACTCAAAGTAACAATTTGAACGAAACAATGACTGAAATAATGAAATAATGAGAAATTGATAAAAGTCAAGTCAAACCGATTTTCTGTCGATCTTTTTGTGTCCACCCGATGAGCTTTAAATCGAAGTGTTGAAGTCTTCATTTAAATATTTGATTTGGTTTCAACGAACTTGTTGAGTCTCATTTTACTTTCCATCGAATTGAAGGTCACTGGTTCATGGCGGATCATTTTGTGGCTGATTAAGTAACAGATACGTTGATGGAATAGTAATTGGATGGAAATGGGAAAAGTTATTTATAAGCATTTACGATTGGAATGGAAAAGAAATGCAATTTTTTCACTTTTTTCTTGCAAAAAAAAAACCAAATTAACCGATCAATAAGTCGACTATATTTTGATCATTTTAAAACAGTAAATGATGTTTGGATAAACGGATAGCTTTGCAATATGCGGTCAAAATTGAGGTAAACAAAAGTGTACCATAAGGCAACAGCAAAAAACAGTAATGATGAGAGGTGTAATACTAATGATCTGGTAAATACACAAATCGATATTGAATGAGAATTTTATCGACGAAAAAAGCACCATTTTTCAGGAGTTTTTTTTTCTTCCACCAATTCTGTAAAAATGTAAATCTAGATTAAATTTGTGATTAACATAAATAGGGAATAAAATGTTGAGCCAAAGTGGCGAGAGAAAAGTGATGCAAAAAAAAAGGTTAAAATGATCATTAACAGCGAGGACAATTTGTTAACAACAGTTGAACAATTTCGGGTAAAAAAAAGTCAACAAATGAGAAAAATTCAGGTGTTATCAATTGAACTTTTCCTTATATCTAATGTGAATTTGAAAAGGGAAACTTTACAATTTAAATAGCAAACCAAATCCAGTAAAATGATCATATTTTTACACTGAATTTCAAGTTGAAAGACTTAAGGAGTTTACTTGACAATATTGATTATTGATGATGAATCACCAATCAATGGTTGTAATTGGGTAGAAAAATGGATGAAATGAAAGGGTTGAGATGAGCAAATATTGACGCTGAATATGAATTACCATTGGAAAGGTGGCAATTACAGAAATTTAATGAAATAGAAAAAAAAAGAGTTTTTTTAGTTTTCTCTTTACTTTGAGTATTCATTTTAATTCTAGTCTGCAAAAGGTTGTAACGAAAAGTGTAAAACGTTGAAACAGAGAGCCAATAATTATTGCCGAGAAACATTTGAATGTTGTCTAATTAGTAGTGAAAATTAAAGGTAAAGAATAAACTAGACAATTAATGTTGCCTTTCAAGTGGCAGACTGCACCTAACATGTAGTTTCATGAGCTAATGGGTTACACTGGTTGGGTTGGGCAAAGGTATCATAGGTAAGGCTGTCAGGCAGAGCCACTAGACTGAAGAGGCTGAAGGTTGGCTCAACATTGAACAAAGTGATGTGTAATTAGCTTATTAAATGTCACTTATCTGTACTTGTACAGTGTTTAAATGATCGCTTTCTGCATTCATAATTCATTCCCAGTCTGCAACATTGTAAACCTTTTGCCATTTGCTTTATTTTTTTTTTTTATTGGAACAACTTTTCTTTTCATTTTTTACTTTTTCACATTTTCTCCAGCCAAACCAAATTGTCACTTTTGTTGTTTGCAGTTTGTTGTGCTTAGCTCAACCTTGTGATCAATCAATATTGAGATTGATTGCACGCGTCAGATTATCCAACTTTCTTCCGGTTTTTCTTTGTCTCCTGTTTGGATTAGCATCATCTAATGTTACATTGAAAGATGAGGAGAAACAAAAAATGATGCCCATTGAAGCTTCTGATCAAGGTTGATATTGAAATGGATTGGAAAGCGTAATCATGTTTACTGTAAACTACAACTTTTAAGCTTCAAGTTTTGACATTGGTTAACATTTAATGAGCAACAAATGAATGTTGAACAAATGCATGTTTCCAAAGTGTTCAACATTTCATTTAAAATGCATCAACCTTTTATTCATCTTTTCCCCTCATTCCTATCCTATTCATATTTAACAGGTTAATTATTGCTGTTAACTGTTGCCATTAAAATTCATATTTACATGCCCATTCAAGAGTAAAATCGTGAATTTCCTTTTGACAGTTTCAAGCCCAGAAAACTGACTATTAAATGGTCACAAAAGAGGTTGTAAAAAGAAGGCAAATTAAAATAATCTAATTAAAAACACAATCATTAATAATGTTCAACAATGAAACAATGGAAGGTAAAAGAAGGCGCAAAATAAAATTCTAACCTCAAGATGGAGCCACTAAACAGAATGTTAAGAAAAGGGAAATTTAAATTTTTCCATCAAAATTGGACTTTTGGAATGGCCCGGTTAAAGTCGATGAGAATGATCTCAAGTTGAAAACTAAACTTCGAATGGTTAAAATGTTTGTCCAATTTGATTCGTTGAATGATTGATTGAAGTTGAAAGCGATTGACTTTCATTTTGAATGCAAAGTTGCGATCAGTTGATGATACAAATTGACCCATCAGAGTAAAGGTAAACATGCGGGTGATAATGTTGCTAATAGAACGGGAATTGAAGGTTAAAGACGATTCGATGGTATAATTGTCTCATCTTCTTACCGTACTTTTTTTGTTCACTTTTGTGTGTTTCTTTTAAACTTGACTCTGATCTTGGGTGTGTTGAGTAATTAATTCAAGCCTCACCTTGAATCCATTATCATTAACATTTGTTGCCAGTGTGAATACAGTGAAAACATGGAGCCTCAGGTTAAGTCAAAACTTTTTTTTTCTCTTCTTCTTCTTCTTCTGTTGTTTTACCATCATCATCATTATGAACCTTTATTATTTTACCAATAATCAAGATGAAACAAAACCACCAACGAAACTTAATCTTTAACCAAAATGATATTCAATTTTTATCTTTTACCTTCATCATTGCCTTTAAAGAGTCAACCGTCTTTTCATTCCCAAGCATTGTTATCTGTCTTTACCAGAAGTTTTTCAGTTGAACATTTTACTTTTTTGTTTTTCAGCGTTTCTCTCTTCTCTCTAATGATGGATAAAATTGTTCTTGGTTTAATGGTCTTCTCTCCTCTTAATGATATTATTAATAGCAATAAATGGATTTATAATAATAAAGCGAAATGATAACCCAATCAAGGAAATTTAGCATAACAAAGCTCATCCGGAACTTGTGATTCTGATAACCGGAACTAAACTTGTCTTTTGTAATCATTGGGTCGGTTGAAGGTTGCCAACATTGGCCTTAGAGCATCAAAGATGACCCAGTATTGAGCGGATAAAATGATCATCATTATCATCATTACCATGTTGGGTTGAGAAAGGGAAATTGATACGCTTAATATGATCAATAATAAATTGATTGGCAAAGAAAGTCTTTTCTTCATTACAATTTCATTGGTAAAGTCAATCCAGTTTCACTCATTAAACTGTTACCAGAGAATCTGGAAAAGGTATAAAAGTTTCCATTTCCATGATGATTAAAACAACGAATAACTTTTCGACCTTTTATTCCCTTTATAGATTGATATTTTATGTTCATCTTAATCATTGTCTTTTGCCTTCATGAAAAGTTCTGCAAAATTTACTTGCCAATCCATTGTAAACTAGCCAACCATGTTATCTAATAATATTGAATGTTTTGATGTTCATTTGATCAGTCATTTTCATCTTTTACTTTCTTTCCTCCTTCCACACTTGCATTTGCTAATTTGTTTTTTTTTCTTGTTCAAGCCTCAACTGATTACGACCATGACAATGAGGACTGATCAAGGTGGCCATGTTGAGTTAATCTCAACGGACAGGGTGACGCGTTATATAAAAGAGATTGCCTATTGATCTGAAAAGATTGAGATAAACTTCTTTATCCTTCATGTCTGATGAATATCCATTTGTCGAAAGCAAACATTTTTTATTCGACTTCGAAAAGTTGATTTTGCACTTAAATCGAGATCGAATGTTTTAATAGGTAAATTCATGGAAACCAGGAGATGGGAGAAAATTAGGCTAAATTTCTTTCATCAGTTGCCAGGGTTAAGATTCATTTGAACCTTTAAAGCTCATTTTTAGCTAACATTTGCTTTACTCTTCACAAGCAATAACTTGAAGTTTAAAAGTCTTTTTTTCATGAAACTTGTAAGTTATTAATTTCACTTTTAATCTTGCGTTAAACTTTCATCTCATAATTTATTTTCAACTTATCCAATAGTGTCAATCTTGAAACCATAATTTACCATGAAAACGGAACTCTATTTAAACTGTAAAAAGGCCATTTCAAAGTATAAATTCAAAGTTTTCTTCTAGTTCAAGAATAATGTTCAATAATTCAGATTAATGATGAATAAAAAAGAGTATTTCATTAGGACAAGTCACGAGAAGCTAAGCTTGAACCACAAAGCCAGAAAGACTCAACTTTTAAGTGAAACCAAAAATAAAAGAAGAAAAAAATAAAGGAAAATTTAAAGATGGAAAAAATCGTTTGATTTCGTTTCAACGTCTCATAGCTTTTTGCACACTTTGATTGACCCAAAAAGAAAGATGATGAGAAGCAAGATGAAAATAAATAGCATAATCTTGAAGTGAGTAATAGCAAGAAAAGGTAATAACAAAGAAGAAGAAGAAGAAGAGATTGAAAAAGGTAACCATATCATGCTATCATCATGATGGCTTCACACTGAGTCTATGACATTTCAAGCGTATTTTGTGGGAGGGGTTGACTCAACTGGCATCTTGTGAAGGGAAGGATAAGAGGTTAAATCCTTAAGATGTTGAAACGAATAAAGGTAAACTCTAAAAAAAACAGGTAGCTTGAGCTGTCATAAATCGAGCAACAGAAAAGGTTTGTAAAACGTCTAAACGTACATGTTGGGTGCCTAATGAAATGAATATAACCTGGTCTACTTTGATGCCGTACAACAGGTAAAGTTGAAAGAAGAGAGAAAAAAAAAAGTTTTTCAGTTTCCAACTTGTAAGGTAAATGAAGAAGGCAAAGTTACCTTTGACAACCTTGAGCTTGTCAACAAACTCAGCTTGTTATATTGAAAAGCTTCGCCAAAACTTGATGATAACTTTTTTTCTGCCCTGAAACATCATCATTACCTGTTGATGGTTTCAAACATTATCTTCATCATTAACCAAAAAAGTGAACAGAAATTATTATCCATTGAAATTTTCGGTGATTGATGAGAGAAATTTTGCTTTTTTATTCTTAATTTCTTCTCATGATTCAATTTCAATTTGATATTCTTTGTCAATTAGAGTAAAATGTTTAATGTGAAAATGAGTTAAATTGGCTGAATGAAAATGGTTAACATTGAATTTTGTTTCCACAAAAATCGCATTCATTTGCATTCATGAAAATCAAGGTTAACCAATGAATATTTAATAACAGTATTTATCATTGATATTAATAATAATGATTAAAACATTGAGAGAAGCAAAAAAAATGTGTTTATATATTGAATAAATTGTTGATCAATTTTTGCATTTTTCATCTTCTTCTTCATTCATTTTTCACTTTCATTTTGTTCACCTTTTCACGAGAGTTTACATGAATCCCGGAAGTGTTTAACCTAATTCAATTAAAAGTGCAAATTAATTGTTTAAATCAACAAACATTTATTCATTTTAATAATTGTTGTTTATTGATATGTTGATGTATATGTAATACACGATAGTAATACAATGTTTTCATGCTAATCAGGTAAAAGTTACTATTAATATTACCATAATAAAGTTGAAAGTTATTATAATTAGAAACAAAAAGATGAGAACGAAAAAATAGATTATAATAATAAAGATTAGTTAATTAATATCGATAAATTACTATGAAAACTCATCAATATTCATCAGTTTAACACTAATTAACATGGTTATCGTAGATTGAAAAATTCAACTCAACATTGAAACATAAATGGCAATATTGAAATGCAATAAAACTGTTGGATTTGTAATCTAACTTTACGATTCATTTTGGCGTTTTGATCGACTTGATGAGTGAAGAAAATTATCAAAAGAGTTTCGAGAAAAGACGATTCCAACATTCATTAGATTCGATGATAATTTCAACTTGGTTATCTTGCAGTTATGACAATATCATGACGGAAATTGACTCAATTCTAATGGAACTTTCAGCCTTTTTAGAATCTGGTAAACTCTGGTGCTATTATTATTGGCGTAAATTGATGAACTTTTCAAGTCGATGAATGCTGATTTGGAATCCATGAAGCTTTTTATTCAATCCATTCAATCGGTTCACTCCAACAGTGTAGTCAAGAGCATCATGTTTGCATGGTTATTGTTCATCTCAACTTGAAACAAATGCATTTCCATAAACTTTGACAACTGCATTTAATCGGAGCAACAAGAAAACTTTGACACAATTAAATTGAAAGTGATGCATTTAATAGCAATTTTTCAGCAAATGAGTAAAATATAAAATTACAAAATTGATTGATTGACTGTGTGTTCAATTGAATAATTAGAGTAAATGGTGAGACATGAAAGAAAAGACAGAAAAAGTGGTAAAAAAAAGAGAAACGCAAATCACGAAATAATGATGAATGATAAATGTTATTAAATTATTTAGCCTTTTGGTTTTCAAATGATTGATGATGATTTATAATTGACAGAGAAATGATTTGGTAAACATGATCATTATCAATCACCAATTGAATCACTTTTAATTATTGTTAGTGTTTCCTTTTGTCGACTAATCGCAAGTAATCAACGGGAACTAAGGTTAGAGACACTTGGACACAATAGGGTTTCAAGAGAAGAAGTCGCGTCAAGGTAAACGCGAAAAGAAAGAAAAGTTTTGTCAAACCAACACAATTGGCACCATTACAATGAGAGAAGAGTAAAACGATTACAATCTCTTTGTCGTCGCGTATATCATAACATATGCGCTAAAAAGTGCGCTCCATCTTCATCTCTATTAGCCACGCTTGGCACCTTTGTTGTCAGCTTATCAGCAAGATCAGAGGTTAACCTCGATAAAAGATAAAAGTTAACCAAAAAAGAAAGGTCGAAGCTCGAGACAAGCCAATTTGAGGAAAGGCTAAAAAGCATCAAATCAGTTAGCATTGATAAATGTAAAGGTTACAAAACTTGCATCACTTGGATAATAACATTAACTTTAAGTTTTTTTTTATTCATTTACTACGTGGACTCGATCTGTAGATCATTTTATTCATCATTTCTGGTGCATCTAATTGAATTACAAGTTATTTGAAAAGCGCAGAGAAGTGAATAATTTATAATGCACTTTTTGCTACCAAAGTAAATTAATGTAACTTTCGTTTCTTCTTCTTCTTCTTTTTTTTGGGTTCCTCTTTGTCCAAGGGTCGCTGTTAGCGAATGCTGGTTGGGTCAAGAATGATGAGGCTTTTGGCAATCAATTGACCTCAACAGCCACAAACCTAAATACATTATGGATATCAATACATTTTTAATCATTTGCGGTAAACTTTACCAATCACTTAGATTGCCAATAATGGGCTTCATCTTGGTTCACAGTTTTATTGGCTTGTAAAGGATCAACCATGTAAAAAAGACAATAGGTTAAAATAGACTCTAGAGTAAAATAATTTAAATGTTATTCAGTTCAACTTGGAGTTTGTCTTATTTACGTTCTTTGCCTTCTTGGAGTTGCTTTTATCTGTTATCAGATTTTTGTTTTCCTCATTTCTCATCGTAATTACCTTTAACCACGAGTTGGCTCTTCACAAATCCATTTGAATCACAAGTTGCACAAGCAAAATGAGTGCTTGCAATAGATTTTCATCTTTGCCTTTTCTCTTCATTTTAGCTGAGCAAATATTGAACATGGAATGATTGTTTTTCTCATCTATCTATCTTTCTCCTTTGTCGATTTGATCATTGAAGTGAAGATGAAGAAGGCGGTCTTGAGTAGTATTCCGAGTAGTCTGAATTTTCCCTTTTTACCTCATTATTCGGTGCTTTTAGGTTAAACTTGAGTCGAAATGTGTAACTGTGCAAAATGAGGAAGAAAAACAAGTCCAGATTGAACAAGAAATTAGTTGATATAATATTAATAAAAGAGGTTTGAGGTTTGGATATTCAATGGAGAGAACTGATGATAATGATGATGCCTTTGTTTCTCCTTCTTTCATCCATTCTGTTCATATGGATAACATGAGATTGAGTATCATAAATTATTGAGCTTTTCCTTTGGTTACATGAAAAAGGTGGGCTAAAAGTTTAACCTCTCTGGTTCAAAGTAAAATTGAAGAACCGTTTAAAGAAGAGCAAAAAAAAGCGAAGAAGAAAAGAGAATAAAAGAAGATAATAAAGATGATTGAGAGAAGAAAAGTTTTTCCTCTTTATCTCCATCAAATTATGATCATCATCATCATCATTATCATCATTTTCGGAACAAGAAAGGGAATCCTGAAATCAACCAAATTCTAACCTCATTTTGGTTCAACCAAAAGATAATACTTTCTTCTCCTTTGATTCAAGTTGGACATGAGTTCTGATCATTCTGATTCTCCATCCCATGTCATTTCAACTAGCCTTTCCACAGATGAACATGAATATTATCATCAACAACAGCAGGAGATGCAAGTCGGCAACACAATAATAATGAAACTCATCATCATTATCTTCATTTGAGGAGAGAAGGAGAAGAAGAAAAAACTCTTTTCTTTTGCAAACTTATCATCTTCCATCTCCCATCATCAACATCATCATGAACTTACTGAAAATTCGTTTATAGGGCTTCATTTTTTACTTGTGTTTGCTTCCGGAAAAGTGATTCAATTCCAACGGAATTGTTTTCCTTCTCACAAAAATAGATAACCATTTTTCTGTGTGTGGATTGCCTTCATTTTTGCGCAGCATCATCAGTTGATCCAATCTTCATCCAATCAGCATTCTGTTCATGTTTCCAGGAACCTCGAGCAAAGGCAGTCATCATGATCAAACCTTTTATCTGTAGTTTTGAAACATCAAGATGAGCAAGAAGAGAAGGGAAAAAGAAGAGAAAAAAAAAGAGTCAGATGATGTAATGAGAAAAGGGAAGATGAAAAAAAAAGAGGTTGAACCATCGATTTTTTACTTCTCAATGCTCTACTCTTTACCCATTGCCTTGGCCTGAAAAAGATTCATCAAGAGTTTTAATAAATTCTGGTTCCTATTACATACATTTCTTGTCAAACTTGCTCTTTGCATTTTATACTTTCATCCATTAAACCAATGAATTATCTTCAATCTCTACTTTCCCCATCTTCATCATGTTCATGTTTACTCATGAAGAGCGAGAAAAAATGACAACAAAAAAAAACGAAATGATCTCGAAATTATCAAATTCTGATTGCCTGTAACCCTGAAAATTTGAAACATTGTAAACTTAATCAATTGCAATGTCATTTGTGAATCATTTCTTGTTTCCCAAACTTGAGTTACACTTATTCAACATAATTTATTAATAACTTTGAATACTTTATTTTGCAGATAAAATGCATGATGAGACAAATTAAGGTGAAAATGTAATTGAGAAAAGATGAAAAAAATGAACATTTGACCCATAAATGTTGAAACGAAGAACAACTTTTTTTTTTGAGGAAAAAAAAAATATTGTTCAAGGTGGTCTATTACATGGTTTTGAAGGTAGTTATTGTTGCCAGTGATTTTGATGCTTTACAAAGGGCAACTCACATAGGGAACAAGTGTTGAGCTTAGGCTCATTTTGGATGCTGGGATCAATGATGATGCCGATAAGTTGGGGGTCTTCTCATTTTGTTGTCAATGATGATTTAGTAAACGCCTTTTGCTCTCTTCTTTTTATCATTATCATCTTCTTAAGATGATGTGTTTGCATGTCACTTCTCATCTCTCAATCAGTGTTACTTGTCTATTACACACTACAAGCTTTTATGGTGCAATCAGATGAGTTTACCTATTGTCCCACTAAGATGGATTCAAAGCAAGATTGACAGTCAATCGAAAAGAATTGGACTGAAGATGATGATGAAGGCAAGATGAAAAAGAAAGCATAACCGAGAAAGGAATTGATGAGAATTTAGTTTCGATTTTCATATGATAATAGGAAAAGATAGAGCAATTCATAATGTGATAGCAACAATGTAATCAACGTAAAGTAACTCAAATCATTGGCACATATTAGCATAATACTGCTTCAACATTATCTAATCAAGTGCCTTTTTAATGAAATTTTTACTCAATCACAAAATGCTGTGAATGTTCAAGCTCAACCAAGTCTTTTTCCGAGTTTTTCAGTTCGAAATTATATTTTCATAAATTGAAAGATTGTCCTAAAGACTTTATCGGATCACACTTGATTACAGGATCGATGGAAATGATTGTTTTAACCAAATTAAGATTGTTGTATTTTCTCATCGGTCCTTAGGTTTTTGTAGTTGAATGGAAATACTAAAAGAGATTTTCGGTTTCGGTAAACATTCATGTCCTAATCAAACTTGACCTGATCTAAGCTGACGCATTAGCGAGAATTCATTGTTTATTTACTGAGATTTGAAAACTGAATAAATGGATGAAATGAATGTTTCGATTTTTCAGCTTTAATCTTCTTTCATCAAGTTTTGCTTACTTTATGGCTTTTATGGTGAAAGATGAAACAGTTTCAGATGAATGGATGGCTCAACATTGATACTTTTAAAGGTTTAGTTTTTGGTTAAAGAATTTGCGATTTGAATAAAATTTTTCGGTCCGAAGTGGGCAGTTGACTCATTGAACTTTCTTGAAAGGATGAAAAGTATTTTGCCATCTTTGGTTAAATATTTTCAAGTAAAATGAAAAATGATTTACAATGAAGCAATTGTAGTGGTAAAGGTTAGAAAATTGACCTTTTTTTGAGTTTTCATTTTTACTTTGAATCAGATTGTAAATATGGATAGATATTGACAAAGATTGAGAGTAAAATATAATCAGTCAACACAAATGTTTGGTGATAGAGTCAGGGGAAGATGGAGGAGAAAAAGTGATGAAGGAGAAGCTAAAAAGGAATGAAAATATGATATGAAATGAAAAGTAAAATAAATTGAAGGCGAATCAAAGTATATAAAAAATAGGATGACCCAGGAATGATAAATCTCGAGAGAGTTCAATTTTGTAAATTGGCCTGAAGATGCGAGACTTGGTGAGGTGAGGATGATGACAAAGCACAGGAGGAAGTTGTGATGATAAAAAATTGTGATATTTGCTTAAAAAAAAGAGGCTAACAAAAGAGTCTTTGCTGTTTCAGCTAAAGCAAAGTCAACTTGGACTGTAAAAATATCATCTGAAAATAAAAAAGTAAAAGTTTCTCTGCTTCCCTGTCTATCACAAATTTTATGTTGAATCACAAAGCGTACAGATGAACTTCAGCTCATAATCTAAAGAAAACTAAAAAAGCTAAATTGAGAGAGAAAGAGGAGAAAGAAAGATGAGGATGATGAAGGTACATTAGATTAGAGAGTTTCCTTTTGCAGTTAGATTGGCTTCAGGGATCTTTCAATTCACATTCAACTTGTAAAGAGTAGAAATGAAAAGTGAAGAAGTGATGAGAATTGGGAGAAGAGCAGAGAGTAAAAAAAAAGATGAAAGATGAAGATAAGTGATGACTAGGATGATTGAGAAATGAAAAGGAATGGAAAAGATGAAATTAAATTTATACCTCGACGTAAAAATGTGAATTACATCTAATTTGCGGGAGTGAATTAAAAAAAAAGCTCCGTTTCTCTGTTTGAACATTTTTATACATTTTATTGTTATCATCCTTTACCAAAATTTTCATCATCTTTAGCATTTTTTGTGGCTCAGTTCAAGTCGAGTTAGTTAGGCTGACACTAAATGTAATTTCAACCTAACAAAGTGCTTCGCGTCCCATCAAATTTGACATGTGATGAGGACATTTTTGCGTAAAAAATTACTTTCCAATTCATTTTATTAATCGTTGAGACAAATGTGGTAGGCTAAAGGAGATGATTTTGCTAACCCAATCAAGTGACTCTCATCCGATCAAACAGGACACACAATGAAGATATGTTTGCATGAAAAAAAAAACTAATTACAAAATATATTTATGACTTCGCAAGATCTTGGCTGGATGGGATGATTTCTTGGACCAAGCAAGTGACTCTTGACCCATCAATATCATCACCCATATGGTTACAATAAAGATAGTTTTGTGAAAAAAATGACTTCAAACTATTTATTAATTATCGAGTCAGTATGTAAGGCTAAAGGAGCTGATTTCTTGTACCTAGCAAGTGGCTGTTGCTGCATCAAAAATGACGCATGAAGAAGGTCTTGTACGTGGAATATCTTTTTTTCAATCTTTTCTTTTGTTTTCTTATTCGCTTTTCATGGGTTGAATTAGTGAAAGGGAATTTCATGATTCAGAATTTTGGCCTTTTATTACAATCTTTTATATCCCAACCGTATGCAATAGCTATAAAGTTATCCAATAAAGGAAAGTATTTTTAAGGCAAAAAATGGTGAATAAATAGATTAAGATTAGTGAAGTGTTGATTTCAGCAAGTGTCTTTCAATCATATTTCCTGCCTTTCAATAAATAATCTGTACAAGTATCAACATGAAAATCGGCTTAGTCTGAACCATGTTGACCTCTTTTTGCTGCTACTGTTGTTGCCTACTTTGATGGTTATTTTTTGTTTCTTTTGCAATTTTATTGTGATCAGCTTGTTGAAGCATCAGCTCAGTGTGAATGATAATCAACAAGGATGAGGATGCAAATTGAAAAATCTCGTTTCTTTCCTTTCAGCATTTTTTCATCCCATAAAAAGTGTACCCAAAAACAACACACAAAAAAAACAAATGAAAAGAGTTTTTCGAAGCTGAGAAAAAAAGAAGAAGTTAAAGCTTCCGTTGACCTTAATACAATCAAGGATGATGGATAAGCTGATGGATGAAACCATTTCAACTTGCATTTCACCATCTTCATAGGCCACTTGATTGCTCATTTATTTGCCATCGTAAAGGCCAACAAAAGTTGATCACTTAATAACAATGTGAAATGAGTGAATAAAGTTATTTTTTGTGTTTATTTTGCATCAACATTTTTCAAGTTGCAAACAAACATAACTATAAATACTTTGCCTACAAATGTACAAACAGATTTTTCATTTTGCACAGCAACGGATGTGGGCAGATTTTTGCATTCAAAATCAGCTGATGGAGAAGAAGAAGAAGAAGATACCTTTGAAAGGTAATTCAGGGTGTGTTAAGAGGGTATTAATTACTACTTGAATAGTTTTTCTTTTGGTGAACAATCTTGAATAGTGAATAGAGAAAGCCTTAACCAAGAAGGAGAGATGAAAAGGTAGATTGACCCTTGAAGATGAAAAAAAAAGGTTGAATAATAACTGATTAATTAGAATAAGAATTGGTTAAAATGTTTGGGTTTTCAGGTAAAGTGATTGATGAACAGGAATGAACAGATGAAGGCAAGCAAAAAGGTTCAAGAGTTTAATGGGAAGATGGAGATGAAGAAAAATCTCTGTAAATTGTATAATAATGAAGCTGTTACAATGAAATATTGAGATAGGATTAAGTTTAATCTGTCCAAGTCTCTGGAAACTTTGGACTACAAACTGTTTACGCCATTTTTAAATGCAAAATTTGCGCCCCTTCAAGAGTTTCATTTACATATCATATTGCATATTGCTATTGATACTTTCCTTCAACTTTGTCTTCTTTTTCTGTTTATAATCAATTTTCTTCTTCTTCTTCATTCAATATCATAAATAAAAACACTCACTCATTCATATATAGCAACACTTGGGCACATGTACACGTGACAATAGCATTTCCTTTCAGGGTTAAATAGTAAAGGAAGTTTCATCATTTTCATCATTTCTGATTTTCTTTTTCATTCCTCTTCTTTCAGCCTTTTCACTTGGAAACTTGATATTGTTTACCCTCTTTGCCATTCTCATTGTTGCTCTTTCAAGAGACAAAAAGATTCCTCATTCTTCCTCAAAATACTCAAATGACTCTTTTTGATTGATTATTGACTCAATAAGTATCATCATCATAACTTTTTATTCAATTTCAACATGAATAATTACTTTGTAATTTGTCTTAAAAATATCATTGATATGATAATAAATGTCCGCTTAAAAGGCCGCTCAAGGAAAAATGAAACTTTTATTAGGATCAAATCAAATTTACCAATCAAGTTAACCAAAGCTATTGGTTAACTTGCTGGTCCGTATTAAGTATCTTCAAAGTACTTGCACTTTCCAAGTGTTTTTCATTCAAACAGTTAATTCAGTATTCAATTGTGTCAATTTTTTCTAGAATATTTAATCTTCATTAGCTTGCACCCAATTTCATGATTAAAAACATTGATTGAAACACTTGAATTTGATTCAATTCAATCATTTTTTAGAATTTTCAAATTAAATTGCTGATTAAAAATGATCAACAATTCAGAATCTAGAAAAATCAGCATCAATCGAAAGCTTAAATTCCATATAATCACTGATAAAAATTTGTAAATTCAGATCATTACAATTATCAGATAGTTTTCTCTCGAAATTGAATCTCCATAGAAGGATATTTGAATATTTGCGATTTCATTGAAATCCGTTGACTTTGAACTTTTGCTTGTCTCGCTCATTTGCTTTGACTGTAAAACAAAATAACCCGATAAAGCCAGCTAAAGCTCGGACTAGACGTTAGTGCTGCGCGATTATATCGATAAAATCGATAATTACCGATAATTGCTGGCTGTAGCGATCATCGATTACCAAAAGGTAACATCGATATTTCCACTCTATTTCAATCTTCTGCTGCCATACACATGTACTCATTTTAGTGTTTTTTACATCTTTTGGTTGTTTTTTAACAATAAATTATGCCGTCCGTAGCATGGAATTACTTCACCAAATTAACATTTGAAACAGCGATTTGTGAAGAATGTTCGGTATCGATCAAGAGCTGTGGAAATACAACAAACTTGATGGCCCATCTAAGAGCGAAACATCCTGAGGTGCTTATATCGATTATCGATTTTTCTTTGATAAATTGTGTAACAATCGTAAAATTTTACAATCGCCCAGCACTACTAGACGTTTCAGCTTGAGAGTAAAGATTGATCCACTTTAATCGTCAGGACTCTTAACCTGATGACAGTTTCAAACTCATCAATTTTCTTGTTGCAGTAATTCAAAATAACCTTATGTTTAATCAACTCTCACTCGAAATGGTTAAACAAACGTCTTCAACTTTCCCTTGCAGTTACCTTAAAAAGGAAGAAAAAAGTTCATTTTTTTTCTCGTTCCAATGCAAACCACAAGTTCAGTGGGTTAAGGAATTCAAGGAATTTTTCCTTTCATGATTCAAACCAATTTGATTTGAAAGTTTTCAACAAAAAAAGGAGAGATTAATGTTATCACTTTTTCAACTGCCTTTACCAATGTTATCAATCAAACCTTCCTATTTTGAGCAGCTTTTTTCAACCTTAAATTTTCTTGTTGGTGACAATTGACTCACTTTTGTTGCCATGAAAGAAAAAACATGAAAAATTGAAAAGTTTTCCCTTCACCATAATTATCATTTGGTTGACTTGATTTTATTTGTTTACCATTTTACCTTTTCTGATTATTTTTCAATTTCATTTCAATTTGTAATCATCATTTTCACCATTCTATTCACCAGTTAATCTTTTATTCGAGATTGAATTTTTTTGCTTCTCCTGTCACAATATAAAAGTCAAAAGCAGAGAGGAAAAAGAAAAATAGAAATCGAAGAGAAAAGAAAAGAGAGAAAAACTAGAATCTAGAATTGTATAGATTGGGAAAACGGAGGAAACTGATCGTCACAGCATCAGTCTAGATCATGATGATGGTGAAGATGAAGCAAAAAGTAACTGAAAAATATTGAGTGAACATGTTGAGTCAAACGTCAAGAGTCTCTTTTACAATTGATGAGGATGAATGAGTATTTTATCATCTAAAATGTATTGAATCAAAATATGACAAAAACTTCGGAAGTTGATTGCATCAAGAAGAGAAGCTGGAAAATGTAGACACTTGGAGAGACACAAGATGATGAACAAGTGAGAAGTTCAATGAAAAGTGAGACACACGCAAATCGTATCAACAATAACAAGTCAACAAGGATTCAGTGAAATGCATTGTAAAAGCAATCACTTTTCATGCTTAAATTTTTGCCACTTCTCCAAGTCTTTTTGTATAGATTCAAAAGGCTGAGTGAAGTTAATGACTGTAAATGATAAAACAATGGGCAACAACTTGATCTCACTTTGATTCAGTTGCGAGTTTTGTTCAATGAAAGTTAGCAAAAGGCAAACCGCAACAAAATTTTAAAACTTATTTTGGATCAAAATCGTGTCACTTTGAATACATTTTTTTTTACATGACTTTTTTTTCTTCGTTTCATCTTCTTCTCAGCTTCTTTCCTCATTATCCTGAAGGGAAAAAGTTTTCTCATCCTGAGAATGATTAATATTTTCCTGTGTTCTTTTGCCTTTTCAGACGATTTTTGTTTTCTTCTGTCAAAGCGTTTTTTGATTAACCTGCACAATCAATATTGAAAATGCAATAACAAGAAAAAAAGCAAGCTAAAGCAATAATTGAATAACATTATAGAGAGAAGGGAAAGAGAGAGAGAAACAAAAGGAAAATCAAAATGAGAATGAAAATTCTGTCAATCATTTGTTCAAAATTGCGATCAACATTCAATGGAACGAATTACTTTTGTGTTTGCAATTTATGTTTCTTTTTTTTCCTGTGGTTTACAACTTAACCTTTGTTTGTGTCAGTTTATATTGAAAATTGTGCATAAAAATGATTTTCATTCAATAAAGCTAAACAGCTTAAACGAAGCAACAAAAACAAAAGCAAAAAAGGCAAAAATTGACAGATCAAAGTTACAGGAATAATGGCTGATGAAATGACTCGAAATAATCACTCGACTTTAGTTTTCATTTGGTGTCTATATTTGTCGCTCATTTAGCTACTTTAGATAAATTTGGAATTTCGGTTGGTCAAATGGCGATTTCTCGAGAACCACTTGGGTTGGCACTGAAAGCTGAAAAAAATATGTGAGATAAAATGAGATAATATTATGAACTGAGAAATGACCTTTTATGACTTTGAGCTTAAAATGTGGCAAGCATCGGTAAAATTTCCATAGACAAAATCTTAGGTCAACCAGACGCTGAAAATTCATTTGTCCACTTTAACTACTTTTTCAACTTCTTTTCCTTGAAACACTATTCAACTACTCTTCAACCATCGTACTTGAACTTGAAATGAAAGCAAACTTTTAATTTCCTCAGTCAATCTATGGTATCCAAAGTTTCCCTCGATAATCAAAATAATAAAAAAATTACATTCTTGACTCTTTGATTTGGCATGAGTACAAACAGGAACCAATCGTGAGTCAATATCATTTAGAGATTTCGTGAATCGTCTTCAGTCCACCGTTGTGACTGTCGTTTCTCCAACCATGTAAAGCCTCCTTGATTCAAATGCCGTTTTTGGCTTTTGTAATAATTGTTCATTTGCAGCAATTCAATAGCCAAGATAAAACGATCTGGTTATTTCGAGCTTTTGACCAAATCAATTTAATGTTACAACAATATAGCCTATTAAGTTTAACGTGTAAAATGAGATAATCTTGAATCATGATCCATTCATTTTAGCTCTCAAGTTTTCTTGTTGCACCAATAATGCAAAATAATCTGAAACTGAACCAGCCTTTGAGTAAAATCACAAGCTAAACAATGAAGGGAAAGATGAAAAGGTTGGTTGAAAAATGAATGATACCTTGGATAGGAATGGTTGTTAATAAAAAGACTTGATACAAACACTTGACTTTCCCATTTATTTGGTGTCTATATTGATAGCTCATTTTGGATACTTCATTTTTCATCATCACTTTCATCATTTTTTTTTTCCTCTTCTTTTATTCCCTCATTTTGTCCACTTTGCATGGTCAACTTTTGGCAAGATGATAATCATCAATTTATAGGACTTGTATCTATTTTAATGATTACTTGATAATGATCAGTCTATGAGAAAAAAAAGAGACTTTTGCAGGGAAGGAAAAAAAGGAGTTGCAAGGAATGGGTAAAGATAAAATGATTTGTGGTTTTGAATATAATGATGATCATGATGATAGAGATGATAAAGGGAAATCATTGATTCGGCTAATTATAATGTCCTCCTCTTTGCTGCTTTCCTCCTCCTCTTTAGTCAATTTTCGGTCCTCATTTTCATCATTATCATTCGTCTTGTATTCTTTTCATCATTTTCTTGTTTCTATAACAAATGCATTAACTTTTTTCTTCTCTCTTTTGTTCTTCTTTACCCAATTGTCATCTCACATTGATATAATTATTAGCCCATGATCGGTTAACATGATTGAAGAATCCAATTGAATCATGATAATATTGTTGTGATGAGGGGAAGGAGAGCAAGAAAAAAAGTCCAAATTTGGACCATTTTATGTTAATTTTGTGATTACTTTCAATCTTATTATTGTATTAGATGGAAGAGTGAAAAGACGTAAAACCATGATTGATGGAAAAGATGAGAAGAAGAAGAAGAAGAAAAATGTTGATGATAAAGATGAGAGTGATACGAATGAAAGGTAAATGGTAAAGTTGAAGAGTAAACTTTTTCTGCCTCAACATTAGATGGACAGAGTTTCGGTCTACAGGATAAATTCAGATTAACCATGCATGAAAATCATTTTCATCATGTTACAAGCCAATCAACTTTTTTACCCATTTTTTTTTCTATTCATTTTCAATGCCCAAAATCAGAGCATTTGTTTTCAGCTGCATAAATTAAGCCATCAATAAACCTTTAAATGAACGCAACATTTGACAAAATCAATCAGATTTTTGCGAGCAAAAAAAATCTAAAAAAGCAAATCAAAAATGATTAAAAACTACAGATTCGAATGTTTTTCGATGAATTCTTGCGCTTTTCACTTTCATTGTTTTCTGCTCAACTAACGGAACTTGCTAAAATCGAAAATCGATGAAATGCCAAAATGCAGTTCGAGTTGAGTTTCATTATAAATTAAAATGCAAGTAAACGAAGAATCCAAATAAAGAATTGAAAACGCTCGAACATTCGAACGGTAAATTGCAATTTCCATTGAGTTTTCGGCATTTTTTTTCTCAATTTATTCTTGAAAATTTAATCTCATTGAACAATGAAACTGATTGTTCATCGAAAGATTTCCAAGTTTTTTTAATCTTCCGAATTAGCAATTAAACTAAATTGACCAGCGATTATTTTGAAAAGGTGAGAAGCGAAAATGAACCGAAATAATCTTAATAAGCTGATTATAAATTCATTTAAAGAGTTTAATTTTTTCATGAGTTAATCGAAATGAAACAAAAAGTTGAAAATTGTGTAATTGGATATTGACTGAGCAGAGATGAATTCAATATGGTTAACCGCTAAGATTTTAAAAGGCAAGATTAAAAAGAGCGTTTAATCTCAATAACTCGAGGCATTTTGAGCAATGAAAACATTGCCTAGAGTCGAATCTAGTTCATAGATTTTTACACGTTTTTTTTGTTCAATTTTCAGGGAAGCACAAAAGACTTTTTGCCAATTTTATAGTTACCTTGTAAATGCAATTGTACAATTCCCTCGTGATTGAGTAAAAGGGTGATCAAGATTCAACTTTGCCGACCGTTTTCGCTTCAGTGCATCAAATGCTTTATTGGTTGGTTTTACAACTAACGTTCACTTTGAGTTGAATTTGGTTTTGCATTTTATTGTTTTAAAGGTTGACCTTTTCTCGTTTTGCTGATTCCTTGTTTCGGTGTTTTATTAAACTCTAATCAATTGATTGTTTAAATTTAAACATTTTATTCCTTTCTTTGTTCAACTGTTATTCACTGTTTAACCTTCAGGCAACAATTTTGGGGTAAAAAATTCAATTGTAAATTTAAATAACAGTTTCTTTACTGTTCACTATTAATGATTTGCCAATTGGTTTGGTTCAAGTTAATTTGATTAAATGGTAAAAAGGGTTGAAAGATGAATCACCGAAAGACAAATTGTTGCCACACTTTCATCATTAATTATCATGTTCCATCCTGAAAGGTTGTAATTAAGAGAAAAGCTGCTTTTCTTGAACATTGGTGTTGATTAAAGCGACTCTCAACAACGTTCAACGCCATTCAACTGTCCAGTTTTTGGAAAATTGATTAAACTTTTCTCTTTCTCTTCCAAATGCTTTCAACTTGTGATACTTTTTTTTTCATCATTAAATGTTGTCTCATGATGCCTTAAATCATAATTGGTGGATCAAAATATTTTTTGTTTTATAAATCAATCGTTTCATCTGCTCTTTAGTTACTGTAATTAAGCTTGCGTTAAAATGGTGTTAATCATGAAAAGGTAAAGGGAAGGGAAAAATGTTTCAAATTTTGCATCATTTTTCATTTCATTTTTTCCCTTCTCATTGACAGTTTATTTTTCATCCTTTACTGAGTAATATTTTGACAAACATAATTGATCCTTTAATTGGGACTCATTTTCTCATCATTACATCTCATGAGATGAATGGTGCAAAAATGATCTTTAATGAAAGTCTGCTGCGCTGCTTTTGGGTTAAATAAATTTGGATGGAAAAATTCATTAAAGATTCGACATGAGTCATTGAAATCTATCCCTTGAAGTTGCAAATGCAATGTTGCCAAGTTGACTGGATGAGTCTTGCGCCCTCAGACAAGTTTAACAGTTCATTGAATTTCGTTCCATCATGGACTGTTCCAAGTTTAATCAATTTTGGTTGATTGAACAATTGATGCAAGTTTTCTAAAACTGTCGATTTGCAGATTTTTATCTTAGAAGAAAAAAGATTTTATGAACTTTTTTCGAAAAAAACACTCTTTTTATAAATCAGTCGGAACTTTACTTGCTAATACCGATACATTTGCAAGTTAACTGAGCGATTGAAGATTTACACTTTCTTCGGAGAACGCGTGATTGAACTCGATTTCCGCGTTTTTCGGAGAAATGGAGTAAATTCCATGCTTCGATTTGCTTTTTGTCTTTTTATTCGTTTGCTTTTGCTGTCTTCACCAACTACCGTCTATGTATCAAAGCCTAAAGACTTAGAAGAGCTGCAAAAATCAATACTGGAAGCTTCCAAAAGCATCACTCAACAAATGTACCAAACGTTATAAATGAGTTTTTGGCTCGAACGTCTCAAAGTAATGGTCACTTTGAAAACATAACACATCAATTTCGGGATTATTTTGACTCCAAGAACATGTTTAGCTCCAGGTTTTGGTTAAAAAAAGTTGTGTCAAAGTAGTTTGCTTTCCATTTGTCACGTTGTTTGTTATGATATTAAGATCTTAATGTTTCATGTAGAAGTCGTTATTCCAAGAAAACTCCAGGCTACTTTAAACACCAATAAATTATGAATAATCGTGATCAATTGATATATTGAGCTTGGAACGCAAATGAAGATAAACCGTTTTAATCCTTTACTAAGAATCGTAGCTTGAACTGTGCTCGAATGATTAAAAAAAAATATCGATTTCTAATGTTGATTAAAAGTTTTTATCAAATTGAACCATGAAGAGTGAGGTAAAATAATGAATTCTAGTTTTTGCCTCTTCTTTCTTCACCACACTTCTTCTTGACCAGTTGATTGAAGTTGAATATCAATGGGTAGCAATGGGCAATGATGGAGATTAAATGATGCCAATGATGACCAAACTAGCCTGAGAAAAGGTTACTTGAAGATCATTATTGTTTGATGATGATAAGCAAATAGGAGCAAAAGATGAAGTTTAAGAAGAGGAAAAGTAGAAGGAAATTGATTCTCAATGATTGAACAAAGCCTTTTTGTCATTATTATCATTATCAAAATGATGACGGTCATCATCACCATCATTATCATGATTGTCTAGATCAACATTATTTTCAATATTGTTGAAGGACTAAGTTGCCTTTTGGGATCGTAAAGTGCAAAATTAAACATTAAACCTTTAACCATCTTTTCAAGTCCATGTCATTTAGATTATTAACTCTTCAGGAACCATTTATGATTAATGTTTTCTTTTTTTTTTGACCAAAAATGTTTTCCCTTTTGCTCAACATGAATCCGCTCAGAAATTAAACACAAGCAATAAAAGCCTTAAAAACTAAACTTGTTTGGATTATCATTTTAGCTTTAATACTGTTTCGTTTTTGCCGGATAAATCAGCCAATAAATAACATTATTTAGCTTGTAAACATTTGCATTTCTTTATATCGTATAATATACACTTTTATGGCCATCACTTGAGTTATAATACGTTGAGTTGAATATGTTTTTTTATTCAACTCATTAAATAATCAACTCAATCAAAAGCATTTCAAATCCATTTGGCGAATTAAAAAGTCAAGGAAAAAAGAACGATCGATAATTTCCTCATTTTTCTTCCAGTCAGACTTTTCGAGGAAAGTGAATAAACTTTGGCTGTAAAATTATTCGAATGAATCAAAAATTGAAACAAAAGAAAATAAAATTTTTTCCAACCCAAAATTCAAAACTTGCCGAATGGATGAGAGAATCGAAATCATGTGCAAAAATTTTGAATCGAATTTGAGTTTTTTTTTTGATTTCGAATTTCCTGAAGCTATTCTGGCACGTTGGCACGTTAGAACAGAACATGAAGTGATAAGAAGGTCAACTTGTTGGTGGTGAGCTTTGGAATGAGGCTCGATTGGACGAGTTTCGAAGTTGAATGAATCACGATTTTAGCGTAAAATGTTTATCGACTCAAGTGTGTTTTGTAATTGTATTGAGATAAGTTTGCCTTGATTCGTTATTTATTGGTGAATTGGTGCAAGTTGATCAAGTAATGAATGTTGATTACAATCGTGATCCATGTAATTGCAATAAAAACAGTTTATGGACCATCAAATGGAATGCAATTGTCAAATCAATTAGGATTGTTGAAAGGCCTAAAATCAAGTGAATACCTTTTTGTTTGCCCTTTTTTCTGGTTCCTCTTTTTTTGTTGCGATTTGTTTTTGTTTCACAATACTTGCAAAGGGTTTAAAGTTGATCATGTTTGATCAATGCAGAGTCACACTTTGACCCAATTTACATTGTGATTGACAATGATTTACAGAGAGCAACTTGAGCGCGTGACTCGAAGGAAAGGACTAAAGATAAAGGCAACAATAAAAAGCACAACAAGAAGAAGAAGAAGGAAACAAATGAACATCAAAATCTTGCAACAGAAACTCATAACTGGCATAACGGCAAACCTTCAGTTAAAGAGTTACATAAGGTTGATGTAATGAGAAGACAAGGGAACAAGCTTGGAACGGAAAGAGAAGAGAAAAGCTCGACTTTTCTCTTTGAAGGTGATGTTGATTACATTAAAGCTAAAAGGATTGCAATGACAATAAAACACAATCTGTTGATAAACATGAGACAGAAAAGAGTAATAATAAAACCCCTTCTTTTCCTCTTCTCCCAATTGCTTTCCTCATCATTTTTTTTCCCTGCAACCTCATCCTCACTATCTTTACCATCATTGCATATTGCCTCAGTTATTCAACAGTTTTCAGCTGGAAAAAGGTGAAAGCTGACTCTTTGAAACTTGAAGCACAAAAAGGACAAACTGTTTGAAAAGTTGCCCAAAATAAAAGTGATAAAGCTTTATGGGGAAAGAGCGAGAGAAAAGATATAAAAATGTTTTTGTATCGCATTTGAAGGTTGCTCAACTAATCAAATTGATTGATCTTCATCTTCATCAATCTAGCTTCATCATTGTGGCCTTCATCATTATCATCATTGATAACAATTTAACAGTAAACAGTGTTAAAAGCATTTTATGGTTCCTTTCAATTTATATAAATACTCGGCACACTTTAATCAATTGATTGGTCCAAAGAAGATGAACAGAAATTAGAAAAAACATAAAAAAAAGTTTCACTTTTCCAGCCTACCATTTGTCAATCAACTAACACGGTGGTTACACTGAAATGAATCTCATGAGATTAACATTATTCAACTGTTGAAAGTTATTTGTTGGCAGTTTTATTCATGATAATAAATGAGACGAAACTTGTCAACAATTGAATAGCATTTAATAAGGAAAAGGTTTAAATATTGAAACACGAAGGAAGAAGAAGAAGAAGAAGAAGAAGGAAAATGAACAAATTCATCAAGTTAATTAAAATTAAGCAAAGGCTTAATTAACCGAGTTTAATTGAACCAAACTCAAGATTGGATGATTGAGAATGAAAAATTGTTGCTCATGCAAGAGGAGTGTTCATGTAAGGTAAAAGTAAAAAGATGAAGAGGGGAAGACAAAAAATGAATTCCATTGATTAATAACCTTTTTCAGTGAGAGTAAAGAGAAATTCAGAGAAATTGGGAAAATTTGAAAGAAACGGGTTAAAGTTTGATTAACAAGTTTCCATTATTTAATTGTTGTTTTTGTGTGCAAAAAAAGTGTTTTCACAGTCAATCCGTAAAACCAACAAACCATTTGGATTGTTGTTGTTGATTTGCAATCCTTAGTTTGTTAACAATAGAGAGTAAAGAGAGAGAGAGAGATTTGCTCTGAATGAGTGGGAGTTGCATAGTTGAACCCTATAAAAAGGCAAAGGCAAAGGCAAAGTGTCATGCCCTGGGCAATCCATCAAGTCAATAGTTTCCTTCCTCAACACAATCAACCGCATCTTTTCATTGAGCAACCACAATAAAGATCCGAGAAGAGAAAAGATAAACACTTTTATATAAATAAATAAACGGATAAACTAGATTCAGATTGAGCATTGGGAAGGATAGAACTGATAATTTGACTGGGAGTCATGATGAGCATTTACCTTTTCATTTCCATCCATTTGATTTCAATGAGAAATTTCCAGCATTTTCTGTTGATCACAGGTTTACAGTAGAGAGACAGTAACAAGATTCGAGTGAGAAACGAAATCAACTTACATTTGGAATGAATTTTTGAAACATTTTTTGTAGCTTCTTCTTTTCACCAAAAGACACTTGAGTCCAGTTATGTTTTCAGGTAACTTTTCGTTTCCTTTTGTTCAACATTTGGTTCAACACCTTTTTGCCGGTTCAACGGTATCCTTGGTAACCAATGCTGGATGCTGATGATAACAAATGAAGAGTTTCATTTTTTTGGGACTTTTTGTTTGTACTTTTTGAAAATGGGTTAAACTGAATGAGACAAAAATTGAATGAAATGAGAAATGAAAAGACGAAGAAATGTTCAAAGGACAAAAAACATTGAAAAGCTTAAACTAGCTCATAGTAACCATCTCAAGTCTGGTTGATGATTGGAAAGAAGAAAGATTTTGTAAGAGAGTTAAAGAGAGAAGATGAAAAAGAGAGAGAAAAGTGAGAAAGTGAGTATTAAGAGAGAGAAACATTTTTCTTGGTTAAACAAGGCAAGTTGACTGTGAATCTCACATAGGCCGTTATGTATGCAAAACCATGGCTCTTCAAGCTCAGGACATTAGCAATTGAAATGAGTGATAGAGTAATAGTGGGTGAAAAGGGGATGAATAAAGGATGAAGTTGCCATTATTATTCCATCTCTTGCTCTCTCTCTCTGCTTATCATCATCATTATCATCTTTTAAACCTGATGAGACAAAAAGACGAAGGAAAATTTTGTCCAAAATTTAGTCTCGACTTTGACTGTAAAATTGATCCTCCTTGATATCATCACCATCTTCATTATCATCATTCATCTTCTCCTCATCTTTTTTACTTCTCCAAGTTAATGATATTCAAGAAGGGAAAACAATCAAGAGTTTCCTGATTTATCGATTTAAATACATAACCATGGAAACTTGAACTAAAAGAGTTTCAAGTTTCCCATTTGAAACAAGATTAATAACAAGATAATTTCATTAATAACTAAAGATAATGTAAAGACGATCAAGGGAAACATTTCTTTGCCTTTGAAAATTTGATTAAAGAACACCTTTCCATGAGGATGAGCAAAATTCTGGTAACATTGATTGAGCAGACAAATAAAAAGTAGAGTAAAAGGAGCAAAATCTTGGCGGAAAAGAAGAGAAATGTTGAAGTAGAAAGAAAAAGAGGAAAGGAAGCGTTCAATGAAAAAGTAATGGAATAAGAAGATAAAATGAAAAGAAGAAACAAGCATGATGAGAGCGTGTTATGATAAAAAAAAAAGTTAAATTCTTGAATCGTGAGACGAATTTAAGTGTACAGAGTTTGAAAAAAAAGGGCAAAGAGAAACTCATTGAAATTCTGAGCTCATCCTTTTCTTCTCGTACGAACACTTTTAGAATAAATAACTAGATGAAGAGAGGGAGAGAAGGTCATGGTACCTAGAAGGAAGATGAGAAGATGAGGAAGAAATGAAAACGTGGTCCCATTGAAAACTGTACCAAAAGGACTTTTCTCTTTTCTCTTTTTTTTCCATTTTCGCATTTTGTCTTTGGATGTGAAAAGTTTTCAACCAAATCTTATTGCATCTTTTCCTTTTCCTTTTCCTCTTTCATCATTTTCCAACCGCCATCCTTGATTCACCATCTTTTCATGCTAACATCATTTTCCTTTTTTTTTACTCTTTTTCAATTTCTTTTTGCTTCTTGACGTTTCTTTCCCTGCTTTACTCTTTTCATCTCTGAATTTTCTGAACCAGGAAACGTTCTATTGGCAGTCAATTCATCACAAACTCCGCCTTTTAATCCTCTTTTTCACCTCATCTTGCCATCTTTCATTTTTGCCCTTTCATCTTCTTCTTCTTCGTCTTTATCATCAACTTATCTAATTTTCCTTTTTTTATCCTTCTCTCTTCTTCTTTCCCTTATGATGATCATCTTTTTTCATTGCCATCCTTTGTCATTCTGGTGCTAAACTTTTCTCCTTTTTTTTTACCTTTTCCTCCTTTCCCTCGTCAAAACTTAACCTTTTGTTTGCATTTCATTTTCAATCCTCTTATTCAAACCCATGAAACCCTGTAAGCTTGCTATTTCAACATTTTCATCCATTTACAATGGGAACACAAATTGTATAATAGAGAGTGAAAAAAAACTCAAATTACCAGGTTAACATGCTAATTTGCTTCTCCTTTCTAAATATTATTCGAGTAAAATTTTATTCCAATCAAATCAACTCTGTTAACCAGTTTATTAATGGTAACCTTTTGCTCCGTCAATTTTAGTTTTACCATTGTGATAAGTTTACCTTAATGAAAAATTGTCTGATGAGTTTATCGTCAACTTTGAGCCAATCAAGATTTTAAAGTTATTTTCAATTCTAAAACCTTATCGAGACTCATCAATTAAAACCTTTTGTGATTCATTGTTCGGTCGACTAACAAGTTGATTATTTTTATTACACGAGATGCTCTATTCAAAAAGTGTTTCAATATATTGACATCATCGGTCCTATTTTGACTTGGTTTGACCTCTAATATCTTTAGGAGCGATTTTCACGAAATGACCTTGGATGACCTTGACCTTGAAATATAGCAATTGAATATTCACAAAATTTTCATAAAAATTTTTCCTATCATTAGGTCGCTCTGAAATCAGCTTAAATGCTGTGAAAAAAATTCTCTTAGAACCCGCTTTAGTCAGAAAATTTCATGTTTTGAATTTACATATTGCACATGGATAGTTCAACAAACGACCCGATGACAACTATTGACTCTTGAGCCAATGTTTAACTTTGAAATTTAAACATTAATCTCACCTTTTCTGGAGGCTTACCTCAAGCTAATGAAAATGCAAAGGCTAGAGAAAAGGAAATCAAATCTAGGTTTGTTTCTCATCAAAGGTTCATTATCCTGGTCATGAATCTAAATGCAACAATAATGCAAAACAGTCTAATGAAGCAAAATTAAAATTTACAAACCAGCAGTTGAATAATATTTAAATGAGAAATGAAAGTAAAAAATAAAACTGAGCAAAGGTAAAAAGTAGGTGAAATTAAAAATGTAAATCTTGGATTTTACTGTTTTCCACTTTCACGAAACTTTGACAGGAAAAAAAATGTGTTATGAAATTATATTTCAATGTCAATGTTACAAATCCTTGTTTAATTATTTTTTAATATAAATATACATTTCAAGATTCAATTATTATTACATTTGCCTCTCTTCACCATTGCCTTCTGTTGCCGATATAATGTTATTAATTTGTTACCATTATGATTACTAATATTATTAACCCGATACAAGGAAAAAAAAAATGAAAAGAGCGAGAGAGAGAGAGAGAGAGAACGAAATGCGGAGAGAAACATTTTGTCCAAAGTAAAATGTTGTCAACAAATATGATCATTATTGCTGTGAAAAGCATGAAACCAAAGCAGTCGTAAGTTGATTGTAACTACAACACGAGTAACAGCAGTTGAGGGGACCAACAGTTGAACCTCAGGCTTGTCTCTGTCATGTTGCTGGCTTGCCTTGTTACTCTTCACTACTTACTCTGTTTATTGGTGGTGGTCTTGAAGGTGATGGTGTTAACTGACTCAAAGGCTGTTGCGGTTCCTAATCACAAATCTGATTTGAATTGTTGTTAACTATGCAACCGTAAATAACCTTATTCACCATGGCTACATTTTGGCCCAAGTCAAAAGCTAAAATGAAAATGCAAAGATATTCAAAGTGCACTGCAAAAGGAAGACAATTGTTAATACAAAATTGCAATCTTCTAATAATGTGGTTCCTTTTTTTTCTCGACTCCAGCTTATTGATAATTTTTCCTCTTCTTCTTCTTTCTCATCTTTCTCGTCATCTTTCATCTTCCCTTTTTTTTCCATTGATACACTTCTACATATAGCACTATTAGGTGAACTATGGATTAAATTATTAACTTAATCCGTTGTGGGCTACAACATTACAAGTTTACCGATTACAAGGCAAAGTAAAATTATACTTTAGTGATCATCATCATCATGTGTATGATAAAAAGAATAGCAAAATAGAAAGAATTTTGTTCACAGAAAAGAGAGAGAGAGAGAAAAAAAATTGTTCTAATCACAATGAAAGTAATAACAAATAAGCCATATTATTATGGATTTGTGAATCTGTTTTCTCGTTCCTTTGACCACAAAATATTGTACATTATCTAAACCTCAACACACGTTACATGGAAAGCCAAATGTGAAAGAGGATTAACGCCACATTGCAACAACTATTTAAAAATTAGATAATCATTTTTGTGGAAAAATATTAATATAAAAAAATAAACTTTTCACATTTCGCCCAATTCATTACAATGATAATTGAAACACTTTTTGATTTGCACACAAAAAAAAAGACCGATTCATTAAACCATTTAAACCAGATGAGCATATTTTAATATTGCGACTGCAGCGGATCAGCGAAAATTTTAATATGTTATGAATATGAAAAAGCAACAGAAATTTCCTTATTAAATACAAGAAACTGGTACGAACATTGTTGATCGGCAGTTTCTTTAAACCGCGTTCGGGTAACTCAATCCATAAAGACTCAAATTATTATGGTGAACCATCAACCTGAACAACAAGAAAAGTTTAGCAAAATGCAAGGCAGAAAAAAAAACTTTTTCCGTTTTTCGAGTCTCGACAATCAGCGCAGTTTTAAACTGTTTGTTTGGACACATGTTCGAACTAAGTTTTCCAAGTTGATCCAGAAAGCAAACATTGAAAGAATTCATTTGCAACTTTTTGTCCACATCTTTTTACCTTTTTATTTTTGTCTTTTCCCATCAACATTGAAACGCTTCTCATGATAAGAGGTAAACTTTGACTTGAATTTGGTCACTGGTCAATTGTGTATTCAGTTGGTGTCGCTTCATGTTTCAAGCAAAATACTTGTTCAGTAACTTTTACTTTTCTTTCACTTGGCTTTCTCAATTTCATGTCTAGGCTAGTGGGTGGTTTTGGATCGCCAAACAATTCCCATTGATCATTCTTGTCCTTCTGTAAACATCCAACAATTGGTGATAATGTTGATTTAATGGTTCAATTTGAAATAAAGTAAAAGGTACCATTTGAAGGGTGGAAAGCAATTGTCCAACATTTAACAGATTAAGATGATCATGAAATGAATTTGGATAAACTTTGACAGAGAGAGAGAGAGACAAATATTAATGTCTTTTTGCCATCGTCATCTTTGTCTTTGCGGTTAATCATCTTTTCTGGTTAATCATCCATGTTTACCAATCCAATTGTAACCTCTCATCATCGTCATCGCCAGCATTTTCTCAGCTAATCTGCAAGCATGAAGAACATGAGGAAAAAAAACTGTTGATAATCTTGATCGGATCACTGTTTATTGAATTGGCTTAAAGTGAACAGTTATAAAAGGTAAATCCGTCAAGTTTGTGCTCATCATTATCTGTTTGTTTGGTTAACATTTCAACTGTTTCTTAACTGGAGAAGCAAATAAATCCTTGTTAACTTTCAATGATTAATGATGATTATTTCACATTTGATTCCTTCTCATCATCATTATCATCATGAAATGTTAAAGAGTACAAATGATCCCTTTATTAAATAATCTGTATCTTTTTTTTCAGATACTTTTCTGTTGATCATTTCGTGTTTGGAGACATTTTCATTTCCAACTGAGTCTTCATTTTCTCTGTGTGAGTGTTTGTGCTTTTAGTGTGTGAGTGTACCTTAATGTGTATTGTTTTGAACTGTTCCATGGGTGGTGAGACTGATCAATCATGATTCTCACCGAGCAAATGTGAATGATCACAACAAGCGAGTGAAATGTTCAGGTTGTGTTTTAATTGAAAGGTACACCAATTAAATGAGTGCAACCACACACATACAAAACACACTCACTGACACGGCCATCATTACCTTGCTCTTAATGATACTTAACAATAGCACTTTATACCTCCCATCATTATGTTGATTGATAAAATGATTGGACTGATTTGACACTCCAGGTCAGTATTCATTAAATTGGAAAAGTCAACTCGCAATGAGAAATGATTATAATTGAAATGAAAAATGATGAAAAGATTCAAACTAATTAAATGTTCAACAGTAAACATATCAGGAGAGGGCGCCACTCAAATAGAGTTTCATTTTTTGTTTCATTTTTTTGTCAAAAATGCTAGTTACAAATCAATTTTGACAATCAAATTAGATGTTTGCAATGGAAGAATTTCTTGGCTTCCAATGCCGATTCAAGGGAAAACTAACGGCAAATGTTTGGATCATTGGGAAGAACATTTTTGCAAGTTTATCATGGCCTGATGGAATGTTGTAAAATCACATGCATCAGAATGGGTCATTTTTGGACTTTGAAAATTTTCCAAAATTAAAATTTTCTAACTTAAAAGGTTTCATTTTGAAGTAAAACTCGTTTGTTTGAGACACAGAGTGTTTGAGAGCATGAAGAAGACAGTTGAGCAAATGAACGAGACACCCAGTGCTAGTCCCACACTGAATCCATATCTTCATATTTGTACATTTTTCAGGAAATTTTTTTCCACAAATTGAAACTCAATTTAGAAGTTGAAAAAATTAATTATCGATGGTTATTCATTTGCTCAACAGTCTTCTTCATTCTTGCTCAGTGTCTCTATCATACAAGCTTTACTGAATCAAGTTATGAAATCAAATGGGCACAAAAAAAGTCCGTAAGTAATAGAGGGTCAAGATCGAGCCTTGACAACTTTTTAAAACTACAATTTGGCCAATTTCTTGTTCAAATGCTTAATAATCCGATGGTGAAAGTCGACTCATGAACCAGTAAATGATGAAATGCAACTGCAACCTAGGATCTCGAAACAATCTCTTGTACAAAAGACACTTTATCATAATGAGACAAACTTGCATCCTCAAGTTTATCCTTTTCATAACCAACATTTATTGCGACAATTAATGCAAAATAACCCGATGACATGCATCAACTTTTGAATCAGACTTTCATCCGAATACTGTTTAAACTTGAATCTTGGAATCGGCCATTAATTCAACTTAAGCCGCATAAAGTATCAGTCGTATTACTGTACAATATGTTAATGATTGCAAGCTCATTACATTTCTAAGTATAGTAATATATAACGAGAAGCGCAACTTATAAATATAAATATATTACTCAATGTGTACCTATTTGTATTGAAACATTGATAACCCAATTTTGCGCATTTCTTGGTGCGTGCGATAAACAGCAAGAAAGGATGAAATATTGAATACAAAAGTGACACTAAATTTAGCTAAATGCAAGGTTTTGTTCAGGAATGAAAGTAAATAAAGTAAATAACAATAATAATAAAAAATGGCAAATAAAGCAAGAGAGTCAAGCAAAAGAGAGAGAGAGAGAGAGAAAAAAAAATATATTAAGAAGCTAAATGTGCGAACGTGATGAAGGTGCAACCTTAACATTACATATAATGATTCCTGAGCCGTTCCCATAAACAAACTCTGGTAAATCCTTAATTTAGGATAATGTGCCTCTTCTCATTCACTCCCTTTGCTCATCTTCATTCTCCAATTTTTCTTCTTCTTCTTCTTCTTCCTCATCATCTTGCTGCTCTTGATCATCCTGATCATCCGAGTATCATCAAGCAACTGATCATTTTGCTGTGCAAAAATAAAAGCAAAGAGAAATACTTTAATCACGAATAGAAACAAGCAAATTGCCGAGGTCATCGGCAAGGCCAAACATAGGCGCTTCTTATGTTTCAAGTTATAAAAAATGACCAACCATTGTTATTAATCATTCTTTGCTTTCTTCATCTTTTTCTCTTCATCATACTCATCATCTTCAGTTAACCATAATCATGGTAATTTTTGCCTCTTTTTCCTTCTTCTTCTTCTTTGCTTTGCTTATTGAAGGCACACACAAAAAAAACAACTAAACGAGTATCCCAATAAGGTTGACTTACATTGCATACCAAACATTCATTTACTCTTAATATTGTTTCCATCCTCATCATCATCATCCTTGAACTTCCTCAAAATGTTTCTTTGTTAATAACCAAGTCCCTTCAACCTCAATCATATCATTGTTTATAAAACAACATGAGAATCATTATCACCATTATTATTATCAGATTGTTTCTTCATCCCTTTCCCATTGTAAATTACCTTTATCTAATCAAAACATTGGCCTAATGTTGATATTGCCATTTCTCTCACCCTCTCTCTCTCTCTCTCTCTCTTACTCTTACTCATTATCATCATCTTCATTCTTGCAAATTAACTTACTCTAATCTGTACGTGATTTCATTGCAAACCTTTTTTTATTCAATTCATTGCAAGATAAATCTTTATTATCACAGGCAACAAAGGCAACATCGGCAAGACACAAACAGACGAGCAAAAATACTAAATGTACATAAATGTGCATCTCTGCAAAAATGACCCTAATCAAGTTGGTAAAAGTGTCTCAACTATTATAACTAATCAATAAAGAAAGAGAAAAGTTTTTTTTTTCGGAAATGACTGAATGAAATTTCTCAACCAATTGCCAAGTCCATTAAGTCTTTATTATACTCTTGTAATCACAGTCAAGCTTCTTACTTTAATGCAGCACAACTCACTGTCTGGGTTACCCTAGACTATCAACCTTGCGAGTTTTTCCTGTGACTTTTTTTGCTGTCAACTTGAAAAGTTTGTAAAAACTTTTCTTTTTCTCGCCCGTTTTGGTTCGCATTAGTTTTACCTTTTTTTTGTGCAAGGTCATTCTTCATCTCATTATACAGATAAATGGTTGAAATTGGTAAGGTTAAACAGGTAGACTGGTCAAAAATGCTGTTCATAACTTTTACCTGTGAAAGAAGAAGAAGAAATAATCTTTAGACTCACCTAGAGATTTTTTTTGCTTCTACCTTGCACTCGTACATTATGCATGTACTATTCGACCTGATTGCTTTTTTTGGCTCAAAGTTAATGAAGACTTTAAAATTAACTATGATTTAGCAATATTTTGTTGACATTTATGGCCATTTTGAAGCCTCTCAACTAGCCATACTTGCTGGTGTTTTACATGGTTTAAAAAACTCGCATCTACTAAGCTGAAAACGGAATATCATGTTAACTATTATTACCATTTTTTTGCCGTTTATTGGGCATTAAATGGCTTTTGCTTTAATCAAGGTAATTCATGTAACCATTTAACAGGCACAAGTTGTGTATACATGCGTGTGCTCTGTTAACGGCAATGGGTCGATGTTATTAAATGTTTATTAATATCAAACTTGATGTGAATTATCAACATTTGAATCGTCATTTACTTCAAAGTTGAACAACAGAAAAGGTCATCAATTTTGTACTTCTTGTTGCAAACTTTTGTCTGGAAAGCAAATGAATGAAAATTTTGTTGAATCAGAGGAACCAATCTTGTTGTTGTTGTTGTCAATGATGATAATGATGACCAACACATTCCATTCATGAGAGAGAAAACGAGAAATTGCAAAGTTTTTTTTTCAGTTGACTGTTTGTTGATTCAGGTCACAGTGTTTCTCTTGTTGGTGAATGTTTTTGTTTTTCGCTGAAAGTAAGAAATGAAAGTTGAAAAGTCTCGGTGAAAAGTCTTTACCATTGAAGACAATGGCAACAAGAAACATCATCATAATCATGATAATCATCATCATCATCATTATCATCAAGAACAACAATGAGAAGAGACGAAGAAAATAAAAAAAGTGAAGCAAGTTGTAATACAGAAGCCACAAAAAAAAGGAAAACAATTCAATCTTAATCTTTGAATACAACTTTAGACGTTATCTGGTCTGATGATGGTGATGTTGCTGACGAGTTTTGTTATCATGATAATGATGATGGTTATAGAACGCTTATAGGATATGGAAAGATGAAAAGGACGAACAAGAGAAAGGAGAAAATGAAGAAGAACAAGAAAAAATAAATGAATTGTTGAGATTCGTGACAAACACTATTATTCAAGTTGAAGCGACGAGCTTTAATGTGATAGGTTACATGATAACGTTTCAACGTCCATTAAGAGCACAGTAAATGCATTAAGCAAAAACTACGAAATGAAACATTTCTTTTCTTCTTTTACCTGGCACAGATGAACATTATTATTGCATTCTTATAGGGTTATCATTGAGCTTCAACGAGCTTCATTTACTCACTCTATTGTCAATTAAAAGAACCTTCTTCTTCTGTATTCTGATGTTTCATCATTCAAGATGTTATTTCATCTTCTTTCATGCTTCCCTTTAATCATGTTTATTGTTTCTTTTTTTTCACCAACAATAAAACTGAATATTGTAAAATGTTAATGTAAACGTTTCAATGTTGATTGATATTGTGATACTTGTGAGATGTTGAGATAAGACTTTTTGGCTTCTTTTCTTTTCTCAGAGTTTTGCATCTCGGCTCAAGAGGTAAACTAGTTGCAGTTGTCTGATGCTGTTGCTGATGATTGTTATCATGAGAAATGCAATCTTGCAAAATTCGTGATTCTTCAGTTTTTTTCGTCTTGATGACTTTTTGTTGCCATTTTGCGCAACTTTTACAAGGACAATGTTGAAAAGGGTTGACATACTCCAGCTTATTTGGCTATCAATGTGGGTGACATGAGCAAGAGAGAGAAAGAGAGAGATAAAATCAGTTATCATGGTTCGATAAACGAAACAATGATGACAAATTTTCATGCAAATTTTGCCTTTTCTTGTTTGCCATCCTCAATTGTGTACTGGCAAAAGTAGGAAAATACAACTTTTCCTTTTTTGCTTTCTTTTCACTTCTTTTCATTTGATTTATTACCAGGGTAACTCATCATTATTATGGTTCATTATTTTCATCACTATGAGAAAAAAAAGGTGAAAATGAATGAAGGTGGAGAATGGTTGAAGGATATGATAGCGAGGAAACAGAGGAAAGATTTAGTTTTAAAGTTCATTGATTTGTTGCTGTTTAAATAAAGAGGCCTTATTGTGCACATTTCAATGGGTTAGTTAAGCAAATTGGTAAATCTTTTGGTTGAGTAAAAAGTTGATGTATCATGATGATAAACCAGTGTCAACTCAAAGGTTTAACTGGCTTCAAAGTTCATGATCGCATTATTTTGCATTATTGTGACAAGAAATTAAAAAATTGAACTAAATTAATCACAAGGTGATAACCAAGTGATGCAAGTTTAATTCATTTTAAACTCTGTCTTTAAACCATGAGAAGTATCGAAAGGTATTGAAGCTTACCGATTTGAATAGTGTTTTATGGTAACCCAGTCAACACAGTATGCCAATGATTCAGCGTGAAAGTTGATCTTCAAACAATCCGCCAATTAAATAAAAAATGCCATCAAAATGATTGTAATTGACATAAAAAATTACTTGACTGAGTTTTGATTCAATTCTTAGGGGTGGATTCAGATATCATATGAACCCGAGTCAACATTCATCAAGTGGCTTGTGATAGTGCGCTCTGATGGTTAAGTATCAACAGCATATCCGATTTCAGTTTAACTGAAGAGCTTTAACAAGCCTGTCCAACATACTACTCTTGGATGGCTTCGATCTACACCGGTTATAGTGGATAGCGAGACTCGAACCCGTGACCTCTGAGCGAAAGCCAGAAGTATTAGCCACAGGTTTCAGATCAGGTCAGTGATTATTTATGAAACAGTGTTCAATGATCGCACTCATCGCGTTGATGTATCGTATAAGTCGTTTACGGATAATTTTATACTCAGGCAGACCAATATAAATTCATTTTCTAATTTATGCTCGGAATAGCCGAACCCGAACTTCAACTCACATCTGAATGCTTCCTCTCCATTTGAGGATATGGAGAAATTGGTTTTATTTTATTGGCACCAACATTAATTATTACCCATTGAATCGATACCGTTTTTCTGCTCATCCAAAAATTAATCGAAAAAATCGACAAAAGTGATGTTCACCTCTGTTCCTGAGTAGAATTTGAATTAATTTCACTAAGATAGATTGGGATCGATAGAGATTAGGTTAAAAAATTATGCTTAACTGAAGTGGATTCAGAATCTGAGATTAGAAATTTTTAAAGCCACTAGTAAATTGGAAGAAAATTTTATTCCCATTTCAAAGAAGAAAAAAGTACAATTATTTTGTGAGATTTCGATTTTTTGGTTGAACTATTAATTAAGGCTAATTAATGTTTTAATCAAAAAGATCACAATCAAATCTTATTTCATAGCGAACCACAAAATATACTTGAAACCCTAATAAGTCCGAAAAAATGATACCTCTTTCCACAGCGCAGTTTACTCTGTAAGTGAAATGTTCAAAAGTTTATTTATGAATAAAATGACGAGGCAACACCGAACGCTATAGCCACTTGGCATCAATGCTTGTGTGACCAGTAGGTAACTTAACATGAAACCATAAGTATAGATGAATGATCGCCATCACTTTACCGATTGATATTGATTGTGTTTAGATAAACATTAGATCAAGCTTAGCAGCTAAATAGTCATGAAAATCAATCGAAACGGAATATAATGATGCCTGAATTGGAGAATAACGAATAAATGCAATTTCCATGTTTTCGTCTTTTCCCTCTGTTCTTTTGTAACCCTTGCGGGGCCCACATTGTTTGATAATCATTTGTGACTAGAGTAACATCGGTACAATCAAAGATCATCAACCTGAAAGTGAATTGAAAAAAACCCTTATCACGGGCAGAGAAACGGACGAAAATTGTTATTAACGAATCAATCTCTCTCAAACAGTTTCTAGTTTGTTGACATTCAAGACAAACTTTGAAAGATGAAAACAAACAGAAAGACACACAAAGAGAAAGTTAGTGAGACAAGCTGACAAACCCACCATCATCATCTTCACCATTTAGGTTATTATTACTGAATTATTATCATCATCATTATAATTATGATTAGACTCATAGAGACTTGTAATGTTATTGTAACAGGCAAAGTGGAAAAAGGATGAAAACCTAAATTACAATTGAAATGGGAACATGAGTTGATTGTTTAATTACAATTATTAAATAGTAAAATGTGTCTTCTTGTTGCAACCCTAAGGGTAAACAGAGGTGAGCAAGTCAAAAAATAAACACAAGAAGAAGGTTAAAGTTGGAATTGAAAAGTGCTGCAAAATGGGAAAGCAAAGTTTCAATGTTGCATTTAAACTGATGGCAAACCACATGAAAAGACATTTGCTAATGAAATTAAGATGACAATTTTGACTCTTCTACAAGGCTTGCAAGCTCAATTGAAAAGGTAGACAAACACAAACACACACAAATTAAACACCTTAATTTGGGTTTCATTGAGAAACCTGGGAAAACAAGAGTAATCGTTAAGGAGGAGTTGAAAGTTGATTAACATTGAGATGAAACAAAATTTTCTTTCAGATGAATATTCATCAGCTCATCATCAGTAAATATACACAGGCGAAATGAAAGGTTATCATTTTTTTTCTCACCTCATCACAGTCTATTTGAATATCATGATATTCATGGGTTCATCAAGAGAAGCGAAAAAAAAAGTAGAGAATTTTGAACAACAATAAAAAAAAGATGGTTCCAGGTGACCCAGAAAATGATGGTTCAAGCATTAAGAATGAATCTTCAATGTCAATGGATGAACGGAAAATGTTGGAAGAAAAAAATTGTTCCAAGAGAAACATTCATTTGGTATGGAAATTTGCAAACTCTAATCCTTTTCCCTGTTTTCCATCATCACCATGATTAGCATCTTTTGTCATCCATTTTGATCATCTTACTCAATCACCTTGAAGACAAAAAGGTAAGATGAAAAAGCGGAGAACAGAAACAAAAAAAGTAAAACAAAATTTCATGTCAATGAATGAATGGTTTTACGTTTTACGTTACACTATCCTAATTAATATGTAAAATAATTCATGACATGGGAGACCAAATGCTCTTCATCTTAATCTTGTTTTACCATTCATTTGGGTCTATTATCGTCAACATCCTTATCCATCTTTATGTACATCTTAATATACCAACCATTGGTTCCTCATCATTCCTCATTTGGATGCGTTTCACTCACCTCTTCAAGAGACACTTTTCATCTCTTCAACTCTCACTCTTTCTTCCCTGACCAAATGATCGTTAAACCTTGTAAATATACACTTTTGACGGCAAATTTATGCAAAACAAATCTTCTCATTGGCTTCATCTTTTCCCTCTCTTCCTTTCCTGTCATCCTGTTCAACATTTTACCTAAATTTGGGTTTTTGCTTTTACCTTTTTCTCACCTCTTTACCTTTCAACCAAGAGTCCCATCAAAGTCAATTGATCAACTTGCTTTTAAACTTTTTTTATTTCTTCATCAACTTTTCATTTGTGACTTCAGATGTTGAAATTTTTCATTTCTTCTTCTTCACAATTTTTTTTCTCAATGAAATCTTTTTGACTCTCTGATGAATGAAATTTCAATTCATTGCATGATTATTCATTGCTCTCTAACAAGCTTTTGTTTTATTCGCTTTTCTTTTGCTGTATCCTTCTTGTAAAATGTTTAATGATTTAATAATGTTAATTTGTTGTCAAATGTTGTAATTGAATGAAAAGGTATAAAAGAAATGAGAAAGTAGAGAATGTAAAGAGAGAAAGAAAAACAGAAATCATGAAAGATTCATTTTCACCCTTAATTTACACACACAATCAAGATGTAATTGAGAATGAAGAGAAAATAATTGTTTACAAAAATTATTAAATTTCAGTTGTAAATTGAATTGATGACTGGAAAAGCAGTTATTCATGATTTGTGTTTTTGTTTCCAGTTTTACCTTTTCTCGTTTTGTCCAAGTTTCAATGGTAAACAATTTTGCCATTTTCATAACCAAAAATTGAATGGCAATAAATATCCTGGTTTTTCAGTTTTCACTTGAAAAGAGCTTCATTTCAATTCATACTTTGGTAAACCCTGAAAGGGAAATAAATAGCCAGTAAGGAATGTTTAAATTTGTGCAAATTATGTTTTGCAAAAGAGAAGAGAAAAATTTCTTTTTTTTTTCTCAAGACTTCAATGTGAATCAAAGTCTTTTCGTGACTCTTGTGCGTGCTTTTGTCGTGCGTCCAACACGCGTTTAAATCACTCCTTATTATCGTGTCTTTCAGTCAAGTTCAGAGTCAATAAGAAACGCTGTGCATTTCCAGTGCACTTCGTTAAGTGCAATAAGTATCCACAAAAGTGACCAACAATGAGAGAAGTAAAAGAAACATTGCATTCATTTACTTCTGTTTTTTGCCCTCAAAATCTACTTTAATCCTGAAATGAGTTTCAGCTAATCTTATATACATTCCATTATTTTATCCTCTTTCATCTTCTCCTCCTCTTCAGCATCTTTTTCGCCTTAACCTTCTTCTCCTCATTCCTCCTCCTCCTCCTACTCTTCATTTCGCCTTTCTTTTCCTTCTTCTTCCCTTTTTTTTCATAAAAATGTTTTAAGCTTGTTTTCAACCAATTCATCCCCAGAGGCTACTAATATAAATTTGTCCTCTCAAACGGTTCAGCCTTTAATTTTAAATAAATGAAAAAAAAATCAAACTCAAAAAGTAGACTAATAAGCTTTGATAGTTTTGCTTCAAAGGAAACTCAACATTTTACAAAGAGTTCCCAAGAGTAGTTAGCTTTGATCAACCGAGGTGATAGACCGACTAAGGACAGAAATGGCAACTTGAATAGCCTTTGCAATATGAAACACGGTTTAAACTCAACAAATGTAATTAGATTGAGGCAACAATAAATGTCTGGTTTAAATAATTTTCAAGTAAAATGAAACTTTATCAGCATCAAATCAAACTTTAGTCATTAAAGTAATCACAGTTGATGTACAATTGTTTCAAATAAACTCATCTTGCTGAACAAAAAGATGATGATTCACAGTTTGCCTTTGCGCTTTTACCAAAAGAATCTGAAAGCTGAATTTTCAAGCTGTTATTTGAAATGGCATTTCACATTGGGTTAATGTTAAACCACAAGTGATGATAATAGCTTTACAATCGGTTATCTTTTCAAAGGCTTTCCTTAACTCAAATATATCATTTTATTTCTTTAGGCATTTACTAGTCAAATGATTGGCTATTGCTAAAAGTATCCAACCTTTTATGAAAAACTGTTGATAAGCTGACTTATTGGTGAAAGTTAACACCAACATCAAGATTTTTAGATAGATTAGGTTAGAATACGTTAAGTTAGTTACACTGTGAGTCAAAAGTCAGTTTCAATTGCTGATGAAATTTTAATTAATCAATATACAGAAATAATACTAACACCAAAATAATGGTCAATTTGAAGTTTTAGAGTAAAGACAGTTAATTTTTGTTTCAATAGTACAAAATATTTTGAAACTCAACCAAAAGTGTAAAAGCAAAGAGTTGTCTTTCATGAGTTGAGACTGATTGTAGGCTCATGAAAACTTAGTCCAGCAAAACCTTCTGATCAACAGTTTTCGAGCAAATTGAATTCCAAGTTGCAACTCGGATTGCTTTTTATTCAGTTATGTGAGCAGATTTTCATGAAACTCTTTTTTTTCGTGTAAACTTCGACAAGTAAAGACATTTGATTAAACAAATAAATTGTTTCTCAACAATTCGCTTCCATTTTTAGTTAAACCTCGAGTTAAACTACAAGAGTGGCTCAACTTAGTGTTTCAATGATTGCATCAAATAGATTATAATCGATATCTCTCTTGACTAAATTAGAGCGAGTTTCCTTTCGAATTTCTGGTCAATTTCGGGGATCAATTTTTCTGCAAAAAAGTATCGTTGATCGATTCTCCAAAATCGAAAAACTCTATTCGTACAATTTGCTTTTCAACTTGCAAGGTTTTTTAAAATGACATCAACTTTCAGTCAGCGAAACATCACCTCCGATTCATGTTTTGTTTACCTTAAAAATGGACTGTGAAGCTGGTAAACAACTCGAGATAAAACTTGTTACCATCGAAGGGCGAATGCAACAAATAACATGAGAAAATGTTGCCTTGATGATAACTTGTAACGTAGGAGGTTGTGTGATTTATCAGGTAACGTTTTGTTTTCCTGAAACTACGATAATTATTTGGAAATTGGTTAATTGAAAAAAATTGCATTCCACCATTTTCAATTCTCTTTTTTCTTCCATTGACCACTTATCTTGTCTCATCCTGATCACGATTAATGTAAAGTTTGCATCATTAATTGTCGCCTCACCATCAACAGCAAAGAAACGCGCAGGCAAAAAGCAAGCAAGAGAAAAAAGAACAAAAAAAAAAAAACTTTTGAATGAACTGAACGTACGCATACAGGGTGGTCAATGAAATTGTTGCCTCACGTTCATTATCGCAAAGTTGTGTTCATGTTTGTTGTTAATATATTAATAATATTAATGGGAAGGCTCAAGACGCAAACGGTTAAACAAGTAATCACGATTACATCTTAACTGTAAGTCTAATGATTGTTTTTGTTTTGAGCCAATTTTACCATTTCACTATTAAACGTTAATCTTTCATTGTGAAACATCATCATCATGATAATCATTAGCTTTTTGCTTGTTCAACTAATTAAATTTCAAGTAAAGGGATAAATACCTGTTTCAGGTAAAATCGCAACAACAACGCATCAACAGTCTATACTAAGTTGATTGCGTGACAAACCAATTATAAAAGGGTGACCACAACAACAACAAAAGCAAATGTAATCAACTAACTAACCAGTTATCTTTGTTTAACCTTTTGTGTCCATTAATTTTTTTCTTGTTCAATCTTAAACAATGCAAAGAGACAGAACTTTTCTTTGGTCAGAAAATGAAAAAAAAATATTCAATTGGCAAGTTGAGAAGAAGAAGAAGAATAATTGTTGAATTTAAAGTTTTAATTATCGGGTAAATCAATGAATTAAACATCAACAATTGGAAACAAAAGATGCAAGACGGTCAACCAGTTTTCATGTCATTTAGGTGAACATTTAAAGAATCACAATAATTGATAATGTTGAGCAAAATTCACATTCGACCGCCTCTTCATTTTCATCATTCTTCTCCTCCTTTGTGTGTTCACCTTTTTCTCCATCCTTTTATCATCTTTTCAATTCTCTCCTCTCTTCATCTTAATCTTCATCATGATTTTACATTATAATGTTTACTCTGATAAAGATGATGATGAGTATGATTATCATTTTTCCAGTTCAATATAGAGTCTAATGTTTGAATGTAAACAGGAAAAATTGAAGAAGAAGAAGAAGAAGAAGAAGAAACTTCAATATGTTTACTCTATGTTAACCTGTACTTTGTGAATAACTTTTCAAATAACCATTTCAATGAAGCATTTTCATCATGATATAGACTTTGATCGTTTATCATCTTTAGCCAAACATCTCTCATCTTGATTCATCTTGGAAAACATTTACTCGAGGAAAAATGTTTATTATTTTTACTAAATTGATTTGTTCAGAATCAACTTTACCTTTTCATACTTTTATCACTTTTTCTCTCTCTTTCTCTTTTCTCTTGACCGTCTCAGGTCACTTGGGACAGTTGATATAGAATGGATTGATTTAAGATTGTCTTTCATGTTCCTCATCTGAGTAGCTTCTTTATCTCCTATTATTGAACAGCAAAATGAATATAAAAAGATAAAAGCGTGATCAAGTGCTCATGAGATTTGAGAGCTCAATTTTGGTGAATCACTTCAAGAATCAACAAGTTTCTTCAATCATGATATATTTATCAGCCTGATGATAATGAGAGTGATAAAGAGCCAGAAAAAAAGGTAAATAAAGATGTCCATTGAAACAAACATTACCTGTTAATAACGTTATTTATATTGACTAATGTTTCCAATTTTTTTTTCGCTTCTAAAAGCAAATGGACATTAAGGTTGAATCTTGAAAATACTTTTTTTAGGCAAATATCGATTCGAAAACTTTTTTTTCTAAAAAATTTGGGTTTAATTAGACATGTTTGGAATATTTTTGAATCTGATGAAAAGAATTGATTTTGAATTGATTTCAACTTTGACATCTTGAAAGTTTACAGAAAAAAAAGGAAATGTTTTGCTGAAAGTTTTCAAGTAAACAGTTTTTTATTGTTGTCGATTCATCTTTTCAATCTGCAGTGTTGATGAGAGGGACAGAGTTGCTGAATTGTCATCAGTGATGACACAAGGCTTACAGGAAGACGGATGATGCATGATGAAACTGAGGCACAAATAAACAAATGGAATGGCAATGTAAAGAGGAAAAAAGAGAAGAAGAAAAAAAAACGAAAGCGAAAATACATGATGAAGCAAACGTAAACAAAATGATGAGGTGGAAGAAGAATGAGAAAGAATGAAACCGGAAGAATGAGAATGATGAGGATAACAATGATGCAAAATAAACAGGGAATTGTTGATGGAAAAGAACGGCACAGAAAAGTGAAAATAATGTTCACAAGAAACAAGAGTTTACCATTGAATTTGCATATTATTTTCCTTTTCCAGCTTTATCATCATTCTCATCATCTTATTTCATCTTCTTAACCCTTATTAAGGCAAAAGAATTGGTTTCAACGGAACAACACAAAAGGGTAAAGGGAATGGAAAAAGAAGAAGAAGAAGAAGAATAAAGATGATTCCAAGAGAAGGGTTTAACAGTGAAACTAATATGATGATGATTATGATGATGATTATGAAGATATTCAAAGTGATCCATGGGCCATGGGAAGAATAATCTGGCATCTTATACTTTTTATTTTCATTTCTCTTTTTTTTTCTTCTTCTTCCCTTTTCCTTGCAATGATTCAATAATTGAAGGTTACAAGGTTTTCAAGATAAGCTCATTTTATCCTTCTTAGAGTCAACTGAAACTTTATCTGAATAAAGTCTATAAATAACAATAAGATGAGAGAATGGAATTGAGTTTTCAGGGAAAAGAGGGAAAAAAAGGGTTTCTCTGTTAATTTTTTTTCTTCTTCATTTTCTCAATACTCAGTGTAAAATTGTATACATTTATATGTATATCAGTGTGAATGGATAATAAGAATATTTTTTTTTTCCTTTTTTTCGCTTCGCTTTAAATTTCGCATCAAAATACAGAATATTATTGCAAGTAAATTTGTTTTTTTCTTCTTCTTCTTCAGATTGCCTTTTCTCATCATTACTTGTTAGCGATTCAGATTTTCATCTGTTGGGCTTTTCTCTTTCCCTGATTGTTCAGAATTTCGAGTGATCCATTCGAACTTTTTTTACTTTTTTGCCTTCTTCTTCCAAGTCCACAGAGTTTTCATTATCATTTGTATTTATTTATTTACTTGATTGTCAACGAAATCTCATCTTTTTCTGTTCTTCTTTTTTCCAGCTTTTCCTCTTCACATGGAAAGATGAACAAAAATGAAAATCTTATAGCATTCACAATTGAAAATAGGAATCCAAATTATGTCAACTTTCATTTGCATATCATCATTATCATGCTCCATTCAATATCAACTCTACTTGTTATACTTTTTTTTGTATTCCTTCTATTTGCACATTTCTATCCAAAGGAAAACCCTTTATCTATTATTATCATATCACTAGATAATGGTTTTACATTATAATAAACTCATATTTATATTGAATTTAGAGTGACTAATTCCACTTAAAGTTGGACAACAAAAGAATTGCTGATTGAATCGCGTTTTTTTCCGGTCAAAAGTTTGAATCAAACTCTACTCCAACTTATCCATTTTCAGCATCATTTACTGCTCAATGTTCAATTCGATGGAAAATCATGTTTTCTGAAAATTTTCATTGTATTCCAAGACGCTTCAACTGTCCTGATTGTCACCACAAGATGAGATAAAGTTCATCAATTTTTAGAATAGAGTTTCAGGTCAGTCGATTACCAGTGATTCCCAAATTTTGTTCAATTTCTTCATCAAAGCATGGCGTTTACCTTTTGACATTTATTTAGAAATTTATTTTCAACAAGATTCGTATCGTTAGAAGTTCATTTTTTTTGTATATTTTGAAGTCGAAAATTGCTGAAGGATAAAAATTTCAATCGAAGTCACGAAAAACCCAGAGGAAATGTTGATGAAATGATGATTTCGCAAAACTCGAAATTCTAATTTGAAATTGCGCAGTTTTGTCATTGAATTAAATTTCAATTTAAAATTAATAATACCGCTAAGACTAGTCTACAGTTGGAGTAAAGTAAATTTCAATTTAACTCAAAGACCTTCGAGTCTAACCCTTAAACTGTTAAGCCTTTTAATCAGACTTTTAAACCTTTCAAGGTTTCTCTTTTCACTATTTTGTGACTTTGAACTTTCGAGTAAATTGAATTTCTGTCATGTAACCTAATTGCACTTTATTAATTTTGGCCACATTTCAGTTGGCTTAGACTAATTCCAACCTCGAACATTTATCAATCTGTTTTAATCCAAAGGCAAAATCGAAAATTCGAATCGATTAGAGGAAAAGTTTACGCGAGTTTTGGACACTCAAAAGGTTCACAACTTTAACCGCACTCATCAAATGAAAAGGTCAAAATTTTGGTCAAACTCTATCCAAAGATGGTGAAGTTGCCGTCTTTAATCATCTCTCGGTATGAAAATTTGAAAACTCAGTCTTTCATCGATAAACAAGTATTTTGATGAAAATATTTACATTAACATTTCTCATTATTAAAATATTAATCAATAATAAATAATTAATAGCGATCAACACATTGCTAGATTAGTGAGACTAATTAATTTGCCCGTGAACCATGAGAATAGTAATTAAACTTTTCACCTTTTCAATAAAGTTGTTGCCGTTGTAATTGATCATTGAAAGTTGCAGCGGCAAGAAAGGGAATAAAAATGTTCATTTTAAAGTAAAAAAGTATTCCAAATGCAAATGTCTAACTTTGATTGATCAACAGATTATCAAAACCCTTTGAACCAGCAAATTTACAAAAAGGAAAGTAAAGCCAAAAAAGACAAATCAATGTTAACTAATGATAACAGCAACAACGAGTAAAGAGCACATTTGGTAAAAAAAAGGACAACCCAAGTAACATTAAAAAAACGAAATCGAAGCAAATGACTTTTAATCAACATTCCGAGTTGATTGTCAGAGTCCATTTAAGCCCATTTCACGGATGAAAAGTCAGTTGACAAGTTGATCGCTTTTAATTTAAATCAAAGTTGACAGAAAAAAAGAGTCGACAAAAAATGTCGAAAATTGCATTTCCATTGACTGCAGACGAAAGTTTAGATTAAAAAAGGGTCAAGTGACTGACCCGTTCAACCATTAACAGGTAAGTATTGAAGATTTCTAAGACGTGATTAGACGACTAATCAATTTGGGTTGAAGCTCAACAGCTTAACCCTTTGGAAGTTCATTTTCCTTCAACAATTTTTAGACTTTTTTTTGGTTTTTAGCGTTTGGTTGTTGTGTGATAAACACTAATGAAATTAGTTAATGAAGTTTTTCATCACAATTGACTCGCTATCTTGGGTTTCCAAATTAATTGCTAATCCAACATTTTTTTTCATCTTTTCCCATTTGCTAATAATCCTTTGCTCATCTTAAATCCTTATTTACTCTCTGAGCTTTATGATGAGGATGAAATGAAAAAATGGCAAAATTTGTTGAATGATGATGACTAGGAAAATATGAAATTAATTAAAAGACATGAAAAGATATGGTTGACTCATTAAGGGATTTACCTTGTGATGAGAGTAGCTTAGGAAATGCTTTGTTGCATAAATTTTTGCTTAATTTTGTGCTCAAAATCCTTTAATTGTTGATCCTCATTTAAATACACTATCAATACACAAACACACACACATATGCAAGTGTATTAACGCTTCAATTTTTCTGTTCATTTTTTTCTCTCTTCTCATTGTAGACCTTCATTGGCTGGATTTCATGTTTTTTTCAGTTTCTAATCGTAATGTTGGTGAAACTTTTAGACTTTTGGACAAAATTTTGTTTCAAACCGATGAAGCCTTTTTCTTGTCGATTCCGTTTGTTGCGAAAAGTCTAGAAAAGTCATTTTTTTGCAAAACACATTTGAATTGAGTGGGGAAAACATTTTGAAAATTTTGAGAAAAATTTTATTCGAAGAAAAAATTTCATTTTTCAGAGTTTTGGTGGAAATTTTGGTTCACCGTTTTGTGAATGATTGCATTTTCAATATTTTGTTGTCAAACTTTTTAATTTGTATTTTTTGAGGTTTTTCCCGTTTCTGATGAAAATATTTCAACATTTAATCCAAATTCTTTCATGATCTCCTGAGCATTAATTTTTCTTGTTCACCTCAAAGTTTACTGTAATCCTGACCCTGGTTACCTCAAATTAGCAATCACATGATATTTGGGAATAAATTTTGTTCCATCACAATTCCTCATCATGTAGAGGCCAAATGAAAATGCCAAGAACTTTTCTTCTTTTCCACTTTTTTCTCTCTCAAACATTCAAGTAAATTTTTTTCCACAAAATTTGCCTTTTTTGTGTTTGGCTGTATCTTTTCTTGCCTCCTGAAAAGTCACGATTTCATGTCAATTCATTTTACCTGTAAACAGCATTTTGTTTCACCATGACAGGAACAGAAAAAGATGAACGAAAAAACAAATCAGAAAAAATAAACCGAAAAGAAAAAGAAATAAGAAGAAATCATTTCAAGTCGAGCTGATGAAAGGGTAAAAATACTAAATCGAATCGGGCCGAAGTTGAATTTTGAGCGAAAAAATTGCAACCAACATTTTGGTTTGAAAAAAGTGTAGACTCGCAAGTTTCCAATGAACATGAAACGAAGTCGAGAAAAGTTGCTTTTGTTGATTCGCCTTTTCAAGTTGATGAGAAGCAGAAAACTCAACAGATTTACAAGCATTTTCTATATAGGATGAAATCTATCCAATATTGATTGGCAACTTCATCTTTTGTTCATCATCATCATCATGTTTCATGCAACTTGTGAGAGAAAAGAAAAAGAAGAAGAAAAAAACACATTTTCTCTATAGGTACATTTCTTTTGATCCTTCATCATAATCATCCTCTGTAAGCACTTGATAACCTCCTATTTCCCAGTAACCAATCTTGCATTAAGCTGACCTTTTAACTATCCCAACGTATCTTCAACTCAATACTTGACTTTTTTTTTACTCACAAAACACTTGCAACAAACATTTTCATTTCCCGTTTTTTTCCCTTCTTCTGTACTTGCATTCAATGCTCACTGTTATAGGCCTTTTCATCTCTAACTTCATCATGATGGTGAACACTGTCAAGTTGAGAAAACGAAATGTGTGTCTTCATTTGCGATTAAAGTTGAGACGAAAAAGTTAACGAGACTAAATGGAAATATTATTTATATTAATTGTTACATTTAACCATTTAGTTTGAATGTTATTTGTTTGTTACATTACAAGATGAAAGTGAGACTTCCTTGATATAATGACTCTCTCACAGGCGACTTCAGGTAACATCAGATGATGATAACAGTCAACCTTGAAAAGGGAAACCTTTTTTTTTGAGGACTGGCTCTGAATAACAATGAATTTCAAAGTCAGAAGGCAAAAGAAACCAGGCTAAAAGTGAAAACTAAAAATTGCTACAAACTGAAAACTCGAAAGGTGAGAGACTTGGACAAAGACAATTAAAGTTCATTGATGGTTAATGTTGATGAGAAACCTATTAATAACGATTAAAAGTATTCTCCATGTTACATTCATTTGCCGTTCTTGTCCAACATTAACTGTTCCATATCATCAGCCGTTTATCTTCATCTCTCGATCTTAATCTATTCGTGAAAACACGTTTGACTCTTTTCCTCTATTCGTCTTGTTTCATCTTTTATTCATTTGAATTTGGTAAAGAGCATTATTGCATGCGCAACAACAAAGGGTAAATTGAATCAACACGAACTTTGCGCAAATTCAATTGAACTCACAGCGTTATCTCGGCTTCATTTGAACGCATCTTGTGCTCAATACTTTCTGGCTAAATTTTATTCTCAAGTTAATTGTAATCTTTGTCTGTTGTTCATTGTTTACCCTTAATGAAACTATCAAATATCAATTTTGAACAAATGTTGAGAAAACAAAAGAAAGCTTTTCTCATTCCATGAATTACATTTTCTTTCCTTTTCATGAGATTCAAGTTTAGAAGCTGGAAAAAAAAAGTGGCCAATTTTAATGAACAAATTTGATTAATTTTGCCGTTGATGGTTTGGAAAAGTAATCAAAGATTTCATTGATTGAGTTGAAAAATTGCTCCGCTCAATTCATTAATTATCTTTTCTCCTTTTGATATAATTTTTCTTCTCATTTTCACTCCCAGTTGGTTCAGTTGTTGAACCTTTTTCTTCTTCTTCATTCCAGCCAAATTGAACCTGTTGATCTACCAGGCAGGTTGAAACATTTGATTACTTTTGCTATTAAGAAACAATTACAGTTTACTTTTTTTTGTTGTAATTAAATCAAATTGAGGGTTTGGTTGAAGCAAGAGGCATTTCAAGTAAATTATGATTAACTTGAAAAAGATTCAAATGTACTGTTAAAAAAGGTAAGAATAGGAAACAAAAGAGGCTAACTGGAAGAAAGAAGATGAAAAGGTAAAGATGAGGCAATGAATGAACGCCAAAAAAAAGAAGACTTTGAATGAGAAAAGACATGATAACATGTTTGGGATAAAGTTGAGGATACTTTTGGAAACTGCACAAAAAAAAGAGTCTTTTCCAGGCAATAAATCAGAATTGTAAAGGATTGATAAGTTGGTAAGATCGTTTCTCATATTGACTTTTATTTGTTCAATTTTAAGTTTCAAGTTGATGCTCTGATGTGGGTTTAAGGCGGAAAGGCACACGATAGTGTCCTTGTCATTGGCGATGAAGATAAAGACGGAAGAAAAAGATTATGTAAAAGAATGGGATGAGGTGAGAAGAGAAGAAAAGAAGATGTGATTTATGCTAAAGGATGGGGCGATGGCTGAGGAAACCTGTGGTGAAGAGCAGAAGGTGACATTAGATGGCGATGATGATAAGGAAGACAAAGACAGTGACTTGGGAAGAAGGTAGGAGATGAACAGTTTGAGAAGAGAGAAAATATTAACAAACAATTTTCTTCTTGGATCAACATTTTTATATTAGATAATAGTCTCATTTTTCATCATCTCCTCTCTGTTTGATCATCATGATGACCAATCACACGATTCAGTTGAAAAGTCAATCTTTGGGTTGCCGGGGAAGGAAAAAAGAAATGAAAAGAAGGGCGAAAAGATGAAAAGAGCAAGAAAAAAACATGAAACAAGGAGAGACAATAAAGATGAGAAAAGTTGATTCTTGGTCTAAATGATGGGTAAAAATGAACTGGAAATCAACAAAACTGATTCCCTTTTCAAAGGACTATCCATCATCTCGACCACGCTTTACCCTAATCATGTGCAACCTTTAACTCCCCTTAAATAGCGTCATTTTCATGGTGAAACTTGAATTGCTAATGAAAGTCAATTTTGTCAAATTTTCTTTCAATCTTTTCTTTCAGTCTTCTTGACCAGTTTTTTGGTTTTGTTTTCACTGTTGCCGATGTTGTTTGTTGCACCAGTTGATTTAATGGACTCGAGATGCTTTTATTGCCTTTGCAATCAACTCGATTGACAACCATTAAACGTTTTAATTCAACTTTTGCTTCTCTTACCGTTCTTTACTGATTATCATCTTGGTGAAACTCATGAAACTCATTGATGGCAATCTCGCAACCAATTTGCTCTCCTTTTGTTAATTAAACTAATAGTTTCTTTTTAATCCAATCACTTAACTTATTGTTCAATTGTCCTTTTACTGTTCATCAGAAGCTTGTTTGAGAGTTTTTTTTTTCTTCTTCTTCTTCTGGTAAATTGTTCAACGTGTTCATGGTGGCTAAATTATGTTAAGAGTTTAACTTTACTCTCATGATGATTCCATTGATCATTAGATAAATCTGTGTGAATTAACTGCTTTTTTTCTGGACTTGTTTGGGTCATCAATGTTGATGGAAAAAAAACAGTCTTGCAAAGTTTCATTTTAACGATTGGACTTAACTAAATGTTACAAATAATGACAAGCTAATGATTAAAGTTCCGGAAACAAGAAAAATGTTCACAGGTAATGTTGCTTTTGCTTACAATCGACAAGTCCATTTTTGGTCCCCTTTTCATTCAAGCTTTATCCATTTTTATCACAACATTATTTTTCCCTCTCTTTTCACAGATCATCAAATTCCCTCAACATTAATCATGGTGAAAGATTAAAGTAAAACTGGTGAATTGACTGATAAAATAGTAAACTGATTAGTAAATGAAAGGGAAAATGTTGAAATTACATGGGAAAGAAAAGATTATCTCAACAGTTGAGCTTGAAAAGTGATAAGTTGCCTTGAAGTAACATCGTAAAGTAAAAATCTGTTCAACCATTGGGTCAATGTTGTTGTGATGAAACAACTGCATCAACTTTGACGATTAAAATGATTGAAATTGAACTGATTCATATGGAATTACGCCTTTGCATTTCAGAGCAACTTGTGACTTCTGTATAAAGATGTCATTTCCTTGTAATTTTCGTTACGTGATCTCTTTTGAGCGCTCATTTCAAATCGTAAGTTCATAAACTGTCTTCACGTGTACTTCATTTTCGAGTTTTTCGTCTTACTGGAGCGCTCACCTCTGAACTACAATTGTAAAAAATTTTTCATCAAATCAGAATGATTATCCTTAACAGCGAAAATCATTGGATTGGATCAACCGTTTCAATACACGATTTAATTACTTCCCCTTTAGCTCGCATAGATGTCAGCACTCCAAAAAAAAACCAAAAACTGGAGGAGTGACTGTAATTTGACATTTTTGTTTTTAAACTTTTTCGAGTTCTGAGCCGTATCTCGATGATTATCAGTGATGGACATCAAAAACGTCAAAAATGCTTCGTAAATTCTTGAATGCCCTTCAAATGACTTCTTAAAGTTGAGAGGGGAAATTGAAGAAAAATGACCTCAGATGACCTTGAAATTTGATAAAGCCTTTATTTCAATATAACGTTTCCTATGATATTTAGTTCGTTAGATGTCTTGGTGACAAAACGAAAATTGGATTTTCAAATAACATTATCTGAGCAAAAATCTTGACTTTGTTTTACCACGCTCAGTTAATAAAGTTGTCTCTTACCTTGCAACTTCTATCATGAATCACTGTAAGCCCGCTTTTCACGTTACAATATGATGATGATATTTAAATAGTGAAGAGTGTGCTAAGGGCCATTGGACATGTTGGTTATGCATCTGAGTTTGATGTTGCTGGTTATGATTAGATCAAGATAGCCATTCATCTGTCTTTTGAGATTGAACCCCCTTAAAAAAGGCTCAATGTTGAGGCACAATTTTGGCGTCTCTCATGATGAATAAGCAGAAAACTGATTCTTTGAATTTTCTTGAATTGGTGTGTGTGTGTGTGTTTTATGAATATTATTAATATTAGAAATGTAAGTTATTAAAAAGGATCATCTTAGGCGTGCCGTGCGTAAAGAAGAAATGAAAAACGATGAAGCCTGAAAATTTAACCTAACCTATTATTACCTGAGTATCGTTCTGGCCACTCGTTATACTGTCCACACTCCCTTATCTTACCTTTTTAATTTCACCCTCAGGGAAGGAAAATGATTCTTGATTCTCATCCTTTTCTTTTCTTTTATCTTAATCTTCTCTTCATTCATCTCCCACGCTGTGCTTTTGCCAAATTGAGAGAGTAAAGATTGTGGTCCATCTGAGAGGAGGAAAAAAAAGAGCCAAAATGTTGATTAGATAATGTAAAAATATGCAAGCACAGAAAATGAAATAAAATGAAAAAATAGAGAAAATCGTCTCCCTATCTCTCTCTCTCTCTCTTCACATCTTCTGCTCAGTTCAGCTCTTGTAGCCTGCATGATCATTATCAATAAAACTGCAGCCAGCATCTTCAGAATCACCAGAATTACCATCATCAGCTAAATAAAGTTCAAAGACCGTTCAAGGTTTTCAGTAGAGTCTAGTTTACTGTTGGCTGAAAAGCAATAATGCTACTGTTATAATTGATTTTCAACTTTCATCTCTTGGCCTTCTTTTTCAGCATTTAATTGAATAAAGTTTAAAATTTTATTACAGTCTGCTTGTTGGGAACATTATGAGGGAATGAGCGAAACATCAAAGCGATTGGACGATACACGCTTTCGTTTGCTCAAAATCCATAAAACTCGCTATTTACTGAGACGAATGAAGACGGTCGAGCTGTATATATACGAGCCGTCTTGTATACCATTTAATTAATCCTCAAAATCGTTAGGTAAAGGCAAAGGCTTTCTCTATTGACAAAGTTGACTAACTTTTCAAAATCCGAAGAAAAACCAACTTCTTTCATATCACTCGGAACGGTAATCGTACAAAATTCGTTGCCATTAAAAGCATCCATCAGTCGGGATTTCACCGAACCTTTAGCATAACTTTTACCAAACAGCAAACTCGACGATTCGTTATCAGATTGAGCAAAAGTGAAAAGTTGAATGATTTTGGAATGTTGAAGCACAATACAAGTCGAAAGTGCAAGGAAAAAGTTCCCTTCAAGACGCCAATTTTCGAGAAAAATATTGAGAAAGTTGATTAAAATCGAAATGTCCTCTAATTTTTTTTCTCATCTTTAATTTAATAGACTTGAACTGATAGATTTAAAAGAGAACAGTTTTCAACCTTTGCCTTATAAATTGGTAAAAATTTTCACGCAAAAAATGGAACCAAAAAAAAAAGAGAACAAAATGTTTTTCCTTTTTTTTCCATTTTGCACACTTTTCGTTGCATCGTCAAGTTTGTCAAGTTTAATTGTTGAAAGTGACGTAACTTTTGGCACACCAGTAACCTTTCACTTTCAAGTCTACTTTTGAACTTGAAAACGTGGGACAAAAGTTGTGAGCTAAAGTGAAGTGCTACAGAAGAGGCGACACATTTTGATAACTGAAAAACTGACAGTAAAAATTGGAAATTTTCTTCTTCTTTTTGTTTCTATGTCAACAACAGTGTAATTGATGATGATGCTTATTCTGATGGTGAACACGATAACAGAGTGAAACAACATCTCTCAACAGGTTGACTGTGCTCGGTCCAAGCAATAGTCAAATGTAGAAGCAAGATAATTTAGATAAGATATAATGGCAAGTTTGCAAAGTTGGGTGTGCTTCTTTCAACCGGAAAGGGATCTCACCATGTTTAACTAGCTTGTCATATTTAACCACTTCACAGGTTTACTTCCTTCTTTACCTTGGCACATCATATTCATCATCATTTCCACCATTGAACTGTTCAATTACAAGTCTCAAGGTTGATAAATTGAGAGTAAAAATTTAAATAACTTGAATGGTAAATGAAGGAAAATAAGATGAAAAAGAAGCTTCTATCAAATTTGACAACAAACATTTTGATTCGATCCATCATGTTGATTTCAATTGAACATTCAATAAAATGGAATCTCTTTTTTTTTCTTTCTTCTCTTCTAGATTTTCTTTCCAACAATCATTTTAACAATCTTGTGCTGCTGCCATTTTCATGCTTCATTATTGGATATCGTGATAGCCATTCATTTGTATCGTCTTCTGAACCATTATTCATGAAACAGTTGAAAATGCTGAATGAATCAGTGTATAGAGAGAAGAAGAAAATTATGGAAAAAAAATTGGAGTTTAAATTGTTTCTCAATTTTGCCCCAGCAAATGAATCAAAAGTATAATAATGTATTTACCGTTCAAACAAAATTAAGCAATGTCACGTTCCGTTCATTTTTCCCATGGACTTTACATGCCAAACGGAAGTTGATTCAAAAACAATAACAGCAAACGCAAACGTGAACGTGAACTCAGAAGCAACCCTAAAAATGATCAACTGGGAAAACAGTGAGTGTTGGTGTAAAGTGAACATTTCAATTGTTCAACAACAAAAGTGTTAACAACAAGATTGGCAACTTCAAGTTTGTCAACTTTCTCGACTGCTCATTTTGGATCATTAAATTTTATCAAAAAGTCATTTTTCAATTTTTGCTTCTTTTTCTAAATATAACAACCTTTGATTTATTGATCACTTTAATGCTGCTTATTATGCACATTGCATGATATCGATAAAAATTTTATCGCTTTATCTCAGATTCATTTGAATATTGAAAAATGAGTATTGTTCATCAGCCAAAATCAAGATTGCAATGACGCCACCAAAACCGGCAACTCGAGTCAAGTATTTTGATATATCGAACCAGCTTTTGTTTTGAGTGAATCTTTAAATTTTGAAGAGACACTGGGAAAGCACCTAAAATCTCGTCTCAGAAACAATCGTCAAAAGTAAGGTAACATTGAAACTGTCGAGAAGCCGAGAAAACCTCGAAAATTATTCTCATATAAACCCAAAAGACTTTGGTTGATAAATAAAAGGTGACCTGTTAGTAAAGTCCTTGGAGATTTGGAAATTTCAGCGATTTAAACGCGTCGTAGAGAGACAAATGGTACACATGATTTTGATTGGCAAACTTTAATTATATACATAAAAGTGAAGTTTCGATCTTATTTTAAGATCAATCTGATCGACTTTTTACACTTAAAAATTGAAAGATCTCTTTAAAAACATGGGCTTTCGAGACAATTTTGGCAGGTCTGGAGATTATTTATGGCGTTCATGAGTGTTTTTCGGCGCTCACATAATTGGGTTTGTAAAAATCGAAAATCGATTAGAAAAATTGATCTCAGTGAAAGCTTGAAATGTTAACACATAGCGCAATTGTATAAATCATCTTTTCTTGAACGGAATTTAAATGAGCGTTTTTAATAACTTAGGTTGCCCAAACCCATGTTAAAACACAAAGGAATTGAGATGCGAAGAAAGGTTGACGCTTAAAGCCTTCTACCTGAAGCAAGCTCGAAAGGATTGGACTCATTACAAGAATCAACATTGAATGAGACCGAATCGAGCAAAAATTCAATCATTCCATTAATTCATTGATACATTCGAAAAACTTTGACGAATCAACTTCATTTAAGCTTGATGCGGGCTCTCTAATAGGTCGCTCTTCATGTAGTAAATAGTTATAAAAAAAGGAAATATCGAGCGCAGATTGAATTTGAAAAATGTTGGAAAAAATTTACATTTCATTTTATTTTGAAATTGAAGATCATTTTCTCGGTCAATTTATGGAATCGAACTGAAATAGGCTTTGATTAGTTTGCTCATTATTTAGGGTTTAATGCTTTCATCGTCCAACTCATAACTCATTCAGATAATCTTCAATTTACTTTCATTCATATTCTCTTCTCTCACAACACACAAGTTGCGTTTTGAATAATGAAACAAAAACTTGTAAACTATGAAAGTAAACTTACCTGATCAATTATGAATACTAATGCCAGTTGAAAATCAGTGTCAACTTGAAAAAAAACAGAGTTGCGTTTGTCATTGTGTTTAATCAATAATCATCAGCAAGTCTTTCATGTCATCACAGTTTATTAATTACACGTCAAGACTAGAGTTTGAAAAGTAAAAACTTGCGTGACACTTTATCAACACTCGCACCTATCATTTAAAATATTACCTTTTCTCTGCGAGAAGAGACAAACTAATTTTCAACTTTCAACTTTCAACAATTGAATCTACTAATGAATACAATCGTAAAAAAACTGTGTCATCATGATTGGCCAATTTAAAACCGCAAAACACTTGAAATACGATAAAGGGGAAAAGTTGCGCTCAAGTCGAGTTTAAAAAGTCAAAACTGAATCAAAAGTTGGCCAGAAACAGTCGTCGAATTGAAAAATATGGTGCAAACTCATTTTCACTTTAAGTTTCTACTCACTTTTAGGTTAAACATTTCAGGAAAGCCGAAGACGATTTAACTCAATTTAACCTCTTTTGTGTTAAACTGGGCTCAAAAGTTGACGCAAAGTTGATTACAAAAATGCAAATTGTCCGTATAATTTAGTGGCCAATTTACTGTCTTTCAACTGGCCTTAACAAGTTTCAAGATTTGTATTCTTCCTTTTCTTTCCAAAGAAGAAAACGAAAAGAGAGATTAAAGGTAATGAAAATAAGTTGCAGGTAAAGGTGTTAAAAGTATTTTCAATCGGATCAAAGGTGACCATTGTTGCGATGAAAGGCAAAAGGGCTGAAAAGAGATTAACTAATTATAAAGGGAGGAGAAAGGTTGAGGTGTCCACAGGAGAGAGAAAAAAAGAGGTAAAAAAGGTGAAGAAAGATCGGAGGAGAGAAGAGGAGAAAAAAATGCAATACGAAAACAAAGCGATAAAGGTTGACCATAATGGTGGGTAAAGTGAAAGAGTTGAACGGTAAATTGAGAACAAAATTGGTTCATTCACCAAATGATTAGTTGATAAAAGGTATGGAATGGTAAGCAGTGAATAAACAGAAATTAGTTGCTCCAACAAAGAGAATCAATGTTTGTCTCCTTTGAGAGATTAGACAATGAAACTCGCTCGGCTCACCAGATCGAACCTGTGAACCTTTTGTCAACACGAAACACTTTTGTATTGAATGTGAATAGAATCAGTGACAATCTTAAGCTTTATCCTTCTTCTTTTCATCTCATTCATCTTCCACCCTCTCACTCATTCAACACCCTCTTCTCCATTGGGAGACCTCCGGGTGATCTATTATGTCCCTCACTCTCTATGTCCAAAAACTCTTAAATAAACTTTTCTTTTCGCCTTCGAAGAGAGAGAAAAACTTTTCCACTGTAAACGGCAAAACGCAAATGATTAGGTTGACAGTCAGTTCTGTGATCACTTTTTATCACGGCAATTGTAATACTTTGGTAATCATTATCATACTTGTGATTATTATTTATTGATAATACTTATTGTGATTATTTGAATAACTTAAAGATTTACTCGATTCGTTGTTATGAAAACTTTGTTTTTTTTACTCTCTCTCTCTCTCCACTACTCACTTCAATAGTCATAAACAAAATATTTATGTTGACCATTGATGATGGTAAGTGGTCATTTCCTATTTATCAATGATATTGTTGTCCATTGATATGTATTTACAAGTTTCAAGTTTACTTTTGCACACTCGAGTCCATCTTAAATCTTGAGCTTTTGTATCGTTTCAACAACATTTAATTTACTTTTGTTGCCTTTTGCTTTTGCATTTCAATTTTTAACCCAAACTTGGTCAAAAGTCTGATCAAGTTTACTTCGCGAGTAGAGAGATTAAAACTAACATTTTTGAATCACGATTTTAACATGAAAAGAAGAAACATGAGAAAAGGTAAAAATTTTACTCTTGACCAGAAGAGAAAATATTGACAAAAGATAATGGAAATGATGGCCAATGTTGTTTTTGCCCTTTTCACTTTAATCACCGCAAGTATCATTTACCATGTAAACAAAGAGTAGATTAAGGTAATAAATCAGGTGAAAAAGCAGGAGGAAAAAGTAAAGGTAAAAATTGTCATCGGAAGTTGAGAGTTGAACATTTTAATTGAAAATATTTTTACTGGAAAAACGTTTTTCACTCGTGAAAATGTAATAATAAAGAGATAATGAAGAGATGAACTTTAACCAAAAAATCAACAAGTAATGAAGGTTAAAGTTGGCAAGAAAATGAAGAAACAGAAAGTTGGCCTTTTTTTTGGTTACCTTTTTCACTATAAATCGTTTTGCTTTTTTTGGTTTAACTTGTTTGCTAAATGATTAGCTGATGATTTATTTGATGGTTATTTAAACAGAAACAAACAGAAGCACAAATTGTACAATGAGAAGGTAAAAAAGAGAGAGAGAGAGAGAGAAAAGGAGAAGAAAAGTTTGCAAAATTTCAATGCATTTCATTGCAATGTTGCACTACAATTGAAGTAAAAATAGGTTAACTAGGGAAGAGCGAGAGAAGAGGAAAAGGCAAAGGTGAATAGGCAATGATTGTCTTCATTCATCATCATTGATAACAAACGGTCAGCTTTGTACATCTATTGACAGTCCATTATGGCCTTTGCAATTTAACGCTGGTTTGTATCACAGATTTCAGTGAATGCATAAAAAAATGGTAAAGTATCAAAAAAGTGCAATAAGGTAACCCTCGAACAACTTTTCTCGTTTTTTTTGGCTCGTTTTCTTCTTCTCTCTTTTTCCCTCTGTTTTCGTGTCCATTTGTGCTCTTTTACTTGGCCGTTGCAGTCAATGTGTCAAGAAGGGAAATGATGAAGAGCAACTATTATTTTATTACAGTCATTATTATTGTTATTACTGTGCATATGAATAGAAGGCAATGTTATTACATTAAACGATCAAACCAATTGTTTAAAGAAACTGTTGAGTTTTGACTTTTGCTGTTTCCTAACTTGCTGCGCTTGTTGCCCTTTTTCAATGAATTTCAAAGTCGACCTTTTGCCGACTTTTTCCTTGTTGGTTTAATGGAAATTTCATTCTTTACTCTTTCTTTTTCTTCCTTTTCCCTCCAAATTGAGACTGATTGACTGATGATCAATCACTGCTTTTTATCTTCCTTCATCTTTTCCATTTTTTTCTTCATCTTTTTTTCTTACTCTCTTCGCCCTTTATCATCACTGAGACTTACTGTTTACCAATGAGAGTCTCTTGTTTGTCTTTGATTTTGGGTAAAGAAAAGGAAAAGGACTTTTTCTTCTTCTTCTTCTTTATGTTTGACTTTGGTTTTTCAAGATTTTTCTCATGATTATCATTAAACTTGCCTTTCGCCTCATTTTCATCTTTAAGATTTAATATCAATTATGATTGTCAACTGGATGATGATATTGTTGACAGCACGTGTGACTTGAATCAAATTATTTACATTCACCATGTTGATCTTTGTTCCGGTTTAATGGTTTAATAAAGGGCGGACAATTGCCATCAATTTTCAGTTTCAAGCTCAGCTTCTTACCCATGATTATTGTGTGAATAGGTTAACCAGGGAGGAGAAGAAGAAAAGATAATGATTGCGATAATCAGACTACATGAGATGATTGAAAGGGTCGCATGGTTGTCACGAGTGATAAGAAAAAGGAGTAAAAAGGTTTTTCAATGGATGACAATAATCTCAATGATATTAATTTCAATGAATCCAGGTTTACCAAGGGATTGCACGTAAAAGATGGCAAGCAAACGGATCAAGGAAAGATGAAAAGATGAAAATAATGAAAAGACGATGATGATGATGATACCAATAATAATGATGATATGACAAAATGAGATGAAATGAAAGGAAAAATTTGACTTTTCCAGTTTTTGTGGTTTTCTCATTTTGATACATTCGATGACAACCCGAAAAAGTATGAAATGCAAGAAAGGGAAAGATGATAATGAGCATATAATGATTAACAGTTGATATTCACTGTAAAACGTATCAAATAAGTTGAAAGGGAGGAAATGATATTATTGGTTTCTGATTACCTCGTGATTGTTTGAACATAATAACAACTCAAATTTACTCAAATATACAATCAGGCTTGCGATAACCTAAAACGCTTGACAAAAGGTTGACAATATTTTCCTCTCTTCTTCCCTCTACCTTGTTATCAACCCATTGTATTTATCATTAGCTTCCAGTTACTATTGAAGGTACAAAGAAAAGACTGATGATGATAGGAAATAATGTTTAATGGAAGAAGAGATAAGAAGAGAAGAGAAGAGAGAAAAAAAAGTTGATAGAAACGTGATTCCGTTGAGCTGAAAAATTGCACTTTCAATGTTGACTGAATGAAGAGAAGAGGGAAAGTTAAAAATTAAATGGGTGAGTCTATTCAATTTTATCGTCATTTATCTGTTTCGCTTTCGCTTCTCCTTCTGTCTCTTCTTCCCTCGGTAAAAACAATCAACCTTTTCTGGTAATTAAATTTATCTCTCTTTCACTAATTAGCTATCACTAGATACTTTGTGATGTTAACTGGTCAAACGGTTGTCAGGTAAACAGCAACTCCCTTGACTATGGCGGTTGACCAGAAAAAAAAGCAACAAAAAAAAACACTTTTATCCTCATCAGTCAATATTGAACATTTTGATACTTTATTTCATAAACAGTGTTTCATCAGAAGCGATAATCATGATTGCCTACTTATTGCACTCATTTTTTTTGCTTTCTTCTGTTCGCCCAACGTAACAACCAAAATAATGGGTTACCAGAAAAAAAAAAGTTAGTTATACCTGAGTTGCTTTTGACAACTTGGGAGGAGATTTTTGGCAATTTTACGTTTTGTTTGTTTACTTGTTTACCTGAGTTTTGCTTTTTTTTACAGTTTTGTTTGTTGCTTTGTTTAAGGTTTAACCTTTCATTTGAATCTGTCAGTCATCATAATGATCATGATTTGCTTTCTCATTTGTTTCACCTTTTTCTCGCTTTCCCTTCTCTCAGTTGTGTTGGTAAAAGTTTTAATGAAATGCTATTAAAGGTTAGATAACAATTGATGAGCTACTATTATCAGCTAATTTGATAACATGAAATTTATCCGCATCAACATCTTTCGCTTTATCCCGCAACTTCTAATTCATTCATCACTTGTCATTTCACTGTTTTGGTCGGTTCACCTTTCAGTTTGAAAATAGAGTAAAAATGTTTACTTTTTTTAGAGAAAATTTTTAAATCTTTCTTTTATTTCGACAATTTAAATGTTCAGCTTTAACTTTGGCTTTAACATTTACTCGGTAAATATTCAACATTAATGGAAAGTGGGTGAGACTAATTAGACAATCGTTAATCAAAATTTGTCTGAAAAACCATCAATTCTGAAGCAATTTGATGATCCATTATTTCATGTCAACACTGATCAGTTTGAATAATCAATTTAAACATTATAATGCCTTCTGAAACGAAATTGTCTTTCATTCAACAGATTTTCTGGTTTAACCTGTCAATTCACTTGGATTCAGTTTAATTGAAAAAACTTTGTCAAAAGGAAAAGATGAAAACTCTAAACTCTACATTCAGTATGAGGCACTCAACATGGAAACAGTGTCTGAGTTTTCATTCACTGATGAGTAAAGTATCAAAACATGAAATGTTGAATGAATCAGGTTATTTACATTATTAGATAAGAAAGAGTCTCGAGAAGTACATGGGGTTAATCTGAATATTTTTGTTGAATTTTAATTTGAATGATTAGTATTTGAAAGTTGGAAAATGGTTTCATTTGCATGGAATGAAGTGAATGCATGAAATTGAGCAAAAAATGAAAGAAGCTTTTCATGTCAAATATGTTTACTTTGCCACGGATTACATGACAATTAAAGATTAATTTGGAGTAAAATGAAACTTTTAAAGTTAATTTTGTCAACCAAAAGTATCCCTAATCGCCTTACTTTACCAGAATGATTAACATGAATTTAATGGCGCAAGCGTTGACAAACTGAGCATCGACTCAACTGACTTATGACAGTTTCAGTTAATTGTTTCACTCAACAATAAATAATTAACTTATATTGACTTTTGGTGAATCCACTCTAACTTGGTATTCAAGGTTTAATGCAAAAATGTTAACCAAAAAGCACAAGAAAAAGGTTAAGTGAAAGGAAAACAACAAACAAATCATTGTTGAATCAATGAAATGTTATTTGTAAATAATGTAATTAATCCATGATAGTCACAGGTAATTTTCAAGTGTTGGTAAACAAGCAAAAGTAACAATTGAAATGGAAGCCGAGAAAAAAAAAGTTAAATAGCTTGTTAACTTGTTGGTTAAGGAGTTAATCATCATCATTAGCATCATCTTTTTGTTGCACGCAAAAACGCAAAACTGAGCAAATAAAATTGCTCCTCGATTAAGCTAATTATGAAGTGAGCAAAGAAAAAAGTAAAGTGTAAATAAAAGTAAAAAACAATTGAACGAAAGAAGAAGAAGAAGAAGAAGAAGAAAAGGTGAAAAATTGAGTTGAAAAGTTTCAAGAAATGCTATGTTTTTTTTTCCGATGAACCCATCAAGATGATTAAACTGATGAGAAGAAAAATGTTTATTAAGAAAAGCTAATTCACTTTGCCTTGTTTCTCTTGTGCTTCTTTGCTGGGTTTTGTGTGATTACGCTTCTGTTGAGTAGCGTCTATTGTTTCGCATGATTGAGCCAACATTTTGTGGGATACCAAATCATCCTTGCGTGTAAAAAGAGGCTCACTCATAGTCAATATTCATTCATTCATTTCACTGACTAAGCCTCAACTTAAGCCTGAATAACCCTGTGCAACTCGACTGGAGTCACTCACTCCTTTCCCTTTCACGAGTTTGTACATCAACAGAGAGGCTTAGCGTGTAACACTGGAAAACCTATTTTTAAACCAATATTGTCACAACAAGCTGAAAAAAAAGTAAAATGAAACGATAAAAAGATATCCAAATTACCTTTAATAATATAATTGCATTTTTCGTTTTTTTTGTGACATTTCAATTCATTTCTCTTTCCTCTTTTTTTTGTGTTACATTTTTATTATTAATTATGTTAACAAACTTGATTTTGTTTTCATTCATCATGAAACTTGATTCATTAAAAAATCTCTTCTTACCTTTTTCCAACTTGATCAACTTTTTGCACATTTTCACTTTTATCCACTTTCATGATGATTCTGATGGTGATCCTGATGGTGATTCTGATGAGGGTTTTGGTTGGTAATTTTGACGTTAATTTTGATGACTTTGCCTGGAGATGAGATTTTTTTTTCTCAATCTTTTTTGTACAACTTTCTGTGATGCCAAATGAGAGAGTTTTGAGTGCAAATGGTCAAATCTCACCTTTAAGGTGAAAAAGTATTCAAACTTTGAATTTGCTTTTAAAACCATTAAAATGCATTCCAAACCTGTAAACAGTAAACATTTCAATTCATTTTTTACCTTTTTTTCTGCACTTTTTGCTGTTGTTTTTTTTACAATTGCTAAATATAAATTAAAGTCAATCTCCTTTTTGCTTATTTTTCTTCCTCATCTTCAGCTTCTTACTCAACTCGGCTTGACTTGTAAATCATTCATAAATTACCTTAAAAAAAGAACTTTAAGCTTGTTCTCTTTTAACAGTGGAACAAAAGTAATAATACTCACCTTGTTACCTGAAAGATGAACCAGTAAAGATGCTTGTAACTTGTTGTTTACCGCTTTTCCATTTTTTTACCTGTTTTTTGCTTCTTCTTTACTTTGTTGGTTGATAAGTTGAAAGGAAAATTTAAATTACCCGCCAATATATCATGTTTGTTAAGGTTGATTAAGAAGGCAACTGAGCTGAATGAATTTGCAAAATGAATTCCAGAATTGATGAGCTTCTTAGTTGGTTGAAAGACACAGAAAGAAAAAAATGATGAAATTAGAAATTCAGTAAATGATAATTCATTGGGACGATATAAACAGGGCTAAGCTGATTAAAACTTACTTAACTCATTAGATGAAAATTATATGCTTGGTTAGTTAAATTGATTGAACAGCTTAATCATCTGATTGACTCTTTTTTTTTTGCTTCTCATTTCAGGGTTAAATGGTTCATTTTTATGGTTCACTTTCGGTATTTTACTTCGTTTTACTCTTGTTAATAAAGTTTCATTGAATGATGATGATGAGCAAACCTTGAAATCGCATTGTGATTCAATCAGTAACAGTAATCAAGCTGCAAATTTGATCAAGGTTATCATTGATTCTCAATGATTTTACATGATGGTCAATATTTACTTTAAAGTTTAACGGGTTTACCTGTTGAGAGTTGATTTTTTTTCGTGCTTTATCTGTTGATTTACTTGATAAATGTTGATCAATTAATTGTCTTTATACATTTGTCAAAAGGCAAAGTAAATTGAATAAATAATTGATTGATTTCAAGTCAAAAGGTAGAAAAAGAAAAGTTGATTTATCGACTTTTAATGAGTTGAAATATAAATTTGTTAAACTCATTATTAAATTATGTAAGCGGTTTAGTTAATTAATGAAAAATAATTTAAGTGAATTTAAATTTTAATTCAAATGCTGAACAAAAAAAAATGAAATGCAATAAAGATGTAGATGAATATCTTGCAGCAAAGTGTGTGAAACTAAAAAATGTGCAATTAGTGAAATGAATATCATGAAAATGAAAACCATTTTAAACGTGACAAGTACCCTGAGTGGGGCTCGTATTTGATGGGACGAGGCTCACTTTGTTAGGTTGAAGGATGAGCAGCCTTCAGTCAAGGTTACGCGAAATCGGCAAATAAATGATTGAAGTAAATAAATGTCATAAAAAGACCCTCTTTGTGTGCCAACTTTGATCCGACAGGGTTGACCTTGTTAGGTTGAGCTCATTCCTTATAGCCTGAAAGATTCAATGAGCAAATGATGCGATAGTAAAGGAAATAATAGTAATCATGATGAAAATACTCAGAAGATAAATGTAATAATGAAGATGGCAAAGATGATGAGAATGATAAAAATAATGGTAGAAATGAAAATAGACTTTGTGTGAAAATGACCCTAAATAGGTATAGCACTTGATGGGAAGAGGTTTACTCTGTTGGGTTACAAAGTTTTCCTTGCATTGCCTTTACGCAACCGGCTAATGAAACGAAATGATGGTTATGATGATGAGGATGAACGGCATAAAAGGAGAAAAGGAGATGAAATTAACTGATGAAATTGCAGAAGCAAATAGTGATGAGCGATGATGAAAAAAAAGCTAGATGGACAATCAGATAAAAGATGCATAGATAGGTAACTAACAAGATCGTGAGATGAAGAGAGATTTTACAATGAAGAGTCAAGATGAGAAATGCTACTGTAAAAGAAGTTTCTCATCTTTTTTTTTTCATCATCTTTCAACATGTTCTTTTCATTGTAATGTTTGAGCATTTTTTAAGTTGCTCATTATAATGTAAGTGAGTTTTGGTAATAAAAATTGAAAGCAAATAAAACTAGGTAAAGAAGAGGATGAAGATGATTGAAAAAGTATTATAAAAAGAGAGAGACAGAGGAAAGGAAACCTTGAAGAGTTTGATGAACAACAAGAAGAAGAATAGTGAGGAAAAGAAGAAAAGTTATTTATTCTTGGCCCCATGTAGGTTCTGTTTGATGGCGCGAGCCGATGCGATGATACTTATAAGGATAAAATTTGCATCATCTTTACTTCTTCTGTCAACTTGTTGTTTCACCCTTAAAGCAGGGTAAGGAAAGTTGGATAAAATTATCATCACATGAAAAGTCCAGTCCTGCAAGTTGAGAAGCGAGAAATAAAAAACGAAAATGTAAAATGTGAACAATACAAGTTATGCAAAATAAGATGAAGAAGCATCCCAGCACAAAAAAAGTATGATTACGATTAAAAGTTGTACAACAAAAAAAAAGTATTGCAAATACCTTTTGTAGTGAGGGTTACTTTAATTTTGTTTTTTCTAGTTGAGCTTCTGGCTACTCTTGTGTTCATTGGATGTTTGCAGACAACAAACGAACCATGTGAGTGAATGAAGTAGATGATGAGGATGGATTGTGATGAAGAAGGATGAACAGAAGAGGAGAGCAAAAATCAGCATAAAAATGGTCCATGAGAGTAAAGGACTACTGAAAAAGAGTCTCTCAATGGATGAGAGAAAAGGTAAGCCGCAGTTTGCTGTTAACACTCATTCAAATGTCTTTTTAACATATCGACCGTGAATACCTTTGCATCTCATCGGATTCTCATTTAAATATCATTATAATTGCTAATCAGATGAGATTGAACAAGAAGAGAATCTTACATTTTTTTTTTCTCTCGTTTTTTCATTTCCTCTTCTTCAGCGCACCAACAAAAAAAAAGTTGCACGGTAAGTTGTACCATTGAACCGCACCCGAGAGACTTACCAAGTTAAAGACTACTAAATAACGATCTTTACAGAGATGCGCTTGTTAGACAGAGTTAAAGGTTTAACAATTCCGGTCACAGAGGGAGAGAGAGAGAAACACAGATTAAACGAAAGTGTGGAAAAATAGACGAAAAGAAGAAGAAGAAACAAATCAAAGTTGGCCTCAAACAGGATGATAACTCAGGTAAAAATGCATTTAAATTATGCATTCGCAAATTTCGTTTGAAAAGCAAAGTAAGCATCAAATAACGAGAAGAAGAAGAAGGAGAGAAAAAAATGAATATATCATCCACAGTTTCCGGTTTCACAAAGCAAACAGCTTCTTCATCTTCATCTTGTTCTTTATTTCGCCCTTTTCCTGTCTTTGCTTAAAGCGTATTCATGATGAAGATAATGATGATGTTGATTACCTTGATGGTTTTTTCTTCTTCTTCTTCTTTCTCATTCTTGGTGAAGAAGAAAAATTTTTTTTCTCTCTTACTTTTTTTTTCTTCTTCTTTCACTGCAACTCAACTGGATAAATATTTTGATAGATGTCACTAACATGCAATCAATCAAGCTAATTTGTTGTCTTACCTTGTTAATATAATTTGGCTCATCTTGCTCTATCAGTCTTGATATCTTGAGCTTTACAATCATTTGTTGCTGTCCATTTCCTTGGTTCAATTGTTTCACTCAACATTTACATGATATTCATCAGCTAATCATCTCATCAGTTGTGTTTACATATTTAAATCATTCTTTTTTTTCTCTTCTCATTTTTTCTTGCAAAAGCTTTTGAGCATTTGGATGAAAATTGAAGAGGAAGAAGAAGAATCAGAAAGAAGAAGAAGAAGAAAACGAGAAATTACAGATTAATATCACATTGGATAGTTGTTTTAGTGAGAAATGAAGACAAGGTTGAAAATGGTGACTTGATATTGAGTATCTGCAGCAAATCACAAGATAACATGAAAAGGAAATTATTGAATTACCTTGATATTTGTTGTTGTTGCTCATGTTTACGGGTAAACAGGTAAGTCAGTGATGGCCATTGATCAATATCTAAGAGCTAATAAAGAGCAATTTACCTTAACTGATACTAACGGTGCTGTCAGTGGATCAATGATCAAAAGTGTAAAAAACATGATTCGGCACAAAATGAGCATTTCTTTTGTTTCTACTGCGCTCTTCTTTCCATGCTTTAATAGATTGATACTCATCCTTGCATCGACTCAACTCGCCAGGTAAACAATGCACACCCGAATAGGGTAAATGTACAAAAAAAGAAGAAAAAGCAAAAGCAAAACGAAAACTGAAAGAGTAGGAAGAGGAGAGAGAGAGAGAAAAGGCATTTTCGTTTTTTCTAAAAACACGAAAATGTTCAATCAAAGTGTAGCTAACTGATCATCATGATGAATCTAGTAATTGAGGGAAAACCATGATGCTCCATCATGCAGGAGCAAACAAAGAACAAGGTAAATGAGCAAAAAGTTCTGATGGCCTTAAGTTTTCTCTAACGATGACTGAGCAAACAAAACATTAAAGTGATTGTTACAAAACAAGATTGGGAAAAAAACAATGAAAATTTCAATTTCTCATGACGAGTTCATTCTGTCCAACAAGGTAACGATGAAAAGTAGAAAAGAACCAGTAAAAGAGTGAAAATTTTTCGCTCTTCATTTTTCTCTTTTTACTTTTTTTGGGTGAAAATTTTTTTGGTAAAAAAAAGCAAACATGATAATCATCATTAAAATGGTTGATGATATCACACATGATTTGGAAGATGATGTTGATCCAAGCGTATCGCCAACACAACGGACGATATTAATCATTTGCTTAGCCTCAAGTTTACCTTTCAATTTTAGCCTCATTTTCCGTTCAACTTTTTCTTTCCAACTCTTGATATTCCTCGAGTTTTTTGGCCAAATTTTTATTTCTCTTTTTTTTACCTTTTATTTTGTCAATCATTGAGTTATTAGTGACAACTTTTGGACACTCATTTAGTAACCTTTCTGGTCATTTGTTCATTGCAACTCCCACTCAACATAATTTGTGCCTCGTCGCTCATCATCCAAACCATTTTCAACTCTTCAAACAAAATTACTCTTTACTTTCAGCTTCCATGGTTGAGATACCACCAAACCTGGTTTACATGATTTTGCAAGAAATTTTCCTTTTCTCTCTTTTCTCTTTACCCATTCTGTTTAATCAGGAATCATGTGCACATTAACAGAATTGAACTGCACTCCTTTGAACACTAAATCAACCAAGCAGGTAAAAGAGGCGAACAAGAAAAAAAGCACAAACAAAGGTAATTATCAAGTTGAATGGAAAAGAGTTAAAGTCAATTTTCAACCTTTTCACAGTTACCATTGTAAAGCGTTAGGAATAAGTTTTAAATGTTAATCAATTTTTTAGAGAAAGAAAAAGGAAAAAAAAATCTTTTCTCAATTTTATTTCACCTTTTTTCCACAAACTTTACATTTGTTTCCATGTTATAATCAAGTTGTCATTGAAAACTTAATTTAACTGAAAAGGTTGGAGAGATGCTTTTTGTTTCATCAAATATTAAAACATAATGATGAGTTATTAAGTGGTGAATGTGTTTTGTGTTTGCTGTTCAATTGTAAAGTGTAAAGACATGTTTACTGAGCAAAATAACAAATATTAGGTTATGATAAACACACTGTGATTATCCTCCTATTTGATGATGGGTTTTAACATTTCAACTAACATGTATTTACAGCTCATTAATCTATCTCTTTCCGTCTCTACTTCCCTCCCACTTTACTCCTCCTATTCCACCTCCTTTCTACTTATGTCTATTAAATTGTGTGCAAGGTGAGAGAAGAAGAAGAAAAATCGAAAAATGTTTGCAATTGATGAAGAAACGACAACGAAAAACGAAATATGGGAAAAACATAATGATGAGTTTACCAAAGAAAAGGGTCATTTTTTTTATCTAAAGTATGGTCAAGTTGACCTGTCATTGCAAGGTGAAATTGCAAAAAAAAAGAGAAAAAGAAATCTTGAATTTTGTTCAAGTTCAACTGAATGCCTTTTAACAAATGTATTTTGGAGCAACAATATTAGGGGCAACAATGGATGTTGTTGCCTCTGTTTCTGCCTGTTTATACATTTAATTGAGTTTCTTTGCGATTGTATATAACCATGCATTTGACGTGTCTCTATGCTGTGTGTGAGTGTGTTTGTGTTAAATGCTGTCCGGAAAAGAAAGGCTAGACTCTCACTCCCATCACACGTTCTGACATGCATACAAATCAGTTTCCATTACAAGATGAATATACAGAGAAGAGGAGAGAGAGAGAGAAAAAATTGCAGGGAAAAGTTTGAACCAGAAATGAGTGAGAAAGTGGAAAGAGGATAAGTTTATCATCCTGGTGAGATGCTGGTGTTTACCCGTTTATCGGTTGCAAACACCGTGACTTTTGTAACCAACAAAAAGAAAACTTCGAATTGACACGCTCTTTGGTTAATGGCCTTTTCTTACTCTGCTCTCTCTCTCTCTCTCAGTTTCCTTCTCACTTTTACATTGTTTTAACTCGACATATTTCATTTCTAACTACAACCACTGGACATGGTAAAACAGTCAACAAGGACATTGAGACTTGAACCTGGACTTTTCCAGTTTACATTGGTTAATGTGAAATGGCTTTTTTTTTACTTGAAAGTAACATAAGGTTGAAACGAGGCAGAGAAAGAGGGGGAAAAAGGTTTCTCCAAGAGTCAAATGTTGGACTCGAACAACAACCTTCTGTCCATTTTTTGACTCGCTTGGTGTTGATGAGGTTGAACCTTTTAAAATGATCACTTTTTGCTACCTTTTAAGTAGCTTTCCCTAACCGGATCTGTTGGTTAAACTTGTTGGACAATCGACACTGGCAAATTGGGCAAACAATTATTGTCCTTCACTTGTACATTTACCGCTCTTGTAACTCAATGAAGTGAAACAAAAGTGATACTTAAAAGAGTCATTAAAAGACCTTTTGTTTTGCCATTTCTGTACATGTAATTGCCTCCAATTTGTATCAGTTAATAGCACAGTATAAGATAACCAATTGACAGAGATTAATTATCTTTTGTTACAATCGGTTAAAGATTAAATGTTTATCACTTACTTGTAGCCAGATTGGATTTAACCTTTTTTTTGGCTTTTTGCCTCTTTTCCCATTTCTGTCACTTTTATTGGTTCCTTTGCTTTTCCTCTCATCTTCTGTTGTGGTTTTGACAAAATGCCTTTTTTTTGTCAACAGTCAACAGGGTCAACATTTTGGTTTCAGGTAAGAGAGCGAAAATGTCCGTCTATAGCCGGGAGCAAATTAAAAGTCAAAAAAAAAAGAGGGAATAAAATGTTTTTCTTCTTTTTTCTTTTTCTCCTTCAAATGATCAATCTCAATCTGACCTCTCAATGAGACCAATATGATGAGGTTTGAAGAAAGTCAAAAGAGATGAACAAGACAACGAAACTGATGATAAAGATGATGATGATGCATTAATGTTGACTTGCTGGTTAACTTTTGATGGTCTATCCAATATCAATTGGGATCACCTAAAAGGTAAAGCTTAAAGCTCTCCTCACGGATACGCTAATCATTCAACGTTTTTTCCATCTTCTTCTTCTCTTCAGTTGTTTATTCTTTGCTGGTAAACGATGATGAGAAACGATGAGCAAGATGATGGTAATGATGATGGTGATGAAGAGAAATAAGGTTTACTGTCTTTATTGACTGACAAGTTTTTCGTGATCCTTTGATCTGTTGTTTTGATATCCCAATCTGGTTTCCTTAGTATAAACATTTATCCAAAAAAAAACAGTTTCAAGTATCAGTTAAAGTTGATGATGATGAGCATGAAAAAAAAGTAAGATAATCCTACCTGTTATCGAAGTGAATCCTTTTAATGTGAACACTTGTTTCGACTTTTATCTGAACCACTTTGTTCCAAATTGAGTTGAACAATTATCCGGTCCGTTAGTACTTTGATTGGCACATTTGCCTCTCCAATCTCTCTACATTCATTGTTTCCCGTTCAATCAGTTAAAGAGGGAAAAACTTTTTTTTTCCTTTTGAAAACTTTTCCCTTTTCTTTACCTTTTCAATATTCATTTTCAATCAAATGAAAACTGAAAATGTTTACCAAAAAGTTCATGACTTTTGAATTAGGAATCAAGAGTTTGCCTGGGTTTAATCATGATAACTTTGGCATAATCAAAGTAAATTGCTTGAGATTATTAGAAATGCAATTTTCAATATTTTCATCTTTAATCAACTGATGAAATCTGGTGAAACCTTTTTGTTGATACAAAGCTCATGTAAAGCAAACAATGATATCTACTTGTGAAGATAATGATGAAAATGATACAACGTGATTCGATGCAAGAGAATCATTTTTTTCCTTTACTCTTTACACACACAGAAAGTGAACAAAATTTGCATAAATTAGAATGAAAAAAGATGCAAAATGATGAAGATGAGAGAATCTCTTTTATCATGCAAAGAAGCCTTGATGGCCAGATCAAAGGCCAAGCAAAGGAGGAAAAATGAAGGAAGATGAATCAATGCAATGAACAAGATTACCTTGATGGTGGTTTAAAGCAAGATCGAGTAAAAGACGAGAGTAGAAGTTCATTTGGAATTCAGTTTTTCTTTTGTTTTTTTTTCTCTCTCTCTTTTCAAATGATTTTTCTTCTTGAAAATTTTCATTCAAATTTTGTTCAACTTTCAATAACTGTTGTTGATTGGAAAAGGGTTCAACTCAATTTCACCCTTTTTCCTGAATCTCATTTTTGAATCTCTTCTATAACTTGATAACTTTTATTATAAATTGTCATCATTATCATGAATTGATTTTTTACACTCTTTTGCTCAATCAAATGCAAAAATTTTTTTCTTTTCAACATTTGTTTTTTTCTCTGTTCTATTCTGTTTCATGAAACGAGAAAAATCTGTGAATTATCTGGAACAGTTTTGGTGAAAGTTTTATCAAGCTGATAATATTATTCCAACTCAACAGACTTTTTTTTTCTCTTTTTTCTGTTTGTTTTGTTGAGTTACTGTTTTGGTTACGTTTGATTGTTGCGTTAATGAACGCACATTTGGTTCAGTTGGTTGAATATTTAAACAGTAAATGTTGACTTGTTTTTTTTGTTACTTTGTATTTGCGTCTATTTTTCTCATCTTGCACATCATCATCATAATCATTTTCATCTTCATTGCTTTAAATGTGATCACCAGTTGATGCAGAAAATTGTATTGTGAAACACTTTTAAACTGTTAGCTGAATATTACTTTTGCATGCTAATAACGACCGACAAGTAAAAGTAAATTAGATTGAATATGATAGATAAAAACGTTACCTTTTTGCATAAGGTAAATGACAAAAAGGCAACTGAAAATAAATAAAACAGTCGACAAGCAGTAAAGATGTGAAACAAGTAATTGTCTTCTGGTTACAAGGGCAAATCTAGTTTCACTTTAACTTGGCTTTCACTAAAGACGTTAAAACGATCATCTATAAGGTTGACACAAAAAGTCAATCTTTATCAATTTAAACTTGAAAAGAAGTTGAAAGTTTGTTCAATGATTAATATCTAACCTAACGTAACCTAGCCTAAGCTTAAATGCTTGAGTTTAAAGATTTGACTCAAAGTTTAAACCAAATGACTTAACCCAGGGCTCATTGGGTTATTTTGCGCTATAAGTGTAATAAGAAATTTATGACTTTAGGCTTGTGAATGAAAGGGTCAAGACTAAACTGAAAAATAAATACTGATTTCTGTACTGCAAATCGCCTCGATTTTCGGTTAGACCTGACACTTCGAGTGACTGATAGGGCTAGAAATCTGAAACTCGTCTTTCGTCGATAAAATTGTGCGGTGAACATGGACAAATTTAAAGTAATGTTTTACTTGAACCTAAAAGCTCAACGAACTTTTTTTTGCCGTTTTAAACAATTTTGACAATGAAAAGTGGTGATTCATGTAATTTCAATTGACCCTGCTTCCCTTTCGCGACAGAATCGAATCTTGTTTTTTCTCGATTTTTACTCGTTAGGTGTAGTTTCAAGTCTATTTCTTTGTGATTTCTGGTCTATCAATTCAATACTCATATGAGCTTCGTATCATGTTGAATGTTAACATCTTTGTTTTGTTTTTCTTCCACCATGACTTGAGTCAATGATGAAGCACAATCAGAATAATGGAAAGTTGAGGTTAAAGAGAGAAAGAAATGAGCGAAAAGAGACAATAATGAAATTAATGCCGAATCATGTTGAGTACTGAAAATTTGAGCAATTTTTTCTTTTCTGTTGTTCATTTCAGAGTTGCATTGTTTACTCAGTTTCTTTCCAACTCAGATTGCCTTGATAATAATCAACAATTATCCCTTATTTGTTTCAGAGTCTCACAATGGTTTTACTCTTTTAACCAAGCAAACATTTGTAAATGGAGAGGGAAAAAAAGAAACGTTTAAAAGTTGAATTGTTCAAGAAAATGTCGACTTTCGTTTCTCTTGAAACTTGAGTCGGAAAAGTTGAACAAACAAAATGTTCATTCATCATAAAGAAAATTTTTGCTCAAACTTTTCATCTCAACTTGCATCCAATTCGTTTATGATGGACAGTTAGAGATGATCAATCACCCAATTAAAGATTATCATAATAATCATAATTTATGGATAATGTTCAACTGATTTGTCAATCTTATACCAGTTAAAGGCTAACCATGAAAGGCTCTTGATGAAGAGCAAGAAAATTTATCATGAAATAATCTAATTGCTTTGGTATGTGTGTGTGTGTGTGAGTGCGTAAATTATCTGATTTTCAGTATTGAATTTGATTACCGAATGAGATTAGAGACGGAAAGAAAGTTATTATTGTAAATTAAATTACGTTAATGAAGTTTTATTTATAAGCGATTTTTTGTTGATTTTTGTATCTTCTGTTGTTGATTTTGTGTTTTCATATTAAGCATAATATCGATGAGGAAAGTGTTTGGGCAATTAGTAGCCACAGGTAAAAGGTAAAGAAAAGAGCAAAGAAGATAAAGATTAAGAGGAAGAAGAAGAAGATAGACAATATGGAACAATGTGTACAGAGGAAGAGGAAAAAGAATAGAGCTTAACATCTTAAAGAAAGAAAAGGGTAAAGAAACGTTCATGTTTTACCAAGGAACAGAAAGTTTATTATTCTGATGAGGTTAAAGATTAAAGATTAGGAAACATCATTTTGATTCCGTTCGTTTTTAAAGTTCAATTTTTGTGTCAATTTTGTTTTGAGGTTAGCGAGAGATCGTCTTTGAGGGATCAATTGTGTTTGTATGTGTGTGAGAGATAGAGAGAGAACAGGCCCTGATAGAGGAAGAAACAGAGAGACAGAGATGTTGAATGGTGTAGATGGATAAAGGTCAACTTTCATGATTCAATTTTTGGTCAACATTTTTCATCAACTTTCACTCAAAATGCCTTTTTGCTCTTTTTGGATGTTAGTTTGCATTTCAACGGATTTTACAGTTTCTACCCAATCTATTGCAATGTTCAATTGTGTCTGCATTTTTCATTGGGAATCGCGACTTTTGCTGCACCTAAACTTAGACTAGTTTGAGGATTTCAACGTTTTCCAGTCTATCTAGTGATGACTTTTGAATTGTTTTTCCAGTTGTGAGAAGTGAAATGGTGAAAAATGTGTGAACTTTTTTTTTCAACTGAAAATATCAAGATAACCTTGATGTTCTGACTGTTGAATGTTTATTTATCTGTCTTGAATTAATCATGATAATAGAATGTTTTACTTTTCTCGTTTTTTTTTCTTTCTTGTTCACATTAAGTTTACTCATTCTGTTATCACCAAGATATAGAGAAATAATTCATCCGTGTGATTGATAAAGGTAAATGTTGAGGTGTTAGTGTTTAAAGCAAAAAGAGCATTTGAATGAATAGAGAGTTGAAGTGAAAGGAAAAGGTGAAAAGGTGAGAAATGCTTACCTCTTTCATTTGGTAATTTCATCTTCATCTTGTTTCAATTATTTTTTTACAACATTTATCATGTCTTTTGTGTTGTTGCGAAGTGTTGCTTTTTTTTAATATTAATTGTAATAATATAATATTATTCATAATGATAATAATTAATAATCAATCAGTGAGCTGTTAAACTTTGTCCGTGGGTCATTGTATTAGCTCCATTCCCGTGGCCAGGAGGTGAGTGAAGTGGACTGTGTGAATGATGGTGAAGAGGAGGTGAATCATGAAGCCCATCGTGTGGGGACATCATCATATCTTGACCTAGTTGACCTGTTGGAGGTGTCATTCGTTTCTCCTTTTGCCGTCGATTACAAAACCAAACTCGAACCACTTCCTTTTCTAGTTGAAGGTTTTCGGCCAAATTGGAAATCTCTTGGGCAGAAGGTTTAGGTTGTTTATGAAAATGATTTTCCAGCGCACCTTTCACTGATACTTCAATTGAGGTTCGCTTTTTACGTTTCCTTCCTTGAGCGGCAATCTTATCAATTGAAGTTGGTGACCCTGTAGTTGAGTCGGCCTCTTCTAACCATTTAGCTAGAAGCGGCTTTAATTTGCACATATTTTTAAAACTTAACTGTAACGCTTCAAATCGACAAATAGTGGTTTGACTAAAAACATTTCCATACAAGGTTCCTAGGGCAAGGCCAACATCGGCCTGAGTAAAGCCGAGTTTAATGCGTCTCTGTTTAAATTGTTTCGCAAACTGTTCAAGATCATCTGAACTCGGCGTCTCTTCTTCTCCCGATCCATCACCAGCTGAACCGCCACCACCACCACCGCCACCTCCTACACCAGAGGAGCCCAGTGAACCAATTGATCCTGGATGGCGAAGGTGAGGATGATCGGTGTGATGATGATGATGATGTAGGCCTCCGAGGGTGGGTCGATCGTGTCCCGAAAGATCAGATAAACTGGACAAGGAATGGTCTCCCCTCATGGCTGGATGGAGTACCGGGTGAGGAGAGGGTCTCGTTTGAGGGCCGTTTCCTGTTCCCGTATGGACAAACATACTATTCATGGAATAATGATGATGCTGAGGATGATGATGAGAAGGAACATGGGATTGATGATGGCTCAAGGGTGAGGAACCATTTGAATGTGGAGTGTGGTGACCTGCAGCAGCAGCCACAGCCATACCGTGGACTGTAACCGCAGAAGGTGAGGCATGAAGGGATGAAGTATGATGCCAGGGTGAGGTGTTCATGTGTTGAGCTGCTACTGCTGTGGCTATGGATTGGTGATGTGCGTGCAAATTACTTAAATGAAGCTCACTAGAAGTTTGACCTGAACCATTATTATTTGATGAATTGTTACCATTGCTATTACTAGAAGCACTTCCGGATGAATTGTTATTTCCAATGTTCTCAGCTCCTGCAGAGCCACGTCCATTGCTTCCTCCTCTACCCGTGCTATTACCACTTTCACTGTTGCCATTATTGGTTCCATTGGGCTTAATATCCGAAGATGAAGATGATGAGGAGGAAGAGGAAGAGGACCCTGTTACCGCTGAAGCGGCTTGGTTGTGAGCTGCTGCTAGTGAACTATGCATTCCACTCCATGGTTCAGTTGTATGGTGGTGGGGAGGTGCAAGTCCCATGGTTGCCCATTGATGATGGTGAGCACTTAAGGGTGCATGACCATTGGGACCCTGATTATGTTGAACGGCAGCAGCCATGTATTTAAGTTCTGTTTGCACATCACGACCATAAGATTGACTTGCAGGCACTTGCATGTGATCATGATGATGATGGTGAATACCGTGAAGAGTTGTGTTCAAATAAGGTGAAAAGGTTCCACTGGACATGGTGATGAGAAAAGATGGGAACAAAGATGAATGATGCTTTGATGCACAAAAAAATTAATCCGATTTCAATGAATGGCAAAATGAACACAAAACTGCACAGAGCGAAGAGACAGAAAGAGAAAGAGAGAGAGAGAGGAAAAAAAACTTTGAACGTAGCCAAGGACTTTATCAGAACGTTGTGTGTACTTGACGTTTGTTGATGTACCTTGACTTGGTAAAGATGGGTTGATATTAGTTGATTAGTTGAATAAATTATGAAACCACGAGAATAGGAAAGATGGAAAAAACGATGGAAAAGAAAGGAAAAGAGAAAAACGAAAAACTCATTTCATTCATAATTTTTCTTGTTTCAATTCATCTCATAATCCAATATATATATTTTTATATATAAATATTAAGAGCACAAAAACAATTATTCAATGATGTTCTGATGTTGATCTGGTATTGTTGATGATGATGTTGATGTTGCTGATAGCAATGATGTTGTTTTTTTTCATGATAATCTCACAGAATCAGATGAACTATTCATTCTTGTTTTACCTTCTGTTGATCATTTTCAGTCAACATTATCAACTAACCATTTTCATCCAACACTAAATTTCACCTTTTCTCTCTCTCATCGACTCTCTCTTACTCCTTCCTCTTTCCTCTAACAGCTCTTTTCATTGGGCTTCATCACCAATCCAAGCTCAACCCAACCTCAGCCTACTCAGTGCATCAAGGCGGAGCTGCTTGGCTCAGCCTTAGATGTTCAACAAGACAGTCACTATTCATTGAAACTCCACCTTGTTTTCCTTGCTTCCAACAAATTCTCAATGAATATTATTCCATAGAAATGCTCAGAACAAAAATAAATGATGATAATGATGATCAAGAAGATGATCAAGGGAAGATAGAGTAAGTGAGAGAGAGAGAGTCACTTACCGATGAAGAAGCGTAACTCAAAAAGCTTGGTAAAAATTGGGTAAACAAAAAGGAAATCTCTTTTAATAACTTTTCATTTCTTTTACTTTTCCTTTTTTTTATCATCAAATTGTAATCATTTCATTTGCAATTAACTGAACAAGAAAATTGTCTTTACATGAGATCATAAAAATAAATGCATATCGATGACTTGATTGACTTTCATTAATAAAGCTTCAAGATTAATCTTTAATTGGTGAGGAAATATCGAAAGCTGAGTTTAATTGCCTATCAATTTTGAGTTAATTTTGTCATTGATTTAATGAAGAGATAACTTATTATAATAGTTGAAAATTGAATGGAATTTGAATCAAAATTGTTTTATTTTCAGTTTCAATTTTGGGATCATGATGAATCAGGTTGTCTGTTCGGTATGAGGTTGTATACTTGCCAGATCAAAGCTGGTAATGTTTCGATATTAAGGCTGCTTTTCATCACAATTTATGGAAAATCAGTTTTTCAGTTTTGTCAAAACTGCGATAAAGCCATTAGGTTAGAACCAAAAAGTACCAAAGAGATGAACAAATTGATATATTGATTTAAAGCTACTCGGACTTAGTACGTCATCTGGTGGACTAAAAATTAAAATAAGTTTATGGGTTTGTTTTGGGTGCGCAAAGAGGGTAGCGTCATCTAGTGGGTTTCTTAAGAAGATGTGAATGTTGCTTCAACTCAAATATTTATGTTGACAACTTGTGTTTTTAATTGCTTATTAACCATTTTAAAGACCTTGGAGACAATCTTTGAAATAAAACTAGATTCATGGGGCTTTAAATGGAAAGAAACAACTGCGATCTGCAATCTAGTGCTCTTGATTGACGCATCTTGCTTTAAATTAGTTTTAAGTAAAATCTCTACAATGTAACCAATGTAATCAAATAATTGTCTGAAGTAAATTTTAAATCACCTTATTTACATACTGTAACTAAATATTTATCTGTGCTTTGAGCGATTTCCGATGGCGAAAAGATTTAGCTCAGCGGTTCTGTACCTTTTAAGCTAAAACCCTTATAGCTAAGCTTGTTTTAGATAAACCTTACGAGCTAAAGGCACAACAGCTAAAACCAACTGTGCCTGCGTAAAAATTTTTCTTGCCAATAGATGGCAATAGAGTTTAAGTCTAAAAAAGGTACATCATTGACAAGAATAGTTTATCGGTTATCTCCAATCGCATATAAAAAATCAGTCAAAACAGAGTCCTATTCTTCAGTGGAGAATCAGCTATATTTAAAAATCATTATATGATTAATATGTGCACCAACTGCTGGGGGGCAGACCACAAGAGAGGTAAATGTGATAAAGAAACATATATTGATCCAGTGAAAACTGGCTTCAATATGTGTCAAAAACAGAACAAAGATCATAATCATTCCACCTTTCATGAAAACTGTCCATTGCTGCATAAGACAATAAATAAAGAGAGAAAAAACACTCAGACCGATGTTTAAGTTACTCAACTTAAACTGCGGTAAATCTCAAATTAAAACAGCAGGAATTTTTAATTCAACAAGAAATGAAGAGCAGACAGTTTTCGCCCTTCAAGAGTTTAATATTTCGATATTAAACAATGTCAAAATAACATCTAATTCTCTCAGGGTTTTCGAGAACGGCTATACAGCGGTCATAGCTGCTGCCAACTCGAACCCAAAGTTAATTAGGCAAACGGAAAATTTCACCCTCATTACCCTAACCATTGAAATCAAAGAATTTTTATAGCCGCATTATATCTGCCAACTCCAACTACCTTTTATAACAAAAAAGCATAATAAATGAACTGATCAAATCGCTAGCGATAGTAGGACATCTGAAAGGAATAATATGTGTTGACTCGAACTGTGAGCACTCTGAATGGTCACACAATTCTAGAAACTTATCCCCAGCTTCAACTCAATTTATTGTAGATAGTTTGAAGGTATGCTATCTAACCAGTGTGATAGAACCAAATGAAAATAACTTTACGTTCGCTCGCAGTCTTGGTAAATCCTGGATTGATGCGGTGTTTTGTAAAGATATTAAAATTACTGAGCTGAGTCAAGAATTCATGCTAAAGGAAATGGATCATAAATTGATCTCAATCTCTGCAAAATTAGAAAAAGAAAGTAACAAAGAGCTACATCATCAAAAACCCATTTCTTTTTTAGATAGGAAAATCTTTAATAGTAAAATAATGAGTAATTTCCCAACAAAAGAATACTGGAATGAAGTGAGAAGCAAGACTGAGCTAGACAACAGAATTACTAATCTCATGACCTCTACCATGAGGATTAAAACTGAAACAATGGTAACCAAAAAACTCATTGTATCAAAACCGAGGAAACCCCTTTTCTCAAGAGTCATTAAAAAACTTACAAGGAAGAATGTGAACAACAGAGTTCGCGATAAGGAGATTGCAATCAATGATCGCTTTAACGAAATGAAAAAGATAATTAATAAACATCAACTTGAAATATTACCGGCTAAATCTAAAGTAATCTGTACTCTTCAAAATCCAGATAGTTTACTCATTCCTCGAGTAGACTCATCCAAAATCCTTGGTGTCCAGTGAAAATAGCCCCGCAACTTGTTGACTACTATGAATTTCTTCATATCTTGAAAGGTAAAACCTCAATGCTACTTAAAAGAAACACATAATTAAGCTGATGCCCAAAACATCATTGTGAAAGCCTACAACAATTCACACTTCGTGGGCCATACTGCTCTTATAATTGACGATGTCATTGGTAATAAAGCACATGCAAAAGATTTGAAAACATTTTTAGTGAAACAAATAGAAGCTTAAACTCTTATCAGCACTTGCATCATCGAGAGTTACTTGGCTTCCTCACAGTCAACGGATGTTTCATATCCAAAATATTGGAAACTGCTGTTAAAAAAGGAATGACAGAACATGATCAGTAAGGGTGGAATCTCAACTTTTTATCAGAGGATGATCGAAATCGACCCTGATCTAGGTCCATCCATTCTCTATAACACTAGGTGGAATGGACTAGATGGTATTATGGAACTGGCTGTTCATAAATTCATGACCAAGAGAATCCTCGCCAAAACCAAAGACAGAATCAAATATTTTTGGCCCCAAAAACCTTTCAGAAAATTTGAAAAACTTGACTGGAGAATCAAATTCCTTATTGACACATATGACTTTAGCTATGACCCCAAATTAATTTGTACTTGCGGTACCGGTATCAGCCATACCACAACATGTAATTCAATATTGTCCTCTTTTGAAAGACTGGAACTATCATCTATCCTGTCTCTTCAGAACGCCTGGACAATTCTACTGGTTACTTACAAGGATAAATTAACCAGCAGTAACAAAACTCATTAGGAAATTGTTCAGTCATCTCCAAGAAATTAAAACACATAACAACCTTCTCAATACAATTTCGCCGAATCCCTTCTCCTAAACCGAAACCTTTTTATTTTCCCTATACCCCAAAACGCTCTCAAACGGAAATACTCAATCAAACAATGTAAATCATCTCACCACTAATATTTCCATCTCATCCCTATGAATATAATAGCTTCCTGTCCTCAAGCAGTGCAATCTCAATAAGATACACCAATGTAGTTCGTGAACAAGCGAACAAACCCTGTAACAAAGATGGCACTGATAAAAAAACTTTTCTAAACGATTCAATTCAGGCTCTGAATTAATGATTTAGCACTTTATTTTCATTGCATATGATTTTACATGAACAATTTAATATAGACTGATATAATATAAACAATACACAGTTCCGTTCTTACCTCTTCGAAGACGGAAAACTGAGTTAGATTGTTCACTGATCCAGAGTTGTTCTGTTTCTCTGATTCGTCGAGTTACGGTAAACTTTTTCAATCTAATTTTCTTGCTGCTCATTTCCTGAGTATACATTGAAACGAAGCACAGATTAGGCTCAATCATGAGTGTTTCCATATATTGACCTAACACATGCAGAGCATTTTGAACAAACTAAACTTATCGAAGCTCTTTTTTAATGGCTCACCAGATGGCTCAAGTGCTTAACCTGAGATGTAAAAAATGGAAACATTTAATTGTAATCAATTCTAGTTGATCAACCAAATCTTTCATAAGATGATTAAAATTAAATAATGAAATGTTGATAATAGGCTTGGTTTTTAAACTCTTTTTTGTTAACCATCACAATTGGTATTTATTCAAAGAGTTAATGTTCATTTTAAAAATTGGATCATCAACAAGAGCAAAAAGTAAATCAATCATCAAATGGATAAAAAAATAATTATTTCAATTTCCATTTTCCAAGTCAATCATTTGTCTAACAATTTTTACTTCTTTCACCCTTCAACTAATCTTCAATTGATCAGTTGAAACTCATCTTTGAGCCTTTTTTTCTGACTTGAATGTGGTACAATAAAACGATGAAAAATGATTAATGTAAAATTGATAAGATTTGCACTCATGATGGGCAAGAAAAATGTTTACCAAAAAAAAAAGTTTTTCATCCAAAATCTGTTCATGTAAACAAGTTGAAGTTGAAAGTGGAAAGAGAAACAAGAAAAGTTTCAAAGTGAAAAACATGAAATGGGATTGTCGATATTGAAGTTATTGAAACAAGTGAAAGGTAAAGAAAGGAGGAGAAAAGAGATAACTGATTGAGTGAGAAAGAATAGTGAGTTAGTGAGATTGAAAGAGACATTTATCATGATTCAGGTTTACTCAGATTTATCATGCTCATAACTCGCCGTCTTCGTCCAGTAATTGTAAAGTAAAGTGCAAATTTAAACCTCTTTTCATGGACCATTTTATGTGAAAAATGAAATTCAATCTTTCATGTTTGCATTAGTTTAAACTTCATCATGTATTTACATTCATTAGTGGCGGTTCTGGCACTTCTCAGTTTCAAGGTATGATTCGGTGAAATTTGTTCGAGTTTCAATCACAGAGAATTTGTTAATGAAAAAAGTGAAGAAATTAATTTCGTTTTTTTGTTGCTTTGACCAGGTTGATGGACTATCAGTTGACAATCGTGAATCAAATTACAGCTTTAATGCATCTTCGGTTGGACCATTGGAAGATTCAACGACAGCCGTGAGTAAACTTCACATTCATTTCGAGTTTGACAGTTGTCGAATTGTCGGCTTGAATTTTTCATTCTTTTCCTTTTTTTTCATGATTATGTGCAAATTATCGACTTGTCAGTTTCAATTTGTCTTTTGGAGACTCTTCAGGGTAAATGTTAACCAAGAAAAAAATGAGCAAAAACAAACTTAACGAGCATTCCGTAAATAATAACACTTAACAACTTGTTAATCACTTTAATTTTACAATTTCATCATGCAACAAAGTAAATGTAAAAAAAGAAAGTCGCAAAAAAATAAAATCAATAGTGATCATTATATAAACATTTAATTGGACAGCATTTATTATCTGGTCAATAACTTGTCGCTAATCAAATTTACCGATTAACTAACCGTGAGAGACTTTCACTTCTTCCCTGGAGCACAATTGGTTTCAACAAAAGTTTCGGTTGAATCACAGTTAAAGTCCGCTTTTAAAAACTTGAATCAGTGTAGTCGAGTCAAGATCAGAGCTTTAAATATAATCTTTCTATTCGAACTATTATTGTAGCAAGAAAATATGACAATTAGATCTGATTATCCTTCCAAGAAGTCATTTACTAGATAAAGACGCACTTGGATGCTTCGTTATCTCGACCAACAGATTAGCCGTTGAGCCTCCGAAAATTCCGATTAAATTAGGATACATTTAGATTTCTTAGTTTCTAGACTCAGCAACTTACTCTTAGTGTCGGACAGGAATCAGGATTCGCAATGTTTCTGACTTTTCCGAGAAAAGAATTTACTAATTAAGGTTTTCCGACTTTCTGTGATCAGCGTCGAATGACTTGGATTTTCAGGAAATCCAAGCAACGTCAAAACCGTCTTTGTCAAACGGCACAAAAAATGTTGAAAATTTTGTTGTCGAAAAATTATTTTCCCAAAGTTCTTAGGTCACTTTGACACTCAACTTGCAGATCGATTGAATTTCAGCATGTTTTCCTTCAACTTTTATCCAAATTAGAACTTTTCACAGTTCGATTTTTTGCCACTAAACCATTTAACCTTTCACTCTTATACTCACGTTTGAGAAATGAATTTAAAATTAAAAGAAACAAGATATTGGATTATGTCTCAGTTGGTCTAAGCTTTACAAGTCTAATGAGCGTTTCATTGTCCATCATTCAAAAGGGACGCTCATCACCACTTGACCCGTTGTATTGATATTTTTACAGTTAAATAGTGTAATTTATTTACCAATTGTCACTATTTATAAGCAAGATTGAGTTACTTCTCATTTTTAATCTGATCATCTAAAAACTCAAATTCAATTGAAGATGAACAAAGTTTCAACCATTTAATCGTCAATAGTAATATTAAATTGTATTAGTAAATGGAACAGTTTTCCTTCTAATCGGCCAATTCGTGAATCAACTTCTCTATTCAATTCTTTATCTCTTTTACAGTAGTTAAGTAAATAGTAAATTGCAAAGTTAGTAGTTGGCTAATTACAATCAACTGCCCAGAAAGCCTTGAGCGATTTACAGAAAATTTGTTTTTCTTTGGTTTACATTTTAATCTTTAACCATTTTGCTTGCACTTTGCTAATACATTCAAAGCCCACCATTAAAACCATATTTAATGTACAATACGAATCACATTAAGACTATCGGATGTGAAATGACCACTTTACCTTGCAGGGTTAATCAAAAGTAACGGTAATGCCAACTTTAGCCGTAAGCCATTTAAATATTTTTACTAACTGCATTTGGTTCAACTTGTTGAACACTATTTTAAAGTCATTTTGTCCAAAACTCAGCGCACTGATAGCGATCATTTTCACATTCATTTTAATCCAAAACTTAAAGTCGATACTTTTTAAATGTTTTTTTTTAAAAAAAAAAAGTTTTTCAATTTTACCAAAACTTTGAATTATTCATTTGCTTTTCGTTGCTTTATTTACCTTTTCATCTTTATTGGCCATTTAACCTTTGATCACAACTTTGCATAACAAATGAAACTTCATCATTTAGCTCATCATCATTATCATCATTTGTGTAAATCTGATAATCACATTTCTAATTATCATTCATATCGAAACTATTTTCAGACTTTTTTCTGTTCTCATCAAGAAATTAATTTCAGTTCAAAATTAAACATCATGAATAGCGTCAATTGCCATAAGTATAATCATGTTTGTTTACGGCAGTTGAACAAAAAACATGATTATCTTGAAGATTCAATTAGCAATGTGATAACAGTTATGAATTTTCATGCAAAATTTTTTCCCATTTTTTCTTCTATTCTCTTCAATCTTCTGGAAATTGGGTAAATACTGATTAAGCTATTGAAATGGTCGCAAGTTGATCAATTAAAGAGTAACGAATGAGAGAAAAAATTCAGACAGATTTTTCATGTAAACTGAATAATGAACGGCTGAAGGTGCAATTGATGACCGAAAAGAGGATTATGATCAAGGCTTGAATTAACCTTGAATTTCAACTTGTTGAACATTTTTTTGCATCTTTAATCAATTGGGTTCAACTGATTATCTTGTCAACATGAGTTTACATCTTTTGTTGATAATCACTGATCATAATCACCTTTCATGTGCGCTCAAAGTGTTTACAAAAGCGTTTCAAGCTTATCCGGTTTCAAATATATTTTCAAGTTTCATCAAAAGGTAAATAATGTTAACAATGAACGTCAAGAATTTCACTTTATCATCAAACCGATGAACAAAAGCATGAATGAGATAATCTAACTTTCAATGAGCTTTGATGGGAAAGGTTTCATTTTCAAGCGTAAGAATCGCAATAAATCAAATTAACATTTCTCAATCATAACGGATCTTATTACAATCGGAGACAAAATCGATCAAAAATCGATTTTCACCGTGAAATCGATGATGCAAATTTTCAAATCTTTTCTTTCATTTAAATTTTTATAAAACTCTCATCAATAACAATCTTAATCGCTAAAATTTCAACTTCATTTTCTTTCGAATCGGCAGTTTAAAAATCGATTTAGATCAAATTACTTATTCGATTAATTTTTAAATCGATTTTCAAAATTTTCGATCGATCCTCATTCTGTAGAGGGCTCTCTCAATATCACCTCACTTGTCATTGTTTCCTATGGAGAGCCATCTCTTTGACTCTGTTAGATTGCAAGTTTAAAATCGATTGAGAATCGAAATGAAAAGCAAAATAATCGATTAGAACTTTTTCTTTCAAATCGATTTTCTCTATTTTTATCCAATTTTTTAAAATTAAAATTTGATACTTGAATTTAATAAGCAATTAAATTAATGTAAACCATTAAATGTTAATTACAAAGGAGTGTAACTTATGAATAAATTAAGAGGTGCAAAATGTTTATCATGTAAATGATTCATTAGTAAAATATTTTGTCAATTTTTAAAGATTCAATTAATTCCTTAATTTCCATCTTCTAACAAACGATTTAAACCAAAAAGGCAATCATTTAATGTTCAAAACTTGTTAATTGCTAAAAAACAATTTCTTATCATTTGTTAATCTTAATCGTTTAAAAAAAATTCAATGGTTTAATCAAGAGTTGCTTGAACAGCCCATAAGCCGAGATTTAAAAGTTATGATAATAATTGTTATTAACTCGCTTGTATTATTAGCAATTAAAAATGTTTAAACAATGTTAGTCCAAGGTAAATGATAGAGCAATAAAAGGTTGAAACAAAAAGATGATTAACTCGGTAGTTTACAATTTAAAACAGTAAATGGATTAAAAATGGATTAACAAGGAAAACGGAAAAATCTTTAAACATCAAGGTAAGTTGAGCCACTTGACTGTGCAAACAAAAGGTTAACCTTTCAAGTTGACCTTTAATTTTAACCTTTCATTGTTGAAGGCAGGAGTCCTTCAGCTCAACGGTCAGTTTCTTGATCAAAATTGGTTCATTAAAATTTGCAAATTGGTCGCTAATCAGTGATCACATTGACAGCGAATGGTTCAATCCTTGAAATTTCTTGAAATTTTGATGAACATTTCCAGTAAAGCTTGATGAATTCAAATCTTTTTACAACTTTTATCCAAAAGGTGAACATGAACCTGGACGAATCCCATGAATTCAATGGAGATTGAAAGTTTTTTTTTTTGTAAAACAACTCTTTTCTCTGAACCGATTTACTGATTTACTTTTGAAGTTTCCTAGTCTTGACGATCAAGGATCCAAATGATGATAAGTTACAGGATCAAGAATTGCATTCATTACGCTCATTATTTACTAATAACTTGTCTGAATACCTTGACGTACCTGCTTCTGTAAAGATTGAAACGCTTTTTTCTTCTTCTTTTTGCTTCTTGATTATTTATTACAACAATCATGTTGTCTCAAGCTTGTAACCTTGTTCAATTTACCTTTTGTATCTGTTCAACAGTTTTCATGGTGCAAACGATGGCGATTCGTGATTCTCATATTTATCAGTTTGGGCTTGGAAAATGTGAAAATTCAATTTTTTTTCTGAGCAACAAAATTTTCTAAATTATCAATGAAACTTTTCATTTCTTTTTGCTTTTCTTTTCTTCTTCTCCCATTTACTGTAAACATTTTCAACCCTTTTTTTCGTCTATTGGTTTACCTGGAAAGTTTTTTCATCTTCTTCTTGAGTTGCAGTTTTGACCAGTTCCGGTCATGTTAATACATGTTATCTGAAACGATATTAATGGGGATAATTTTCACTTAAACGGCTTTGCTTCAATGAATGTTTAACCATTAATTTTGTTGCTGTTTTTGCCTTCATTTTTGCTTTTCACATGATTGTTTCCTCATTGTTTGACCATCATTTTAACAGTTATTCAACCAGAATCAGTTATCAGGTTGGTAAAGATGAAGATGAAAGAAATTGAACAAAACTTTCAACAATTTTCCATTTTCACAGCAATTTCAGAACCGGAAAACGAAATGAAATTCACTGATATTTCAAATATTTTGTAAAGTCAACAATTGCAGCATAGCTGAAGATTACTTGCTGACCAACTGCGCTAAATGGTCGTGTTTTTGACCAAATCAGATTCTATCTGGCATTCGACAATTTAATGAATTCCAATTATTAATGAGCTGATTTTTAATCAACAATCACAAGAACTGAAACTAGAATTAACATTTCAATCATTTCAGTTTACTCTTTTTCGAAACGGCTTCTTCGAAATTTTCCAAACAATAAAATAAATTGAATTATTCCGACAGAGTTACCAAATGTTTCGATTTTTAATCTCTCGTTTAAATGATTGATAATTTTGTTTAAAAATCTTTGTTTAGTCTGAATGGAAATTTCAAAATCGAAACAAATTCAAACCCGAAATGTCCAAATTTCCCTCATTTCCCTAATATCTTCAGCCGATTGTAATTTTCAACACAAAAGTTTTCATCACCAATTGAAAGGGGCAACTTGGTCGAGTTGCAAATCAGGGAAAAGAAAATTTTCGCTTTTAATTTGCCATTAAACGGAATAGAAACAGAAACTCTGTTCACTCTTGCAATGACCAGTTATATTGGCCGATGTAACCCACTCAAGATGAACAGTAAAGTGCTTTTAATCTATCCATCAGCATTCAGATAAAATCAACTATTCATCAAGTTAATAGCAAACGATTAGTGAGGTTGTCAGGCTCATTGAGTTTCAAGAGAAAAGTTTCAAAAGTTGAAGTTTTGAAAATGTCTTGTTTGCTTGTAATAATCATGATGAATCGTAGCCTTGTTTGGTACATGAAATTGGCTAATCTGTATTCGGGTTGAATTTGCATGAAAATGGAAGCAAAAGTTGACAAAAGTTAAAACGGGCAATATTGAAGGAATCACTTGCACTTTCATGACCAAACGGCAAACAAGTCAAGTATCTTCAAGTAATCAATCTTTTAGCTCACCTTCAATGGTCAATGATAACGATAAATTATCACAAGTTTACACTTGAATAAGTTCAAGTGAATGATGAGAAGCGTAAAAATGAACATTTCTGTGCAAATCTGTTTTTTTTCAGATTAATGTTAGAAAACGTTTCAACAGCAAACAAAACAATTCGTCAAGTGATTGTTAACAGGTAAAGTAATCAATCATCGCCAATTGAACTTGATGCTGTTCCATTCTGTACATAAATATGAAAAACTGGAATCTAAATAAACAACCATTTCTGCTAATCAATACTTTTAATCGCAATTTGTCCACTTTTGACCTGAAAATGTTTACAATCAAATCGCAGACGAAAATGATTGTCACAAGTAAACGTTATTTTTCGATTTTTTGCCAATTTCTTTTCGAGTTTGCATTTCCTTTCATTTTTATTATCAAATCCAAATTGTTTCAGTTTTCATCAAATGATAAGTGCAAGAAATTGTGATGAACTGAAGATGCATTGTTTCGGCCAGTGTTAATCAATCATGATGAGATGAAGTGTATTGAGCTTGTTGAACAGCAAATGTTGTTTCATCAATCAGCTTCAACTGGTTCAACCAGATTTTTGTAAATATTGTTATTCCATTAAACTTGATAATCTCTCATCTTGAAAAGACCACCAAGTACTAGTTTTTTTTTCTTCTCCTTCTTTCTCCATGAAAATTTCTTTTTTTTGCTAACTTTTGATTTTCTTTACAGATTGCAACTTCACCAAAATCTTGGAAAATCTTGAAAATCCAACCCAAAGTTGACATTGAAACTTCTACTGAACTTGAAAAGGGCGAAAGTCAAGTTGACTCGGTAGACAAGAGCAAGTACAACAAGTCAACCTTGGCTAACCAAGTGTCATCCAAAGATAAACTATCTTCATGGAACTCACGATGGTCCAAATTGCCGATTCGTCCACCTAAACTTCGATTTGGAGATAAACCGATTCCAACGAAAAGTCGACGAATCGCTTACGGTTCAGTTGTGCGAACAAGAAGTCTCGACAAATCAGAGGCAAGGCTAGTTCCAATGGAATACAAAAACTCTTCAAAGGTATGCAAGCCTGAAAAGTCGACATTCCATATTGAAAAGAGAAGAAACAAATTTCTCATTTTTCTTGAAATAGTCTTGAAATCAGTCTCAATATCAGTCTCAATAAATCAAAATCTAAATTTTATCTGAGAATCTATTTAAAGTGCCAATTAAAGAGATTTAAATTGAGCTTTTTAGACACTTAAATTTGACTTTAATTGGTTCCAGTCAAAATACTTGATTTGATAGGTTGTAATGTAAATGGCTAAACATGCCAATAAAATGAATCAATCACATTATAATTGTACAGGTAAAGGTGCAAAAAAGGTAAATTTTAGCTTCGAGTGAAAAAAGCGCGCCAAACTAATATCAATATATAATGAATAGTTTTGGAAGAGCGAGTAAAGAGAAAAAAATGAATGAATTAAATAATAGTTTTTACCGTTACTGGTCATATTGATCGGTGCAATTAAAGTATCACTAACTTCCCTTGAAACTTGTTCAACCTGAAATTACGCGAAGTGACCATTTTACCTGGAGCCTTTCATGGTGTTCAATTGAATGAAGAAACAATCAGTTTGAATAAAAAGGAAAATCAGAGTTTTGAAAATTTTCATTGCATTCGCAGCGAAAGACGCATTTCTTGTAAACTTTTTGAAAGGCAACAATTGTTTGGTTTACATTTCGAGCGACTTTTCAATTTACGAATCAAGTTGTGCTTGACATAGATTAACATGTATCCAGTGCGGGTTTCATGATGAAGTTAATTATTGAAAGTAATTCTCCTTAATGAGATTTCATTTGTTTCACTTGTTGATCAGAAGAGAGAGAGAGAGAGTAAATTATCTCCTTGAATGGCCGTTCATTTTGGATACCCATACCTGGTGAAGATGTGAGAAGGTAAAAGCAGAAAATTAAATTTCAATTTGAATGGAAATGAAACAAATTAAAATGCAATCAAAGTTCAATTAAAATGATGTTAATCAGCTAATCAGAGTAGCAAACATTGGAATCGTTTTATTTTTCAAGTTAATCTTGTCTTTCAATTAAAGTTTTCATGTTTACTTAACCCTCAGTTTACATGGTAAATTGAATTTTTCAAACTCAACTTTTCTTTTTAGTCGCTCAATGTTTAATCGTCTATTTTTGTTGCGTTTAATGGCGGTATTTTTTTCTTCTTTTTGCAGAGTTCGAATCAAGATATTTTGCAGTTGTCTTCATCGGAAAAGTTTTCTTCATCACTGCGGTTGACACGATTCAATGTCGACTCTAGCGATTCGAAAAACTCGCCCAACAAACTTTCCATTCCCAACCTGTTGGCACCCAAGTTTTCTCGACCCGCTATGTACAGTCTCAATGGGTACATTCCAAAGCCCAATATTCAACGGCTATCGACCACTTTAAGTCCAAGTGTCACAAAGTCGCCGTCAAGTGGAAGGTCAACGGGTCGGTCGCATTCGTTTTACTCTCGAAACGAGTTTCTCAATGATAAACACGGCGATAAAGCCAATGAAAAATTCAACGTGAAAAAGGTGAGAAAATATCAATTTTTCAATTTCATGACTTCTCAATGATCGATCATGAAAATGGCCCGAAATGGGTGATAAAATGAATAAACTTTTTCTTTTCAAATTTACCTCGACTGATGATTAATTTTATTTTCACCTGAAAAAGATGAAGTTTTCATCGCTTTTGAATAAATAAAGTGTAATTGTTACCTGGAGCAATTAGCTGAGTGCAAAAGAGTTTAAATTAGCGTTCATTAGCTTTCTTCAATTGTGATCGATCATTTTGATTGATCATGAATCATTGAGACTCACGAGCAAACATTAATTTTGTTTTCTTTCATTCACAGTATGGATCTAAACACGAACAATTTCTCGACGATTCAACCGACTTGACCATTTCTGGAACAGTTAACCATCAACTATCCAAACGTCGAGGTTACCTGACAACCCTAAAGTCAATCGGTTCAAAGCAACAATCTACCAATGAAGCACCTCAACATCAAAAGTATCGTTTGACCAAACGAAAAGGTGAACCAGGAAAAGACTTTCCTCTAATAAAAAGTATACCCAGAACTTCATTTGAATGTAAAGACCAGACGAGCCAGAGTGCCTATTATGCTGACGTCGAAACTGACTGTCAGGTTTGGCACATGTGCCAAGGTCACAGAAAACATTCATTCCTTTGTCCTCGCGGAACCATCTTTAGTCAAAAGTCGGGCGTCTGTGACTGGTGGTACAATGTCGACTGTCAGGGTGTTGCCGATTATCCCGTTGTAACCGATAAAAAGCACGACTCTGTGACCAAAGGAAATGAAATGGACAAGATTAGGACGAAATTGTCTAAAAATGGAAAAAACATTTTCGAGTCGATCTTGTCGGGGAAAAGGCGATTTTTGTGAGCCAGCCAAGTGCCCAAGCTTACCATTCTATGTGCAATAAATGATGCATTTGCAGAAACCAAATGCATCTTGAAAAAAAATTTAAATGAAAACCAAAAAATAGAAAAGCAAAATTGTTTGTTTTACCGTCAATAGAGGGAGACATTTGCACAATAATTTTCAAATGTTTGAAGTTAATGATTTCAATTGTAATTGTTAGCAGTTGATTGTAACGATAACCACCAAGAAATAGTTTAAACTGTCATAAAATTATCTATCTCATATTTTTGATTAATCATGTTAAATTGAAAATCAAACTACAAAAAATAATTTTCCTTCCAATTTTGTAAATTGATTGTTAAAGCTCGTTTGCTTGTTTGACTTTTGTTGAAAAATCGTAATTTTACTATTTATTGTTAATTTTGGTCTGGAGTAAAAAACTATATCTGGAGTATAACTGGAGTATCCAACTTGATTGTATTAATCAATTGTTTTGTTTTCAAATTGTTTTAAACTGAAACTTTTATTAAAATTGTTGATCTTGACACGTTATGCGAATTTTGATTTCATTTTTGAAGAAAGTAACCAGAAAAAAATAGCCGACAGAATCGTAGCATTCTTTGAACAAAGTTGAACTAAACTAAACTTGCGTTTATTCACATCCAATGACACTAGTATCAATATTGAGATTTCCGATGAACAAGTTCATTCGCTTTCGAAAATGAAAAATATTTCATCTGAACGTGCATATCAGTGTTGGCTATTAATTTTATTATTCTCATTGGCTGTCTAATTCGCACATTAGTTTGACGTGAAAATTGCTGCTTAAAGTTGATGCGAGTATTATCCTGAAGACTGTGAACTCTTCAATTATCGTCCATACATTTTACCTAAAAGTTTACTAATTTACCTAATACCTTTGACTTCCAATAAGTTTTAATCAAAATGAAAAGTTTGATGAAGAAATTATCAATTTTGTCTTGTTGGAAGCCCAAGCTTTGCCTAAGGTTCAGCACTTTTGATAGTAGCATAGTCCAAGTGCCATAACGAGTTGTCTACGATTGGCGCCTTTGCTTCCATTCACTTTATTCATTATTTGCAAGTGAAATCGAGCTACTCCATCTAGTGTAGATATAGATCTCTATAAAACTCCAAAACGGACCAAGAAATGTTTCTCTAAAGTTGCAAGGTAATTAGCCAGTTGGTCATTTGCAAGCAACAAAGTAAATTGCAATTCGAGACTGAAAAAGAAAAAAAAAGTTCTCCAAATTAGGCTAATATTGCAAAGCAATTTGCGCAAATTAATCAACCACTAAACATGACGTTGATGCAAATCGTTACCATTAACAGAACCAAGAATAAGATAGGAAATCATTGAATAATCTTATTAATAATATTGACAAATTAACTCTGCCAAAGGCTAATTGTAATTTCATTAATCATTTGTTTTCATTTTTTTTTTGAAACACTCATTTCAATGTTGATAAAAATGTGGAAGAAAAGAAGATGTTTTGGGTGCAAAAATGAGCTTCTCGTTTTCAGATTAATCAATAAAGGTGTTCAACTTTTCTCTTTGCCAATAGCCAAAAGCATCTTCCCACTAGAGGTTAAACTCAGGTTAGGTGGTAATCCTTTCAAGAAGCAACCAGCAATAAGCTCAACTTGTCCTAAAGGTGTAAACGAGAGATGTTCATTAGCTACTCTTGTTCCCATCAACATTGAATAAAACTGTGTAAACTGTCTTCTCTAGCAAATATGACAACTTATCTCCTGGGAGGGTAAAAATGATAAATTATCATTGATCAAAAAAGCCAAAGAAACGGAGCAAAAAAGGGAAAAAGAAAATTTTTCAGAAAAAAAAACTTTATTAATAACACTTCAAGTCTCCAGTTGATCTACCTTTAAAAGTAGACTCAACTCGGACGATATAGAAGAAGAAATTGTCTCGACAAAATTTTGACCTAAAAAGGAACATTTCGTCAATAAAAATTTTCTTTTTTTCACCAAGCTTGCTCAATCGTCACCAACAGAATCAACATTTCAATTGGCTTAATCACCTTTTCCAAATCATTGAGAAGCACAATTTTTTCGAGAAAAAAGTTGAAAACGAAATGAACAAATTGGGTTCAATCAATTGTTCAATTTAATTGAATTCAATTGGTAATCATGATGAGAATTTTAGGCGAATGAATTTAATGCGAAAAAAGAGAAAAGCCTATAAAAACAATGAAATGGAAAAACAAAGTTTTCTTGAAATCTTCAGATCTTCAGGGCTTATCAATTGAATCATCATGTCGTGGTTACAATTTTCTCGCAAATGATTTGAAAAAGATAATTCAAGAAGGCAAAATCATCTGCTCAACAAGAAACAAGATTCAACAATTAACTTGAATTCAATCTGTTGGGTTGTCTTGATGAATATCAGTTGACGGTTAATAGCAATCTTCAACAACAATTTATTGATAACAATTAGAATAATTTTTCCTTTTCTTACCAAGTTCGCAAGTTTGGAGTAAATCATTTTGCGCACTTTTTCCATCCCATGTTATTAAAAGCTATTCAACTAACAATCAACATTCAACTGTAATCTGATCTTTATCGTTTTTACCTTTTTAGTTGAAAAGTTTTACCAGATTTTTGCGTTTCTTCATTGAATCAACTTCAAAGTAGAGTAATGAGCAATGTGTGTTGCTTGGCTAATGATTATTTTCAAAATGATAATAATAATAGTAAATGGCTATTAATTAGAGTTAACAGAAACAAGAGCAACAATGAATAATGATTTTTACATTTATGAACTTGATTTGGGTTTCCTTTAAATGGTAAACTCGTGAACATAATCTATGTCATTCTCATTCATCTTTTGTTTGTTTTGCCAGTTGCTTAAAACCTTTTGCCGTTCATATGATAATGGGCCTTTGCAAAGGGATACAACATCATTAACTGTCCAGTGTTTACTCTTCGCATTTTTCTGTTACCTTGAGAAGCACCCAAAAGCACCCATATCATGATGATCGTGGTGGGTCTTTCTTTGCCTTCTCTTTCCGTTTCGCTCTTCTCTCCCAACTTGTATTCATATTTGCGAAGCTTTTTCTAGTTTCTTGAAACAATTAAATAACAAGGGTAAATTAGGTAAAAGCCTTCGAGGTAAAAAGCAAATGTCTTTGATTGCTGCTTGTTAATAATGTGACCATAAATCTTCATTTTGTTTTATACCTTTCAACATGCCTTTCTTGCTTTACCTTCAATTGTGCTCTTCAAATCGTTGGCTACTTAATTGGTCTGCCCTAACAATTAACTTTACAATTCATTTCAACAGAAGAGCAATTGTTGAAACAAACTGCGCAAATTAAAAACAATCTGCAAAATGTTATGTTTGTTCCTTCTCATCGTTTTCCTACTTCAACATGATTCAACACTTTAGCCAATTTCAATGGCAAATGTTTTGATAAACTTTTTGCTTAACCCGGAACTCCATGTAAAGCGAGTCATCAATTTTAGCTCAACTTTTCTCTTTGCCTCAATCCATAAAAATTGCGCTTCCAATATTGGAAATCACAGTTTTCGATTTTGACTTAGGTTTTGTTCATTTTTCCATTTTCAAGTTTCGAGTTTACAACATTTGCTCTCGAGTTTTGATTCTGTTTGAGTAAAGTCTGTCCGTAATTGAGAGGTTAAACTGGATGAGTGTTTGGTTGGTTATAATTGGACATTTGATGAAACAAAGGTTGCAATTGAAAACAATTTCAAGTAAATCGGTGTAATCATGAGCCAATCAGCAATTGTTGGTCGAAATGACCGGTGGAAAATAATTGTTGCTATTATTTCGGAAATGTGGCCAAAAGTCAGGCTTTTGTTTTGATCATGTTATTATCATTGTTACTGTGTTTAGTGTCATTAACAAGATGGACAAAAGTATGTAAGTGTATTCAGACTGGAAAGCCATCTGAGGTTGGAAAAGGTATATTTGGAAGAAAGGAAAAGAAAAAAATTTCTTGTTCTTATTTGAGGGTCAATCATAATTAATGATGGTTTAAACGGTGAATGAGTTACGAGCAAACCAATAAACTGATTATAACGACTATTGACACTTACGGACTGTTCAGCCTGCAAACAGATTCAACCAAAGTCCACCTTAACACTTGACAGAGACTAGAAAAGGTTATGAATAAAAAAATCATTAATCAAAGGCTTTTTTAAAGCTGTCACAAATATTACAATGTTCAAGTAACATAAAACATTGAAATTACAAGGTCTTTAAACGGCAAGGTTGATCTTCAAAATTTATTTCCCAAAAGCTGTTTGAGACAAAACAACCTTTTCTTCGTCCAAACTGTCTTAGCTTTGACTTTAACAGATTTACCTCTTGATCCAACTTTTAGAGCTAAGTTTAAAGATCGAAACTTCACCAGTTCATTGAGTTTTGAGCAAAACAATGAGACGCTCTGATTAGTCACATGGAAAAGAATCGTCTTTGCTTGATACCCGCGATTGAGTGTGCAACTGGAATTCAATATTTGGTTTCGTGTAAATCATTTCGTGCAAAATAAGAGTTGAATTTTCCGAAACAACTCAAGTTTTCGCAATGATCTTGTTGTTGGAGTCATCGAAAAGCATATTTATGCTTTCTTCACTTGTTTTGAATCATTTCTCAACTCGATAGGAAAATATGCTGAAATACTGTTAGCGAATAAATTTAGCAAAAGCTTCTCAAAAGTTGGGCTTTTCAATTTCCTTATTGCAAATTTCGCTTTGAATGAAATTAAAACTAAACTTCATTAGATTCTTGGCGTTTCTATTACTAATATGATCAATTGACATTTTAGTCAGACTTCAGTTGAGTAAAACCAACTATCCAAAGTATTTTTAAGCTGAATTTACTGTTTGCCATCAGATGCGATTTTAAGATGAAACAGTCTTATTAAATGCTTCTGGACGTTTAAATTCAGTCTTTAAGGTTGAATCTAAATGGACGAAAATCCGTGTTCAAGTCGATCTTTCCTCTGACAAGTTGATCCATGATATATTTGATAGTTTCACAAATTACAGGTGAAAGTTTTTGAAAGCAATTCAAGGCTGAACAATATCGATTTTGTTAACTACAAAGAAAGTTTCACTTGAATGCTCGTGCTTAACCTAGAATTAGTAATGTCTCAACATAGAAACTGAAACGATGAAAGTGACAATAAGATGATGCCATTGACACTTTTTGCTGTTAAAGTTCTGTTCAAGGGTTTGATGCTGAAAAATGTTTTGAGTCTGCCTTGTTGAGGTCAGATTAGAGACTAATACTGTCTGATTGCACATAGTTTCGAGTCGGCAAAAGAACAAGAATAGAAGCATCATGAGAATACGAATCGAAAAGAGAATTGAAGAGTAAATTATTCTGCATAATCTGATGATTGGTTTTTGTCTTCATTGAGTTAGGTGTCTTCATCAAGGTTAGTCAAAGTAGAGTCGAGTGATAAACGTTTGAGAGAAGATGATGGCGATAAAATTTATAGGCAATTGAAAATGTATGGAAATGAACAATAAAAAAGAAGAGAAAAATTCTCATGAAAATCAGCCAAGTGTAATGCTTTTAGCCTTTCATGATGACTATAATGATGATGAGGATGATGATGATGATGTTGGTGACAATGATGTATAGTTAATGTCTGCCAGCCAACATCAGTAAAATGTATTTTACTTTCAGTGTTAAACAGTTTATCTGTTCAGTTGAATGATTTTATTGTTTTTTTTTCATCCTTTCTTCTTGTTGCCATTTTATATTTTAACAATGGTTATAGAGCTCATTTGAAATTCAATTTGTACGCAAACCCTGAACTTATGAACAAAATTCATTTTTATGCCTTTCCAACCTGGTTCAATGCAGAGTCGATTAGTTTTGTTGAGTTTTCAAAATGGATCATCAAATTGATATTGGTGACAGTCGAAGGCAATATTAAAGGCAAAAATAACTGTAACTTGGCCTACATTGATCAAGCCAATGTCTTCAGAAGAAACTCACGCAAAGAATCTTAAGAAGATGAAAGATGATGGAAAGGATGGTGAAGGGAGAAGGACAACAAATGATATTACCAAAGGTATGAGAGCATTTGACTATTTTGGTAAGTGATCTTTCGTGATAACTCGTGTTCTGACTCTTTTCCCTCTTTCTCTTGTTCCTCTCCAGAACCGCTAGTTTGGCACGCAAATACTGATCAAGTTTACATCTTTTCATCGACAAAACATTGGAAACTTTCTTTCAATGTTTTCTTCTTTTTTGTCCGAACGAGGTAAAGAAGAACTTCTTTTTTTGTAAAAAAAACTTTAACAAGTTATTGGAGTTGAGATTGTTTCTCAGCAATTTGAGTCTCCGTATTGGTTACAGCATCTGGTCCATTACCATTACCTTTGGTCGGTTTTGCTCTCAATTTGTGCCATTCAATGGTTTGCTTTTTATTTTGCCTTAGTTTTTGGTTCTAATGTTTCTTGGATTAATGTTTGTTGTTGTATCTTCATTAAATGTTGAAAACGATTAATTGTTGGTTTAATTAAAAGGTGCAAAAAGGCAGATGTAAAAAGAGAACAATTTTAAATATTTCAAAGCTTAATTGATGTTCATCTTGTGGTTTAAATTGTGGTTTTAAATTAAAATGTCTCTTCATTAATTTTCATCTTCATTCATTCATTATGCACTCAATCAACCCAAAAGTTTTACCCTCAATGTTGAAGAGACAAAAATCGATAAAAAAGTTGCTTCAAAGTTGAAAACAGAGAATAACAGTTTTCGCCTCAAATCATGAGAAACTTGAAGGCTTTGTTTGAAAGTTTTGACTCCATCATGAGGCTTCAAGTTATTTATGTGTATTTGGAAGCGAGTGTTGCTTTTAATCGTAAATTTGCTGATAAGATTCAGCCAATCCGCGAACATAAACGATCATAAACAATTCACCATTTGAAATTCTTTAGCTTTTGTCGCAGGTTCATTTCGGGATGAAAAAAGCCTTTTCAAAGTACTTTCTTTACTCAACACTTTCACGAAAGTTTTGCTCGAGTGAAGAACTGATACTTTGCTAGTTTTAGGGGCATAAGAATTTCTCTGGCCAATTATTATTGAGAAAATCGAGTTAATGTTTAAATTTTGACCACTCAACTCTTAGCTCGAAAGTTTTGAATATAATCCTGATCCAACAATAAACCTTCGACTTAAGCAGTCAAAAAAAGACTTCCTTCGAACTCGATAGCTTAAAATACGGATTCTGCATACCCACCCCAGCCTCGATTTCTCAGAATCTTTGAATTACAAGAAAGTTTTGAATCCGGTCATGGCTTTAAAACCATGTAAAAAAGCCTTGGTTCTGCTCAATTCGGCAAAACAAGCAAAGTTTGATGCTTACGAACTGTTAGACATTATGTATCAGAATCAAATCCTTTTATTTTACCAAAACTCATATAATGCTTAAGATTGTAGCTCGAAACCGTTTCAAACTTTGGAAAGTTGAAAGTAGAATGCCGAGATTCAAAGTTTTCTTATCAATTTCAATATCAATCAATGAAGTTAATTAAAGTCAAATGTTCTCAGTTTTCACTGTCATTTCTTTTTTTTTGCTGATTCCATGTTCTAAGAACTGCTATTGGGACTCAGTTTAAATCACCAATGAGGGAAATGAGAAGAAAAAGTAAATTTTACTTTTCTCCTTACTGTTTATCAACAAATGGTGTATAATCATGAATAAACACGCAAAGTCAATTGACACTATTATTATGATCATTACTGTGAGGTGAAACTTGTTAACTGATTTAAGTCTCGTGGTTGATGAATGGCAAAAAACAAATTGTCTTTACCATAATATCGAGTCTAAAAGGAGGTTCAATTGGCACTGAAAAAAGCATTCAGTCCAATCGAATGGAGAAAAGTTTGAATGCAGAAGAGATATTCATTGACCATCAATGGAATGACTCAAATAATGAATAAATCCCGGAACTCGATTAAACAGAAGGTCAAATGATTTACATCAAGTTGACCATGTTGATACAAAGAAGAAGCCAAAAGAAATTGAGAAATGTTTTCTTCTTTTCCCAGTTTAGCGATGCTTTTAAAAGTTTTATTCAAATTTGAATGAAACTTTTTTGCAATGAAATGCTTCAAAGACAAGGTTGAAACTTGAACAATCTAAATGGATCGTAATTAAGGTGAAAATTGGTTTAAATAAACGGCAGAATATTTGTTCGTTCATTTCTTTTTCTCTTCAACTTTTTCTTCCTTTCTTTCCTTTCTTTTCCTCTTTCCCGTCTTCTTCTTCCTTTGGGCTTGTACATAATCATTATCTTCATTATCATCATCATTACTTCCTAATTATCAAGTAAAGCAATTTACATACAACTGTTGGAGACAAAGCTCAATAGTACAGGGAATGAGTTAATTTGAAAAGAGGAGGGAAATTATCATGTTGAATGAGTTGCAATTAGCAATTGATTTTCTTTGACATCAGAACTTTGCTTTTTTTTCATCCAATTTTTTAGAATAATTTCTTTCTTCTCTTTTTTTGCATTCCCTCATCTGAACCTATAACATGAAGTTACTTCATGAATGGCCTTTTTTTACATGAATATGTTTATGCATATCTGTTGATGTATGAATTGCGAGTGAAATTAAAGGTGAAAAGGAATGAAAAATAAAGTAAAATTTGTCAATGAATTTTGAATTGTGTTAACCCAAAGTTGAACATTTTTTTGTGTCCAACGTTGATTTATTGTGTGTTGGCAAATGAACGTGAGCAAGTTAATTAAGGAAAGTCTATTTTGACTCATTGATTTTGTTTAATTGCTCAAACGGTTTCAATCCAAATTGGAAAAGTAAAAGTAAAAAAAAGTAAACTACAAGAGTTGCATTTGTCCACACCAAAGGCGCCCGCTTGAAAAGTCACTCGTAATGTTTCGAGTCTTAATCATGCGATTATTTTTATTCTCTAAGTCCACTTCGGGCGTTTTGTCTGACTATCATCATCAACTGCTTTTCAATGCTTTTTTAATGAATCGATTTTTTGAATAACTTTTTTTTGAAGTTATTTTTTAATAAGCGTTTATTTAACAAAAGTAATCGATTCGAGCGAATGGAATTGAAATTTCATAAAAAATTGAAAAGATTCTATTATTGTTTTCTCGTTCTATTGGGCCTTACGTTAATTCTGTTCCCAACTGTTCTTTTTTCTATCCCTTAACCCAGTTCTGAGAAACTCTCAGAATTTTAATTTGTGTACAACTTTTTCCCACAGGTCTAGCATCAGACTGAAGCTGCTTCAGCTAATGAATATCAACTAAATATCGTTCCTTCTCAAACGCACTTGTCATGAAGCGCAAAGATATTTTAGCTCATATTGCTGACCATTTTTCGCTCAATTTTTTTCAGATTCGAAATGAGAAAATCTCTTCCTGCTGGACAAGAAGAATGGACAATCTGATCTCATCGATTTTCATTCGACTGTTAAGAACAAACAAGAATCGTTGTTTAATGAATTCAGAGCCAAAGTGAGCAGTTGTTTCGAAGAAAAGCTTTTCCAGTCCAATATTTTGCTTCTTGTTAGATGGATCTGCCTTTCGGAAACTGCTGATAAAAAAAAGAGATTTGCTTCTTTGGACTTCATTTAGACCTCAACTCTTAATATTTAAAATTGATCGACCGCAGTCAACTCAATGGTAGATAAATGTCAGGCTATTTTGCATTATTATTGTAACAAACTTTTAAATGAGACTTTTGCAGCAATTAGATGAAACTCATTTGACCGCAACTTTAACCTCAATTGTTGCATCAACTTACAAGTGATTGGAAAATAATTTAAGGTTCAACACCAATGAAATATTTATAAAGTCATCATGTTTTAATTATTGATGCATCAGGGAAACACCTATTCAATCAAGGTTGCTGAAGAAAAGGTTTTCTTTTCTGGTTCAACATTCCAAGCGTTGATTGAAACTGGTGTGATCATATTGAAAGGTATTACATTGAAACATTTTCCAAAAAATTGAATGAAAAAAAAAATGGTGAATCAAGTCAAGTGATAGTGGCTATGATGAGGACGATGGAAGATGACACAAAATGATGAAAAGTGTGTTGCGTGTCCTTAAAGCCTCACCTTTAACTACAATCAAATTTCAATTGAGAATAACAAGAAAAGGCAAAAAATGGGAAAAAAAACTAGTTTCACTATTACAGTCCATTGAGTAAATATGTGGCAATGATTCGTTGCGAGTCAAGGAAAAGGTAAAAAGTGACTATTAATTTGCGTGGTGATCAACACGCTTTAGGCTCACATATTTCCCTTCATTACCGTCCTCATGTTGGGTAAACCTGTTCAATGATTTATATTCACAAGTAACAGGTAACATCAGCCTTTTGATCAGTGATCATGTGTAGGTGTGTCTGGGGTGAAAGTGACAAAACTTGCCTCAGGAAATCCAATGAGAAGAACCAATCAGACTAATTGATCTTAATAGGTGATCATGTTAACCACGTTCAAGCATGATATTGAACAGCAAGTGAAATCACTGTTTAATAAGATTAATGTTTGCACCTTGCAAGTGGTTCAAATGGTTCAACTTGCAGCAGAAAAAAAAGAAATGATTAATAATTTCATTTCCAATCAATATTAATGGAGGAAAAAAAAGGTTTGATTGACTTTAATTGGTTCATGTTTACCTTTTTGCTTCTTGTATTCAATTTGATCAATTGACTGTCAACAATGAGCGCTTTTAATTATCGATTTTGAAGGTTATTTTAATCAATAGTTTTGAGTAAATGTTTAAGTTTAATTTTGTTTGAGTTAAGACGTTAATCTTAACGCGTTTAAGTGTCAGTTTAATTTTAGGCTTTTTTTTGCCTTTGCTTTGCTTTTGTGGTTAGTACAGAAAACATTTGATTGACCGATTCTAATTGTGACTGATTTGAAGGTAAATATGATCAATGAGATGTAATTAAAGAGATGTTACCGATTAAGTGAGAGAAATGAGAGGAAAAAACGAAAAGTTGAAGATGAATTGATGAGGAAAATCATTGGATAAGATATTAGGTGTTGAGGATGATAACAATGATTAGTTGACCAGACAATATTACGGGCAACTTTGTTTTAACAATTTTTTTTTTCGTTTTCGCCGTTTTCTGTGAGAGATAAAAAAAGGACCTTTTCTGGTCACAGTAAAGTATGATTGATGAGGAACCGTTTTTGTGGTTGGCTTGTAGTATATTTATATCCATCTCAAGATGCAAGGGTATTCCTTTTACCTGAGGCCATTTATTTGGCTATTTATTTTTTGCTTATTTTCTTGCTTTCGTTTTTTTTTCTTTGCCTCTGTTTTGTCCACAGAAAAGAAAAATATTTGAAGATGAAGAAGATGGAACGAAATGGATGATGATGATTCAAAGTGGGCAAACTTTCAAGAACATTCAATTACATTCTCATTAGAATTCAATTCACAAGATAATTTGGCAAAAAATTGATGGATTGATCAGCAAACGTGAAACAGGTAGACTTATCATTATTATTGCTTTCTTAAGTAAGCAAAAGAAGCTGAAGTTGGAAAACAAAAAGATATTATTTCTTGTTCTACACTTTTCCAATAGATGGCTCTCAAGTGTTCATCTAATGTTTACTTTTGTTTTATAATTTTTTTTACTTCACAGCTGGTCAAGAGTTGAACTGTTGCAATGAATTTTCAGAGTAAAATTAATTGCTTTTACCTGTTTGAACGAGTTGATTGGAAAGTTGTTTCAGACGATTCGACTTGGATTTTGACCCGAAATTTTGGGCAAATCATTGGGTTAGGTTTGGTTAGGTTAGGATTTGGTTTATTGTAACAAGAAACAGAACCAATTTCATTGGTCATGATTTGATGATTGAAATGAAGTTTCATTGAAGCACATTGTCTGTTTTCATTACCCATTTATTCCATGATCAATTTGATTGTCAATATATTTGCGAGTAATTTGGTGAAAGGATGAAATGAAAAAGATAATTTTCTTGTTCAGTTAATTGCAAATGAAATGATTACAATTTGATGATAAAAAAGGAAAAGTAAAAGAAATGAAAAGTTATTAAAAGAGATTTCCTTTTTGTTTACCCAATTTTTACCAAGCTTTTTGAGTTACGCTTCTTCATCGGTAAGTGACTCTCTCTCTCTCTCACTTACTCTATCTTCCCTTGATCATCTTCTTTATCATCATTATCATCATTTATTTTTGTTCTGAGCATTTCTATGGAATAATATTCATTGAGAATTTGTTGGAAGCAAGGAAAACAAGGTGGAGTTTCAATGAATAGTGACTGTCTTGTTGAACATCTAAGGCTGAGCCAAGCAGCTCCGCCTTGATGCACTGAGTAGGCTGAGGTTGGGCTGAGCTTGGATTGGTGATGAAGCCCAATGAAAAGAGCTGTTAGAGGAAAGAGGAAGGAGTAAGAGAGAGTCGATGAGAGAGAGAAAAGGTGAAATTTAGTGTTGGATGAAAATGGTTAGTTGATAATGTTGACTGAAAATGATCAACAGAAGGTAAAACAAGAATGAATAGTTCATCTGATTCTGTGAGATTATCATGAAACAGCATCATTGCTATCAGCAGCATCAACATCATCATCAACAGCAACATCAACAATACCAGAATCAACATCATCAGAATCATTGAATAATCGTTTTCGTGCTTTTTGCTTATTTATATCGAGATTGTTTGAATCAGAAGTTATGAATGAAATGAATTCATCATTTTCTCTCTCCTTTCTTGTTCCTCGTTTTCCTCACTCTTCCATATTCCCATAGTTTCAAACTGAAAATACACTCAAATAATCGATATCAACATTCAACGACAAATAAATTACACATAAAGCACACACACACACAACGTTCTGGCATCCAACGTCCTTGACTACATTCAACTCTTTTCGTTGAAAGTTTTTTTTCTTTCCTTGAATCTCTTTTCCAGTGTAGTTTTGTGAATTTTGCCATCAATTGGAAATTGGAATCCATGTGATTAATTCATTTGTGAATTCGTTTTGTTTTTTTCTTCTTCAACTTTACTCATTTAATGTAAACCCATTTCTTGACCATCATCACACTCATCACTCACCAAATCAAGACCAAAGATGAATCATTTAGGAACCATGTATGCCACTAAAAGGCGAAGACGGAATAGTAAAAGGTAAATGTTGAAAAAAAATCCGTTTATTCACTTTCATCTCATTGTCCACTTTCGGTCATCTTATAGTGTCCGTGTTCAACCTAAAGAAGGTCAAACCAAGTCAAATCCCTCTAAGCGTCATCGTGAGCGACTCAACGCTGAGCTTGACATGTTAGCAAGTCTATTACCTTATGAACAAAGTGTTCTTAGTAAATTGGATAAGCTTTCAATTCTGCGTCTAAGTGTTTCCTATTTGAGGACAAAAAGTTATTTTCAAGGTAAGTTCAGTGATTCAAGTCGAACCGGAATAGAAAGGAAATTTTTTCTAATTTCATCCATTTCCATTTTGAAATTGTTTCTTCAATTGAAACCTTTTCTTTCTTGTTGCAGCAATTTTTAACAAAGAACGTGAAAGACAAGGCAATCTTCATGAAATTCATCGAAACACGCCTCGAGAACTTCTTTATCCTGATATTATGATGGAAGGTGATCTCATTCTCCAGGTAATTATTTTCCCTTTTGACTACCTTGTTCAGTGAAAAGTGAGAGAAGAAGAAGAAATGTTTGGAAAAAGTTCAATTCTTAAGTTTGCACATTTTTGTCACATTCAATTGATAACAAAACTCCATTTAAGATGATAATTTATTGCCGGTTCAAGTTGAAGTTGCCATACAAAATGTCATCTTTTTGGGTTTTGCTTAGTCTCACTAAACTCTTACCTGTGTTCATGTAGATGTGTGTGTGTCTGTTAATTAATTAACAAAGCAATTAGGAGACAATATCTTGACAGAATATCTTTCAAGACCTGCAAGGAAGTTGAAGGTAAAACAGACGTAAGACTTGAAATTAATGTGAGCAACTTGCAAGAAAACAAAATGAAAACTTTTGTCAAGATAACAGAACAAAAAAAAATGACAAGAAAAAAGTTGCTTGAAATGCTAATAGTTTGGCGTAATTTTGTAGCCCACAAAATCACTTCAACAAGCCAATTTAGCTCTTTATTTCAATTGTACAACGTTAGATAAGGCTTAACAAAAAGAGCGACCCAAAACAATTAATCTCAATAACAAGAGTTATTCAGTTGAAAATGAAATGAACAAACATTGATGTCCTCTAAGCTCAAGAGTTTGATGTGCATCATTGGCTTATTTTGCATCATTATTGCAACATAAAGACGACGTTCAGACTCTTTAGCTCACAAGAATGAACATTTTATGTCTCGAGTTGATTTACCTGAGTTGATACAAACAATGTTTCCTCATTTTAGTTGAAAAAAATAATCGAAATGAATCGATTTGGGAAATAAAAAGTTGTAAAAATCGACGAGAATCAAACTCAAAACCTTCATAGTTTCACCTACATTCATCGAGTTGGTTTCAACTCACAATTTTATGTTATATTTTACACCCAAATATCTCATATCCAATCATCATCAGATGAAATTATATTTTTCATAACTAATCATGATCCATCAAATCTTAGAATCTCATGAACTTCAACCAGTCTCATGAGATTCCTAAAGTTTCTTACCTCACCTTGTTCTTGCCGTCTCTTACCGACGAAAGCGTAGAAGTCTATTCTTTGGTTCAGAATGTTCACTTTTTTATACCATTTCGATGTTGGTTTTTTCACATTTTAAGATCAAACTAATTTCTTTAGAAATTGGAAAATGGGCATTTTTTGTTGATGGCAGGTCGAAGCTCTTTGCTGTTTCATCCACCTTAGTTTAGGAACTAGAACAATTATCTACGAAAACTTGACAGTCAAGTTGCAAATAGTAAATATTTCAATTTTGTTCAATAAAAAAGTGACATTTACTGATGAAAGTTAGAAATTTTTGTTCAGCTTTTTCCTGCAATTTCAAATTGGACTCATTTTAATGGTCAACTGCTTTGTCAACGCCAATCCTTTTCAATTGCAAGGAAAGAAGAGTAAAATTGATCAACTTAAATTGAAGATAATTTTGGATGAATACAAAAAAAAACGATGGAAAAAAAAGGAAAACATAATTTGACCGTAAAAGTGACTGATATAGCTAAATAAATTTAATTTACCTGAAAGAAGATGAAATTGGGAAGAAAATTACCGAGAAAAGTGATTTTTCTCTTTTCTTTTTTTTCTCTCCTCTCTTCTTGCCTTTTCCAGTTCATCCTCGGGCTAAATCATCTTGTTGATTACATTGAATGTGACACAGTGTATCTTGTCAATGAAATAAAAAAATGTTAACAAGATGATGGTGATGATGATGATAGAAAGAAAGAAAACTTTTCTTCTCTTCCTTTTTGTTAACCATTATTGGTTAACCTTTTTCAATAATCTTTTAACCGTGAGAAGGTCAATTCCTGTTGTTGATGTTGTATTATCAATGAACAAGGTAAAAACATGATTGAATGATGATGAAGATAATGATGTTAATGTGATTTTTTTTATCCATTTTTGTCTTCTTTTTTGCTCATCTTTTCCATTCTCATCTTTCCCTGTCAGGCACTCAATGGATTTTTACTCATCTTAACCTGTGATGGAGAAGTTTTTTACACTTCTCATACTGTTGAAACGTACCTAGGATTTCATCAGGTAAGACAGTTTTTCATTGCAATCAACTTTTCTTCTTCCTCCTTTCAATTAACTTGCTTCTGTAAGGATAACTTTTCAAGTCGTAACTTTGTAAGCTAACAACTCATAAAAAAAAGTTTATCTTGATCAGATCAAATCTTTTAATAGTAATTGAGTGAAAAAATCATTAATTGTTATTAATCGTGAAAAGTGAAAAATGCTTGCTAATTACACCAAATGATATGTGCTTAGTTTTTCATGTCTTTTCATTACTTCAATGTTGACTCGAAAGTTTATCTTGATAACAATTATCAAGTAAACCTGACTTGTTAGTTTCTCGTTATTTTTGAATTGAATTTATCGAATGACAGATGAAAATCTGTGCATTTTATTGAAACCATTTTGAACAATTTGAAATATTGTCTACTAAGGTCGAGCCTACTAGAGGTAAAGGAGTAGGGGAAAGTATGGAGATTTTGGGTTCTGTGGTTAAGATGCCTGGCTTCCATCTAGAGACCGTTTATAGCCGGTGTAGACTGAATGAAACTGAGGGACAGACTTAGAGCTGTTTAGTCAACTAAAATCTCATGCGGTAATGTGATATGTCTAGCCTGTCTCAGAACTCATTGGTAATTGTCTCTTGAATGTTTGACTTTGGTTGAGGATGATATCTGAACCCGCCCTGGATTCAAGTACCGATGACTTTTTTTTGTAAATTAATTATTTAGAAGTTTTTTGATCGAAATTTTTAATCAATTTTCCTTCGAAATCAATTTTTTTCCGATTTTCACAAACAATCAAGTGAGAAGACAGGTTGCAAAAGACTTTTCCTTGACATTTTAAACACAAAAAAACATCAGAGTTTCAAGATTCTCTTCTTGAAAGCACATGTTTTTAAAGAGATTTGCGAATTCAATTCAAGTCAATTTGCGAAGTGAAAAAGCGATCAGATCGATCTTGAAATTGGATTGGGAAATCATTAAAAATTGCAGGTTGACTCGCTTTGTAAATTATCCAATCAAACGACCGAATCAAAATGTAAATAAATACTTTCTATGGAGATTTAATGTCAAACATCATTTTAATTATCCAAAATTAATCAAATAATGGTAATGAAAATTTTAAAATTAATCAGTAATTATTTGAACTTCAAGCTTCCGATTGATAGTCCTGATCATTTTTAATCAATCTTTGAACTTGACTGTTAAAATTTATCAAAAGTTGATTCAAACAAATCCAAATTCAAGTAAGTTAGTCACTGTTTTTCATCATGAAAATAGCTTTTAATTGAAGCTCTTCCAAACCTCTACCATAACCCAGCTTAGGCTTGAAGCATGGATAAATAATTTGAGACTGAAACTCTGAAATGAATTATTTCTCGTCAGATTCTTTCATTGATAAAATCAAAAATAGCAATTTTGCCGGTGAAAAGTTCGAGTTTGACATTTTATCAGTTTACTTAGAAATAGTGATTCTTGTTAATCATTTGATTGAGCGTCATTCAATGAATACAAATTGTATTTTGGTAAACGGTTTTTCCAGGCAAAGTAAATTGATATCAGAGAAAAAATATTCAACTAGAAAAGGAAGTTGCAAAGTTAATGATTATGATGATGATGATCAGAATAGTTGTTTGTCAACTAATTAAAACTCAAATCACATTGAAAAGGTAAAGTGGTAAAGAATTTGTTGAAGAAGAAAAAAATGAAAATTGAGTAAATTTTTCGTCTTTTGTTGACTAATGAATCCATAAACTGTGGGTTTAAATTGTTGAACACAAGTTGAACATTGAAAAGGTTCAATTTGCTGACCATTTATCTAGATAATCAATGAGACCGTGAGAAAAGGTTTCATTTTAATGAGAGGTGACCAACGTAACTGCCCCTTAAACAACTCACCCACAGCCTGCCTGGGTCTCTCTCATTTCAAGTCTTACCTGTCAAACATCGTCAACATCATAAATCAAGTTGACTCAAGTTGGCTAATCACGTGACAAAAAGTTACCTTTTGTCTTCTTTACAATGCTAACAAGAGTAACCAAGAGAAGGGATAACTTTCATTTTCTTGTCTTTACCTTGTTAGACAACTTGGACAATGGTAACTTTATGGTTTGCTTTACCCTCCATTTTGACCCAACTTTCTGCCCGTTTCGCCTTCCATTCATCAACTCGTGTTTTGTTGTTGTTGTTGTTTCTCTGTTAATCAACTTGGCGTTGTTGCTCGCTACTAATAACATGTTTGACTTGCCATTGGCCACGCGCCTAATCAAATCAAATTATTTTCACATCGATCCATATTGATGACGTTTGATGAATGAATTGAAAAGTATTACAACAAAGTAAAAAGTTGATGTTTACTAGTCAACCTTTCAAATGGTAAATTAGCTTTGCCCATCAAGTATTGATTGACTTTTGCTAACAAGTTTAACAATACAATGAAAGGTTATTATGTTTTCACCTTTCATTGGCTTTTCATTCATTTTTCATCCCTCACCTTTGATTGGCATTACTAGATCAGTAAAGTTTACCTTGATTCACTGATGCCAACTTTTGTTATTCATCTTTTCCTCATTCTATGGATGGAAACTTTTGCGCAGTCGATATTTTACTCAAGATTATTGCTCGGCTTTTTGAAAATTTTTCAAGCTTTTCTCAGTCGAAGCTGATTTTCATTCGCAAACTGATCTTCAATTTCAAATCGAAAAATATTTTAACTTCATTTTTCACTCTACATTTAGCGTCATTTACCATGATTGGTGACTTTTACGGTCAGTTTTTGACTGAAGATTATTCAGTCTAATATCATGTTTCATGGTGCAACTTTCAAAGGTTGAGAAATGTTCAGAACCAATTATTTTCTATAACTTTGCTCATTGACAGCTACTCGAGTGTTCAATTTGATTATTGCTTATGCTCTTGAGCTTGCGTATTTCATTTCCAGTTTGAAGTGTTTTGAAAATGAAGCGATCATTGATATTGGAACATCAAATTTCAAATCGATAGATTTGAGTTTTGATTAATCAATCAATAGCGTCAAAAGTATGCCGTCAATGTAGAGATTTTGGAAAATTTTTTTTCCATCGATTCAATTTTGCTTCAAAAACATCTTTAAACTAACTTTCGATAACAAACATAAACTGATCGCTATGAAAGATTGGTTGACCTAAGCGTTGGACTCTTTAGTCGAGTGAAGTTGAATAGACTTGAATAAAAGTTGGAAAATGATTTTCAAAGTTGAACGGATTCATCGTCATTCACTGATCCTTTTGGGTTCATCAACAAAATATTGATCCTAATTAGAGCAATTGAAAGGCTGAAAATAATTTCAATTGAAATTTCTTGAAATGAAACAATTTTCCCATTTGTTTGAAAGCAAACCAAAGCTACTATTCATTGAAGCGTTCAACTAATTAATGTGATTGAAGCGTAAAATTCAATTTTCATTTTTTCTCCTCTTTACTCGTAACTATTGTTGTTCAATTAAACTAGCAAGATGAAAAGTGCGGAACCTCAACAAGCAAAAGCTGAATTTAAATAATATTCATTTTGTTCAAATAATAACGATTATTATTTGGCCAAAAAAAACACATTCATTTGATTGATTCATATTCATATATTGAAGGATAATAAAAGATGAAACTTCATCCCAGAATTGATTCATTGAGGGTTTGCCATTGATTAAAAGCAAATAGACCATAATTAGGAGAGGTTATTGATTGGATTGCAATTGAATCTGGAAACGCATTTCTTTAGCAACATTTTTTTTTGTTCTTGGCAAAACATTGAACAGAGAAATGATTGAATCTCTGAATGAAATTTCAATTGACAAAATGCGAAAAAATCAACTTGCTTTTTGTATTCAAAGATTAAGATTTGATTGAAATTTCAATTAACTTTAAACTATTTTCTCTTCTTTTCACTTTCAATCAAGTTTATCATTTTTCTTCACCACCTTTTTTATGCTCATTCCTAATTATCATCATTTAAATGATGATATTGATGATGATGATGATGAGTTGCACACACAAAAAAAAGGAAACCTTAACTTGACCAGAAGTTTCAATTAGATTGAAGATAATGTGAACTGAAACAAGCCTTCAGGGAAACCTCAGCTTTTTTTGTTGTGCTTTTATTATTAAAATTAAGATATTCATTGGGAAAATGTGAAAAGTAAGGTTGGGCTGAGAGGCTTGATAAATTAGACAAGCTACTTCATTGTATAGCCTGGAGCATTTAACCATAAATACAATCAAATTCAAAACCAATGTTTTTTTACCTGTTTTACTTTTCATTGCATCTTGACATTCACTTCATTGTACTTTAACTTGAATGTGATAATAAAAAGTTCACCAATGCTTCCATGTTGATGTTGAGGAAAGCTTTTTTTCTCGTTTTTTATCCGCTCTTTTTTATTATCATTAGCATAAACCATCAGCTTTAACCATCAAAGTTATCATCGGTTGTGATTAATGTAATTACCTTTTAGGTTAAATCATTTGACATTGTTATTGGAAATGCATCAATTTTCAATCAAAGTCTAGCTGTAAGTAAAGAAATTGGATTGAAAGTTAATCAAAGTCACAGTAGAGGCGCTTAGTATCGATGATTTAGAAGCTCGATTAGCTCAGTTCGTCAACCATCTAAAAAGACTTTGCATTTTAAATTTGCCCAAAAATCTTCAATTGGTCTTAGTTGTGGCTAATTAGGTGGATTTTTGTCTTTTATATGCTCGATAACTTCAATAGCGATTGTTCCGTCTATGAGCTTTTGCCATAACTTATCTCATTACCTAACAACTCTGGCCATTAGAGCAGTCTAGCTCTTCCAAGACGTTGATGTTATCAGGTTGTCAACTTGATCAACCTTTGCCTCTGACAAGTCTGCCAGTTAAACTTTGAGTCAAGCTCGCCAAGTGAAATGTTTGTTAAGATGAAATCAACTTTAATAATGAGAGGTTATCGTCAACCAAACTTGAACTTTTTTTGTCACAACAATGATGCGAAATAATTCAATTTTTAATAAAAAAAAACAAACAAAATTTTTTTTGAAAATTTGGCTCGAAAAGCAACTCCATGAACCGATGAAAAGCAGAAACATTGATCGATACACTTTGATCTGGAAATATTGTAAGCAACAATGGAGCGATGAAAAGTTGAAAGGCGAGATGAACTAAAATTAAGGCTTTTATTTTGACCCAATTTTGTTTACCTTGATATTGATCAATTGTTCAATTTACTGTTTTTCTCTGAAATTTACCTTGATGATTGTTAATGTGTATGAGTTTGTGTACACTTCTCTTCCCCATGAATGTCCATGTTATTATGATGTAAAAAAAAAGAAGGCAAAGAAAAGTAAAAGAAACGATTGATAACCAGAAAATCGATGAATGAAGAGAAAAATTATGATTAAAAGAAGAAGAAGAAGCAACAACACAAAAAAAGTAAATTACATTAACAACGAAATAAACAAACAAACAGGTAGATAAAAGAAAAGGTATAACCAGGTAAATAGCAGGTAAATTTAAAGACAGCAAATTTACAAAAGAAAATGATTGCCAAATGATAATAATGATGAGGATGAGAAGGAACTGGAATGATAATAAAAAGTAGAGAAAAGTATATTCTTCAAGAGATTTCTGTTTCTCTCGTTTGTACTTTAAAATTGATGCAATTTTTAGTGTTAACAAGTAAAAGGCCGAATATCATATTTTGCTTATTTGCTCTTCTTTTTTTTTGTTCATCCTTACAGTTGTTACAAATGGTTATTATCAAACCTCAACTATCAACTATTTTTTAAGTCGGCTTACAGCTTGTACATTTTCACCGTCAAGATGATAATGATGATGAAAAGGAAATGAATGCGAGAATGAAGATGATGATGAAGAAGAAGAAGAAGAAACAAGAACCAATCAATCTCAATTTTTTCACCTTTACTTTACATCTATTTATTTCTTGGTGTTAACCCAATAGTTGATCCTATAAGGTAACATGAAAGTCCACATAATACGCATATTCGTGGAGAGAGGAATGATGATGGGATGAAAGATTCTTGTTATTTGCTCATTTAATTGGAAAGAATGTAAAAGATGAAAATGAACAACAAATGTGAATCAATCTGATTAACTTTTTTATCCTCTTCTTTGTCCATCAATCTCATTCAGTGTTATTTACACTTTCATCATTCCTCAACAAGTAAAGGTGAAGAGATGAAAGTGAAAGACTAAACGGTAAATCTCTTGATTGGATGTTCAAGTTTACTCTTGATATCAAGATGACTGAAGGATGGAAAAGGTAAACACTGAATCTATAGGTTTAAGGTGAAAATGTTGAGTTTCTTCATTAAACTGAGTAAATTTTGTTCGCTTCATTTTTGCGTCTTTTTGTTTGTCTTTTTGCTTCTTCACTTAAAGAGTTTTTCCTCTTCTTTCATCTCTTGGTTTTTTGGCTGCTCTGCAAAAAGTTACCTTGAAATTACGTAAATTATTCTTCAATCCATTTCCAGGTCAACTTCCGTTGAGTTTGCTCCATTAATAGGATGAAAGAGGAAAAGATTACTTCTTCTTCTTATTCCATGGTTTTATCATTTCTTGTTTTTTCCCCTGCCTTTTACCTTCTCATTCAAGATTCAATGTTGATTAGCTTTTCACTTGAAAACGCATTAACTTTTCTCTTCTCTTCTGGTCATCATTTTGCTTCTTTACTGTGGTTACAATTTCAACCTGAATCTCTTACGACAATTAAATCACTCCAATTTAACAGCCTTAATTACCTGAATCAAATCCATCAAACTGTTAATCAACTTTGAGCCAATGAAAAGGTGAAACAAAAGGAAAGCTCAAGTGAATCGAGTTATCGTCATTGTTGTTGTTTTAAGGTTTTGTTAGATTGTAATTTGCAATTGATTAAGATTAACAATTTGATTAAATGGAAACAAAAAGTTGCCACTTTGGTTGAGATTTGAAAAATTGTTGATGGTTAATCTGTTATCTTGACAGGAAAGGCAATTAAATGTTGAACCTAAAAGTCAAACCTAAAAGTGTCATTCTGATGAAGTGAGACTTTAAATGATGACCGTTGAAAGGGCCAAAGTGGCCTTTGCCAATCTTTTTGTTCTTGTCAAACTGATCAACAGAAATGGCTGTAAAAAAAAAGAAAGGTTCACTTTGTTCAAAGTTAAATAAGCTCAATTGATTTTCACGCTCTTTTGAACGTATAACCATGGTTACACTTTTGATCCATTATCATTGGTCATCAGTAATCAGATTAATGATGTTACCTTTGTCACTTGACTGTTGTGCCCACACGACCCAACTCATGACCAATAATAATGATCATAAAAAGCGATGATAATAGTTGCTCTAATGATAGTTGAAACTGTTGATAATTATTGGTCAAAGTTGGAAGGAAAAGAAAAGAGAATCGCAATTTTTTCGCTTTTCCAACATTTTTACCTTTTCTCATTTGATTCAATTAACATGGTCAACTGGTAATCATCATTAGTCAATTGTCATTAATTAATGTCAACTTTGATGATGTCAACTTGGATAACAAGCTTTAACCCGCAAATGATAGTTTTGGTGAAAAAAGAAACAATTTTTTTTCTCCATTTTTGTCGAAAATAATTTGATAATTTGTTTTCATTTTTTTTTTGGATAAAATTTTGCTTCGTCTGGCGATAATTAGTGACAGAAGCAACTTTTGAAATTCAATATCAACTGTAGATGTTATCAGGATAACAGGTAAAGGTGATGAGAAGAAGAGAGAAAAAATGGAAAAAATTTTGACTTCTTTTCTTGGTGAAACACAATTGATTGCTTCAAGGCAAAATGATATTTGATTAAAAGTTTAAACTTGAGATGAGAGAGAAAATGGAAAAAGGTGAAAAAATATTTAATTTGAGTTAATTATCTAAATTTGATTGCAATTGAATCTGTAAGAAAATTCATTGCATCCATTGCATATTGAATCAATTGAATCTTGCAACAAGAAAAATAATCGATAAAAGTTTGGTGAGAAGAAAAAGTTATCCAGAAAAATTCATTATCAGAAGGTTCAGGTTCTTCTCCTTTTTTTGTCTTTTTTTCCTCTTCTCCTGAAAACTCTGTATTTACAATCCAATCAGGTAAACGGCCATTTGAAATGTGATTGTTAATTAGGGCCAAATAAAGCCATTTCAAGTGAAAATATTGATTCAATTGATTGAACTGAAAGAAGCCAAATTGAGGTTCAAAAGTCTCTTTATGGGTTTGGTATTTGCAACTTGATAGCAATAAAAGGTTAACAAAATTGTTACTCTGATTTAGTAACCATCACAATTTGAATAAGTTTGAAATTTACTTTTAAAGGAAAATCGGAAAAAAAATCTTTTCTTCTCATGTTTCACCTAATTTTATCATTTGATTATTCATGCCTGATAACTTGCAACTGCATCTAGTGTATGATCAGCTATTGGAATGATGATAGTAAAAGTTGAACTCTAATCAAGTGAATTGATTCAATTGACCAAATCAATTATTCAATAGTAAAATGATAACAGTTTCACCCTTGCATTTACCATCCACCAATTTGGTTGGTCAATTATCATGTTTACTATAAGTTAAGGTTTCCAGGTTGGTTAATACTTTAAATTGTATCTGGTTAATTTATTTGCCCATCATTCAGGCAATTTCAATGTAATCTTTTCAACGTTAAAGGTAATCATCTATTCGATGTATTTCAATTTGCCTCTTATTACTATCATTAAGACAAATTATAAGATTAAAAACTTCAATCCTTTATTATCATTTTTACCTTTTTTACCCAACAATTTGATTGTTGTGATTCGCAAATTGTAAAAAAACAATTTTTCTCTCTTTGCAAATAATCATAAAAGTCTTGGTGCAAATTTTGCTTTAAATACGTGATGAAATTTTATTTCAATCAAATCAATTTTGTTGCTCATAAAAAGTTTATACACTTGTCTTTAGATCTTATCAAACTCTTGTCACAATCAAACTGTCTTTTTAGTCAAGTTGCCGGCTTTTAATACGTTGGCAAAACTAGTTTGACTCATTAGGTTAAAAGTACCTTGTAAGCTTGTACAAGTTTCCAGTCAACTTGTTACAATAAAGCAAAATAACCCGATGAGTCTCAGGTCGAGTCTTTCGGTTAAACTTGAGTCTAATCTTTAGACTAATAAGTCATACTTAGGCTAGGTTACGTTAGGTTAGGATATACCTTTTGAATATGCTTTCAATTGGTGGATCAAGTCGAGTCAAAGTTTAAAAGTTTATGTTTCAAGATTTTGAACATTTCGCAAGATGAAAAGTTGAGCTTTTTATTTTCACAATAATTGAGTTGTATTTTGAAAGTTGCTCAGCCGTCAACTGGGGATGCCTTTTCTTTGAACAAATTTTGCGCACTGGAAAATAAATTATCAGAATTTTTGGAAAACTGCTGTTTTTTTTTGTTGGGCAAATTTGATCGCTCAACGGGTGATCCTGGTGTAAATAGGCCATAAAACAAAGGGAACTTCAAATGATATGGCTTGTCGTAAAAATAATTTTGAAACTTTTCCTCTCTTAGGTAACCAAACCGACGAGGGTCAAGAGAGAGAAAGAAATGAAAGTAACCCGTAATAGCCTCAATTAGATTGAATGAGAATGATATGTAATAGTTGGAAGAGAAAGAAGATAATGATGATGAAAGTGAATTAAGTTATGGATATAATACAAATGGGTAAACCTATAATTAAATATAACCATAGGTCTCAATTTGATGATGATGATAATAATAATAATGGATCCATCAAAGTGTATTAAACAAGGGTAAAAGTAATATGAAACAAAAAGAGGAAGAACAAGGCGAAAAGAGAAAAGTGATGAAGAGAAAAGAAAAGTTTATCAAAAATTGAGTGTCCAACTTTGAGTTGTAATATCATCATCATCATCTTCTTGCACAAAGTGAAAGACATGAAAATGATCCAATCATGATGAGTGAGCAACTCAATAATAGGTTGACCATTAAACCATCAATTGTTGTATTGAAACGAAAAAAAGAAAAGACGAAAAAAAACAAAACTCGAAGATTGAAGTTTGATTGATCAAGCAAATGGAGAGAAGCAAAGAGTCTGAGGCAAGGTTAGTGATGATGATTAGGTTGATGATGAGAGGGAGGAGATGAAGGAGGAGGCCAAAGAGCGTCGTATTGTGAGCCGAGAATGGGAAAAGGTAAAGGTAAAGGGGAAGAAGAAGAAGAAGAAGAAGCGCAAGAAGCGGGAAAAAGATATAAAAATGGTCTCTTCCAAGTCTTGTTATCAACGTCAACTACGTCCGGCACCCGTAACGTTGTGAACATCTTATTACGTTTCAAGTTATAAATCATTGTCAAAGCTCTGCTCAAAACCTTAACCTTAAAATTAATGGACCATTTGCCTTCATTAAAATGTTAGTTAGTTAATTGTTTTTCAACATTTTCTTGTTTCTTTTTTTCTCTTTTTTTCTCTACCTTTTTTTGTGTCTCTTTTTTTTTACCAACAAAAACAAAAGGCTCTTTGCCCTTCTTTTCACGGTCCTTTTTGGGCACTTTTTGTGCATTGACTAGTTGACCTTTTACCCTTGATGAGGCCTAAAACAAGAAAAAAAAACTTTCCTTAAACACTTAATCAAACTCAATGAGTAAACACTTTTTACACAAAAGCAACACCTAAGGTGAGATCCTGTTGATCTTCTGTGAGACAAAAAAGTCCCCCAAGAATTGAGCACTTTCCCTTCTCTTTTTTTTCAGTTTTGAACTTTTCATGGTTCAATGAAATTGAAATGAAAAGTTTATTTTTCTCCCTTTTTTCATGCAAATATTTTTTTGCAATATTCAATTGAGCTTCTTGTCGATCAACAGCAAAATCACGGGATTTTGGTCACGAAATTATTTTCCATTGAAGTTGAATTCGAATAATTGTTCAGAGTTGATCAGAAATCTTTCAAAATGAGCAAGCCTTTAACATTGAAAGGGTTGGTTCATATCGAGCTTTCAGACGGATTTTAAAGTTAAACTTGATTCGATTTCGAATTGAAAGATCATTTATTTTCTAGATTTGTGGCTTTAAAGTTAATAATTTTCATTGAGTGGTTCATGATGAATGAGAGCAACATGATTAATAATGTTTAATTGATGGATCGATTCATAGCTAGTAGAACAATTAAAGAATAAATGTTGAGTTTCTGACAGTTTTGCAATTCCTTTTGAAACCCGACTGGAAAAGATTCTACAATTAATGTTCGAACAAAAGATTTTTAAAATTTTAAAGTTCATCCGAAAAGTCGATCAACTTCGATCTCACCTAACTGAAGACATTCCCATTTAATGACCCTTTATGGCCACTTTGAATTTACAAAGTTTCATTGTTCGTTCAAAAACTCAAGTGAATGGTGAAAATTTTACTCAAGAAAATGGTGAAATTTGAAAAAATCGAAACTTGTTTAAAATTCTTCATGTCGCTCACTTGGCAATCCTTTAATCAATCTTCATTGTCTTTAAATAAGCAATTGATTGAAGCAAAAATTGGATAAAATTGGAGCTTTTACTTTTCTCTGAAAATATTTAGTTTCAAGCGTTCTTCGTTCAACTAATTTCATGAAATCACGTAAAGATTAAGTCTTTTTTACTTGTAAAAACTTGAATGAATGAAACATTTGTTTCATATTTGATTACAATTACGTTAAAGTAAACATGGAAAGAAAAGTTGAAACGAAATGAAATTTTTTATTATTCAATAATGATACAGTGAATTGGAATGTTAATTTAATCATTATTGGGTTAACAATGTAATAATAAAAAAAAAGGGAAGAAAAGAATAAGAAGAGAAAAGGTAAACAGGTAACGTGAACCAGATGACGTGAATATATCCAAGTGAAAGATCGATAATCGAATGGTAATGAGAATGGAAAAGGTAAATTTATTGTCAAGATAAATATCGATTTTGATGGCTTTTTACCTCTGTAATAATAGTTCAGGTAAATAAGTATTACAAGCCAATAAGCTGATTGATGATTGATGAAAGATTGAGAGACAATGTAAACATCATTGTTACCATTATCATTTTTATTATCATTGTTATCATCATTTAAGACAAATATTTTCTCTTCCCTTTCTTTTCCCACTTTCTTATATCAAAATCGATTAATCTCATCACCATCAACTTAATCATCAATTGTTGCCCTTTGTTGTTGCTCTCATCTAACCTTACCTGACTTTGTCTATAGTTGGCCGTAAAACCATTCACTCATTACTTTCTTGTCATCAATTGTCCTTCAACATATTAATGATGAACAGTCCAAGGGAAAAAATCAGACATTAATAATGATAAAGTAACACACTTTTGCTAATGATGTAAATGGTGCTTAAAAGACTGTCAATGAGAAAATGTTGAAACTTTCATTCGACGACCAAGTCGAAGTGAGTCTTTTTAATCTCGACAAAACGAGCCAACTTTTTTTTCGCTAAAAATCATCTAATCTAAACCTGTAACATTGAAAAGCGGCAAAAAAGCTTCTTCTCCTGGTTTTGTGACTTTGACGAGTAAAGTGATAAGCAAATTTGGATCGTTGTACCAACAATTTTTATCGACAAATAAGTTTCAACTGCAACTCTTGCAGTCACAGAAAGCGGTCGGTTTAACTGAAAATCAAACTGATTGTTGCACAGAAAATCTTATTTCTCGAAATAAGTACATTTGTGGTCGATCTTCAAAAGTTACATCAGAAAAATGAGTTTAGTGAAAAAATCTGCTTCCGTTATTGAACAAAAAGCGATCCAAGTTTCAACTTTGAACTTAAAAAATTTCGACCAGAGGGATTTTTAAATGGTCAAAATGGACTCAGCTTTTGTGCTTTTAAAAACTCTAGTTTCAACTCGAAAGAAAATTTTTCTGAATCAGAGAGAAATTTCTCCTTTGAGATAATTTTTCATCATCATTTTAATCACAATTGCATTTAGATACAATTTTCGAATCTTAAGGGAAATTTTCTTGTGTAAATGGACAAAGTTTTGTTGAAAGAATCAATTTTTTCTTTGCTTGAAAAAATAGGCAAATGATCATAAAATTTTAAAACTTGCATTTCCACTTTGGCCAAATCTGCAAGATGTATTTCAAAAAGATTTCAAATCAAGCGAATAGTTACTTTTGGGAAAAACGGGTTAAATTTTGTTATAACAAGAATCTAACTTGAGGCTATTCGTCGGTTGCAAAAACGCAACCAGAAATGTAATATTAATCAGATAAGAATCACAAAATTTTCAACTCAACTTTCCAAGAAAGTTATCATATAAAGATTTATATCAAATATCAAGTTACAATTTTATTGCAACTCTTCAAATATTGACAACTTTTGAGCAGTTTCACAGTTTTTAATTGCACTTTTCACATCTTAAATTAACTCACAAATCGCTTTTTAATCTAATTTAATAGCTCATTGTACCAATTAAACCAGGTTCAATTTCAATCATTTAATTTTTGATGAGATTCAATTTGATCAACTTAGTTTGTTAAAGTAAGGCAATTGAAAAAAGGCAAAAATGAAAATTTGATTTTTTCAAAATTCTGTAAACCAAACCATTCTAATCTGCAAACTCAAGGTAAATCTCGTTTCACCAGTTTATTTGTTGTTTAATTTTCAAAATGAAAATACAGGTTACAAGGGTCAGTTGATATTAGAATGACCTTGATCCCTTTGAAAGATGATGATGATATAGTAACAAATATAAAGGAAATGACAGGAAAATGAAAAAATACTAAAATCGATTCAATCTTTTCTTCTGCTTCTCTTTCGTTGACATGACATCAATCATCAAAATTGGTATCTCCTTCTCTTCCATCTTTTATCTTCCATCTTCATCTTTTAATTAACCTCTCTCTCTCTCTCTCTCTCTTCATTTCCTTTCTTCCATCATCATCATTCTTTTCTTACCTTTTTTCATATTTGATTTTTGATATCGATTTTTGTTCGCGAGGTAAACACAAAATCTCATCAGAACCAAATGTACAGAGAGGGAAAAAAAAGTTTCTCATTGAATTTCCATTGAACAGTTTCAAGAAAAGAAACTCAATTGTTCATAATTAACCTATAACACTTTAATTAATGATGAAAAGAAATGTCATTATTGAAGAATCGAAGGAAAAAGAAACAAAAAAAAACATTTATTTACCTTGGAATCGTAGCTTATTGTTCAACATTAGAAATTATTTTTTGCTCAAAATTGAAAATTGAAATACTCTTCACTATCTTCATCATCATCTAAATATTCACTAATTTCTTGGTTCGTTGAATTGCGTGAGCTCTTTTCAACTCATCAGCATCTATTTTTTTTTCTTCCTTTCTCTTTCTTCCTTCCTTCCTACCTTCAGTCTCATCATCTTTCTGTTTTTCATCTGATGTAACCTTTTGTACTGATACATGTTAACATATTTTGCGTTCATCTTCTTGTCAAACTCATTTGCTTTTTTTTCAGTTTGCTTATTCAATAAAAAGATATATTCAACAATAACAACAATAATAACAGTAATATTAATAATAACCAGGACTGAATAACGCCATTTATAGCAAGCCTGATAACCACGATTTGGGTAAAAAGATTAAATCGCATTTTCTTATTTTCTTGTTAACAAGGATTTCAGTCTTTTGTTGAGATTATCATTGGTTTATTTTGGCTTTTCATTCCGTCAACAATGCTAACCAACTATGAGAATCTTTTCACTACAAAAACTCAATTTTTCGCTTTCTTATGCAAACATTGCATTTTCATTTTTCACCTTTCAGTTGTTTCCTTAATCGATGAGAATTGTCTTGATTTTAATCGACCCCAAATGATGAATTATTAAAATACCATTTTCCGATTTCCTCTTTACTCCAATTTGAACATTGGAACACATTTTGATCACTAAATCGAAGTGAAAATTTTCTGTTCACTATAAACTTCCAGAAGATTTGCCATTTTTTCTGGAAACTGCATCAAAATATTTCGAAGTTGAATTTTCAAAACTAAAAATCCAATCGAAATCCATTTTCAAAATTTTTGTTTTTTTTTGCAAATTTTCGATAAATTTTTGGTCTTTTTTGAAGAAACTTGAAACTTTTTTTAATGAAAGTTATTATCAAAAATCTGAATTTTTGAGTTAACCAACTTGAAACTGGTTCAACATTGAAAGGAAGAAAAGATTGGAAGATTGAGTGACGAGAATTTTTTTTAAAATTCGTATGTGCATCATGATCAATGAATACATTGGTTGAGTACAATTTAATTGATAAACTCCGCCTTTCGAAATAGAAGAAGAAGAAAAGTTATCAAAAATTCTCCGCCTTTTTAGTCCAAATGTCACCCAATTGCCCATTTGATTCGCCCATCATCGATACTTTACCCAACAATTAATGTTCATTTTTTTTGCTTCAATCATTAGTCGGATATTTGCCATCAAAGTGTTTACGAATTGGTTCATTCAGAGGATCGTGAAGAGCTTCAAAGGCACCTTATATGGAACTCACATTTACCCAATGAAAGAGCCAACACATCGTTACAAGAAGCCTTTTTACAAGGTAAGCTTTCAACAATCATGTGAATCCAGTGAAAAGAAAAGACAAAACTATATTATTCAAGATCAATTCAAGTTCAATTAGATAAATTGCTTTTCTTTGCCTTTCTCACCAACTATAATAAACGAATGATTATGATGAGAAGTTGGATAAAAACAAAAAAGCGAAATGACCTATAGGATGAGAGGAAGATAAAGAGTAAGCAATTACGATGGTTTGGGCGAAAAGACAGGAAAAAATGAAAACTCGTAAATTATTTATGCTTATTCATTTGTAGTACATTTGCAGTTTTGTTTGTTTGTTGTGATCAGTCAAGTGAATCTTTGATGAAACTTGCACAGTTGATGATGAGGCAAAGTTTTTCAATTGAAAGGTTAACATTTTTATTTGTATTTCATCCTTCAACTTTCAAACCTCAATTTCATTTCGATTGTAACAAGATCAACTTTTTTTTTACATTTTTTTGCTTATGAAAACACTTCACTCCATTAGATGAAAAGTTTTGCGCCAATTTTTCATCTCCAATGATACCTTTATTTATCAAATGAAATGGTTCACTGTTGGCCCATTCATACAATTGCAAGGTTCAATAAACATTAAAGTGTTTTCATTGAGCGATCAATACAAAAGTAGAAAATTTTAATCCACATTTTGCTTCTTCTTTTGTTGAAATGCAACAATTGAAGCAAACAATTCAATTAAATGTTACCTTTCAACTGCTCCTTTGCCCTTCATTAGCAAATTAAGATATTGAACTGAACAGCTGAAGATAAACTGTTGATACATTCAATTGACCCTGAAATGGGCAGCAATCGGTCGACAATCAATTGGATAATTTATCGCTTCAAAAGTCGATTAACTTCGAAAGGATTTTTAGACTTTTTGCCAATCTTGAGGGGTCAATAAATTACGATTAAATGTTAATTAAAGGGTCAATTAGTTGGATGAAAATTTTCCATTGTTTAATGGTCAATTGTGAATATTGAAGCAAACTGAAAAGGTCAAAAGTAATCGTGAAAGGCACTTGGGAAAGGCATGATGATAGGTTAACATTGAACACTATAAATCTTGAATGATCACTTGAAAGGTTTTACTGGTCAAATTGAGCAAATGTTGACCATTTGGATAGCAACTTTAATCAATTTTTTTTTCCTCTCTTTACTTTTCTCTTTTCTTTTTCAGAAAATTTGCAATATTTAGAGAGAAACTTTACCGTTAGATTTCGATGTTTACTCGACAATACTTCGGGTTTCATGGTAAGTCAATTTCATACATTTGATTGTTCCATTCAGTTTCATCACTGACTGCGCAAAACGGCAACCAATTCAACTTGACTTTATTTGACAAATGAAACTTTATAAACTTCAACTAATTGAACAAGATTGATTATCCGAAGCAGAAAAAAAAGTTGATTGCATTATTTTGGTTAAACTCTTGATTTGATCACATTCACCTTGTCAGATGGGAACATTTTTAGATCAATATTGCGTCTATAATATGATAAATGTTGCTTCTTATAGGCTTTGATTGAAGATGGCGATGCATTAAGATTACATCGATATCTATAAGAAATGTCAACATTTATGTTTGCCTTTTTTATTTGCATTTGCTTTTTCACTTTGCCTTCTTTTTCACTGCTCAAGATGTCTTCATTAGAGATGAGAATGGGAAAAGAGCATCTCTTTGGGTTCCTCTTTTGTCTTCACCACAAACCAATCATCAGTTATTAAAGTGTTTTTTAATCAACTTTTGTTTTTTTGTTGTTGTTGCTCTTTTGCTGAGTTCACACAACATTAAGAATCATCTTCATCATTATCCTTTATCCTTCTCACTCACTTTCATAGGTTTTTGTTAATGATCACAGGTTTCAAAAAGCGTCTTCCCAAGTAATCATGACCATTCCAATTTAGATTCAGATCATGCGTTCAACTCTTAACCATTAAGAGCCATGTTTGCTTTTAATTTTTATCTCTTCATAATCATAATCATCTTGAGCATCTTGTTTTTTTTATCAAAATCATTTAATGAGTAAATAATGTTTAACCTCAACTCTGCGATCAACTAGAGGTAACTCACAGTGTGCTAATGTAATTGTTCAAGTTATTTTAACGTTAATTTAATCTGTTGCTCAATGTTATCAAATTGACTTTTAAAGTGGTTTCTGGAAAAAAAATGTAAATATTGAAAGGGAAAACAGTTCATGTAAAATGCATGCAATGACATTGAACCAGAAAATAATATCAGATGCCGATTCGCTAATGTTAGACACTATAAGATACCTAGCAAGTCTAATAAGCTTATAAAACCATGAATCAATCGATTCACCATACAAAATTCATTGATTGATTGTAAACCAACTTCTTTTGAATATGAAGGCGTATTCATCCGAAAATGAGACCGTTTTGAAAAGTGTTTTCATTTAAAGTCGGTTTTATCCAAAAAGTCCTAAAAATTTGCAAATCAAAACCAATTCGAGCAAAAAGTCAATAATGAAAATGTAAGAAATGCCGTAAAACTCAAAAACCTTTCTACTGATCTAAACATTAGAAAGTTATTTTTGGACTTTCATGATAGTTTTGAGGGCGCTGAACAATAGAAGTGAGTCTGATGTTACCTTCAAAGCGTAAAAAGAGACTTTGCAAAATTCATTTTCGCAGGAAAATATAGCATGATGAACCTAAACCACAACGAAGAAAATTGTCATCTTGAATCGATTCGGAACTTAACCCAACCTAACTCTAACCTAACCTGAAAGATGTACAGTAAGTTTGCTCTTTTATGATATGCATATGAACGAGTAATGGATAAATTGTTCACTTTCTTCACCTAATTTCAACAAATTGATGGCTGGTTCTATCAATGAAAGAGACAAAAGTTTCAAACTCGACTCATGAATCAAATAGCGTGACAATTCATTGACACAGCACATCTTGAAACTCCTTCCTCAACCTTTCCAATTCACACTGAAAAATTTGAACTCATCGTTACCATTTTCCTTGAAAGTCACAAATTTATTTTTCATCGCAACTTTTGTCTTTACTCTTCTTACACCAATTTGATAAAACTAACCAACTGCAATAATGATAAACTCCCAATACAGATAACTACTGAAGACCATAGAAGCAATATAGTGAAAGTAGCTTGAACCACGCAAAGCTTTTTTCTGCTCATTTTTTGTTCAACTTTTGGAACCATGAAAAGGCAAAAGATTAGCAACAAAAAAAGGCAACATAAAGAGCACATTTAAACATAGACATTTAGGAAAGTTTATTAAAGCATTATCATTTTTACCATTCTGGTTCCGTGTTTCCAGGTAATATCATAATAGGTAATATTATTTTTTTTTTAAAAAAAAATATTATCTATTTTAATGGTACAAGTTGCACTTGGATTAAACTGTGTATATTGTTTGCCAATTATTATGTTAATAGAAACATTTTTCACCGTCAAAAGGCTCTACTTAAAGTCACCATTAGCGAAGTGTGCAGAAAGGCAAAAAACAAAACAAGAGGCAAAACAAAAGTTTCAATTTTCAACATTCAAATTGCTCTCCTAACAATTAAAATGTATCATCAACTCCCACCTTTACCACCCACCAGTCAATGTAATCAAATTGAAATGGCTTCACTTACCGCTTCATTATCATGGGTTCACAGTGTAAAGTGTTTAATATCAATCAAGAGGAAATTATTTCAATTACTATTAACAATGAGCACGAAATGATGAAACATAAATCATCTTCTTTGTTAACCATTTTCATGTTGCTTTTTACGATAAATTATTGGACATTTTGTGATTCATTGAATGGCCGAGAATTGATGAAATTCATGGAATTGATCAACATTTTTTTTCTTCTTTAGAGTTTCAAGGTTTATCTGTAAAACTGTTTAATCAGGTTTGTGGTCATCATTTGGGGTGATGAGATGAATGTTAATTGTTGAAGTAAAAGTTGTACAAAAAAGGTTCATTACAATTGGTTAATCATGTAGGATATATCATGTAACTGAAAATGCAATTAGCTTGATGAGAAATGTGATTAGATTGATCAAAATGGTGGATAGGAGAGAGGGAAAGAGGGAAACAAAAGCAACAAATTATTTCTCATTCAACATTTATTCATTCATCTATTATCACAATCCTCATTAATACTAACATTTAAATCTATAACATTGATTTGGATTGAAATGGCTTGGAGTAAAGCAGAAACGTGAATAAAAAGGTCAACCCATAACATAATAAATGGTCCTTTAAGCAAACCTGAGTAACGATTATCTTTACTCATTAACAGAATGAACATGATAATTTGCTGCTTATAGAGGCTGCCAGGGTAAATTGAAGATAATTGGTCGACTTGTAAATTGAAAGTTTATCGAGTTGCAAATCATCTCTGGAAACTTAATACTAATCGATTAACCGATACGGTCGATCGATGCAAGTACCCAAAATTGCCAATTCTCGATTCGAAGATAATCGTTCAAAATTTTTGTTGATTTGTTGTCATTGGAATGAACTGTACAACATTGTATGATATGAGTTTCCATTCCATTCTTTTCGGGAGTTTTCTTCAAGATTAAGTTTCGTTTTTTTCTGCGCTTAGTTTGAATCTGAAACCAAGATTAAGTCGACAAAAGAACGAAAAATTTCAGATGAATTTTGAGATTTCGAGTAAGCCGTACTTTTTATGGTTTTTAGGAAAGTCGAACTTTTATTTATATTATTTGTGATTGGCTGAAAGTGTAAAAAAGGTGGATTTTGGAGATTTCCTGATTTACTTTTTTTTCTCTAGATTTTTGCTCCATTTTGAAGATTTCAATGGTGAAAGTCAGTAATTATTCATTTTGATGAATGTGCTGAAAACTGGCAAAGCAATTTGTTTTACTCGACATTTGTTATTAGATTAGTATCTTTGCTTTGTAAACTCGACTCTTGCCAAATTAATGCTTTGCCATCAACTTTGTCCACTTGATCTGAAATGGTTTGCAAATCGTCCACTAATGAATAAATTACGCAAATCGCAGTCTACAGGGATTTTGAGGTTCCATTGAAGTCGACCTGAAGTTTCACTAAATTGATTATTTATTGGCATTACAGGGCAATTTTCAAAGCAAAAGTCCTTCTTTACTGAACATTAAAACTCATCTGTCAACAATTGCTCGACAATAGAGTAAACTGAAAGTTGACTTTTCAATTGAAAAGGCAAATGTCGACTGTTCAACATTGGCCAATTGTGATTAAATGGTTAACATTATGAACAAGAATATAGTTCAATTATCTCACAACTAGTTTTCGTTGAAATGAAATTGCCTCATTTTTCCAGGTAAAATTGATGATTCAATGGATGGAAACTTTCTTGTCACGAGTTTGCATTTCAATTTTTCATGGTTTCTCTTTAACAATTTTTGCAATCATTGCAATCATTTTCATCATCATTATCATCTTCATCAGCCTAGGTGTCAAGAAAAAGGTAACAATTAGATGAATTTGATAGACAAATTAATGAGTTGATAAAGAAGGCCAAACAAGGACGGAAACACCAAGTCTAACCTTGCGTATATCTCACCTTGTTAGCGACAACAATTGTTTAAATTCAATCGTCTTTTGGCATGTTTATCCTCACAGATTCCAACATGATTAACTTTACAGATTATTCAGTCATTACATTTTCCGAGATCATTTCTTGACTTCAACTTGCGACATAAATGTTGATACAAATTATTCAATGTTAACCTTTGTCAGTTGGAATTGAACTTGAAAACTGAATATCAATTTGAAAGCAAACTTGAGCAAAAGTTACAGTTGATTGTTCATTTGGGAACATTTGATTTTCTTGTTCACTTTCCAATTGTAATCACCTGAAAATCATTCAATTATTACCTTAACTTTTTTTTTCTTCACTTGTTCTGTTTTCCATAAACCTCATCCAATTCATTATTACACTTACCTTTATCTTCATCTTTGTCATCATCTTCTTTTAATTTCTCTCTTCTATTGTTAAAATAACCTTACCATGATAATCACGCAAATCATTGGAGAGAATCATAATTACCTTTTCTTATTCTTGAAACAACAAAAAATCTAGTTCCATTGAAACCGAAGAAAAAGAAGAAAATAGTATTTTCCAATTAATTTTTCTTCTTCTTCTTCTTCCCTTTGGACTTTCCATGGCTCTTTGAGCATGGGTATTCACCCTCCTGCCAGATGCAAAGGTAAAACACAATAATCATTATAATCTTAGATCTATGTGGTTGCGCCTGCACGGCCAAAGGACGAGAAAAATTGGATAAAATTTTCATTTCCATTTGCTAATTGATATTTTTCATTTGCAAAGGCCGATAATCAACTTTCAAAGTCTGCCAATTGAACCTTCAATAACTTCCTGTGTGAACATTCACAATCGTTTACAGATTGAAACATTAACAGCGCAAAATAACCCGACAGTCACAACTAAATAGACCAAGTCGATCAACTTTGAAAAAAAGTACGAACAATTTTGAACATCAATTTGTTCAAAACATTTTCACTCGAACATACGTCTTGGCGCTTTTGGCTGTTTACAGCAATATCATCGGAATTTTTTCAATATTCGAAGTTCATTTTCTGAAATCGCTATTCTTTCTTGGTTGATGTTTGTTTCAAGTCGACAGCTTGTATCATTAAAAGATTCACGAGTTTCCTCAAAACCAACCTCTAACTGAAGGATAATTGAACTTCAAACAAGTATCGATTTTGTCTCAGAATGATATTGATTTATAAATTTTTTACGAAAAATTTTCACCAACTCGTTGAAATAGTTCAATCTCAATGTGAAAATATGTTTTCGGTATCAAAAGTCAACTCGAAGTTAAACTTTGGATTGACAAACAAACTGATAATTAGCATTTTGCAATTGAAATTACAATCAGTCAACATGTGCAAACAGAGTAAATTAATTTCGTCTTTTCGAATCAACTATTGCATTTGAATTTTTCTGCATCGATGATGAATATGAATTATCTTGATTAGTTGTTTTAATGTGGCAACAAGAGTAACATGAAATTAATATGCAATATTAGACCAAACAGAGAGAGAGAGAAAAGGGAAAATGACGAATCTCTTTGGATTGATGTTAATTGATAGTTGTAATTGTCTTTGTTGATTAAAACTGTTCCCAAATGGTTGAAAGGTTTGCATTGCAATTACATGGTTTGAATGCTGTTGATTACCTTTTTACCTTTACTGATGTTGTCAGTTTAACCCCAACTTTCAATGATTGATTGATGCAATTCAATTTCAATTATTTTCATTTTTACCTTCATTTATCTTTTTCTTGTTCATTTCATAGTCAACAGATTTTTACATTTTCATATCAATTAATATCAACTTGTAAATGGAAAAGTAAATTTTATACTTTTTCTTGCTTTTCTCGCTGCGCTTTCCGCTTTTTACCAGCAATTAATTCACCATTAATTGTAATCATAATAATCAGTTTGCTGGTTAACAATGTTTCATTTTCAATCATTTTGTTTCTCATTCAGTCCAACTTGTCCAGTTATCAATTAAAGATTGACTATTACAACTGAATAACAATGTGCCAATTCAATTGTAATTTAAACGTGATTAGGATGTTGATTTAGAGTTATTATAAATTAATGAAATTTGCTATTAACAAATCCAGAGAAGAGCAAAAAGACAACAAAATTAGTTACAATTGTTGAGTTTACTCATTCATGCATTTCAAGCAATTTATCAACAATCGTTTGTCAAATTAATCAGTGAATAAATGTTGATTCAGTGAAACACTTGAAAAACATGGTAAAATGGGAAAATCAAACATCAAAATCTGGAAGCGAACAGCCATTTTTAAAATGATTAAATGATTGAAATGATTGTAAGCGGTAAATTGAATAAAGAAATGGATTTCAATGTCCATCGAAACCCGAAATTTCGGTTTTTTCGTTTTCCTATTCTTTTGGTTCGAAACTTTGCCCACCTGAAATGTAGTTTGTAATTATTTATCGAAGTCCTTGAAATTTCCCGATTCCAATTGTCCTTTACTTTTACCTTTTTATTTTTTTCATAAATTTTTGCAAGTTTTATGATAAATGTGAGCTTCCATGTTGCTCGTGCAAGATTAGTTTTTTTTATTTCTGAGCACAAAATGATCTTTTCATTGTAAATACGGTTGGTTCTGTTGTATTTGAAGGTTAATTTTCATCAATTTGTATTTTCCATCTTCAATATATTCCGTTCATCATTCCAATTTGGAACACTTTTGATTTACTTTTTCTGCTTTCATCTTTTCCCTTGTTTCATTGCTCCTCTCACTGTCCATAACAATAATCTGTAAAAGTGTAGTAAAAGCTATTATCTCATGTTCAATCATCCATCAATTTTTCATCCTCTTCCTTCTCACATCATTATCATCACCCTCACCATCATGAAGGAAATGAATCAAAATGGCAAATCTTTTTCAATATTTTCTTCATCTCTTCAGATCAAGGTTATTGAGATACATTGGAAAGAATTGCGTTTCTAATCAAATGATAATACCTTTTATTGATGTAAATCAACTGAGCCAAATAAACAATTCAGTTATTTATCAATTTGCAAATTCTGATTAATTGTGACTCGAATCGTTTATTTTGCCTTAATTAGCATTGCATAACTGCTGCTAATTGTATTGCAATATGTTCAAAAATGAAAGTCGAAATTGACTTTTTTCATTCGAGTAGCAATGAAACCACTTGATAGACTTACCACAAGAACGAATGGACTCTTATATTGATCATTTTCACGTCCTTTATCCACATATTCATCTCATTGCAACTTCAATTTTACTCTCAAATGTAAATCCAAAGAAAAAGTTGATTCTTCCTCTTTGGTCGACAATGAGTCTGACATTGAGCATCTCGTAAAGATCTAGATCAACAATGTTCATTGGTTGTGCGCAGTCATGAGTAACTTGTTATATCAAATAGCATTAGATCAATGTTAAAACCCAACTATAAGGATAACATGATGAGTTAACCGAGACCGATTCCAACGAGATTTTAGGTGTCACACAATGATTCAATTTGAACATAAAATTATAAAATGAACGAGACTCTAACCCGAAACCTTCATAGTTATCCTTACTCCTTTGCTTCATCCTTCAACTCGTAATTTAAACCTTGAACCATAGATTTTCATAATTCATCATCTTAAACCTAATGAACTAATCGGTCTCGGGTAACTTATGCAGTCCCCTTGCCAGTTTATCAGTCTGTGATTGAAACATGAGAATTTCATTTTTCTACTTTTTATCATCAAATGTGCAAACTAATTTTCTTATTGAATCAACAATTTCTTGTTGCAATAATCAGGCAAAATGTGTTGACTTTGTTGAACCTGTAAACCTGTCAAAATAATTTACACTCTTGTTTCTAGACAAATTGCACATCTTTTGTCAAGTTTGTTGCCTTCCTTCACCAGCTTTGAAACTTTAATGTGCGAACAAAAATAATGCTCATTTAATCGAGAAAAAAAATGAAATAAAATTTATGACAAACAAAAATAGTGTTTTCTCTTGCTTGGCTCAGGAAATTGATGTAACCGGTGAGATTTAATAACAGTTTTTAGAAGCCACTCATCTGTTAAAAATTGACTCAAACTTTGATGATGTTACAGCACAACATGATGATGATGGAGAAAAGAGGAAAAACAGAAAGCAAAATGCAAATCATTAATCAATTTAATGTTCAGGTAAAGATGTTTCTACCTGATTATCTTTGCATCACAACAACAATTTAGTCGTAAGTGAACAAAAAAAAAGTGGACAAGGTAATTAACAACAATTAAGGCGGAGATGGGCAATTTATTAGAATTGCATCAAAAGCAATAGGAAAAAGTGGCCCAAACTGTAAAAAGTACAATAAAAAGCGCGTAAAGACAAAAAACGTTTAAACTTGTTTCATTGACTCATTTGTGTTGCGGTTGCCATTTAAAATTAGTTGCTTATAAATCACGTTCTATGTGAAAAGTGTCATCCAAAAGACTGTAAATGACTTGAGAAGCAATGATGAGAAGTGACCATTGGCCGCAGTAGTTCAACTGCGTGAGTTGACTTTGCCTCAGAAGCAAATTGTTACAGAAAAAGTGAATTCTTGTTGTCCGTTGTTTTGTTGGTAAACAATGCTGCAGGGCGAATAATGTTTACCAGTAATTTTTTTAAAGGTAACACCAAAAGTGTAATAAAGGGCAACAAAGGTCAATCCAAGAGGTTCTAATGGTTTTGTTTGGGCCGAAAAGATGTTCAAGTTTAATCATGTTTCCAAAATGAACTAATCAGTTAAATTGAAATAATTGCTTTTTTGCTGTGCTTTGGCTTCTTGCTGCTCATCGACTTTGCCAATCAACTTTTTTTTGATTTGTGATTCTGTTGCCTTGTTTAACACCTTTCATTATTATTATCCTAATTGAAACCGCAAATTGCTGTCAATGTCATTAATTTTGCTCTTGTCCAAGTTTGATTGACTTTCACTTCAACTATTTGCCAATTTAATTGTGGTTTACATAATTTTTTTACTGTTAATTAACCTTCTTAATGGTTTTTTTTATTGAATCATTATTATTGGTTGGCTTTTTGTTTCGCTTTCAAGTTGATTATAAATGGTCAACACGTAACAATCAAATGTTTTTTTTCTGGTTTTGCCTTGTTTTCGCGTTCGTTTGTTGAAGTCACTTTTTTAATGTTTTGTTTTCTTTTGCTTCTTGGGCAGAGATTGGATATTAGAGGTCGAATCAAGGTACTTCATGGACAAAATCATAAAACGGAAAGCCCACCGTTGGCATTGTTTGCCGTTTGTACTCCGTTTGGTCCTCCATCGTTGCTTGAAATGCCTCAAAAGGATTCAATGTTCAAATCTAAACATAAACTTGACCTTTCACTGGTTTCAATGGATCAAAGGGGAAAACAGTTGCTTGGTTATTCTGATACGGAAATGTCCAATAAAGGTGTATATGATCTAGTCCACTTTGATGATCTTGCGTATGTTGCAAGTGCTCATCAAGAACGTAAGTTTAAACGCTAAATACAAATTGTGTCAGATTAATCTTTTCAAGTGAATTTATTGAAACTTTTATGAAAACAAGTTTGTGTAAAACTCATAAAAATAGTCTTTGATTGTGGGCAGTTTATCATGAAAAGTCGATGTGATTGAATTTTTAGTCGATTTTCAGTTTTTTATTGAAACTCACTTTAGTAATCAGAGAAGTCAAATTTTCACAATAAAAGCTCCGAAAATTGATAAACTCAATGTGAAATAATACGACAAGTTTTTAGTCGTGATGCATGTGATGAGCGAATCCACTTCGAAGATTTACTGAGTTAATTTACCTTTATATTGGATAATTGATGAAAGTGGAAAATCAAGATTAAAATTAATTATTTTTTTGTTTTCGAATGTTTTTAGTTCTTAAAACAGGCGCATCAGGGTTAATTGCATATCGCTTGATTAGTAAAGATAATAAATGGCAATGGCTTCAAACAAGCGCACGACTTGTATATAAAAATAGTAAACCCGATTTTATCCTTTGCACTCATAAACCATTAATGTAAGTTTATAACAATTTTTACCTTTTCTTTTGCCTGGTTTTGATGGTCGTAGTGACCAGATTCAATGTTTTTCAACAAAATTTTAATTCGCATTCATTTTTCGGTCCAACAGGGAGGAAGAAGGTCGAGATCTTTTAGGTAAACGGACAATGGATTTCAAAGTAACTTATTTAGACGGAGGCCTTGGAGCGATTAACGATCGTTCAGGTTTCTTGTCTGACAGTGATTTTGTGCTTCGTTGCCAACGCAATCGACGTTACAAGTCTCAAATTCGTGATCTAATAACAAATTGTCGTTCCAATTCAAAGCGTAAATCATTGACAGGTTCCGATGAGGGTGGTGGAGTTTACACTCCGCCATTCAGTGAGTTGTCACCAACCGGTGCAATGTCGGCAGCAGCAGCAGCGGCAGCTCAGGCCGCTAATGCAGCTGCTGCAGCGGCCGCAGCTCATGCGGCTGCAACAAACCCATCAGTGTATCCTAATCATCATCCACACGCTCACACTCATCATCATCCTCACCACCATCCCCACCACCCACACCATTCCCACCCTCATCACCCTCACCACCATCCGGGTTCGGGTCCCGTTTCATCGCCAGTCTATCCTTACAGTCATGCAACGGAAAACATGAACTTGTCCACAGCTGCAGCAGCCGCCGCCTATGGAATGCCTCAGAATCTATTCACTGCCGCTGCGGCCATAGACCACAATCCACGTTCCTTTCTAGCGCCCGACTCTTTCCTACACTATTCTCGTCATGCACTGACCACTTATTATCCCGACTATCATTCAGCTGCCGCTGTGGCAGCAGCCCAGTATCCCACCAATGGGTTTCTTGACCATCGGTCAACGGGTCGGTCAACCTTTGACTGTCAACTGACCCCACCAAATGAGATTAAATATGCTTCAAGTGATTCAATGGGAAACTCGTCGTCAACCCGATCCTCCATTGGAACCAAATCATGCTGTGACAGTTACCTTTCCTCATCGGGCGCCAACTCATCGACAGGTTTAATGGGTCATGGGAGTGCCTCTGCAATGGCCGCTGTGGCTGTTGCTGCTTCTTCCATTCAACCTTTACTCTCTTCGGTTCCCAATGAAAATAGTAACAAACTTTCACCCGAATTGACCTGCCATCGAAGCAACTCATTTGGCTTTGGGCTACCTTCAAATTCATCCTCATCTTCATCCACCTCATCCAATACCGATTGCATTTCCGTTATTAAGCACAAAAATAGTCTTCCCCATCCATTGAGTAACACAAATTTAAATGGTTCACCGCCATCTTCCTCAATGGAAACAGGTTCAGGTTCAACTGCGTCAACACCGTCCATCCCTGGTTCAGCATTTACTTCAGCCTCACCATTGAATCATCCAGTCAACTCATCAATGAATGCCGATCAATCTCGATCAAGTGTTTTAATGTGGAACCGTACTTGTAATACAACAACAACAACAACAACAACCTCATCATCCTCATCATCTTCATCACCCACCATCAACCATAATAGTAATAACAACAACTCCTCCAATAACAACAACAATAATGGAAATAAATATTCATCTTCATCCTCATCAATTAGTGAATCACTTCTTATCCATAAATCTTCATCACCTGTAGTTAGCTGTAAATGGAATGGTTCAATTTCAAATATAAAACCACTTTCACCTCATCATCCGTCGATGGCTGTAAGTCCAAGTTCGGGTAAAGTACCAATGTCAATCTCCACTTATGGTTCAGGTTCCCTTTATGGTTCAACCGATATCAATCCAATTGAGGTAAGTCTATCCCTCATTTAACCTTTCATTTGGCTCTTCCGCCACCAATATGGCTGCTATGTTTTCATCTCATCTTCATCACCATAGCAACAGTTGATCTTCTCATCATGCTGTTGACATGATACGATAATTAATGCAATGAGAAACCTTTATTTATGAGGTAAAAGAAAATTGATTTTCACTTTTCTTACCTTAATCTATTCTAACCTTACCTATTAGTTAATTATTAAAAAATTAGAGCAATATTTAGCATCTTCCAGTGACGATTGATTACAGATAATTGATTGAATAAAATATGAATCTCAAGTTACTCCAAGAACTGGTTAAATCATTTTTGACCAACAATCATTCACAAAAACATTTTCAATATCAAATCCCTTTTCCAGATTTTGGTTGAAGCCCGAATTTGAGTTGCTTTTTCAATCAATTAATCATTGAATAGTCTGCATTTCTGTAACACCTAATGAATGTAAAGTATTGTGTGATTACAATACTTACAATGATTATGATAACCTAGACCGAGCCACAGCAACTGTGTACGATCAATAGGCTCTGTTAATCTCGTAAGTAAAAGGCTCAATGATCGGAAAAGTACAAAGCAAATCATCTCAATATACAGCTGTTAAATGACCTCTTACCTTGGTAATGATGAGAAGAAGAAAAAAAAGCGTAAAATTGTAAATTTATTAATACTCATCATACATAAATGTGCATATAACAAGATTGTTCATGCTTAGGTTTTCATTTTTCTCTTGATAATGAAATTTTCTCAAACATGGGAACGGGTTTGTAAAGAAATTGACCTTCGATTGTACTCTCAATTAATTAAATATTACACCTGTTAGTCCATTGTCAATCTTGAGTTGAATCTTAAAAAAAGCAAAACTTAATTGTTTTCACGTTCGTAAAGTCACTTGGCTAACAAGACATCATTTTTAATGCTATCAAGTGCACCTCTCTGCATGAGAAAAATGACTTTGTCAGCCTCTTCTTTAGTCAGTGAGAAAACATTTTTTGTCAAGTTTTTCAACTTGACAATAATTTGCAATTTATCAATTAAAAATGCATTTAACTTGAAATTGTAAATATCATTTGAACGTCAGAAAAAGGTTGAATAAACTTATCAACTTATTGATTTGTTGAGATCATTTCAGGCCAATTGATAGAGTTAATAATTGTTGAGGCAGCTCTATTGATTGTGTTGATTATCAGTTAAACTGTACAATTGATTAGACGAAAAGAAAAGGTTAATTCATGGTTTTTATTTTCATTCAAATTGTGCTCAAACCAGAACAAGAAAAAGTTACGGTAAAGTAAATATTGTCAGTTAAATGATGTTTACTTGTTTATTGTATTTCCTGTTGATTATAAACATTGAGCTTGATGATGATGATGATGATGATATGTTGAATGATTTGAGTGAGAAAAAAAAGCAAAACATTTTTACCCTGGTTTTTATTGAATAGAGAAGAGAAAAGGCAGAAAAATGGAAATGTTTCTTCATTGATTAACCTTATTGGGGATCAACTCTCTTAGGTCCATTTATCCAGGTAAATCATGCATTTCTTTGCACCGTCGACTCCCACCAACAACACCAACCATTGCTCTAAAATTGTCCTCCTTTTGCCTTAACCATCATCATCATCATCAACCGATTACCTTCAATGAGTCTTTCAACTTTCAACTCTCATTAAAATCTCGTTAAGACAAGGCAGAGAGAGTGAGACAAACTTATTCAGCTCTTGCCATTTATCATTATTTTACAATTCAATGTATTAATAATGTAATACATACATATATGTCTATCTAAATATAAATACAACTTCCCATGGTTTTTACCTTTTGTCCATACCTTTTGCTTTCTCACCGATTCACAATCCTGTCATTATCTTGTGATCATCTTCCACCTTCTCCTCCTCCTCTTCATCCTCATCTTTATCCTCACCGTAAACCTTCATCATTGTCTCATCAACTCATCTTTTCACTTTAAATGTAAAGTCTATCATTAAAATAAAAAGAAGAGCAACTTTCATGAGACCAAATCAGATTCAACATCTTCATCAGAATCATGTCAACAAGCAATATTAGTCCAACCACCAAGTCATCAATAATCGAAATTTAAATTCTAAAAAAATTATCTTTTCTCTATTCAGGGTTGGAGTGTGGAAAACATAGGCCACTGGCGATCTCATTTGCGTAAGTTTACCCATCAATTTGTGTGTTTGTTTTCAATTTAATTGATGTTCCCTCTTGAGTAAAGTTTCTTGATTTTTGCAAATTAAAAGGCCAACAATTCAAAGTAAAAATGATTCATAATGACCTTCCCAGCCCTCAAGGCTTATTGAATCTCAACTTTATCATCAACATGATCATCATATTTTCATACATTTTACTGCTTCTCCATCTTTTTGATGGCTTATAATTTGAAAGTAAATTAGTTTACAGAATAAAACAAAAGAAATCGATGATGATAATGATGATGATATAAACAACAAAAGGCCGATCAATCTTATTGAATTGATCCACCTAAGCCCATCTTCATCTCTTAAACAGAGGTTATGTAATTTATGGGAACCAATTCATTCCCTGTTTACCTCCCAAAGTAAAACATCCCTGATCTTGTTTGCATCACTTTGAGTTTACTTTTTTGTTCAACATTTTCCTCTTCTCTTTATATTCATACATTTTCTTTGAATCTTCATCATCAAAACGCCCACAACAATAATAGCCAGGGGAAAGGGCAGCTTCCAACTCGTACTTTTCACCTTTACCTAATAGCTTTACATAATCAACTGTAACATTCCTAAATTGTCCAGTTTCCCGTTTCATGATCACCTCAAGATTGTGTTGATGGTTTTGATGATGAGATTTTACTGTTTGCATGCATTTTTCATCTCATTCATCAAACACGCATCAAAAGCATCTTTTTTGTTTTCTTGTTTAAGAGCAGCAAAAAAGCGCATTTTTTTTCTTCCTCTGTCTTTTGATAATAATTAAACTACTCGAGGTTAATACAGTTTGCCATCAAAATTTGCTTGTTTTTTTTTGTTGCTTTTACATCGAAGTCTCTCACAAGCTGATGATGATGATGATGAAAAAGTCAATCATTTTTTGCATTTAAAACTCATCGACTCATCGTGACTTTCAAACGAGCAAAAAAAAAACACAATATCGATGGCTTACGCCCTTAGGGTTTCAAGTTGATTAAGAGTGTTTAAACTTACAGAGTAACCTTGATTATTTGGCTTTATTGTTGTTGTTTAAACTTCCTTTTACAAGCAAAAATCATGAACCTCTCAACCCACTCTCAATAAATATCATCCCAATATTTATTCATTGTCCTGAAATGTAACTTTTTTTACTCTCGTTAACCCAACGCAAAACAAAAATTGAAAACATTCATCAATTCATCTGTTTTCTTTTACTGGCCACAAATTAAATTGCAAACCACTAATTATTTCTCAATTAACAGCTACCCTTGGATAGATTCAATCATCCATCTTAATTCATCCCCGGCAAGACAAGATGAACAAGCAAAATTTCTCATTATCGTCATCATAATCATTATCAATAGTTTGAGGCGCAAACCATCGTCACCACCTTTGAAACTAGAGCCAGCGTTGTCTAGTGGTCAGGATAACCGAGCACAAGCCATAATCAAGCTTTTACTGCTCAAAATGAAGAGACCTTTAGTGATGTAAAACCAAGTCAACAGAGGAAAGCAAAGCAATGAATCCAACCCAATGGAATCAAATGTGCAACAAGAATGATGGTGCGAAACAGAAAAGGCAAATTCAGGAAAAATATGAAACCGCAAGCAATAAAATGATCCAAAGTTCCAAGTTGAAGTTTCGAGTAAAAAAAGCCAAAGTGATCCAAATTTCCGGAAACTGAATAAAAAAAGCAACAAAACAAAATATCAAAACAAAAGTTCTGACCCAAAGAAAGCAATAAAAACAAGGAGAGCAAAGGAAGGGAAATGTCCTAATCTTTCTCATTTTGGTTCCTCAAAGACAACAAAAAAAACCTTATAACGTGCCGTGTGCGTGTCTCTCTTCACCTCCCCTTTCCTCCTTTTCTCCTCCTTCTTCTCCCACAATGGTCCATCTGTAAGGCTGCTCGTTACCTGGTTCAATCGCACGCGCCATTCCCAACATTAAAATGCGTGCTTAAGAGAAGAGAGAAAAAAACAAAATTTCAGTCAATTCTTTTCTTCTCATCATCATCATCACTTTTCCTCTTAGTTTCTGGAAACCGTTTTAATCATCAGGCAAAACAAGACAAATATAAATATATAAATACAGATACAAATGATACAACAAAAAATATGAAACAAACATTTTACCTTTTAATTTGCCTGAAAATATTTCTCTTCTTTTTTTCTTGACTCACCTTTTCCCCTTTCATTTCCTTTTTTATCATCCTTCTCTGTCAATAATTAATGTTATTAATTTATTTGAATGTGTATTTCAAACTTACCTGTATATAGGTGCGATGTTTTTTTTGTGATATTATAATAATAATGATATTTAACTGAAACAAAAAAAGTTAAGACAACAAATAAAATGGTAAACAAACAAAAATGACTTTCAATTGAGTTTCCATTTCTTCCTTTTTTTTTGGGCTTTTCCTCACAATTTTACCTCTTTTTTTATGGTTCCTTCATTTGTTACCTTTTTATTTATTTATATTACATTATGTTGTGTATATAATGCTTTTGATATTATTACCTTTTATACTTTTACCCAGTTCCACTCAATCAACCATCAAATTTGGCTATCACAATGGGTAAATTTAACTTACCCTTGAGAGGCTTTTCATTCATCTTGTGTTTCTTGGGCTGCTCTTTATGTTTTTGGGTTCATTATCGATGTTTTTTGCTGCTTTTATTTTTCCCTTTCTTGCTCTGCTTCTTTTGTTTTTATATAACATTTGAAAAACTGGTAGCTTACTGTAACTGTAAACAGATCAACTTTTACTCAATGCCGGGCCTTTTTATTGTCTATTTACATGGGAAAGATTGAGTGACACACGGTAAGGTAATTTTAAAATAATTTACTTTCTTTACCTGAGCAACTCAGATAATCTTAGGTATAATCAGGGTAATAAAAGGTGCGTTAATTACAACTCGTCAAAATGGTTTAATCGGTTTTCTTGTTAGTCAATTTCATTATTTCTCTTTTTCCTTGTCTATTGTAATATGTTATTAAAACTTGTTGGTTTCCTCATCAGCGTATTGGCTTTCAATATCAACTAGCGAGGTTTGCCTTTGATTGGACAGATTGCGTTTGATCAGAAAAATGGGTGAAAAATAATGGTTTTATGTGCCATGTCAGCCATTCCTGGATTTCTTATGTTGGTATGTTTACCTCACCGGGTAATATTAAGCCAGGAATCATTTTACGTAGTTGTGTTTCGTCATATCGTGTGATATCCGATGGACTGGAGGTTGTTGGTGTTTTAGATTCAGTTACATCGTCTGAGTAAAAGATTTCAGGGAAATTAAGTGGATTTGTTCCTTCGGTTTCTGGTTCACTTTCTGTCCATTTGAATGCGGAGTGAGGTGTAATTACTGGTGACGGAGCTGGTTTCTCTAGAACTGCTTCTCCTGGTGATGGCTTCGTTATAAAAGGGTCATTTATAGTTGAAGGCAGTGGTGAGAAGGTGGAAGAGGATGGTGGTTTTGAAGGGGGCGGTTGAAGAAGAGGAGGAGGAAGAATGGGTTGATAAGATGAAGGAGGCTTAGATGTTGAAAATTGGTTTGAGAAGTTGGGATCAAAGGAAAATACGGGAATCTCTTGTGGTATATTCAAGGGAAATTTGGGCAAATTGGTTGCACTTGGTATGGGTTGATTAAACATCGATGTTGAACCAGGTAACTTGAATGAAGCAAAGTCCATGGTTTGATTGGAGCTACTCGCTAATTTGGCCATCATTTTTTGAGCTGTTTCAATCTCCATTTTTGTCACATTATCCATTGAGGTTATACATTTAACGATATTTAACTTGACTTGAAACATCGATCCTTTATAAGAGTCTGTTATCGAAGACATGATTGAATTCAAATCATCAGTTGAACAGCCTCTAGGGTAACACAGGGCATATGTGACATCAAAAACTCTAGACATGAATAAATAAATGAAAAAAAACAATAATAAATAGTAAATTAACGAAACAAAATATTGACAAAAATTTATTGACCGTAGCTAATCAATAGCGACATCTATTGATTAAACTTTAAACTTGCAAATATTAACGGCTTTTTGTGTTGCATTGAAAATATGTTGTTTAGCTTTTAATTAATTTTATCTTGTGTTTTGCTTACTGTTTAATCAAATGCTCATCTTATTTTATGCTTACCTTGACTTGGATTTCATAGTTATATTGGTTAAATGGTCAACTTGACAAAATTGTCCATTTTGATTGGTCAAACATTGCTCTGGTCTTACAAGTTTGATTATTTTTTCATGATTTCCAGATTTGTAATCTTCCATAATGGCTACAAAATGAATTGAAAATGGATTAAACACCTTTTCATTTCAATTCACAGGTGAGCTTACTTGAAAATCTTTCGGGACTTAATTCGTTCTCAGCCATAAACTGATGCCAAGAAGAGTTACATTTGGTACCAGCAATTGATCCAATATCAAGCGTCTCCATCATACGTTTTAAATGTTTTTGACTACTTTTAATCATTAATTTCATAAAAGCTTCCATTTCCTTTGACTCTCTTTCCTCCTTAGATTTACCTGAATCAGCCTGGTCAGCATTACTACTATCATCGTCAGCTGAACATTGGACAACCAGGGATAGCCATCCGACCCATAATAGCGAGTTTAAAAGCTTCATTACGGAATATTCACAGAGTTAAGATGGATTAACGAGATAAATGGATAAATACTCTTAAAACAAAGGTTCACTTGGTGTTAATCGATACTTAAACTATCTCTAATTGTGTAAACTGGATGGAAACTCACTCATTTCAGTTAAAACTCATAAATCATTGCCATTGGTGCGGTGAAACTCAGACGACTTTCCTTGTTTCAACATAGAGATGCAAAGCAAGTCTACCTTTTACTGATTTCATTACCTCAATGGATGGTCTACAGCTAAAGTTAATCAACAAATTTCAACCGTTGACCAAATCAAAAACAAGCCAACACAGAACCTTGGTCAATCAGCTTGTCATGATTCTTAACAGAGTTAATTATCCCATGAGAATTGAGAACCGTCCGCAGATGCAACTGGATATAGGAACAAAGATTAATTACCTTTACCACAATTATTAAGGTTCCTTGGTTCATCCCACTAATTTCAACTTTTCTCCATTTTCATACTTTTACAATCTAATGAATCACGATTAATTAATGTATTAATTGAGTTGTAATTGAAAAAAGAAAGGGAAATTTATTTTCAATTTCAACCATTTAATCCAAGATGGGTCAGAGATATCATAAAAAACACGAGGAAAGGACAGAAAAGGTATTGACAGACTGAAAGTGAAGTCAATGAGTTTAATGAATTGTCTTCTTGTTTACCTTTCCAAGTTAACATTACCAACCATATTAATAATGAATATTATCATTATTATTATTTGTTAAAGGCATCATCAGTCAACCATCAATGATTCCCTTAATTATAACCATTCAACAAGTTTATAAGTAAATGAGGTTAATGTCCGTTAATGTTTAACTTTTCCAGTTTCTTGTCAAATCAAATTTCTTGCATTGAATTACCAGAAGTAGCAGAAGAAAAAGAAGAAGACGAAATAAGCTTAAATAAACCGCAATTAACTCACCATCTAGAATCAAAAAGAGGACACAATAGTCACTTAATATGAATAATTTGATAAGAATAAGATGTATAATTAAGTTGAAGGGCGCCGTTGAATGTAGTCAATATAATTAACATCGTTAGCATATTTAATTTGATGGTCGAAAACCATAATCACAATTTCAATGGTTAACCTTAAAAGCTCCATCTCACAAAACCTTTACAGTAGCAATCAAGACGCTCCTTTTATTCTTACCTGTATTTTTGTACTTCCATCATCAACATCATTTCCTCTCATCATTTGTCATCATCATTATCAACATCTCTCAACACTGGTTTAATTAAATTACCAACCTGATTGAATAAGAAAAGCCAATTGTTTGTATTTAATGTTAAGGTGTGTGGGAATCGCTATTACTCTTTCCTTTGCTCATTACAAGTCTGATTGTGTCCATTGATGAACAAGGAAACTATCCACAATTAAAAAGGACCATTTTAATGTTTCCAACTGAAGGGTTTGCCATTTAAGAGCTAATTGTTAATCATTTGCGACTTGAAATGGTCACTTTGGCCAACAACTAGACTTTGGGTTAACACGCTTTTGCATGTCTAAACCATTTTACTCGAAAACATTTTTCAACCTTTGCGGTAATTTTGCTATTTCAACAAAATCTTTTTTTTCTCAGCTAAATCTTTAATCATTTTGTGTTTTAATTTTAATATTAAGTCAACCTTATTAACTTGTAACTGTATTAAAATAATCAAAACTTATTAAATTTACATTTATAATTAGAGTTCAATTTTTCTCCGTTTTTGTAACCATTTGTTTGTTTCCATTCATTTTACTTTTACTGCCTTTTTGCGTTCAACATGGTTTTCAATTAAATAATAACTACTGATAATTACTGTCATTTATTCAACCATTATGCGGTAATTAGCATTGTATTTGGGTCCAATTTACTTGGGACAATTAGTATTGTTATGTGACCACAACACGATTAGCCTTGATTCAGTTTAAACTGTAGGCTTCACTCAGCTTGTTAATTGTTGCCACTTGAAAATGTGTTTACAAATAATTTATCGGCTTTAAAATTCAGAAATTGATTTTGTTTAGTGTTCAATGAAACGGTTTACAATTGATTGCTTACAGTTTATCCAATTCAATTAATCTGGATCATTTTATTACATGCTCTTTGCTACATGCTCGTGGAATGAAAACGCTATTACAAAATACTGATATGTATGTATTATGTTAAGCTACTAATTTTAGTCTCTTCAACCTTAAATTGATTGCAGGAGAATCGAATTTAGCTATCGAATTCCAACAATTGAAATACCAAAAGATGAAATTTTCAGATTTTCTAAAGCAAACTATTGATGATTTACTAGAACCATTGTAGCAAAACCTTAAATACAAAATTATACATTTTTAGTGGCAATGATCATTGACTAAGCTCATTATTAGTATTGCTTAGGTATGTTAACCTTATGATAGCCTTCACGGAGGTGACAATGAAATATGGAAAACTCAAGAGAGTGGGAGATTTCGATGTTATTCCAGGTTCTTTATTCAATTAAGAGTATTCTGCTTGGGAACAAAAACTAAAACTTGTTTTAGAAATGTTGATTGTAATCAATCACTAAGTAACCACTAATCGTGCATCTCATTTCTGAAAGAGGGTAACCGCATGTAATAACACCCGTTTGATGCCAGAGATTTGACTTTCGATAGAGAATATTTTACTTAGCAAAAGTTCTCATGAGCATATTTTTCATTCGGTTGAGAATTGGGAAAAATAAAGATGAAATGGAGGCATTAAGCTGGAGAAACAAGATATTTAAACTTTGGACCTTTATTCGGTCTTTTCATGATTGGATTCCTAGCCATTCCGTCTCATATTTTATTTGAATTAATGTATAAATGTCTAGCTGAACTGTGTTATTACAGAATGAAGGTTTATTTAATTTTTATAATTGGTTTCCTTGCTACAGATTGTTATATTCCAGATAGGATTGTCTCAGTTGAAAGACACAGGAAAATGTGAACAAAGTTCGCAAAATCGATAGATTGCCCGTTGTTGCACCTTTCAACGCCAAACTACAACAATATTTTTACATTTAATTATGCTCTATTCTACGAGTCTATTTCTTGGATTGAAACCGAGAAGACATTGAAGAGTTCATGCAAGGCAATTATATTAGACTCATGCACCATACATCATAGTTGGAGTACTAAATCATCATCATCGTGTTGGAAAAACGTAATATTTTGTTTAATAAAGTTTTTCAGTTCTTGAAATTGATCATAATCAGAGTGAACATTTTCAGCGAACTAAACCAAAAATTAATCCAAAAACTCAAAGTTGAAGTGTCAATTTCGTTGATGGCGTTAAAATAGTTGGAAAAGGTTTTGAAATTGAGTCCATTGATTCCATTCATCTGCTAAAAGAAATGCTACTGTCAATGATAACTATGGCTATTCTTGATAATATCACAATATTTAGATGAACCGTAAAAAGTCTAAGAATTAATTAGCGTAGCAGGCAAGATCAGTTACTATACTAGGCTCAATCTATGGTTTAGATCAAGTTTTTGTTCCTGAGGCTCCAAATTTTCAAATGAAATCTGTTTACAGATTATTTTGGATTCGTGGAATCAGTAATAGAAAACATTTTCCAAATCAAAGCAAAGTTTGTAGATTTGTGTATATCGCCGATATGGTGAAGTGAAATATGCAGCTGTATCTCATGTTTCATGGCTGGATATTATTGGTTTTCCTAGATCAAACCTTTTCAGATCAATCAATGGCTTGAAGGGCGGAACCAAACTTTTAACTGAAATGAGAACATAATTGAAATATAAATTAGTTTATGCATTTGAATTTCGGTTTAACTTACGATTAATAAATTTGTGAAATGAGCAGTGAAAGAGAAAGGTTAATTGAACAGGCAATTTTAATTTTAATAATTAGTTTATCTACTAAGATATAATTTGAAACAATAGCTGACTAGCCTGAAAATTAGGGAAAGGTATTCATTTTGTTTCCAATAAAGGTTTTACAAGTGAGATTGTTCAGGATTATCTCTCATTTTTTGGCCAAATTACAATTATCACTTGATACAGTAGATTACTCTGATTACAATCTAATTTAGAACAAATTTAACATTCATGAGAATTGAAGAAATGAAAAATACAAAAGAAAGATAGGAGAAAAGGTTGAGATCACATGATCAGCAGCATAGTAGCTATTTTTGTTGTTGTTTGAACCAAACAAAGAATAACATGATTTTGAAATCGATGGTGTTATATATTCTGACTTAATATTTTCATCGTTGGCAATCAGATGAATTGCAAGTGTTTCTTGTTTGCTTGGATCCTGATGGCTTGTGAGGAAAGTGAGACAATAAATTGAGTAAAACAATCAAAGTCAACCAATGTGAATCAAATTGTCTGTTTGATTGTGCGATGAGGTAAAAAAAAGATGATATAGAATGGTTAGATATTTTCATTCGTCCAGATGATCAACGATGAAAAACGAGGATGTAAATCAGAATGATGAAAACATATTGGTGAAATAGAATGAGAAAGTGAACAATGAAAAGGAAAGAAATAGTGGTGAAGAGATAAATCAAAGATGAACGAAAATATGATATTTTGAAGTTTCATCGATACGATGAGCATTCAATTTGAGGTAAAGTTGAAGATTATCGTCTTCACAATAATTCAAGGGTTGCTTACAGCCCATCGTCGCTTTGTCTCATAACTATTGACTAGTTGTTGATTTAAATTATGATGTTAAACTCTCAATGTTGTCTAATTATTAGCTTAAATTATATATGTAAATATATAATGGTGTCCCATTTCTGGTTTAGCGCAACATGTCTACCAATGGATCGGTTTTTCAACATTTCTTTGCTTTCCTCTTTTTCCTCAGAATTCTTTTCCTTCCAACAATAATTTAATAAATTGATATAATTTTTTGAGCCTAAACAGTTTTAAATCACTCGGATAGTTCACAAACATCTCCACTTATGACTGATACTCCGTTTCCAATGGGACTAGATCTTGATCCGTTTGAGTTTGAATCGTTTGAACTTAAATTATTTGGTTCTTTTGACTTATTCAAGTCCATGGTTGTTGTAGGCAGTGATGCTGATGGCGAACTATTGGCCTCATTTCGAGAACTTGTTACATTTACATGGTGGCCATTCATTATTGATCCAGATTCACGGTGACTTGATGATCCACAAACTTTATGATGACTTTCCCAATCCTTATGCTGACAAAAAGACCCACAATACCTGGCAATGTTACAGCCACTGCAAGTTTCACTTGCTTTTCTCCCGCAATTCCAACAATTCTGTAAAAAAGAAAAAAAGACGAATTCGTTAATCAAAGCTTCAGATTTATAAAATTTTAATTTGATAAACAATACATGAATAGCTAACAATTCAATTAACTAAACTGGAGATAAATTGGATATCTAGCTTTTTTTATTTCTCAATATTTTACTCATTGAGATCCAAAAGCATTAACATTTAACTAAATAATTCTGGTAAAACTAACCGAAATGAATATGAAATGAAGATTTGCAGATTGTAATAGTATGAATTTTTCAGAATAAATTTCTGGACTTGATATTTGATGAAACTAAACACTTGAAAGAGAGAAAATAAAAATAAAAACTTGCAATTTTCATGGTTTACGTACTTTTTTTCCTGAATAAACTTGGCTAAACAATTGTAAAGATTGAACAATCTCTGAACTTGCTCAAGTCTAAACAATATTTCTCAATTATAAAACTTGATTCTAGTTCATATTGATATTTTATTGATTTTTGGGATCAACCATCGATTGAAAATATTCAGATCTCAATGTTCGGCCTGATTACAAGCATTGAATTTAGTTAAGCCAATTACTGAATAGGTTTGTGGCTTGCTTAATCTTACTTCGTCAGAATCCTCTTGATGATTCATAACAGCTATCGCATCTTCAGCAGCTTGACGTCGCGCTTCGCTTAACATTCTTTCCATTTTGGCTCGCTCAGCATTAACTATTTCACTTGCTTTACTCTCTGCTGCTGTCATAGCTTTATGAAGTTCAACAACTGCCTGTCTTTTAGCGTCATTAACAACTTCTGTATTTAATGAAAAGAAAAGAGAGACGAGCTGATTAAATAAATGATCAATTATAAGTTGTTTGTGATTCTAGAATACAATTTATGATGAATTAAAACCCATCAATCATCTACAAATCGATGTTTCGATATCATGCTAGACTAGAATGGGATTGTTCACGTACCGAAATGATTGTTACCCGTTAATCTTGTTCTTCTTGCTGAATCTGAGGCGGCTTGTGCTGCCGCTGAAGCCATCGCTCTATCAACTTCTGATGGGTGATTTGGTGACTTAGCGAAGTGTATTGTGGTTAGTAAAGGTTCACGGGATATTCTAAGCGCATGTACATCGAGGCCAGAGTGTGATGAAGGATCCAATGGTGGTGGCGGAACATTGAGTCGATTACGAAGCGGAGTTCCAGGAGGTGCCCAAATGGGAAGAGAGTTTATTGATGCATACTCAAAGCTTCGATGTTGAAGAATAGCCAAAGCTCGTTTTGTTTTCTCAACCATTCCCATAATGCAATTAAGCATCTGCATAGAAAATTTGAGAAATAAGAAAATTATAAGCCTTCTGACTAGCGAATATCAATCGATACCACAAAACAGATTTTGATTGCTGATTTCTTGGTTGAACTGCAGAGCAGAAAGAGTGGTAAATTTTCAAAATTGAAACCATTTTCGTGATAAACCAAACTCGAGTTGCATTGGGATATCAAAGTTTTTGCCGCTACTCATTTCAACCAAAAGCTTTAAAATAGAGAGGAATGTTATCAATTGGATTTAGACAATTACCGTATAAATATTTTTCCATTCTTCTTCCATATCCCTGGAAATGTCCTCTCCATAGGACCGCTTCATCCTTTTACCAGGTTGCTGACTGGATAACATATTTTTCCAAACTGCTTCCAAGTGCGTGAAAAACAAACGTTTCCAACACAACAAAAACAACGATCCAAATATTGGGAGAAAAAAGTCAAACAATTAATGAATTAAAGTTGTTAATCAATAAAATACACGATGAGATCAAGGTGAAAACCGAAACTATGACGAAACTCAGGGAAATCAAGATGAAATAGATGGTTCTTTCTTTATATGCAACAATATTTGATTGACAAGATAAATTGACACTCAAAAGGTGTCAAAGTTAAACATGAACACGATAATGATGAAGGATAAGGTGAGATGAGAGGAGAAAAAACAATTGACAAATAATAATAATTTAATAATAAAAATATATATAAGAGACTAAAAAGCAATAGTTATCACATCAAGATGGTAAGCAAAAGTAAAACTGAAGTTGGAACAGATGAAAAAACTGTTGAAAAGTAAACTGTTAACTCTGAGTCTGCGTTTACACTCTATAAGAGTTTGGGTTTATAACCCAAAACGGAGTAAATTGAAAGGGAAACTCACCTGGAAAGCAGATGCTGTAAACACACGCAGTTAACAGTATTCATCGTACTTAAACGAATGGCAATGAAGATAGAAAGAAAGAGAGAGAGAGAGAGAGAGAGAGAGAGAGAGAGAGGAAAAGAGGAAGATGGGGCTGATAAAAAAAGAGAGAAATATAAACGGAAGACAGAAGAGACAAATAAGACAGAAACACAGTGAAATGCCCAGGCCAAAGGAGTTACATGGATATATTGCTGTAGATGCTGATGAGGATGACAATGATGATAAGAAGGATGAAGATGATGGTGATGATGGTAAGAGTGAGAAAGATGAAATAGCACAGTTGTTTGAAGATGAATTGAAAACAATTTAAGCAAACTGTCTCATTGTGTATACATATGAAAAAAGGGAAAGAGGAGTAAATGGCGTTGGTTGATTTGTTTTGTCATTGGGCAGCTGATAAATTGTATTATTAATATCATTATTAAAATTGTGATATTAACTAACTGTTAATAAAAAAAAACAAAAGGTTAACCAGTTTTTACCAGGTTGACCGGGTTAACCAAGTTTTGGGTTTAAACACAAGACAATGTACTTTTGCATAATTGTTAAAAAAGTTAATCGATTAGTAAACACGCGAAATCTAGCTATATTAGCTAAAGCAGTGTTAGTTTTTTCACGTTGAATTCATGGCGAATTCTCAGTGAATTCATGTTATTTTTGAAGGTTTCTTGCTTTTTGTCGATTAATCGATTAATCGATTAGCTGATGAAATTTTTGATTATAATCGATTAACTGATTATCAACTAATCGCCCACCTCTACATAATTGGCTTTGTCTCAATCCATTGTCTTAAGCAAAAATTACTGCCGATTGAAGGCGCTTCTTTTAAATTGCATTTTATGGTATTTATTCAATCAGTTTTAATACAAAGTTCATATTGTTTGAGTAAACATTGAGTCAGGTATTATAATTGTAGTTTCATCTATAATTTAGGAATGTGTAATGAAACTGTACATTTATACCTTTCAATTAGTTTATGATGTTATCCTCACCTTTTCCTTCACGCGTTACCATCAGTTAATTTGATTTCATGATTTGTTTGCCTGCAAGATCAACTATCATTTAATCATACACTATTTGCTCAGAATACTCTGCAAAGCAGATTATCCATTAATTTATACACACCGGTTACATGATGGTGATGATGCTGATATCAACTAATCATGACTTTCTTTTGTCATCATTACTAGACTTGCTTGACTCTGTGGATGACAGTTTCAGCTTGCAAAGCTCGAGACTTAAATTGAAGCCACTTCATTGGACTATTTTGCATTATTATTGAAAAAGAAGCAAGAATTGTAAACTTACTAATTTAATTGATTAATGCACATGAAAAGCTGTGAAAGCAGCACTGTTGATCAGCTGAAATGATAAATGATCAATTCTGCACGATATGCATAAGATATAAAAATTATTTAACATGAAATTCACTCATGAAAAAACTTAAATAAATGCTATATAAATGCATATAAACTCACAAGCCAAGCACATCATCAGAACGATATCATTTCTAATTCGTTTAATGCAATGCCATTGATCGATTCAAGGCAAATATAATAGCTACTAATCAGAAAAAATGATTTCTAAACTTTCATCCGGCACTGTGTGATTCTGATGATTCAATTCTGATGTAAACTGTGCAGTAAACTTTACCATAAACAGAGTTGTTGGAAAAAGGTTTAGAGATCATGGTTTTTGTTTAAAACTTTACTGATTTATAAGATTGGCCAAGATCGGATCATCATTTTCAGCCAAGCAAACCAGTTGAATTGAAATCGAATCAAGTATCAATCTAATGACTGTGATACCTTAAAAACACTGAAAAAGATTAAGAAAGTTGCGTTCTTATTACAAAAGCTAGTTGAGATAATCAGCAAGTTTTCGTTTATTAGATGATTCAACAATTTTAACATAAATTGCTTCAGTCTATACATTGGTAATTTCTGACTTAACATGAAGTTCAATGTGAGAAAGCTTTCAAAAATTTTGAAAAGATCCAAGAAACATTTAAAGTGAAAAATATGATAGATTATTTGAGCATCTCTAGATTACCCAAAAATTTTGTTACAATTATTACCATTGATTATCACTCTGCTAAATGATTCAATGTCTTAATAATTGGAAAATTGTTTAATTGATTAAAATGTTAGCAACTTGAATTGTGCAGCTCAATAAAGTTAACTTTATCAATTGATTTTCTTCTAATTGGCATTACAGCATTTACTACAATATCATTGGTACTAATTTTATATAAGTAGTCCCTGAACGATTGAATGGTTCTGAATTCTCAACTGAAAAATAGTCCAATCTAAAAGAACCAGATTCTCAGTAGTAAAAGTTAATCCTGGCAAATACTTCATTTCAAAAGGCGCTTAGATTGGCGTATTTAGGAATCGGTCTAAGTGACTTGACTGCCTCAAAAGGGACTGACAGGCTGTTTTGCACCAGAAAATGATGTGAGTCAAGAGTCGCAGCTATTGGTCATAGTAGTGGTTACAGTTTGATTATTAAAGTTGATTTGATTCTAATAAAAGTTTCATTTTAAACGGACATAAAGATTACTCAACCTTGTGAATGAAAGATGTCAATGGTTGGTAAGGAAAAAAAAGGAAAGCGCGAGTGTAAAAAATAGAGAGTTAAAGTATGTTAATCGAACCAGTTCGAGGTTGAAATATGGGCAACAATGACAATGATGCCAAATGTTGTAAGGTTAGAGGTTAACGGTAAAGAGTGAGAGAGGAAAGTGATGATAAATGGGAGAGTGAGTAAGGCAAGTTAAGGCAACAAAAAGAGGGATAAAAGTGATTCAGATAAAGAGGCGAGAGGTGAGATGCAGTCTACAGACGGTCTATTGATAGACCATCGGTTCATCTCCTTACCACCCACCCTAGTCTTCCTCCTCCTTGTCCTTACCACATGGCATTCCCCTAAACATTAATACCCATCGAACTTGGACATTTACAAACGATCAAATCGAGGCGAATAGGGTTTTACACGGTATAAGTAACAAAGGTAAACTGTTGAACCCTTGAACCGTTAATCGACTGTGAATAAAAACAAAAAGGCAAAAGGCACTTTTTGCGAGAAAACAAAAAAGAATGCTTTTCTGCTTCTTCTTCTTCTTCTTCTTTTTTTTTAATAACAGCAATGTTAATCAACAACAATTGAGACAGTTTAATCATTTGATAAATGCAATATTAACACAATCAAAAAGTTGACTGTTAAACCCTATTAATTGGTTATATGTCAATAACAACAAGCTGTGTTGATGAAAACATGTTTTTAAACATGTCTGTTGATGACATTTGAATGAATCGTAAAACGTTTCCAATGCTTTCCATGATTTCGTGTCTTCGTCATAACCAAAGATAAATGATAAACATTTAACTAACCAGAAATTGTTCACCAATTTAGGATGAACAAATTTCATTTGGAGAAAACACTTTTCCAAGACTTTGGGTTCAAGTTCAAATGGCAGAAAACATTGAAATTGAAACATTCGAGGTTAGATTAAAATTTACTTTTTTTTGCTTCTCTTTCCAATTATATCGATTGGGAACAATTGTTAACAGTTTAAATTGTCAATGATTAACCATTGAATCAGCTAACAGCTAAACAAATAGTGAACCAGTTTTTTAGAGTTTCTCATCTTCTCTTGAACTTCTCTTCACAAACATTACTAATTTATTTATACTTTTTGTGTGTTTTTTGCTTGTTGTTGCTCATCATAACAGGATAAAGATGAGGATAAATAGCTAAGAAAATAGGTTACAACCAGAATTGATGAGAACCAGGGAATGAGTAAAATCGACACATGATATGGCTTCCAAGGAGTGAACCATTTCGATTCCATGGGAAATAATTTGGTTCCAAAGGAGATAAAACTGAATTGTTCGTAATGAAAGAGGAAAGATAAAGATGATGATGAGAAGGAAAAGCAAGTGCAAAATGTCGATATATTCCCATGGTTAACATGGATTCTGTACTTTGATATCAGAAAATATTATCATTTCAAGAAAACTCATTTCCAATCTTTCAGTTGATTAGTATTTTCATGTTTTCCTTTTTTCCCTCTTCTCACAAATCGACAGTTTTTTGGTGTTTTTTTGGTGTTTTTTTGGTGTCACTTTCAACCTTTTTTGTTTTCGATCTTTCATTCAAGTTTATTTTCAGGTTCATTTTGTTGATTGTAAATGAAAAAACTTTTGCTTAAATTAATTTACTTTGAAGTAAGCTAATCAAATGTTTAACCGTTTAAGCTGAGTAAATGATTGACACAGTTTTTTATTGAATTTATGTTGATTTTATTCAAGGTTTTCTCGCTTCTTTTTTTCTTTGCCTTCTGGCTTTCTTTGCTTTGTCTACACTTTTCATTTTACCATCAGTTCATTGGATTCTGAATTTTATTCTGGGAATTGTTCAGCTGATTAAATAATTGGTTCGTTTGTAGTAAAACACAGCTGAATTATCCTTTTTCCGGTTTCATCGATTGTGTAAGGCTATATAAGTTTGCATTTATTGTTGTGTAAACAGATTCATATTTACAAGTTTACTCAATTTTAACAGGTTCACCGGTTAATTGTTTCAATTTTACTCTGCAAAATGATCGACTTGTTAGTATAGTTTGGGTTAATTTTAACAATCAAAATACAAATAAAATAATAATAAAAGATAACCCAATGGTATTGATAGCGAGTTGAGTTAAGCTTTGGGTAAAACAGTTAACCTGTGACTGTTGAAGGAGAACCAGAAAAATAAATGTTTACTTGAAATCAACTTTAGTCATCTAATTGTTCAACATTTCAGTTGCCTGCAACTTGCTGTGACAATTACAGGCCAAAATAACCGATGAGTGTTTGAGCTTCAATTAACAATTGGTTAACAAGATGGTAAAATGGGTATCAAAATGGGAAAACCAGTTTTATGGAAAATGTCTCGTTCCAATTTTCAATTACAATAATGATTCAAGTCGATCACTACTCAAACTTGAACCATTTTAACCGATGTTGGTCCAACAAGAAGGCAGAGTTGCTCGGTATTAATAATTATCGGTAATTCAGTCCAGTCAGGTTATGGGTAATTTGAGTAGAAACCTCAATTTTATGGAGTTTAGTGTTGAAGCATAATTGTAACAGGCAGATAAAATTTAAAAATATCATTATGTTTTGTGTCTTCCCTGAAGACTCTTCAGACAAATGAAAGACTTATATTCATCCAGTTATTGGTAAATTAAACTTCAATCAAATATCGACCTTTTTAATGATCATTTTAAGCATAGGTTTTGTTTTATTTTGACTTGGAACTTTTCAATTTGGAATATGTAAATTTTTCGTTTTTTTTGTTCCTTTTCATCGTTTGTTTCATTGTGAGTTTAGATGCTTCAGTCTGAATTGACTGTAAAATAAGCTGATGAGCACATTCCAAGTCTCAAGTTGATCAATTGCCAAATTGAATAATTAACAGATTTTCCTTTTACAGTTTGCCTTTTCCCGAGTATAACGGAGTTGAGGTCAATGGTCAAGTAAAAGGAAAACATTGAGATGGACTTTCCGTTTTTCATTGTCCATTGGGTCAAAATGTGTTGACCTCTTGCCAGACTCCTTGTTGGCTTGAAAAATGTATTCAAATTGCAACACAAAAGACCTTTTCTTATCTTCATTAAAAGAGAGAAGCAAAAGGTTCATCACTTTTCCGGAAACTTGACAACAGTTGATATCAATTTTACCTTTTCCAGTTATCTTAACTAACCAAGCTTTCCTCTTTAGTCAATATTGTTACCTCAATAATTATCAAATGAACCTTTTATTCACACACAACTCATCAGTCGATCATTTTAAATTCTGATTGATGAATAACAGTTGAAATAGAAAGTAAATTATCTTCATCTTTCTTCTGGTTTTTTACTTTTCTTCTTGTTCAACAAGATTTGTCTTCTTATTGCTCTCTGAGTTTTCCCTTTGAACGTTTCCATGTGTATCAGTTCCCATGGTTGGTAAATATCTGAAGTAAAAACGCTTTCACCATTTAAACTGATAAACTATCTGGAGAAGGAAAAGTAATGGTGAAAAAAGTCCAATATAATCATTTCATTTCAAAATTGAACCATCGATTGAATAAATTTAATGATTTAATGAATGGCAAAGGAAAAGGTGAAAATGTTTAAAAGTGAATAAGTTAATTGGTAAAATATGAGCTTACAGCATCTTGCAATGATGAAAAACTGAGTAAAGATGATGATGGGGGAAACTATGGAGTTTGACTGGGAGTGGAAAGGCAGGAAAATGTACAACATATTGTTTGTCCGATATTAGAAGAGAGAGAAAAATCGATTAACAAAAAGTGTGATTATTCTGGATGAAGTCAAGATGAAGAGATGAAGAGAGGATGAGAAAGTCTATGAGTCCGTGTTAACCTGAAACACGTTGATAACGTGGTTCAGCTTATAGTGTAGCTTAACTTGGGATACAGTTTATTGGTGAAAAGTGTTTACAGGGGAAAAAGGAAGAAGATGAAACCTTCTTAAGACTCTATCTCTAAAAGTCAGATTGCTAACGATTCTCATAAATTGTGTTACCTTCTTGTTAAACATATAATACCAAACTGTTATGTCTTTCCAATCACTGAGTAAATATCGATTTAATTTCATCTTTATCATCTTTTTCCTACCTTTTGATAAATCATGTAAAAACAATGAGTAAAGGTTTCAACAGTTGGTTAACAGTTAATTTTAAACTAAGGTTAAAATAATGAAAATAACCCGATCTCAACCAGTTTGAGTTTACCGGTTAACAATGGATCTGATAGGGAGATGGGATTCACTTTGATTTAAAGATACGATCTAATCCAATGTGTTTTGAGTGAAGATTGTTTTATTTTTATTGTAACAGTGATTAATTAAATTTTGATTTTAGTCTCAATTATTGGTTTTGTTTGGTTTGATTAAAGTAATTTTTACAATATTGAAGTGTTCTTGGAATTAGAGTCTAAATTTGGGTTTTTAACTTGAAATGTTCAATATGATTGTCTATGATCTGGTGAGATTTTATTTTCTAGAAATCTTTTTCTGCTTTCAACTAATTTGAGCAGCTATTTTGTGATGGAATCAGCTTTATTCATCATGATTAAAATGTTACTAATGATTGAAAGCAAATGGTGTTTAACAAACAGCAGACTTGCTATGAATTTTTTGTGTGTAGAGTGTTCATTGACAGTGAACATTTCACTTTGCCTGTATACTTGGAAAGGTCTGCTCACTGTTATAAAGATGAATTATGAACATGATGGAGGCCAATAGTTATCTAAATATTGAATCCAGGCTTACCGTTCAGTTTGAAAACAGATAAAACCTGATTCAATTCATAAACACTTATGATATAAAACATGAGTCTGTGTAAGGCCATTCCACTAGAGCTAAATGAAACTGTCCAGAGATTTACTTGTTTAGGCAAATTTTTACCATTGCAAGTGTTTTTTACGCTATTGATTTACCATTACAATACAATTAATGAATGAAATGCCCAAATCATTCAGCAATCCAAGTGATCCAATCTTGAAAAGTTCAATTTCAACATTAAACCATTGGAAGCTAAACCTTTTCAAGATTAAATCAAACCAAGTTTAGACTTTTAATTGGCTCTCAATAAACCCAATAAATTGGACAATGTCAACAGAAAGTCCAAGACTAGTTTGGGTTTAGATGCGTATCAAAGCGGTGAATAAACCATATTACCAGATCTCTCGATTTAAATCTTAACATTTGTGAATGATTCCGATGAAATATCTATGGACTTTACAGGTGGTTGATGAAGCTACAAAGAAATTTACTGAAAAAGATAACTCAACAGATGAGATTGTCGGACAATTTGGTGCATTTTTGTGATGTTTGTTTTCAATTTATTTTTTCGTCTAAAAGATGAAAAAGAGACTTCAAATATAACTCAAGTATATTGGGATAAAAGAGTTATTGAATCAATAAAATGAGAGAATCTATTATTCGCTATAAACTCTAGACATTTCATGAGAAAATGTGAATCAATTTTTTTCCAATGTTATTAGCTTCTTGTTTCAATGATAATGCAAAATGATCTGAAATGTGTGTTTAGTAAAGAGTCAAACTGTGCACCAAACAGACATCAATTTTTAGCCAACCTTAAACTGAAAACATGAAATTCTGTTTTTGTCAGGGAAACGATTATTGTCCGAAAGAATGTCAATAATTGAACTGGATTTCTCAATGAAACAAACGGTTTGGAAAAAAAGATGTCATTGGAACTCATTTGGAACCAAAATGTTTCTTGTTTTGTGCGGTTTTTCACTGGACTCTTGATTTCATGTTTTCTTCCCTGTTCCATGAGAACGATGAAATGAAAGACAAAGCTCGTTCTAAATCCTTAACAATAACAGTTGAATAACAAGAGCAATACAACAAACAGATAAACATGGCAAAGCAACAAGATGATGATAAATACAGAAGAGTAAAATTCAAGATGAAATATTGATTCTTGTTTGAAGAAAATTTTGTTTTTCCTCTTTTTAAAGAAGAAAAATTGTTGACAAGTTTTCTTTCTTCTTGTTCATCATTGATATCATGATTGCCAGTTGATATTGATGTTGATCATGAAGGACTGATTATGACAGGATAAGGAAAACCCCTTGAGAAAGTGTCTCTCTCCGGTGAACCTTTCATTTCACTTGCAATTGCAACTCGAAATTAGGAATTTGCTGTCAGAATCAGTTGTTCCTCGTTTCCTCAGGTAAATTGCTTTTCACTATTAACTTGTTTCCATCATTTTTTCATCATTTTCTCATCATTTTCATCAAAATTCCAGGTTGCTTTTTCTCTTCGATTTCTTCTCACTTCCAAGTCCAACTTCAACCCAAACAAATGATTACAACTTTGACACCTTTGATGATAAAATCTGGTTAATTGGTGTCTCTTATGAGATTGACATTTTTGGGTAAATTTTTTTTCTCCATTCAAGATTTATTTGTTTCCATTTCTGGTGAAAAAAACCTTCTGATTAACCTCAGCATGATGGAAGCTCTTTTTGTTTCAATTTTTCCACTTTCCGTCATTTCCATGCAATTTATGATTATTAATTGAATCAACAACTAAAACAATTGCTGGTTCAAAATGTAAACCCACAACTTGGCTATAAGACAAAATTGGGTGAAAGTAAAGTATTTTTATGGTTTATTAGCTTTTATTGGGATTTCAACTGTTCATCAATTTTTTGATGGTTTAAACAATTGAATACAATTAACATTGTTAACTAATATTGGGTTAAATGTCAGATTGTGATTAAAGTTCTGGTTCAATGAGAAGAACAGAAGAGAAATGAAAATGAATGTTACTTTTGGAAATAAAGCTTTTCTCTGTTTTCTAGCTTTGAATAAACTTTTCATCCTTCATCATCTTCATCTTCTTCTTATTATTTTTTCTTGTCTGTGATCTCATAAACATGTTGTTACAGAGACTTGAGTTGATTGTTGGCTTATTGTTGTTGACTGAGAGTTGTGTTCACTTGGCTGATGAACAACACTAAGAATGAAAGTTTAGTTTTTGATTCTAATAACGGAGTCTGGTGAAGTGTCGATAAGGAAGCAACGGCATCAAACCATTGGTAAAGACAACACCTTCATGTACCCTGCTTCATATGATAAGACCTTTTCTCCCTAACCATCTATCCTCATCCTCATCATCATCTAACTCATTCACTTTGCTCTCTTCCTTTTCACACAAACAGTAACAGTCTGTTACGATACATGAAATTTATCCATCCAATACACACAATGATCAAGAGGTAACGAGTTTCATCTTTACTTTACACCTTCTCATCATCTCCCTTTGTTCATCATCATTCTCCCTCTGCTTCTCATGGGATCAGCTTAGAAGTATTAGTTGAAATAGAGAAGAGAAAAAGAAAGACATTTTTCTATTCATTTTAAGCATCAATGTGTCAACTTTAGTCTTTCATATCAGTTAATTTGTCATCAAAATAATGAGCCCAAACAATCCGATGAAACCATTCACTTTGTTTCAGGCCTGAAATCAAATCACAATTAATGATTAGCTTACAATCAGTTTTAGTCAAATCTTCATTAGAATCAATTGACATTTCAAATGTTTACAATTTACTGGTTAATAATGCAAATGGATCACTGGTTTGGGTTCAACCGTAGTCAAACCTGTGATTTGACCATTTATTTGCTTTTGATTATGCTAGGAGATCGGTTTTAATTCAACTAATAGTGAATTTAATGGTTAAATTGTCCAAGATCGATATTGTGTTTGCCGTTCAAGCGGTTTATTCTTTTGGTTAAGCGGTCAATGTGACTGTTGGTCAATTGTATTTTTTTTGCTGTCAATGGTTTGGGTATGCAAATGAAACAATTGAATCAACTTGGTATTGTAAGGTGAAAATGGATAAGTTTGCTTGAAGAAATCAATCGATTTTAATGTGGGAAGAAACAAGACTGTCTCTTGTTGCTAATATCATTGATATTTTCATATTCTTGTTGCCATTAGATTGTTACTGTTGTTATATCGACATTGATCATCATTCTCATCATTATCATCAGCAATACAGAAGATAATCATTTCTTCTTTTCTTCAAGAAAAACATAAAGTAATAGGATGAAGGAGAGACTTACGGGTGCCCTCATCTTTCCATGGTACAAGAACATTTTCAATATCTTTTTTTGCTGCTTTCCTCTTCCCCTTTCCAGAATCATGATGATACAGAAGATGAAAGAGATTTCCTGAGAAATAAATCATCTGTAACTTTTTACTTGAGCTGTTTTAGATCAATATTAGTCTACAGATCAACACGATTCACAAATTATCTCCATTTAACTCTCAATCTATCATATATAATTATCGACTGATAACTATTTTGTCACAATTTGTGTGTCCAACACAAATCAAGGAATAAGAAATTAAATGTAAATTGAAAGTCGATGAGGAAACGAGCAATTAAAGGTGAATCCGGTGAAAAAATAAATTGAAATAATCTTATTTAATTTTTTAATCGAAATTAGTTTAATAATCTTGCTTTAATCTTGCTGATTTTCAACACCATCTATGAAAAATTATTAAAACAATTTTCTAATGTTAATCGTAATACTCTATAAAAACATATGTAAATTTATGAAATTACGCAGGACAAGAATCTGACTTTAAAATTATGTTCGGAAATTTTTTAAATGATGACATCAGAGCTACGTCACATTAATTCAGATTTATCAGTTTAAATCTTGATTTATTTTTTCACCGGATTCACCTTAAATTGTATCAATAGTTGAAATTTGAATCGAAAGTATTGAATTTTATCTAAATTTCCAATAATTGATGATTATTCGATAAGAAATTGAATAAATTTCTGTCCCTGTGAAAGTAAAGTCAAGAATGAATGGCAATTGTTTAGAGAGGTTCAAATTTAAGGTAAACTGGTCCATCTGGGTTTAAAATTGAGGTTGGCACTTTGAATTTCATTGGATCCATTGTTTCCTCGCAAAAAGTAATTCGATATTTGGACATGATTGAGGTTAAAAATTTTCGAGCCTCAAGGTTGGCCAAATTCATTCCAAGACAGGTTCGACCACCAAATCCATACGGCAAAAAAGCAGCTGGTTCAATGCTTTTACTGCAATAAAACGTAATAAATAATGAAAAAAATTGTGTAATTTCTCATCATTTGATGCAAGTTAAGATAATTGTATTTTGTAGATTTGAGTCTGAGAACAATAGTGTTGATATAATTAAATTAGAATCGAGTATCAAACTTAACCATTCGAAAAACTATGAGAATGGAAAAGAATTGAAATTTTCATACATTTGTTTTTAGGTTAAAAGATCTTGAGATTTTTTGAAAATTTCAATCTAAAAATTGCAAGAATCAGCTTTGCTTTGCTCTTTTTTGGGTGAATTTTGTTATTTTGAATAGATTGAAATGGATTATTTTAACCTAAACAATCTAATGTCTATTAATATTAATAATGTTGAATCAAGTTTACCTATTATCTGGAGAGAATCTTTCAGGATCAAATAACCATGGATCAGTCCAATAAACATCTGAATGATGAAGCTGCCAAACTGGTGCTTCAACAACCCAACCTTTTTCAATGGTTAATCCTTCAATGTTTACAGTTTGGGAAGCTTGACGGTTAACCACTGAAATTGGAGGCGGATAATAGCGCAACGATTCAAGCCAAACCTAGAAATTAGATTGTAATAAACATTAGTTAAATGTTGGTTTAATTTAAATTTAAATTACCATATCAATGTATGATCGTTCACTTGATGGTTCAAGGTGTAATTCAGATCTAATTTTATCCTGAATGTGTTGATATTTAGCAATTAAATAAAGACAAAATATGAGTGCATTTGCTGTAGCCTCGAAACCAGCCAAAACAATTAGGTAAATGTTTCCTAAACAAAAAATTAGAACAAGAAATTAAGGTTAATGCAAGTGATTAAACAGTTTAGAGGTTTGATTAGAGAAGCAAAATTATTCAACAGGTTAATTTAATTAGATTATCTTTTCATTGAAAATTGAAATTCATAATTAGTCAATGTGCTGCAATCACATGGATAATTGTATAATATGTTTGCATAAGATGATAAGGATTCGGGTTGATCTTGAAGACGAGTATATTATCAATAATGGTTATGAGAAAAAAAGGAAATTTTGATGACATTTGGAATAAGAAAATTGCTCAGTTTGACTGGTCATGGAGAGGGTTAAATATATTGAAATAAGCAGTTAATATTGAACCTTTGAGAGATTATTTTCGACATAACCTTAAATAGTGAGAAAGAAATAGTTTACTGAGGAAAGGTAAGAATGAAAATAGAAGTTGATGGAGAAGAAAAGATGAAAAGATTATGCTTATTCAGTTTAGATGGTAACAGCAGGGTGAAAGTGAAAAACAACAAGAACAAGAAATACAGCATCAATATCATGATGATTATGATGATGGAAGAGAGTGAGAAAAGAAGAGGAAGGGCAAAGAAAGTAGCTGATTGAATATGATGTTTTGGGCAATTTTAAGAGCAAAATATGTATTACGATTGGAAACATTGAGCTGTGAAAAAAGAGCAACAATTCATAACTAAAAGGCTATATAATTATTGTAACTGTTCAATATGACCAACATCATCTAATTCAGATTCAACCATAAGGTTTATTTCCAACATTTTTTCTTCTTTCTTCTTCTTTTTTTCATATTTCCATCTTTTTGCTTGTTTCAATTTAATAGCCATTCCATAAGATTTAACCTTGTGATCCAGAAAACCGTGAAAACTCAAGATGTTGCAAGGAAAAAGGATGGAGCTGGAAAAAAGAGGAAAATATTAGCTAACCAAGGAGTTGTTGATGCATTATGAAAAGATGAAAATGAGGGAAAAAGATGATCATCTTGATGCAGGAGATTGTCTAATTTTGGACCTGCTTTTCCCTTTTCCCCAAATATTTAACTGTATTTATAGTTGAAATTCCTATGGTTTTAAAATCCTTTTGCTTTTAAACCTTTTTTGACAATAAACTCGCTCAGTGATGAATTGTTATCCAGCGTTATACAATGTTGTCTAACAAAAGGTTTACTTTCACAATTATACGCTTTATGATAAATTTTGTCCTCAACGTGAAAAAGGTCATCAGCAGTTATCTTTGGTTTCCCTTTTTTTCCGTCCCGTAACTTTCTCTCTATGGCATTTAATTATCGTCATTGGACATCATCATCATTATCGTCTTTACCTTCCTTTTCAAAATCCTTTCAATCATGGTTTAGTTGAGGCAAAGCGTCTTAGTTGTCACAACCATCTTTGATATTACTCTGTAACCAGAGACGACCCATAAATAGATTAACCATTAATTTCTGGTTTATTTGGTTCTTGGTTAATTTTCAACACTTTTGGTCTTCCTTTTATACCTAAATTGATGGTTATTTAAGGCTTTTTTCAAATACTTTTTTCCTTTTCAACTGAAATTGAGTAAGAATCGTGATAAATTAAGGGCAAAATAGTCTAATCCATTAGTAAATGATTGAAATAACTGCGTAAATAGTGTTTAGTAAAGTAATCAATAGAAGTCAATTATCATTATGTAACTAATATGTGGATCACATTGAATTTAAATATTATGTAAAATTTCAATTTAATTGGTAATGATGAGGGAAGGGTGAACAACATGACAATTATTCTTACCAGTAAATTCATTTTGAGTCAATTTTTCTTCTGCTAAAAAGGTTAACATGGCTTTCAAGAAGACAACTTTCTCGTTTTGCTGATCATCTTTTCCTTTGGAATCGAGAAATTGTTTAACTTGATGTCTAAGATGGCCAACAATTGTGTCTGTCATTTTACCAGCAGTTAGATAATTGTTGATGAAGGTTAAAATGGAGGCGAAAAAGGGAAAAATTTCACCCAATAAGACTGCATTATTGAATGCATTTTCAAAAAAGTCAACAACAGCTTGGACAAGTTGATCATTTTTGGAGTAACAGTCAGTCTTCATTCCCAATGATGTGCGACATATTACGTCAAAAGTGAACCGATGAACATTTTCAACAATGTTGATGGTAAAAGGTTCATCTGTAGCCACTCCGTCTGGCCTAAGATGGGAAATATAACTCTTGACACATTCGTCTATTACATCTGATATTGGTGGCGAATTGACTTTAAATCGACTTAAAAGGGGTGAAATTGTTTTACGAGATCGACGCCAAGATTCTCCGCCGATAGCAAACAATGAATGTCGTAATGGATCAACATCTAAGACCATTGGTTCACGGTCCTGGAAAGCTTTGTGAACGGATATTTTTTTCAATATATGAACATCCTTAATGACCAAGTGACATTTATTTGGTGAATAATAGCCAAAAATATTGCCATATTGGTCAATCCAATCGTCCACCACTTCATGAGGTAACTTATTGTCGGGTGCTTTCCGTAAATCCCAATAATTACCAACCAATAGATTAGGTTTCGGACCTTTCAAAATGAGAGAAAAAGGGAAAAATGAATTAAAACATTGAAGTACTCAGTTTCGTGTTGACATCACCTATTGGGTTAACCATTTTAGAATCATTTTTATATAACTATTCAATCGTTTCAATCAAAATAGCTTTAAATTTAGTCAAAAAAGCTAATTTAGCGAGTAAACTTCACAAGAAAATCCCTTGTTTTTATAATTAATAAGCCTAATCTCTTAATTGTCACGATCTAGCTCTTGCTTTTGTAAAGATGCGAAAATGTTTTTTCTATTGTATATTGAAACTAGCATTTTACTGACTTATTTTGAGCTTTTTGACAATAACTGCTTTTAATTCTGGTAAATTTAGATCGCTGATTCAATTTTTTGCACTAAAATTTGACTAATTTTGGTTAAAACTATTAGAAAATTAGATTAAATGATTCGTAAATGTCTAATCCAATAGGTGGCGCCAACACGAATTACTCTACAATTTGATTTATATTTTGATTATTTGGAAGGAATGTGACAAAGACAGAACCATTTGACTTGTCTGAAAATAAAATATTAGAGTCAAATACATAACCCGCTCTTGTTAAAGATTGGAGTTAAGAGAATTAAGTTGATTGTAACTATTCTCATCGACAGTATGTTACACTAGATTAATGGTGAAAATGAAGGAAGTATAAAAAACATGGTTTATCAAGGTCACATGTTATTAAAATGTATTTATGGGCATTACTGGTCAAGCGAGGTTTAATCTCAAGTTAACGTGATCAATGGGATGAGTTGAATCAATTTATAATGAATTTCTTGAGCAGACAAAGTTATTGAAAATCATTTAAATGGGGTTAATATTGATGGACAATACAGGTAGAAATAACTTGTCAGGCTATTAAAACGTCGAAAGCAAATTTTTGCAAAAATAAAGTTAAGAGATTATGAGAAAGGACAAAAAACTCTTTTCCGTAAGAATCATGAATCTGAGAGATTAAAGGGTCAAACGGTCAAAGACAGAAAGAGTTCTTAAAGGAATTAGTAATTGGAAAGAAAATGATTAGAGTCAAAATATATTTGTCTCCTTAACTTGAAAACAGTAAAATAAAAACTTCACCAGAATCTTACCTTTAATCCCTTTCCTGGTAAATGTTTGAAACAGCTGATATTTTCTGTAAATCCATGCAATCGATGAGCCAATTATGTATGCAAAGAATACTTTTACACAAAACATTAACATACTGACACCTAATTGAAGATCAATTCCAATTACATTTGTTGACAAACTTGAATGAATTTTCTTTTCCTATTTATGGCCGCTGTTTTAACTTAAACGCAGTTTTGACAATTTAATAGAAGTTACATTAAATGCAATGGTTGTCAATGGGTGCCCTGGGTATTCACAGATCCAAAATGAGCAAAATTTCGTAAACAATCAGTCACTTAATTAGCAAAAAATTAATTTAATTTAGCTAATGTAGAACACTCTGGTTTCGCATGATAAATACATGGTGACACCTTGTGATGCAAAAATGAACAAATGAATGTTGAAAAGTAAAAGCTGCGTCAAGTTATCTTTATTTAAGATTTATAACATTTATCAAATTATAATATTTTATGAGTAGATTCAATAAATTAGTGACCATTAATGTAACCAACTTGAGTAGATAAACTTACAAACACTTAATCTGTGACAACCTTGTCTTGAATTTCCAACAATGTTACAAGTACACCTTAAACCTTAGCCAAATGCTAATCTACTGACACATTTTTCTTTGCACAAATGTCGATATTTCCGTAATAAATGGATACAATGAAGGAATTAAACTGACACTAATCATTAAATCACTCATACTTTGTCATTATTTTTGTCAAACTAATGGTCAACAATTTAATCTTCATGTTATCAAAAATTCCGTTGCTAAGTGAACATTAAGGCGGCGGAAAATTCAAAAATATTTCTGATGAAAGGTTTAAATCACATTTTTAACAATTGACTAAATTCTTGAATATCAGGTTTCTTTGTGATCCAATTTCATTATTTAATAAAAGGAGTTTACTGAGCCAAACATTATCAACTAATTTCATGTATCTTCAAGTTTTACCGAAATTTTCTGGTCTTCATCATTAATAAACCTTAATCGCCGTTTAATTTGAATCTTTGCATCTTCATACAATACTGATTTGATTAGCTTGACAAGTTCATTTTTCCCTGTTTCCATAATTTATTTATAAGCCATTTTGTATTCTTATGTCAGCCTAATGGATGTAAACATGCTGTCAAATCTGTTTCAATATTAAATGGCACCATTAATGGTTATCACAATTTTAACCTTTTCTTGAATCTGGTGAAATCAATATTGATTGAACACCAAACCTGGAAACAAATTATAATTGAATAACCTTGTGTTGGACAAGAATAAGAAATTGAAAAAGTCATGTTTAATGATGAATGGATTCATAAGCAATAACTCAGCAAGGTTAATCTGAAAATTGAATTTGAAACGTTCAATTATAATTTTGCTTTTTTCACCATTTTCAGTTATTGATTGACCATTTTCATGAACTCAACATACAAATCTTTCCTTTAGTTTGCTAATAGCAAGTTTGAGTTATAAAATTTACAATTACAGATAAAAATAACATAATTTGTCTTCCATCATTGCATTGTAATCTTAATCAAGAAAAATGAATGTGAATTTGCTTTTTAAATTCACTAATATTGAACGGTCTAAATAACCTTGATTAACAAGATACATAAATATAATTGTTGAAGTAAATATTAAACGCATTGTACCATAAATCAATTAACCTTACAAGTTATATTGACCAAAATTGATAACATGAAGTTTGTATTAAAATGGTAATTGTAAAGCTGTTTTTTGCTTTAATTTCCCAAAATTAAATGCTCAATATTTATGAGAATTAGTCGACAATTCAACAAACTCTCATTTAGCTATCAACAATGACTTCCGATTTTGATTTTCCTTTTGGAAATGTTTACCTTCTTTGAGTGGCTTTTTTCTGTTTCCAATCTTATCAATTAATTTACAATAAAAGGAATCAAGTTCAATCCCATTATTTTTAATTGATTGTACCATTAAAATTAGCAATTAATGAACCTTTAATCTTTGAGTGAAGTTGATCGAAATCAGTATTTAATTTATTTTCGAGAACAATTCTTGATTTATTATCGAGTAAATACGTTCATTAGAGCAAATCGATTGTGTTTAATTTGTTTAAAATTGGTGGTAACAAAAGAGCAAAAAGATTGGACTAGAAAGTTATGGCGTCAAACTAGTGACTCAACCTGGCTCCATGCCGGATGGGTTAGGCCTCCATTGCCTTCAACCTTGTTTATCTTGCTCAGTTTCATATCATCAATTGGAGACATTTTATCATTGTTTGAATTGTTACTCCTATAATTGTCGTGTTGATTATTAATTTAATCATTATTGTGTGTTTTGCCCAGTAAGAAAGAGACCAGAAGAAGTAAGGTAAGGTTGGAAGGAAAGAAAAGAATCTCATCTGGTTAAAACTGTTTTTTTCATCTTGTTTTGTTGTTGACTTCAAAGTTGAATTTTCATTTTATAATGGTAAGTCCAATTTTTTTCTTACTGTCAAATCTAATTGTAACTGTACTCAATATTTGCCAAACTTACTAAGTTTCTAACCTTCCACCTTCTTTTCTCCTCATTTACCTGTTTATATGATGACCTAAAAAGCCTTGCCCTTGCTCATAACTTCTTACTTTTTTTCATCATTATTTTCATCTTCTTCATTTTTTTTATTTCTTTTATGCTTTCCCAGGTAAATTTTCACCGGCCTCATTCTGAGTTAATGTATTCATTCAATCTGGTAGTCGCAATCCTTTCCACCATTCTTGACAAGTTAGTCAATTAGCTGGCTGTAATAGTTGGTTAATTATATTGGTAAATGACCTTGTCTCATTACTTTATCTTTTCTTTTTCAGCAATTTTTTACTTTGTTCAACAATCTGACCTTCACCTGTAAAGTTTTTTGCCACTTGTGTTTGTATTTTTTGTGTCCTTTATCTTCATCATTTTCAACATCACTGTCGTTACTGATCACCTTTTTGTATGGTTCACGTAAAAATGGTTAAATTGTTGATCTCGTTGGTCTGTTCTTTTTTCCTTTATGTTACCACAATCTCTGGCCAGGAAAGTCCCTCTAAAAAGTGTATCAATGGGGAAAAACTTTGTTTTGGATTACCAGCTGGTTGTGCGACTTCATCTAATTTTGAGTGTACAATGTTGGTTCTCATAAGTGCTAAAGCTAATCCAGAGCATGGTCTAGATGTTGATGTTTATGGTCTAGGCTCACCTAATACTTATTATGCTGTCGGATTTGTACCAGAAAAGGGCATGTCTGGTGCAACTGTTGTTCACTGTAATTATAATCGAGACTCAACGGTTTCAGTTGGTGAAGGTATTACTGACGGATATAGTTTTATACCAATCTCCGATCGAACGTTAACTCAAACAACTTCAGCTGGATTATCAAATGGTGAAGTCCATTGTCACTGGACTCATAGACCCAGAGGAACTGTCGATTCGTCTTCTAGCATTCCTTTCAACGTTAAGAATCCCTATTATGTACAACTTGCTTATGGAGCTTTAAGTAATGGTGCGCTTCGCCATCATTCTACAAGATCAATTACCGATACCACAATTAACCTTCGATCAGTTGGTGTTGTCTCTTCAAGTTCAACTCTTCCTGTATTGATTCGACTTCATGGTTCTTTAATGACACTTGCATGGCTATGTTTAGTCAGCATTGCTATGGTTATTGCTCGCTACCACAAGGAAACTTGGAGAGATGAAACTATTTGTAATGTAAAAGTTTGGTTCGCTTTGCATAGAGCTCTTATGGTTTCAGCGCTTTCTTTAGCCACCATTGGAATGATCTCAATATTTGTCCATGTCAAAGGCTGGAGGGCAGATTCACCGCATCAATATCTCGGAGTTATCGCCAATCTATTAATGTTTTTACAACCTTTAGGAGCATTATTCCGACCAGCCCCAGATCACCCTAAACGCATTTTTTTCAACTTAATGCATTTTCTTGGCGGTAATATTGCTCATACCCTTGCCATATTCGCTTTATTCTTCGTACTCAGCCTTTCTTCTGTCACATTATCTAAAGTTTACATTTGGACTCTTGCCGTTTTTCTGGTTGTTTACATCTCAACTCATTTAGTACTTCAATTTCATCCGCACCTCTTGTCCAGCCTTAACATAATTGCAGACATTCAACTGACTGATCTTAAAAATGAAGCAAACAACCAACCATCATCTCCTGTGATTATGGCCATTGAAAAATCAAAAAAACGGGTATTAAGTATCTTCATCGGTCTAGTCATTGTTATAAGTATCATTATGATTATCTTGATAAACAAAGGTAGTCCGTTTTAATAACTCCACTGCTATTTATCCTTTTTTAATACTTCACTTTTGATTTATTACAAATCACCTATTATTTTGTTATACCTCTTGTCACTATTTGCAAGCAAAAATCTGGCTTAACGATTGTTAATTACTCTGATCAATCTCATTCTTTTCCAAACAAAGAGTCTTTTTGCAACAAAACTGAGCACAACCTCGACAATGAATAGCCAACGATTGTCAAGGAAATATTTTCTTTAAAATATTATACTTTTCTTCAAAAGCCCCTTATTATCATGAATAATTTATTGGAATAATGTGGTAATCAATTATTACAGCCTTTATATTTATGTGCTATCACTGGCATGACTGTAATGTGTTTATATAAGAAATTAATCAAGCAAATTAACGCAATATAGTTAAATAAACGTCTCTACTTGTTGATTTGTCACAAATTATATTCAAACTAATATCAATAAATTCACGATTGAAAGTCTCTAAAGCTGTGTAATTTTTAAGTCATTTCTCGTTAAATATTAAACTCATACGATTTATATTACACAGTCACAAGCATTATAAGGTATCAGTATGAAAGAGTAATGTAATTTGCGTTGCACATGTTAATAGCATGATGCTATCACTATTGTAACTATTTATGATTAATATACTCAACCTTGTGTCTTAATCATGAATACTTTTCATACTTCACTTTGTATATCGAACATTAAAGAATATTAAACTCGATTCAAGTAATGAATGACTTTAGATTCAAAATAAGACACAAGCACAAATTAATGACAATTGAAAACACTAAAAAGTGACAAGTGGTGAGGAAATTTTTTATAATTTAAATATTGGCGATAACTTGTAGAGCCATCTATAAAATTTAAATCACATTACTAAGATTTTAAAAGTAATTTTCATCAACAAGTGAAATTATAAGCAATTTGATGAATTTTTTTTGTCAAAGAATACTTTTAATATAACATAGTCTTGAACCGATAAAGTTCATTATTAATTTAATCAATTAAAATTAAGAGAGATCACAAAATATGCTGTGGCACAGAATTTCAATGACTTGTATTTGGTGGATCAATGGAATCGGTGAGTCAATCTGATTTAACATTTGATTAGTTTATCAATAGGAGATGAAATTTTGGTAAGCTTAGGATGGAGGAGTCATTATGCGTTGATGATTCAATAAAATGGTTAGCAAATTGATTGGACTGAAGCGAATAAAAATTATTGTCGTTTCATTCAAACAAAAACAGCTCAATTATGAATCTAATGCGCATATAAAAAATTGTATCAATTGAAAGCACAAGATTGAGTAGCAGTTTAATTTTTTGAAACATCCAACTGATTCGTTGAGTAACTGATTATTTAACATGATGACTTGATGTTTTGCTACGCATTGAAGGTAAGTTGTAGATGAGAATTTGTAAAGCTATAATGAAATCGATGGTTAATTGAAGAAGACCACAGACTAGGAACTGAATCGGTGATTGGTTAATAATAAAGTAACCTGTCTTATAAGAGTCTCCGAGAGTCCAAAGCAGAACCATTTGTTTGCTTAAGCCTTCAGTCGACTTTTTTTGATGATTTCGAATTAATTGTGGCGAAGCGAGGAGTGCTTCGGTTAACATAGCTGCATAGCCGATTGTCTCAACAAAATAAGGATTGTCTATCAGCATAAACATTAACAGTCCCACAATCACAGTAAACGAAGCAATAAATTCAACATATGAAGTAAAATCAGTCCAATCCCAGAAATATTTGAGATCAAAATCTGTATACAAAAAATGAGTAGAAGTGACAACAGTTAATAGAAAAAAGGAGAAAATAAATGAGTAATGTTAGAGAGACAATTGTTTAGTCTTTGAAGGAAGAATTGTTTGTTTCAATGAAAAATTAATCAATCAGAAAAAAATAATTTAGATATGGTGCAAGCTGAAATGGATAAACACTTAAATTGGAAAAATGAGAAAAGTTATTAGATGCTATGGTATATTTGAACAGAGATTTACATTGCTAGTAATACAGTTAACATTGAAAAGAGTATGAGACGTGACATACCCCAGAATCGGTGCATCAACTGTGGATCATCCTTGGTTACTGTCGAGTTATTATCGTCTAATTAGGTAAGAAAAGCATGTTAGTTGGAGATGATTGGGAATAAGGACAGTGATAATGGGGAAAGGAAATGGTAGAAAAAATAGAGAAAAAGAAAGTTAACACCATATGTTAGTAAGAATTGTGAAAGAGAAAATTAAACAACACCATGGGAAATTGAATTATTGGGAATTAAGAGTTAAAACCATTAATAATTTGATGAAAGTGAGTTAGATAGGCATTAAAAAAAGTAAAGGCAAGTGTATTTAAAAAAATAATGAGGTACCTGTTTGCTGTGTTGCTGTAAAGCTAAACCTATTGATAAAAAGACGGACAAAAGGTTCTAGAATATGAGAGATGCAAGATGATAATATAAAATATGTAACAAATAAGTTGATCAGAAATCAAAAATGAATTTTAAATAATAATCCTCAATGAACCACCAGCAGCTAATTAAAAGTATAATAAGAACTCGAATAAAATCAAGTTATGATTTACTAACCAAAAAAGTAGCGATTCTTGACTGGAACTAGCAGATTTTTGGTCTTCATTCGAACACAAATTTCAATCATGGCAAACATTACAGCTACCATGATGATACTTTGCAACAATAATGGAGTCTCAAATTGTTTACCAAACCTGAAAATGGAAAAGATAAATTTAAATTAAAAACTTATATACTTGCAATAATTGAAGACAGAAGTTTAAAAATAAAAAAAGCACATTTACCAAAAGAATATCCGAAGAATGTTGGCGATTAAAAGAACCAAGCAAACAAATAATGAGAATCCATCGGCATTTTCAGTCCGCCTGATATCAAAATATTGTGGTATATAAGGAATGATACCACCAAAGATAATACCAACGGAGGCTAAAAATCCAGCAAATCTAGTCAAAGGAGTAGGTAATTCTTTAACATTAGCCATCGATTAAAAGACAATCACATAAGTTTACCACCATCCCAGAATCATGTATGCACACAATCATAATCCTTTAAACATCCCGTATTACAATGAGAAGGATACAGAGAACGAGAGAGAAATAGATTTAAAGTGCGTGTGAGAAAAATGAGTTGATAGATGTCAATTGACAAAACAAGCCACAGTGGTGAAGAGAATGTAAAAGAAAGAAAGAAAGAAGCAGTAATTAACCAGAATGAAGACGTGTGATTACGTTGACAATCAATAGGTTGACATTGTTGATTGGATGCTTTCGTTTCACTTAAAACAACAACAAGCAATACATTATTGCCTCATCCATCAGCTGGAAATGGATAAAGGGAAGAGAAAGAAAGGGAATGAGAACGTGATTCACAAAACGAAATCTGTTGTTTGCTCAACTAAACGAGTGAATGATAACTTACAATGACAACAACTTAATTCTTAATCAACCCAATAAACACAAATCAAAATCAATCAATATTTTATCATGATATGAAAAGGATAAAAATAACTAAATTGATAAATATTGCCGAAACACTTGTAAATCACAGTTGAGAGCCATCTGCAATTTAAATTGCTAACAACTTGAACAAAAAACTTGCGATCGTGTCAAGTCTGCTCAAAAGATGCCGCTAGGAACTAAAAGATGAACCAGAAACTTCAGATGAAACAATTTGAACTAACTAGATTAAAGCTAACTTGGTTTAATTAAAAATCAGCCGGCTGATGTTCATTAGTTTCATCATGCTTTTTAATGTCTGGTTGAATCTGTGAATTCAAACGAAACTAGATAAGCTAATTGTTATCAGTTTGTTTGAATAAGCCGAACAGCAATAAGCTCAACTGCATTTTTATATCCAAATCTGGTTTAAGATTTCAATAGCAAGCTCTCTCTTTTTGAGCTTAAATTTTAATCAAATTTTTTCTTACGTCATGATTAGACTCACCCTTCTAGTTAGGGCATTCATCATGATCAAGAAATGTGAATCAGTTTACAGAATAATGAACAACAAAAAAACAGACTCACAAGAAGAAGATGATGAAGGTTGAATAAAATGAAGAGAGTTGTTAAAAACCTTAGAACCTGTTGGCGGTTTTGAAGGTAACTTTTATTATTACAATTTTCTCTTGACTTAGGTAAACCGGTTTTGTTTAAAGCAAAGGTCGAGACCAGCTTAGGACCTTTTTTTCATCAAACAAATTCAAACCCACCAACTCAATGTGACTGACTTTTCTTACTTTTCTTCTTTTTGCTTCTTCTTCTTCATCTTTCATGCTACCGGTAATTATATGATGATGATGAGAGACTTTCTTAGCCACAAAAATGAACTAATTTCATGGCCATTCAATGGTATTTTTGTTGTACTTTTGTTGTTTTTTTTTCTAGTAACTTTCTAGTTTCCATTTACCAAGACCAAATCCTGAGTTGATTAAACCTTAAATCTTGGTTTCACAATTCAGCAGCAACTTACCTTTGATAAATTATAATTCTCGAGTGGACCCATAATGATTTGGGTCCAATATCTGTCTATGTAAAGCATCTTATTAAGCTCTATACATCTATTTGTAGTTTGGACAATAGGTTTGGTAAACGGTTAAGGCTGTCATTAAAATGATGATTCACTGGTAATCTTTTCCAGACATGATCAAGTCTTGATCAAGGCACGATTAAAAAATTGATTAAAAATTGATTGGAATTTTCCTTTCTTATTCATCTTTGTTTCCCTAAAATATGCAACAGCTTTGATGAATAAAAGCTCAATCTGTTGGTTGATTTCCAAAGCAAAAATACACTGAATTTTTAGCGACTCAAAGACTAAACACTCATCTAACAACCTTGAATTATTTAGGGAAAAGATAGTTTAGTTCAATGTCACTGAACTTGGATTTAAAAAAGCAAATTGCTAATCGTTTTTTAATAGCTATATCCATGTTAAATATTATCCAGCTTCTTGAACAACAGATTAATTATTAAACCGAAGTTGGAAGTATATCTCGTTAATCAGAAAATAAAATCTACATTTTCATTTGCCAATAACAAGAAACATTCAATATTTATGATTGCTGCCTCAATAATCATTACAAACCCATAATTCGCTACTTTATACTCTTCATTTTCACCTTTTTATTGACACTATATAAATATTGTTGATTGTATTCAGATGGCAAACTGATAATGAAATTGTTTGGTTAGTGATAAAATGATTCAGTTGAAACTAAGTTTGTGAAAATTTCTTTAGTTCAATTTTTAATTTATTTCGTGATATTTCATGTTTAAGCTATCAATCATGGCTTGGTTTTAATTTTATGATTATTGTTATTGACTGGTTATCTTGAAACTATTTAATTTGTCTTCTTTGCTTCTATTAAATTGAAATAATTTTTGATTAACTTTTTTTTCAGTTGTAGTTGAATTTCAAAATGGGCGCGCTAAGCGACTCAAGCGCCAGCTATTAGAAGAATTGTCATTGTGTCTTGTCTTGAAATCGACAAAGGAACCAGCAAGTTTTTTTACTCAGTGGTTTAGCAGTTTAATTTATTTAAATTTACTTAATTATTTATGTTGCCCTATATCAATTTGCGTTTGACAACTTAACTCATCACAAACTGACAGTTAAGAAACGGTGCTCAAATCCAAAATGGGAACTAATTTTCCCAATGTTGAACCGTGGAGTAACTGTGATGAGAATATGACATCTCATGCTAATCAAAGGAGACAAGAAAAATTAGCTCAATTGGATGCCATCAGCCATCTTTTAAATACACAATCATACTCTCAACAAGTTACACAGCAGCAGCAACAGCAGCAACAACAACAACAACAACAACAACAGCAACAACAGCAGCAGCAACAACAACAACAGGTACAACAGCAACAGCAGCAACAACAATCACAACAACTGAATCAGCAACAACAAAAGCAACATCCCCAACAGCAACAGCAGCGTCCACAACTTCCACCGCAGCATCCACAGCAGCATCCACAACAACATCAACAACAGCATCCTCAACAGCATCCACAACAGCATCCTCAACAGCATCAACCACAGCATCCACAACAACATACACCACAGCATCCTCAGCAACATCAACCGCCACCATCTCAACAGCAACAATCGCCCCTTCAGCAGCAACTTCAACCACAACTTCAACCTCAACTTCAATCCCAAATTCAACCTCAACTTCAATCCCAAATTCAACCTCAACTCCAATCCCAACTCCAACCACAACCTCAACCTCAACAACAACCGACAACGCGTAAGAGAAAAAGAAAAAATCAAAGTCAAGCAGCTAATGCACCTTCTCATCCCTCACCAATGTCACAAAGTTCATCTTCATTGAGTAGTCCGAATCCTAATATTGCACAGAGCCCGGGCGCTATGTTGCCAGGTCCACCACCATATCAACAAGGCTACAGAACATTATCGTCAATTTCATCCATGAATGTCAACAATTCATTATCCATGCCATCATCAATCCACTCATCTAGACAACAGTACAACTCATCCGGTGGTAATGCTGGAGGACCAGGTATGGTTCCTGGCAATATTAGATTATCTTATACAAGTCCTGGTCCACCAACACCTTCGGGGGATAATAGTCTTTCAATGACTTCACCGTCAATTAATTCACCTAAACCCGGATCGAACTCAGCGAGTATCACTCCGACGCCTGGCGGTCCATCACCATCATTATCTCGAACACCTACGAGCTGTCCTCCTTCAACAATGACCACAACTACTTCACCATCACCTGGTTCAAAGAAAGTGAAATTACACAATAGTAATCAGGATCAATCATCTGCCCATAACTCAAATCCTCATATGGCTGGTATCTGCCAATCTCCTGATTTATGTAAAGGAGAACCTCATATTTTACCAGTTCCATCGCCCCAACAAATTCAATATTTAGACTCATTTGATGGACAAGAGTTAACCATACAACGTCAACCAAATACAAGTTTGCGAGATAACGACTTAATTTCATCACCAGACTTAGATTCAGGCTTTCATGATTTTTCATCACCTCATCATTTTCCTAACAACTCATTGGATAACGGGTCTCGTTTTATGACCTCAGATACTAACTTAAATTCAAGATTTCCTAACCCATCTGCAAACTGCGGAGGAGCTCCATATGATCCTAATCCCAGATTCATGGGCTCAGAGGGTCCTCAAAGATACTCATTTCCTCCTTATGTTGATGCTAATCGTGTGCCACCAAACGGTCCTGTTCCTGGTAATGTGTCAATCTCAGGACCAGGACCTGGACCTGGCATGCAAGGAGGTATTCATAACATGAATGAACCACCGATGCATGGACCAGGTCCGGTTCCTGTTTCGGATCCCAAAGATCCATCTATGCAGTCAGGCAATATGATGAACTGTGGACCTTATAGTTATGGTCCTCGAATGGATAATGGTCCCCCTTTTATGAACTCTGGTGGTGACAACTATATGAATAATCACCGGATGAGAATGCCAATGGACATGGCCATGAGATATAATGCACCAATGAATGACGGCTCAATGCGCTCACAGTTTAATCCTCGTATGAATGTATATGCTCCTATGATGCCCGATCAGGTACCATTTAATGGTGGTCCTGCGCCTCATGGTAATCAATTCATTAAAAACAACTTAGATAATGGCAACCAACTTAATAATCAACCACCCCCACCCCAACAACAACACGCTAATCGTCCTTGTATGAATATGAACAGTTCTGGAGAGTCAGGAAACTCACCTCGTCTTCAAACTTTACAGAAAATGAATTCACCGTTTGATAAAATAGACAATCAGCATATGATGCAAGGACCACTTCCTACGAATGGTCCAGGAACAGGGAATTGTGGCCATGGCCCAGGATCAGGACCAGTACAAGGTCCACGGCCAGTGGGGCCAGTTTTAGGAGCACCACAACACCATGGCATGAATGGTCCACCTAATCATGGACCAGGCCCTAGACCTGTAATGCAAGGAGGTCATCATAATATGAACGGGCCACCGATGCATGGACCAGGTCCGGTTCCTGTTTCGGATCCCAAAGATCCATCTATGCAATCAGGCAATATGATGAACTGTGGACCTTATAGTTATGGTCCTCGAATGGATAATGGTCCCCCTTTTATGAACTCTGGAGGAGATAATTTTATGAACAACCATCGTATGAGAATGCCAATGGACATGGCAATGAGATATAATGCACCAATGAATGACGGCTCAATGCGTCCGCAGTTTAATCCCTGCATGAATGTATATGCTCCTATGATGCCTGATCAGGTACCATTTAATGGTGGTCCTGCGCCTCATGGTAATCAATTCATTAAAAACAACTTAGATAATGGCAACCAACTTAATAATCAACCACCACCGCCCCAGCAACAGCATCCGAAACATCCTTGTATGAATATGAACAATTCTGGGGAAGCTGGAACTTCGCCACATTTACAAAATTTACAGAAAATGACTTTACCGTTTGATAAAATAGACAATCAGCACATGATGCAAGGACCACTTCCTACGGACGGTCCAGGATCAGTGAATTGTGGTCACGGTCCAGGACCAGGTCCAGTGCAAGGGCCACGACCAGTGGGGCCAGTTTTAGGAGCACCACAACACCATGGCATGAATGGTCCACCTAATCATGGACCAGGCCCTAGACCTGTAATGCAAGGAGGTCATCATAATATGAACGGGCCACCGATGCATGGACCAGGTCCGGTTCCTGTTTCGGATCCCAAAGATCCATCTATGCAATCAGGCAATATGATGAACTGTGGACCTTATAGTTATGGTCCTCGAATGGATAATGGTCCCCCTTTTATGAACTCTGGAGGAGATAATTTTATGAACAACCATCGTATGAGAATGCCAATGGACATGGCAATGAGATATAATGCACCAATGAATGACGACTCAATAATCAATTGAATCTTAATAAATTTAATTCCAAACAAACATAACTTTTTATTTTGTAGCTAAATAATTAAGATTGTCAGTTTAACGGCAGTCAAGTCAAGTTTACTTCTTTTGCTTCTGGTGTCTAACTAAAAAATACAAGTGAATTATACAAAATTAAGTACTATACTGTATATTATATTATGTAAAGATTTATGTTCAATTGTGTCAGTCCGGATTCGTGATTTCAAAAAAGATGCTTGTAATTAAATTGAAAAATGAAAATGAAAGTGACTTTTATATTTGCCTCCTTCACTAAAGTTACCATCTTGGTTGCTAGGGATTTATTGGTATCACCAGTTTGGTGAACTGCAAAAAAAATATTTATTTTTGAATTTTAGCTTGTTTTCAAATTTCACCCTTCGATTTAGTCATTTAATTTTGAAATTTGTTGTCATTCTTCTTTCTAACTTCCTTCTTAACTAAATCTAAGATGGAATCAGCTGAGTCTGAGAAAAATTTGAAAACTCATCTTGTTATAATCATCGATTTGTCACCGAATATGTTTCTTTTTCAGCGAAATGATTCCTCATATGAAATGTGGTTAAACTCTTTAATCTCGTTTTGTAACATTCACCTTTTAATGAACAATGAAAACATGTTGCACATTATTGGATCCCACTACAATGGTAACACAATTTTATATCCCTCTGAATCTCCTGAAGGGATTGATTTTAAAGAATCAAATGGACAATATGAGCTGTTTACAAATCTTTCCCGTACTATTCATACTCAAATCAAGAAGGCTGTTAGACAATGTCGCCAAACTCTTGAAACAATTCACCAATCAAGGACTGGAGAAACCATAAAAGCTCATCCATTAATTTCAGGGGCTTTAGCCATGGGATTGTGCTGTATACAACGTTACAAGTCAGATGTTGACTCTTCTCGAATTGCAGTAATAGCTGCTAGCAACTATGACTCAACAGCCTTTACTTCACAATACATGAATTTTATGAATGTATTCTTCACCGCTCAAAAGATGGGGATCGTCATTGATTCATGTGTTTTATCTCCTAATGAACCTGAAGATATCAAAGATAAGTTTAGCAGTAGAGGTTCAATGTCCATTCTTCAACAAGGATCAGATCTCACAAGTGGTATTTATCTTAAAGTTTCTCACGTTAATGCTTTCCTTGAATATCTAATTTGGACTATGTTACCTGATTCAGAAACTCGACAAAAACTGGTCTTACCAACACAAAGAAAAGTAAGCTACAAAGCCGCCTGTTTCTGTCATAGAAATTTAATCGATATTGGATATGTATGTTCAGTTTGTCTTTCAATATTTTGTTCTTTTTCTCCAATTTGTTCAACATGTAATACTGTTTTCAAACTCGGACCAATTCCTCAAGGAATCAAATTGAAAAGAAAACCAAAAATAAAATAAAAAATTACATTTATTAATTTTTTTCTCTATCTTTCACAATGTTCAATTTCTTATAACTTTTTACAAATTATACATATTCATAAGGTAATCAGTATGTTTTGATCAATTTAATTTCACGATTCAAACAGCTTAACCTTTGTGACGAAAGCTTTCAAGTGGTTTGTTGCAATGCATGATCAACTATTGACAGATGAGTGCTCAATTCCGAACAAAGTTTCATGATTAATAAAACAATCTGTCTAATTCGATATTCACTATTTATTATTACTTCTTGCTTGAAGATAATTGATTGTAGATTGGCAAATAACTGTTTATCGTTAAATCAGGCATTGATTTGACACTAACAAAAGCTCCTAATTGCTCAGATGGACCACTCATTAAGTCCTGTTGAGTTAAACTTAAACGTGAACCAACACAATTGCGTCTATAGTCGACAGATAATTCCTTGATTGAATCCTGTCTTTTAGCAGCTCGTCTGTATAATTGGTATTTTTGAGCACGGATTCGAGGACGGTTCTTTGAAAAGCTGCTTATTCTTTCCAATCTTCTATCGCCATTTGCTCCTGTCATGATTAAATTAGCGAATCGTTTATTATGATCACCAATTCCCGAGCTGTTGACACTAGAGTTTGTACTAATACTTGTATTAGTATCATGCTGTTGATTTGAATGGTGAGGGTAATTAGGGTCAAAGGGAAGATGAATGCGATTATGTGTTGATCTGGTGAGCTGATACAAGCCAGCGTCTCTTGATCCATAAATTAATTGCTGTTGCTGCTGCTGTTGTTGTTGTTGAATCAATTGACTTATAGATTTTGCCGGTGTTAAATTGGTTTCACTCATCGTCCTACGAGAACCAATCGCTCCATCAGCAGTGTGTCCATCAAATTGACTTTTGATTTTATTACTATTCAAAGGGTTTATGAAATAAGCGTCTTGTTTTATTTGACCATTTTCGTTGCCTTTATTTTCCAGTGAATGCAAATCACTGGCTGAGAAAAATTGCCAACCTCGGCGCTTTTCCTCACCTCTATTATTACTAGTATAATCATTCAGATTACCTCCATTTGGATTTGTTATTTGCGATATGGATCGAGATTTGTTACGATTATAGCCCAACATCGGATTGGCCGCAGTTATATTGGCAGTTTTATTAGCATAAAAGTTTCCCTTGTCCATTTGAAGATGATTTACATGGTAATTTGGTCCGGGTAACATTTGAGATGAGTAGTGACGACGATTTTGATGTGCGGCTATTGGAATTTGCGAGAAAAAATTGTTATTACCACCTTTGAGGTGAATTTGTGATTGAAGCTGTTGATGGTTCATGTGATTATCACTATCAGAATCACTGGACGAACACGAGTCGCTTGTTATTATTGAAACGTCTCCACCAGAAGATGTTGAATCACCACTTTCCTCCTCCATCTTACCATTTGAGAGACCAAAATTGGTTGGTTTAGCATAAATTGTGGACCCTGACTCTCTTGTATCATGAAATTCAAAGTCATCATTGGCATTTGTTGTAAAAGACAATCGACTGATAGAGGCATCGTCAAACCCAGAATTATCAGTGACCATTGAATTAACAGTTGGTTTGGTATTCTCTTTACACCCATAGTCACTATTAGAGTCACCAATTGATCTAACCTTTAAAGTGGCATAAATATGTTCACCGTCATCATCAACATCATCACCAAATCTATCCTTGTTTTTACTGTAATCTTTACTTTCTCCTTTTCTTTTCCTAGATAATTTATCAATTAATCTTCCTTTTCCGTCATCATCATTAACATTGTGGGTAACTTCATTAGAATCATTCAATTCCATTGCTGAAGCAAGTTTACGATCAACCAGTGAAAAATGCCAATTATCTCCATTAACCGACCAAGCCATAGGAGATAGACGAGCAATTGATGATCCCAGCTTTTCCTTTCTCATTGAATCATCTGATCGAGTTAAATTAGAGTTTAAAGTTGAATTGTGGTTGGTGAAGAAAGGGCCAAATCTTTTACCCGAAGGTGAATCATATGAGAATCCGGATTGTTGTTGCTTCTTACAAAACTCAGCAGACATTATGTAACTTAAATGGGAACTTTTACGAGCCAGTTGACCTTTCGAGTGATTACCTAGACCAAACAATCCTGATGGTTTAATATTGGACGATCCATTGACTCTATTGTTTGATTGAAGTTTCCCTTGATTGGATAGGATTTCAGTTGAATGACGACCTGGATAAGGACTTCTGGATGATGAGACTAAATTTAACGTTGATGGGCTCCGTTTGGCTTCAGATGATTTCATTAAACCTAAATAAGGTTTATCTATGAGAACAAAATCGTTATAGTGAAAAGTAAATCCTGGTTTATTGATCATTCCCGAGGATGGTTTGTATTTCTCTTGGTTAGCATTACAAGAACCAGATCGATGACGACGAAAGGATAGTTTAACGGCATCACGAAAATTGTCATCAGTCAAATAAAGTGATATTGGAAGGAGAAATCCTTCAATCAAAGCAAACCAGGTAATCACATTGTCATGAAGTGGAGTCCAAAAATGTGGCACAATCATTCCAACAAACATGAAAATCTGAAACAAGAAGGGAAAATAAAATTAGATTATGAATTATAATGATTTCAAGTTGAGTTAATTGACAATTTACTTGTCTCACTTATTCACCAATTGATTAATGTTTTCTTGGCAGTCCTGTATTGAATTACCACTAAAAGTTGAACTTATCATTTCTCTTTGATTATAATTACAATCTATTTTACCTTTAATCAAGTAAATGTTAAATCTTTAAGCGTCGGCTTAGGCAATGTTTAAACAGGTAAGAAATGAAAATAGAAGAAACTTGAAAAATAATTGTAATTCAAGTGTTATTAACCTCAACGATGTTAACTTGATATACATGGTAATGGAAATTGATTTTTTTTGTTTGATTGCCATTCAAGCTTACCATGATGACCAGTAATAAGTATTATTTTGCTCAATTGTCATTAAAAGTTTAAAAATGTTGAACACTGAAAAGCTAATTGGAAAGGTTAACATTGAAGTTTAAAACTCTTGACTTCAATTGAAGATTGCAAGGTTGGCTGGAAAAATGAATCGCCGTCTATTATGATACTGAAGATGATGAAAATGAAAAGGTAAAAAAGCAATTTCCTTGTAAAATAAAGTTAACAGTTGATATCATTTTTTCACATTCATCAAGATCAACTCAAATCCTTAATCATCTATTATTAACCTGGTTGAATTAACCTGAATAAATGTATAAAAATCAGTAAACTGAATCGTCATCAGTAAGTTGATAGGCAATGAATTCAATTAAAGTAACAAAAAGAGACTTTTTGAGATCAAAATTTTTCATTAACTATAATAATGTGAATATGCTTTTGGTTGTTGATTTTGCTTTTTTTGTTTCAACTTTGAATACTCTGATTAATAAGAGCTGATTGAACTGAATAAAAGAATCGCCGAATTTCAGTTTCTATAAATTGGCTAGATTAATTAGACTGTTGAATGGTATTTATGATGGTAATTAGATGTGAAAAATTGAAGTTTACATGAAAAAAAGATGGAATTCAGTAAAGATGTTTATGATTTAAGTTTAGATTAACTCTATTAATTATTAATTTAAGTATAAATCTTATTAGTGGTGATGATAATCAATATTACATTAAATTTAGTTTTAACTACAATTGATGACAACATGAGAAATGATTTAAATCAGTAACCTTGATGATTAACCTTAAGGGTAAACAATTTGTTCAATTTGTTTCTTTTTTTTTGTTGAAAAATGTCTTTCAGGTTAACTTTGATAAATCAACCTGATTTAGTTATTAATATCAACAATTTAACGGTCATTTAAACATTACTTTCAAGATCACTATTTCTTACTTCTTATATTGATTGTTTATAAATTCAATTATTTAGTTAATTGTTAGTTATGACAATTACATTGAGAAAATTAATATAATTGGAAATCTTTTCTTTTGACATTATTACCAGTAATTCAAAAAAACCGCAAAAAGTTGAATCTTACTTATTGGGTTAGCTTGTAAAGTTAACGGACATTTGGTTTAAACGTTTTCTTGCTAAATTTTTTACTACTGTTAACAACAAAGTAACTTAATAATCATAATTGTGAATTTAAAATACAGTTAATCACCTAATATGAACTTTGAAAGGCTAAATTGTTACCTACAATTGATGGAGTGAACAAAAATACAGTTGTAATGGAGTTACCAGGCAAGCGGGTAAAATTCAACTACCATATTTTTGCTGATTTTTAACTCTAAATCTTGGTTTGAAACAGAGTCACGCTAATATCATCATCATCTTTAATCCATTGAACCGTCCATCCGAGGAGTTAAAATACATTTCTTACATGATGCTGGTAATGATAAAGATGGAGATGATTATCATGAACAATACCAACAACTTGAAGAGTAACAACATGGTGAATAAGGAAGAAAGACTCAGATTGATCAAGGATAAGGATCAGGATGATTTGAGATGATCTAAACATGAAAATGAACAAGACACTGTTGTGATGGATTAGGTTATTACTACCTGTTACAGATAATTGTTTCAAAATTTTAAGCGAACATGGTAAAATGAAAATTATTATAGTTTTACTTTTGAATTTAGACGAGTTAACCCTTGGTAACTTGATAACTGCCTATTCTGGTTGTAATCACCCTTACCCAATACTTCTCATCAACCATCTCATCAACATCTCTAACTTTTCCTCTTATTAGCATCATGACCGAGTTGGAAAGCTTTTTGGATCCCAAAATTACATTAATTTTGTTGCGTTAAGGCGATTCGTTCAATCATTTTGATAACATTTCAAGGCCAATGCTTTTTTCAAATATGCTATCAAATTTATGTATGATGATGGTGATGGCGATTAGCAGTTGTGAGGAAGAGCAAAGTTCATCATGAAACTTGATGTATTTTAAATCAGAGTTTCCTAAAAGGTGTCAAATCTTTTCTTCTCACACCCTCATTGTAATTATGATGATGATGATTGGTGATCTTCATCATTTTGGACAGTTTCATTTTTAATCAATTTATCATCGCAATGATGTATGAGTCTGTTTTTATAATCAATAATAGAAAAAAAGGGTCATCAGAATTAAACAAACTTGTAAAGAGAAACATCAAAGGAGATTTTGATTCAGACAAATGATCAATTTTCGTGTGTAAATGAAATAAATTGCAGCAAGGTTGAAGTTTCAATCTTACAGTAGTTGATTAGTATTAAATATTTGCACTGTAGACGCAAATTAACAGTAATCTAGATTGTCAAAGACAATCATTTATCAAAGGAGAAAAATGAAAACGAATTTTCAATGATTGAACTGGCAAGAATATTACATCTCAAGCGAATTGGAAATTGTACTTGAGATTTCATTTTGTTAAAACATGAATTTTATGGTGAAAGTTGGTGATTTTTTCTTACAAAGCAAAATACAATTTAACATACTCTAAGTATGTTAATAAACAATAATCTCAACAATCTTAATGACTGGATAAAATCGTGTTTTGCGCTTCCGTATGTCCATATAATTATCATTATCTTGACCAGGAAAGATCAAGGTAAAAGCTACAATCGGAATACAAAAAATAATAATTGAAAGAGTTGAACATAATCAAAATCAAAACCATTATTATTATCATCATCATCATCACCATGATTTACAATCAAGATTGTTATTCCGTCAATGATTGTTAGTGAAGTTAACACAGGAATACAACTGTAACTTGATTGTTACCCTTGACACTGTCGATTGAACGACAAATTATCATTAATCGTGCCTCACGATCAACAATTTTGATAAATTGAAATAAATCTAATCGATGAATCTTGTAACAATTTAATGTTAAAATAATGATAATCAACATTTTCACCAAAAAAAGTTTCACTTTTTTCAAAAGGAAACATTGAAACTTGATCTAGTTCAACGGTAAATATTGATGTTCACAATTAATCGCTTATTGTTGCTGTTAATGATGATAACGTGGTTACAATCAACTCTCTGATCAACAATCATTTTGAAGCTTAGTGAAAGCAAGAAGAATGTTCAAAATTTGATTGTTTATCACAGCGCTTTCAAACAACAGTTAGAGTTAATTAATTAACTACAAAACAATACAATGTTGATCGTTCATAAAATAATCAATAAACAATCCAAACATCAACAATCGAGTGATTAATCATTAAAACAGGCACCATTTTCACCTCAATAACAATAGTTTACCTGAAAATGTCAACAATCAATTCATCAATAGTTGAACAGCTTTCAAATGATCAAATTTTTTGGTCTTTCAGCATTTTTTTAAAATGATTCACTTTATGATTGCAATTTAACAATTGTATTGATATTTTTACCATTTGATGAGCAACAATTAGATGAAACAAGGTGACAATTTGAAGCTATTCAAAGTATCAATTGAAAAAAGGCTTTAAAAGACAACAGTTAATGGTTAATCAAGTTGATAGGAATGAAAGATGGAAATGTATAAAAATATCATTTAGGTCTTGGTTTGAAGATCATGCAAATGATCAATTGAAACTGAAATACCAATCACAGTGATTAAAGTGTAATCAAGTTTGTACAATAAGTGTTCACTGTGAATCCAGTTAAATATCAATGTTAATTGTAAATGTATTAAATATCTAAAATAATCAATATCTTGAGGGTAAACTGTTTTAATGAACCATTTTGGATGTTGTTTGATAAATGGTTAGACAAATGTTTAACCAACAGTCAATGGAGTGAACAATAATAGGAAAAAGAGGAATTAACCTTTCAATTTACAATTTAAAAGGATCCTCAAGAAACCAGATTAACCGGATTAACCTGGGTACATAATGGACAAACAGATTATCTTATTAAATCATCTTGTTTCACCTGACTAACTACTCTCAATATGATTATCATTATTAACCATTATTATTATCCGAATCATCATTGTTACACTTTAACTTTATTGTTAGACAACAACGGGCGATCCCAATGGATGATCAAGTAAACATTGATTGTTACGTTTATTATCGAGTTACCCTTTATCATTAATCTAAACACACTGAACAATCAAATTTAACGGACTGCAATCAAATAAAATGGCTGCAAATTATGATCGTTACTGGCTACTTACAAGTAATAATAATGTAACAAGCAAAGTCAATTTGTTTAACATTTACCATTAAATCATAAATATCTTTAAGCTTTTGACCAAATTTAGTTTCAAAACCTGTTCTAATTGTCATCAGGTTTAATGAACTGGCCCATTTAATTAGCCTTGTCACCGATAATGTTAATTGTCAAGATGTTCATAAATTGTATTCAAGTGGGAAAGTGAAAATTGAAATGGACATTTGCCGTTAGCGATGATAACCAAACCCTTTTAATAGTAATGTAATCATTTCCCTTCCCATTATTAAAGTGATTAACAATTCAGCAAAATATTAAACAGCAAAATGGGTTCAATTATTGCCTTTTGTTGAACACAATGAAAATGGTTATAAAATGAGATTTCAAACTCTATTTTGATTCTATGTTGACAATTTTACTTGTAAATTATGTAGATTTGAGTAAAATTTTGATTCTATTTGATTAATGATTGCTATTGAATCTAGTTTGTTGGTTTCAATGGTAAAATTTCATTCTAATTAACCACATTGAAATGGACAATTGTATTGATAATTGAAAATGACCCTTTGCCATCTCAATTTACTTGTCATTAAAAGATTGACAAGGTTGAAATAATTCATCGTAAGTTATTATAATTATTAATATAATCATTATCCGAGTAAATTGTTTCAGAACCGGGAAGTGAAGCCAATTGAAACTTAATTATAACTATTAGCCAAAAAAATTGAACTTGGATTAGCAGAGTTACAATGTTTCTTGGATTGTGTTATTAACCATAATTGTAAACCTTTTTAAACCAGTTACAATCAAAATTTCAACCTTAACTCAATACTGTAAATACAATTAATACAATTGTATTAAACAATCATCTTTTTTACCTTTTAACGGTTGATGAATAAATTAACACTAAACTAATCATCATACAAGAGATGATTGCAGTTAACAATTGAACATTGATTAAGACGTAATTTTACTTGCAATTTGGTAATCAAAGATTTCCTTTGATTTAAAACATCATTAAATATTGGCTGATGATAAATGATGATCCAGTTAATAGCAGTTTCATTTAATCATATTGGTGCGTAGGTTTAATCAATCTTTCAGGCTTTTGGTGAAAAGCTTGAAATATTGGTTGTAAAAATGGTTATTAAAATTGGATGTTAATGGCTATTAACAATTAATCATTAAGAAGCTAAATGGTCAACGGTAAGTGGATCAGTTTAGTTGTCGTTGGAAAGGTTTAAAGTAATTACAATCAAAGGAATGGGTCAGTTGATTGTAATCCTTTTTGTGTTGGTTTTAATGTTGCAATTAGAGTCATATTTAGCTTAATGAGTGTTGAGTTTATTTAACGAAAAATTGAAAAATGAAATTGATTTGAATTAAAACAGATTATTATAACAATTTGCTTTTCTTCCGGTCAACATTATTATTAGTTTAAATTATGATTGTTGTAGTCACCAGCTACTAATGGTAACACAATACTTATTGTTGATGTTGTTACGGTTGTTGTGTTAAATTGTTTCAGAAGTTAAATTGATTTTCATTGCAATTTAACAATGTGAAAGTTGATGAGAAACTGTTAATGGTTACAATTGTCGGAAATTTTCATCTTTTCTCACCAAAGTTAATTTACATTTGAATATTTTCCCACAATAATCACAAATAAACCCATAAACACAGTTATTTAAATTGTCAGGTTGTCAATTAGATTGTAACACACACTATGGTTGGGTAAAGAGTTCAGTCTTAATTGTGTTTAACTTGATGTCGACAAAAAGGAAGAGTCTATTTGTTTTGGGTATTAATAAATCTTTGGTTAATATGGTTAAGCACATTTTTGGGTTCAAATTGGATTACAAGTGTTGTTAATCGGGTTCAATCTTGGCTCAGGTTTGAACCTAAGATTTATTTAGCATGTTAATGTATTGTTGTTATGTATTACAATACGAAAGTGGACTAAATTTAATAAACTTGGTGTTTTATTTTAAATTTAAAACAATTAGAGTTGAAGATGATGATGGTTTCATCTTGTTGATGAATTGGATTCATTCTCATTATATCTTTTCCTTATCTTGCTTAGTAACATGATGAATTGGGTGAGCTAATTTGGTTTTATTTTTCGCCGTTGATTCAAAGCTCACAACCAACAATAAACAAGTTAATAAGGTTTTATTATTAGAGTAACAACAATTTACCATTGAACAATCAGAAACAAAATCAAGATTCACTGAAAAAAAACCTCACCCAGGTTAAAAACTGGTTGATATAAAACAAAGAAAAAAAAGTGTGAGATGATGGATTCAATCTTGAAAAGTATATCTTCCATCTTGTTAATAAGATTTGTACGGAGTAAAAAAGGGAAACAATAAACGAAAAAATGATTCTTAAATTAGTTGACTTGATGAGATTGTACTTTTGTACTTCTCCTGTCCTGAAAGTGAATTTTGATTGTTTATCTCTATTGTTGAGGTAAAACGTGAATCAACTCGGGTTAAATCAAAATGGATTAATGTATCAAGAACAGCGAAGTTGATGGTCAGACGTTTACCAATTATTTAAGCACAAAAAGAGAGAGAAAAAAATCCAATTCTACATTTCCACCATGAACTTGACATGAAAAGAAAATCAGATCACGAAAAATCACATTTCCATATTAATCAGCTATGAAACTGTAAACTGTTGCCTATTGCCGTCTATTTGACGGTTGGCAAGCTTTTGTAATCTGGTAAAACCTTGGTTCTGGGTTGAGACCAGCAGTGAACACCGATGAAAACGTTGATTATAAGTAATTGGCATTCCTTGCTTTAAACCTTTTACACAAACTATTTGTCATCGTTGAAAGAATATAGTTGTAATAATTGTCAACTTACGGTGAAACTGGTTGTCCTACAGTTGAGGTAATCATTTTTGTCTTGAAAATGACCCTGTTTGTTAACGGAAATTGTTGACCTAACCAAACTAACGGTTGATTATGTTTTAAGAATATTTAAAAACAAAGTAACAAAAGAAACAATCCAATTCTCGACTGACCTTTCCACTAATTTAACCGCTTTTATCCTTATCTAATAAGACATCTTGTCGGTTATAAACTTAAACCCTTCATCTCTTAATTTCAGAAACTCCTGCTGTAAGGCGCCATCTTCAAATCACTTCATAAGATAATTGTTAATATTTTTTTATGCAACCCATAGATTTTCAATTATAACTGTTAAGTATTAAATTGTAATCCATTTTTGATAATGACCATTTTAAACAGTTTGTGGTTCATCAGAAAAGTGAAATCCATTGTTGTTGACAATCAATTCATCTTAAAAAAATGGTCATGCCCTTGATGACATCAAGTTTAATCTTATGCTTTTGTTTGCTGCCATTTTGTAGCGTCTTTTTTGTTGTTTTTTTTTCATTTAAAAATGGTTCTTGATTTTGTTTGATTACAATGCGTTTAGCCAAATTATCATCCTTGAACTTGACAATACAATGTAACTGTATCTACTCTTGATGATTATCTGTTCGTGGTCAGTAAATTGTGTTTAAATCAACTGGTAAGACGGTTTACATTTACAATGGGAAGGATTTGCGTTTGTAAAAATGGAGGAGGAAAACAGGAGGAAACCAACCAAAATCAAAGACCATCAAACAACTAAACCAATAAAACAATTATAATCTAAATTAAATTTTTCCTTTTGTTTCTAGGTCAATCGTCTTGGTGTTTACCATTTTATTATACAGAACCTGGTTAATTAAATTAGAACTTAAAATTGGAACATTCGTGATGAAACTATTCAAAATAATCATAACCAAAAGAACAACGATGGAAAATCAGGAGAAAAAGGACCAGCAAAAGTAAGGTTTATATATTTTTCTACTTCTACTTTTACAATTAAAATTTGATGTGGTATTTGGCTAATTATGTACAATTATTTATTTCAGAATTTTATTATCACAAAAATTCAAAGTGAACTCAGAACCGACAGTTTAACCAAGGATAATTGTAAACGTTAACGGATTAATGATGGCTATATTTTCTGGCAGTTTTTTTTTCTTGGTCACAGAAATTGGATTCTACATTTAATTGGAATTTGGCTTTTTTAATTAAGGATAATGTAAAAAAGTTACTACTTTTTGGGAAACTTTCATCACTTATTGCAGAATTTCTTGGATTGCAGAACCATTTTTTTCTCGCATTGTCTAAGGTTATGACCATCTACACTTGACTGTTATTATGGTTATAACCAATTATCAGCGATGATTTAGATTTGTTCTCGAGGGAACTTTCTGAGGTGAAAATATTTAGGTTTAAGGATCAGTGAGAATGATGATAATTTTGAAAATGTTCATAATTTTAGTTGGTCAAAGTTGAAATTACAATTTTGTACTATTGTGCTTTCAATGGTTTGCTGGTTGAGCAAATAAAATTATGGACAGTTTCAGAAAATTGATTACCATCCGTTTTCAAGGAGACCTAAAATTTTCATGAAAAACTAATCCGATTAAGAGATTATTCATTAACAATTTGTGAACACTAAATTTTCATGAGATTACAGATAAAGTGAAATTAATCAATCATTAAGACTTTCTGCTCTCCAATTTGTTTGCTTGACATACCTGATGGTCCAAGAATAGTTACTTTAAAGAGTAATAGTGTTGACATTGTTAATGACAATATCAATCATTCATTAGAATCCAAAAAGAAACTATTTTATTCCATCAACATGATTTGCTTTTTCATTCGAGACTGAAAATCATGATGAAAATGAAGATAATTGCGACAAAAATCCAAACTATTTCACTGTAAACTGTTTTTTTACTTCATCTCGACAGACTTTGCAAATGTTACAGTTAAAACACTTAAACAGTTAAATGTAAACATCACAATTGAACGTTTTCCTATTCTGACCCTTAAATTTAATTGTTCAGCTTTTCACATTTTTTGCTCATTTGATCTGAGTATCGATGAAGGAGACTGAAACTATCGAAATAATTAATTGACTATTGGAATTGGTGGGCACTTTACTGTTAATTAACTTTAGATTGATACAGTTTACAAAGTCAAGTACAACGATTAGGGTCATTATCCATTCTAATTTTAACCGCTTACTTGGAGCAGAATCGATTGATGAATTTGATTGCCATTGTTATTAACTTATCATTTGGATAGTCTTCACAATTTTAAAATATTCAAACTTGATTACATTTAGATCATTCAATAAATAGGAAGCTTTAGTCTCTTTTTTAATATTATTTATATATTATAGCTTGTTTGGCAGAAATAAAAGCGTTTAACTGTAGACAATTAAGTTTGAAAACATAATGATCAATTTGAGATGTTTATTTTAAAATGTGTGTTGGGCTAACCAATTTAATTATTACAAGCCTTAAATTTTCCAACCAATAATTGTCTTGAAAAATCAGAATTTAATCGTAGGTTGAAACGATTCTTGCTATTTGAGTGAATTTGGTTGCAAATTAATTGGTTATTGAAGAGGAAAGTCAAAATTTTCAATTTCTGTCAAAACCCAAAAAGAGTGAAAAAGATGGTTAAAAAAAGGATGATTTTTGCTACTTTATCACCATTGGTGAAAGTAAAATCATGTTTGATCAATGATCATTAAGTATAGTGTTTGAAATGACAGTAAAAATTGGGTTATTTTGAGCATTTATTCATTTTTTTTTGTCAGATTTAGTTTCGTTTTCCAATTTAATTGGATGTTCATTAAAACAATAATGAATCGCAAGCTCTGTGATAGTCAACAAGTCATGGTTAGTCAAGTGAAGGTGATGTTAACATGAGAACAATTATAACAGGCAATTTAATATTGATATTTATTCATTTGAAGCTGTGATTAAATACACATCATTTGGTGGTGATTGGGAAAGGAAGAGTTGAAACGACAATTGGTTCCATTGAATTGATTCATTATTTGGTTGGAAAACAATGAAAATACTAATGTAACTTTTATTTCTTTTATTTTTTTGATATAATATTTTTTCTTTCTTTATTTTTAGATAAATTTTAAACATTCAACTCATTATTATCGCTATCGTAATCATTAGCAAATTGTTAAATTGTGGAAGGATTTGTTTGCTTGGATGCAAATTGCAGCTTTCCGTAAACATCTCGATACACAAAGAAGTAATGAAACGCTTTCGATTGGCACTGTTTCCTCCATTAACTAACTTTTTTTGATGCAAAGCTAAATGGCTAACGATAATTTCTAGATAAAGTCAACTATCATTAACGTTTTCTGGTTCGCATTATATACAAATGATGCTGATCACGATGTTAAAAGCTTTCGATGACAGGCCAACATATAATCATATTATAATGGTTGTAATGTGAATTTCATTGTGTCAAGTAATGAATTGTAAATGGTCAATTGAATTAGCAGCAAATCTTCGCTGTAATGGACATTAGACATTGAGATGTAAAAATGATCCAAAAGACGATTATCAAGTGTATCAAATTTGATTAAAAGGTAAGGTAGAAGTGTCTGAATTATTCGTAAGCTTTGCTTGGGATAATATGAATACTGTCAACTCTTTAGGAAACAAAAAGATTCAAATTTTAATGCATTTTATCACTTTCAATTTTCTTCTTTAGGAACTTTCTGTCTTGAATAAATGAATTGAAATCATCAATTGGAGCAGCTTTCAACCATCATTTACTATTGTTTCCCGATTTTCTCAAGGATTGTTCATCCTGTTTCAATGTTTGGCGATTGCCATCAATAGACAATATCAAAACAAACAAACAACCCTTGCACCATCAACCATCAACAGTTTCAACACTTGAAGTCATAGTGAAGGCAGCGAAAAGCAAAAAACTGGTAAACCTAAAGTGTCGAGATTCAATCCTGTTCGAAGTCCATTTTTTTGTCTATTTGCTGATTCAAAATTGTGAATGCAAAAAAAGTGTAATAAGTTGCCGTTTTTTTTGCTGATTTAGTTTCTATCTTTGAACCAGCAGAAAATTTCTGGTCAGGTTGACTGATTTTAATCAACAGCTCAGGTCGACCGCAATACATTGTCATTGATAATTCCAAGATTGGATGGAAATCATTTTTTTCCCTTATTTTCAACCTTTATTTCACATTCAAGATCTGCGGCAAGTGGAACCCAAACCAGCAAAATGGTGAAGTAACCCGATATTAGCCTGGTTTTGGGTAAAAAACGAGACGGACTAATGCTATCATCATCCGTATGCTACATTAAAATGTGGACTAAGCAATTACTACTACTACTAGCAGCGACTACTATTAAACTGTAATTGATTGAATAATCTAATAACAGTAAAGTCCTACCAAATAATCTTGAGTTAAGTTAGCTTTTTTTTGCTTTACATTTTTAGGCCTTAAATTTGAACGAATCAAGGAAAGTGAATGACAGAAGGTGAACGTAAAAAAGGAAACGATAAGAAGATGACTTTCGGATTTCATCCTTTTTTCAACATTTTACTGATTCTCAAATTAAATTTGATTTGCTCAGTTGATTTTCACTTGTGTACTGTTAATGCTGAATTTATGTGAAACCAGAATGAAATGAAGGGAGTAAAAAAATGGTGATTCTTCTTTCTTCTTTTCCTTCCAAAAAGGTGTGAGCTTTAAATAATAATGAAAAAATATATATATATTTAGACATATATTTATATAGTCACCATAATCATCATCAAAAGCTGATTAAAAAGACCAATTGGATGTATCAAGATTGATCAAAAGCCAGGAGAAAATTGGATTGATTGAAAGTTGATCAGAAAATGTGCTTCAACGGAATTAATAATAGAAAGTCAAGACTTTAATTCGAGAGAGATTGTGATAAAAGGTAAACATTTAATGAAAACGAGAACAAAATCTATTATCAAAGTAGTGCCAATTGAACCATTTTAAATAGATATTACATTGTTTTGTGTTCCTTTTTACCCAAAATAATAATAGGAAGAGGAGTGAAAAGAGGAACAGGACGGAAACATTTCAATATATTGATTGACCACTCTTGGTGCTGTTGTCCGGTTATATTTTTATTGCTTCATCTACGATCTAATTTTCATCAAGCAAGATTGAACCGTAACATGAGGATAATATTTGAATGAAAAAGTTGACAATTAAAAAGATGGAATTGCAAAATTGTCTAATTTTTACATGACAACAAGTAGCCAAAAGTTGAGATTAAAAAGACAACCCAAGGCAAAAGATGAGGCTAAAAATGATTTTTAATGATGTTGATGTGTGTGTCTGAGTTAATGTGTGTGTTTTCTTGACTAATCTATCCTAATAAAAGGTAAATTAAGTCACTCAATTGAGCCTTTTTTCGTGGTTCAATTCGTGTGTTGCATGTAAATTTAATCAAATGGTTGCATGCATAAACGCCACCAATAAAATACTGGACATTGAAAGTCAACAATCAGCTATCGTATTATATTGCTGTTATTATGCTAAACCAAGAGATTGAAAATTAAACAGCAGATTGTTTACTCAACTGCTTGTTTTTTATTTCAACTTTCAAGTTTCGATGATTACGGGTTAAGATTTGTAGCCCTTATTTTGGCAACATTGGAACCAGTCACCATTTTAAATTGCGATTGGATGAGGTCAAGTTTCCAGCTTCCATTGATGATGCTACTTATACCAACAATTAATAATAATGATGTTGAATGATGATGATGGTAATGATGCATTTTTTCACTCTTTCAAAGACTAAAGTAATCCGGAAACCAACAAAATCTAATTGAGACTCAATTAGCTGTTAATTGTATTCTGGATGGATAAGCTATAAAACAATTGGCCTACACTTGGAGTTAAACAACCAGATGTAAACATTTTGATCAAATGTACACTAACCCTCTCAAACTGTCCCCCAGAGTCATGGTAACCTAATAAGAACTCTCGTTAAATTCATTTTTTGTTAAACATACCAATTTCGAGAGAACTTTGATTATTTTTTAATTACATACCAGATGCAAAGAGTTTAATTAACCATGCAAAACCCCAAAATTAAATAAATTTTCTGTAAAATAAAATCTGTAAAAAGGCTATTTACCCTAAATATTGTAGGAAAATAGCCAAAATGCTAATCTCACGACGTGACAATTTGAGGGTTTACTGTAAGTTGAAAATCGTTTTGAAAATTATTATTAAATATTCAATTGTTTTTTTTATAAACCTGAGACTTTGACAGTAATGATAGAAATCTTGGAAACCCTGTGAAGTTGAGTGGAATCAATGAAGTTTTGGTGAGCAACAAATTAACCCAAGAAAAGGACCAATTACTCGACCTTTAATAGGTGGTTAAAAGGATGATTAATGGATGTTTTCATGTTGGTGGTTCATTGGAGAGAATGGCTTGTAAATACAACCAGAGTGGAGTATAATTTGTTAACCAATATTCCAAATTGTTTTGGTGGATTAATGATATAACAATTATTTTTTCTCAAGTCGACAAAAGTGCATCTGTCAACATGATCAGCATTGTTGAGTGTTGATCATAACAACAATTGTGAATATGAACTTTGAAATCATATGGAGTGCTGGAAAAGATGTGAATGAACGTGGAACCGCTACGGAAAATAAACAAGGGAAACAAAAGGAGAAAGAGAAAGAATGAAATTGAATAGGAAAATAAAATGAAATGAACAGTAAGTTACCTGAATGATGAAGAAATTTTCTAGTCTCTGATTCTCTTTTTCATCAAATGACTTGAAATAGAGAATGAAGAGAAGAAAATTAAATAAAAAAAAGCAAGAATTCATCTTAAAATAAATGATAAAGCAATGAAAACAGTAAAAGGGAAGTAACGAGGTTGATGTTGATAGATGGATAGAGAATGGCAATGACTTACAATCATTTAGGAATCTCTTTCTGATTCAACTTTTTCTCTCTGAATTTCTCTTCTTTTCTCTTCATTCAATGTTTTCTGCTCCAATGGGTTACACTTTTTTAATTATCATTGATTGCAAATTACTTCATCATTTATTTCTCACTTGATTTTGTTTCTCTTTCTCTCAGCCTTTTTTCCCCAATCGTTTCATTTTACTCTCTTTCCTCTTCTCATTCATTCATTCATCGGAAGTTATTACATGATCGGTTGATGATGACAACGATAACGATGATGATGATGGTGATTATGGTGATTACAACTTTTTAAACATGTAATCGTATGCAAACCTGTTATGACAACATAGCTGATTGGCCAGAACGGGTTGAAATGGCAATCATCAGAGGAATCAATGTGTGCTTTAAACCGCTAACCGAGTGTAACAGTAACAATACAAATTGAACAGATGATCAATCAATTGCAATTTAAATAGTGAACAAACCACATCAGCAAAGATTTCAATATTGAGCTTAAAAACAAAGCCAAACGAGCGTAAGTTCAATTTTGTGTTTAACTGCAACAAATTTAGTAAATTGTAATCATAGAAACGTATTATATCATTGGAATAATTAACTTCACTTGTTATCTTTATTTATTTCATGATCATTTTGGTGGAAACAGTAAAAAAAAGTCAAGGAGAATAATCAATTCATGATAAACTAAAAAAGGTGCGGTTGAATTGAACTTGAAACGGGATTGTTGGTTTACGGAGTTAATGAAAAACAAATATCCAATCGATCAAATTTATATTTCTTTTTCTGCAATCATTACTGGAATCTAATGGAAGGCAATCGATAATTTTATACAACAGAATTATCATTATTATTGGAACAATTCAATGTTATTGGAACAGGTAACATCAACATGAATATTGAGAATAATTTTCAGAATGAAAAATGAAAGGTTTAATTGTTAAAGTTAACAAATTTGAGAGCAAATTTTCCTCATTAAGACCCAATCCTAACCTTACCCTGTTTAATGAAACCCAAATGATGATTAAGATTTGTCTCTAAACATTATCTTAATCATGATGCTTTTGTTTCTTCTTCCTCCTTCTCATCAGTTTCATGTTCAGGTATTACATGAACATAATACTGATACATTTGCCTTTGCAGATTCACAGAATTATTATCTTTCATTTTCATTCAATAGACTAATATTGTAACTTAACCTTAGGCTTTAGTTTGATAAATATGCACTTAGACTGTTATTATCTTTACCTGTTAAATTTGAAACACACACACACATACAAATATAGTCAAGATTTAATCATGATGATCATCAGTCAACAACAGCATTTTACATAAATTCAGAAAACAATGTTTTAGTGTTGATTTTTCTCTCTCTTTTTACTAATTATAATTGTTAATAATACAATCTGCCTGGTTAAGGTCAGTAAAGGTTCAAGTATAATTTTGTCTTTAATCACACACATACACATACATAATACAAAAACACACATTTGTACATGTATTTGTAAGGAGAAGTCAGAAGATTCAGTAAATTATTTATAACACTTTATTATTTTAAGCAACAATTGTAATGATAATATTATTAATAATGATAATAATGATGATTAAAAGAGCCTAAAGAATGACAATTAACCATAAATACGTTTATAAGTTGCATACTAATGCACCTAGCAAAAAGAAATGTGAAAGTCAATGGTAATGATTATTTATTTGATTATATATTGTACTTTATATGGTATTTCAAGTGATTATTACTTTTTACCGTTGTTACCTTTTTCACGATATCATTATTATCAATATTATTGCTATTATACATTGATTTTAATGTTATAAAAATTAAATCAACCATTAATTTCTAATTCTCTTTTCTCTGTTTCTTTACAGGAGTTACTTGAATGCTGTTAAACCCAGAATCAGCTGATCACGATTTGATTGTGGTTTGATTGATTGTGCCCTAGGCAGGCAAGGAAGTTGATTGTGTTAATACATGCGTTTAGTTTGCGTGTTTTTTGCCTCAAATTATTGTTGATGATAGAGCGAATGGCAAAGTATGAGAATGTATATCTTCTCATGTATATTATAAACCATTGAACAAACATTCAGTCTAAACTGGTTACAATTAACCGGAGAATGAGCTAAAGAGAGAGAAAAATCAACAAGAGTTAATAATGTCATTAAATGCTGAGAAGGTTAGATTAGAACGAGAAAAAAAGTTAATTTAACTTTTTATATTCTTGGCCATCAACGAGAATGATCTTGATCAAGTGCAAAGTTTCATTAAATTAATAGTTGATAGGAAAAATGGTTGAGAAAAGTCCACTTTTTGGCATTTCTGTACCTTTACCTTGTAATGTTGATACAACAGCACTGATGGTTTGTTTAGTTTACAGCAATTTTTTTATGTTGCTTTCACTTTAATTTACAATCTAACAAAAAAAATAGTCATCAAGTCAATTGGCAGTCAATTAATGATTAATTGATTTTAAATGGTTATAATGAAAAACAAGTATCGTTGATCAATGATTTGTGTGGGAGGTTGAGAAAGAAATTTTTGATTGGAAGAGAAGAAAAAAGTAAAATGAAAATTTCATATTCTGGGTGGTTTTCGGGGATTAATTAAGTCACAATTCAAGGAATCAAGGAAACAAGTTTGCTGTTGAAACAAGTTATCTGATCAAGATTACTATCATTATTATCATTACAATCATCAGCTACATGAGCATCACCAACATTATCATCATGATTTTCATCATTCTAACCTTGAAACTATCCACATTGATGAAGACAAGAGATGAGAGGTTTGGGAAAGTCAACAACATGGCCATAGAAAAAGATCAGATGAAATGAAGCAAAAGGCCAAAGTCAATTGGAAAGCTGATGGAAACAAATGAACAGAGTTGGAAGAAGCAATTCCAGACGGATAGACACAAAAGAAAGAGACGGAGAAGAAAAAAAAAGATGATGAAGGAGACAAGAACTTTTAGCGCTCCACAGAATTCTCATTATAACGCAAAGCTGTTTAATATCAGGCTCATTACCATTCTTCTCGTTGGAATCTAGCTTTACAACTTTCTTCTAATTCTTTTTTTCTCTTTCCTTCTCTTCATTTTTTCATCTTCTCTCTCTCCTTTACTCTTTGTTATCCTTCTGATGCCTCATTAAGCCAATTTCTGTGAGGCCTGAAAAAATGGCCTCACAGCTTTTTTCATATTTTTACCTTTGATGCACCTTTTTTCTTACTTCTCAGCTCTTAATTTTACCATTATCATCTTACTATTCTAGTAGCGTTCCGTACCACTAATAAATATCATAATTGTCATTAGCACACAACAATATTGTCATTGAGATTACAATTGGATGGCAATTGAATGGAAACCTTTCATCGAGTGTTATAACGCTGTTTCAGAGGACATAAACAATCGTCAGATTTATGTGGTGCTATTAATCGGTTAAATTACTGGAAACCAACTCTTTAAATGTTGAAATTAAATCACTTCCTATGAATATTTATAATAACCGCGCAAGTTTCACTTTGAATGTCAACTGCATGTTACAGGAATACCTTTACCGTTTCCTTTCATTTTCTTTATATATAATTTTTTTTGTTTTTGTTTCACTTTACAGTTGTTAATTACTGGTATATTTTGTTAATTATACGTTGTTTCCTTAGGTAATGTCTTGAATGAAAATGACATTAAAAAAGGACAGACAACCTTTTCTGTGTTGAACCACTTTTTCAACATTACCATTTCCCTGAAAGCATTTTTGTGTATTAAATGCGTAAACTGTTGTTTTCAGGTAAGGTTTCATTTTTTATTTGAATATAACTTTTGTTGCCAAGAAAACACAAAACCAATTGATAAATAAAATCGTTTTTTATATATCTTCTGAAGATGACCCTGAATGAACTGTGTTTTTTTTGCTTAATTTGCATTTGTAATTAAGGTATTGGTGTTATTATCTGTAATGAAACTTACCAGTGATGGACCTTGGTTAACGGCATAACTTAAACTTGTAATGGCAACAACAACGGCCCATCTCATATCTGATGATCGTATATGATTGATAATATTGGCATTCCCATGATGGTTTGGATGATGATGTGAAGGATGAAAATTATTATTACTGTTGACTGATTCTTCTTTGCTTATGCTGTAGAATCGTTGTAAACTGTTATGGCTTCCGGTTCCAGTTGCACCACCATTTACACTGACAACACCTACACCGACGCCAACACCCTCATTACCACCACTGCCACCACCACTTCCCATTGAACTTGGCGAGTGATATTTACTGTTGGTTATATTATCATTGGAACCAAGATTTTCAATGGCAAGATCACCAAAAGAGGATATTCGCGAATTTGGCAACATTTTAGACTTTGGTGTGGACCTTGTTGAATCATTAGTATCACGGTTGCACTCGATATAAACAAAGGACGATAAGGTTAAAAGGGTTAACAGACCACAAAGACAAGTGAAGAAAAGGTTAAACCGAATGTCCCATGAAAGTGGATTTAAACTGCATACATGGTTGTTTAGAGAGCTCATTGGGATGATTAAGGTTCCAGCTGAAGATTGAGTATGATTGGATGGCATTGTTGACAGGATCTGATCTGACAACGGTGAGGTTGTGGTTAATATGGATACAGTTGAAGATGGTGATGAAGGTGCTGAGGATAACGATGACGATGGTAATGATGAAGATAATGTTACAGATGAAGATGATAAAGATGAGGATGATGATGGGAATGATCGGCCATCATTAAATTGTTGAGTTGATGAGACTCGTGCAAAAACACCAGCAACTCCAACTAAACCTGACATAAGAGCAAGTACAACAACATGATAACAGATTTGGTTTGAGCGAACACTAAAACGATATTTATAAGGCCATTTTAAGGTTAAAGCACGGTCCATGGCAAGTGAACCAATGGTTGACAATTGAAAAATACGAAGTGTGGTCAATGACCAAACGGTTAAATTACATGATGTTTCCACTCGGGAACGAATGATATTAACAAGTGAATATGCAAAAATTGATGAACAAGATAGAAGCTGTTGTAATGTTATCAAAACCAAAAAGATATCAACATTTCTCCATTCTGATCGATAAATGTTAAACATAAACAGTATCCAAACGGAAAGTGCACCAATGGCCGGAGCAATAGCACAGTTTGACAGCCAACCATAAGCAAGGGTATCCATAATGCTTATTATAAACAGTATAACCGTGATAATTGGTACAAAACACACTTTGTGTATCTCAATGGAGTTGGAAAATAATGGCCAGATGAAAAGCCAGAAAAGTGGAGAAAAAATAATTAATAAAACGACTAGAAAATTAAAGTCACAGCTGTCGATGTTTTTGTTAGCGGCTAAAAAATATCAACAAATATTAAGACATGTCAAGATGATTACACGAGATTACATTTTGGTGATGCACAGAAAAGGGTTCACCTGATCCTTGGCAAGGCAGTTAAACTCATGATGATTGAAGTTGACTGTATTGGGCATAATGACCATCAATGTACTAAAATTGAAAGATACTTTTACATTTTAAAGGTTATTCCGATTACTAAAATTGGACAACATTAACAGATGATCTTGTAAACTTTAATCCAAGATTGCTGGTAAACATTGGCTTAAATGAATGAACGAAAAGGCACAAAAATGAGAACGATAATGTTTAGAATGTTTATGTTTACTCTCTTATTGTTGTGAATGTCAGTTAATGTTGGCTCAACACAGACAACTCTCAAACTGGATTGAATGTTCATTGAAATCAGGTAACTTAGGGAGCCAGATGAGAGAGAAAGAGAAAGAAAGAAAGATGTAAAAAAGGTGAGAAAATAAGTTTGAGAAAGAATCGATGCCAAGACCGGTTACCTGTCTTTTTCATTCAAAATTTTCTCTTATTCTCTTAAACCTCTCTCCTTTCCTCCCTCCTTCTTCTTACCTTTCATCTCTTCTTTTTCATCAACATCATCATCTTCTCACTCCATTGTGTCACCAGAGCCTCATTTTCAAGTACAAAAATTGGAACACTTAGAAGGGCGGAAGCTTGATTGTTGGCTAATCATAACAAGTTATACATTTTAATCCATTAAAACAAAGGACAATCAACATTAATCCTGTTTAAAATACTTGGAATCACACTCAACTGATAACAACATCTACTTTTAACGGGATTCAAGCTTGTCCGTCAAAGTATCCATAGGAGAAGCGTTTCTTGGTATGAAAGGTTCAAACAGGACAACAATAGTGTTTATTTGTAACCAATTTAATTATGTTAATTGTTTAATGGATACATTGTTACCATTATAAGATGGTAAGGAAACAATACAATAGTGAGATGAAAGAAGCTTAATAATAGTGATTCTTGGTGGTGAGATACATAATAGTATAATATTCCAGTTAACATGGTTATATTAAGAAGATTATTACGAATTATAATTGCAAACAAATTCAAATGATAGTCTTTAATCTGATATCTGTGAGTTGAATAATTGTGATATTAAATTTATCCAACTTTTTACCTTTAGATTTATATAATTATGTTTATATACTGTTACAATCAGCTGCAACAAAAGTCTTATTAAGTAGATTTATTAATATACAATTTGTTTAATGTATGGATGGATTTATTAACATTTAATGAGTTGATTAGTGGATCCAAGAAAACTGCCTTTGATTAATGAAATGATTTAAAAATATTTTTCTTGTTGATTGTTGAGTTGAATTGCATTTGAAACAAGTTAATATATCAATTTTGTTGTTTTTTGGGTAAAATATTTGATTACATTAAAAGTGTATTAGGACATTAACCGGTAACCATTGAAAAGTTACAACTGTTGAAATGAAATCAGTTTTTTTCTTGTGTTCATTTCTGTTCCCAATCAATTAATTTACATCAACTGTCAGAAAAAGGTTAATCATTAATTATTAATTCAATTGTAGGTCACTTAATAACAATTAATCAGAGATGAAGCCTAAGTTTAAGTTTGATAACAAACCAAAGAGGTTAAAAGCCAATCCCGAAAATCAGAAGATATCAAAAACTGATTGAGGATAAATTAACCGATTCAACACCCAAAATTGTAATAAAAGCCAATCAAACTTGCAATTATTTCAATTATTATTTGGATTATTGTTGCTTTCGTATTTTTTATAAATCATGATTAACATTGACTTGCAAGTTATCTCAATAAATGTAAATACAAATATATGACAATGTGAGGCTTTCAAGATCATGTTCAACACCCAACAACAGCAAGATTATTGTTATTTTGTTTAATCAAAAGTGATTTGTAAAAGAAATTTAACTATTTAATAGCACAATTGAGATGTTTAATGATGATTGAAATCTTAGCTGTTGATTCTTCTGTGTTTAAAGAGATTCAACTGAAGGAAACATTTTTTTCAATGTTTGTATGGCATTAGTCAATTGAAAAGCAGTCTTGATGGAGATGAAGGTTTAAATGGTCAAAAGACGGCGACAATTAACCAGTTTGATGATCAATTACCATGATAGATGATTTAATGAAGGAAACATTGAATTAGCCAAAGAGATTAAATGTTGCTTGTTGACTTTCAAAATTATCAGATGGATGGATGTTGAATTAAATGTTAATCTACTCTCTGATTTCTTATATAACTGAAACGTTGACAAGTCTATTTACTATTTAGGCTAATTGTTTAAAATGTAAAAGTAAACCAGATTCATTTACTAAATATAAACAAGGAAACGAAACGTTGACCTTTACCAGTGATTTTGAGTAACAGGTAAACTTAATTGTCTTTAGTGAATGCTGAAATACACAGAATCATCATGAAGTAACCTAAAGAGGTAATGGGGATAGAAAGAGGGAGAGAGAGAGGAAAAAAGAAGTGAAAACATTGTAATACAGAACAAAATAATGGGTTAACAAATATATTCTAATGATGTTGATGATTGAGATGATGATCGAAATGGTGTCTGCCTTCAATCAAGCCTTCCAATTGACTGTATAATCAAACCTTCAGCTGTTTGAGTTTCTCTCCACCCGAGAATAATATTTAACCAAAACCAACCAGGTAAATAATTTTTCAACAAAAACACCAATAATTGACCTTCCAACCGTCCAATCGCCTTTTTTTGCTGGTTAAAAAAGTAATCAGTAAACAGGAGAGTATTGTGTTTCAAGTGAAGCGTTTGATTGTTGAAGAAGAGCCAAACATTGCACAAAACAATACTACTTTTCCATTTCCAATGAGCTGGATTTAAACCTGAATTAAAAATAAAATGTAAACAATTAAAAACAGCAATTGTAAAATTTCAAGTCTGTGATCTTACCAAATCTAGCAAAAAAAGGTTTATCCAATATTGATTCACATTTGGTTCACTCCAAAGTTTGCTTTAAGTGTATTCGGTGGTTGAATTGGTCCGAAAAAATAGCTGCTATCCTTACAGCAAAGGGCTAATAATATTTACTGAATCACAACAATTTAGAAATGATGAAGCAGAAAAAAAGAAAGGTGTTAATATATTGATCTGTAGATTGATAAGAGGTAATAATATCAGGGCGAGGGTCAAGTGTTTGGTGTTGGTTGTTGATAAGGTCAGATCTTTGATTTGAAAACTTACCCAATAATTTGGCCTTCAGTCAAATTATGACTGATTTTGATGAAAGAGAGTTAAACATTTAAGCATTAACGGTATGTTGATTAAAAGTAATAAGGTTGATTATTGAGAGTAAAAGTAATTCAAATTGTTTCACTTTGATTTGGTGGTGAAAAAATTTGGAAAACAGGAGATGAAATGCCATTCCTTTACAATGGGTTACATTGAAAAAGCTGGTGAGAAGATGTCAGCTTTCGAATAAGCTGATGGGTGAAAAGTAACCAAAATGGATGCCCGTATACTCTTTTATCTGTTAATTAACATCATTAATCTGTAAACAATAGTTCAATAGTTTCAAAAGTATTAAATTGAATGAAATAAAAACAATTGAAATTGTAGTGCAAAAGGCCGTAAAGAAAAGCGTTTTCAATACTTACCACAAGAAATCAGGGAAAACAATCAGCACATTCGTAATTTAATCGACTGGAGACAATTTATGATGAAAAGCATTTCTAATCAAATGATACAGTAAAATTAAAGGATTTAATCAGCTAATCACTGTTTAAAAAACAAAACAATTTAATCCAAGTAAGAAACAGATGAAACCAGTAACTTTTCATGATTCATTACTTAGAGAGACAAGAGTAATCCAAACTGCAACTGAGCATTTAACAATCTTTAATCGTAAATATTTTATTAGCTTGAGAAATAACTAATGAAATTTATTTGATTTCAAATTAATAGAGATGATTAAATCAAATTGAATTCATTTGTAAGTATGCGAGAATACAGAGCTTCGTAATCCTTTTAATGAAGATCTAGTAAATGTATCTGATCCCATAAAATCCAATCTAACCTAATCCCTTATTCAAATCGTATTAGCCAATGAAACAAAAGCATTTTCACAGATAAACCAATTTGAAATTGTTGCATGAATCATAAACACATGTTAATGTCAAGTTTTATATTTTATTGTGTTTTGAGGCAGATAAATCTAATTGTTTCAAGTTTTAATTAATTATTTTATTGTGTAAAAAAGAGGTTGATAAAATTGAGGAAATTGAGGAACATTTTCCCCTATTTTTTGCTGGTCTCAAATGCTTTTATTGTCTTTACCGTGTTAAATGTAGGTTTGTTCAAGACTTTTTTTGTGACTTTGACCAACATTTTAATTACAATTTATATTCTAATTTTTTTCTCCATCAAAACAGATAGCCTCTGGATACTTGAAATGAAGGTTATTTAAGGAAGCCAACGCAAGTTAACCTGAGTTATGATTTTGAACCGCCAAGTATCATCATCAAGATCGTCATCGTCATTAAAAGAAACATTGAAAAGTTAAATATTAGTTTCACCATCACCAACATTATCATCATCATTCTCACCATCAACATAATCAGAGTCACCACCAACACCATAAAGACCGTATAAAACAAGTGAGAAGAGTCAACTTTAATTAACAATCTGTCTCACCTTATTATTGTCCAAATGATAATTAACCTTGACAAATCGACCATCAAAATGTTTTACAATCATTAATCGTGACTTATCGACAGTTAATTTACTTTCTCCAATTGTTATTGTTATCCTGACTATTCCTCCTTGGTTGCTACAAATTAATGGATCTGAGTGTGTGAGTGTATGCAAGTGTATTACACTACAAAGCAATCAACAATCATCAGCAATTTAACAGTGTTTACTCCCAATAACCATTTAACCTAACGTTGACTTTGAATGAGCACCTACATAATTTGCTAAAAGATCAAACAAAAAGTGATGACAATCACAATAATTTCTCTCTGTTATGTTTTTTTATTATAATAATCATCGTCATTTATGACTATTGTGATTGCTACTTTTTGTTATACTTATCCTTAATTTATGTTTTACCTTGCCTTTAAGGTAATACCTTCAAACCTTAATGCTACCAACAAGATCGAAACATTGTCTACTGTTGATACATGCTTTATCACAAGTTTCCTAACAATCAGCTAACATTTTGTTGGAATTATCTTGATGTCAACTCTAAATACTAATCTAGTGCATTAATTTCTAAACTCAAATTATTTCTCACCTTATCCAGAACTATTTCCAATGAATATCGTTATTATCTTACCTTTTCCTTCTCAAATACTTTTCTAACCTTTTCTTTAATTTAATCTCATTTTTTGAACATTATACTCTTATTTTTTTCTTAATTTACCTTTTAATTCTCTTCCTCTTCCTTTGATAGTTCAGTTATCTTCATCATCTACACCATCATCAACATGATCAACATTTTCCCTCCTCTCTAGTTTATTAATCTCACTTGTAATGCTGTTTAATATTCTCATCTCTTCTTAAATTGAAAATACAGGTTTAACAGTTAGACATGGTTACTTTTTAATTTACTCAAATTACTTGAACACCTTAAGAATCATCCTGAAAATTTGACCCCTAACCTTGTATGAAAAGGAAAGAAAAATTGCTAATTTTAATATCAAAAACCATTGATAATGAATACTAAGTAAGTAACTTAAAATTAACTTTATCCTGTGTTACATTAAACTTCCTTTTTTCCCTTGCATGATAATTATACAATCCTAATTAACATACTTTGCTCATTTTGTAGATAAAAACGGACTCGGTTTCAAGTGGCAAAATTGTGAGACTATTCAAGTTTACCTGATGTGACAACTCGTAAAAAAAAATATTTCAAATCAGTAAGTAAATTGCAATGAAATTGATTGTCCATACTTGTTACTAATCCTTTCATTTTTCTTGTACTTCTTGTTTTAGCTTCACTATTGGATCAACAATTGAATCAAGGAAATCTGAGGACTTAATCAAGAATGATAGTTTGGCTTTTCAAAGACTGACCTCCATTCACAAATAAATATTGATGAATATTTTTGATAGATCTTCATCATCTTTATCGCCTTCAACACCACCATTTTCATCCTTGCAATAGCTTCCTTAGAAGAGAGAAGGTAAAGTTAGCTGTGGTAAAAAATAACGAGTTTCCTGGTTATCTTCAAGTTAACTACAACAGTTACCTTTTACCTTTTCTCCATCATCTTAACATCTTACAATCTTCAATTTCATCCATCTTCTCTTTTGTCTCATCATCCTCGGTCTAAATCATTTTAGAAACACCCAATTTCAATCTAATTTACCATTATCTTTAATTCTTAGGGTCAACATTTCAACCAGCCATATTAACCTTTTCCGTCTAAGTCTTCATTTCTTGTAATGTCTTTCTCTCGCTCTCTTCAAATTACCTCTTTTATTTCAATTGAAGATAGTTTCAAACCCTTATTTTTTCACCTAACAATATAAATTAAACCAACACACTACACTTGGAATGATATTAGCTATTGTTTAACAACGGAAATCATTTTCCATCTTACAATTAATCATATTGAAGAGAGCTTTTGTAGCAATCAATTTTTTTTATTCACCTTAACAATCTGGCCCATAATTAAAAGGTTTATTTGAAATATATGAATAATAAATGTTGAAACCAAATTGATAACTTCGCTATTATATTGGTGTCAACATGTAATCATTTTTCTTGAATATGTTCTGCTAGACTTTGGTTTGATGGGCAAATCTGACAATTTAACCATCTCAAGTTAAACCTTAAAAAGTCATATTAATGATGATTTATTGCCCATTTTATAATCTTTTCATCTAATCAGCTTAATTTGTACACAATTTAATTTACTTTCATTTCTTTAACAGGATTACAATAAGACATGTTTTTTTATCACCTGAACTTGGAATCACAAATTGGACGGTTTTGCTTGTTATTAGTACCGTAAATCGGATTCCATTTTGTACAAGAAGCAAATGCAAAATATCAGAAGTAAACTAAATTTTATTTAATTCCTTCCACATTGTTTTACTAAGAGTTTAACTAATCCTTTGTTTTTCCTTTGCTTTTCTTCATGCCTTTAGATAATCCAGAGTTGATCATTTAATTCAATACCTGCCTCAATTGATTGTATTATAAATCATCAATCATGGACCCGATTTTCTCATCGAAACCCAATTCAATTGAAGGGGTAAATCAATTGTTGTTTTTCATAAACGTGTTTTAATTAGAATGGCACTGTTGATTCTGTTTAGATGGTGAAAACCGAGCAGTTAATTAAATTCTTCAACAATAAAAAAACCAACAACAATAATGATAATGGTGATGATAATGATAACCTCGCCTCGGAACGGATGTGATTCATTAAGATTATTCCTGATAGATGGTGATTCCGAATTTATGAATTCACCTAATCAACATCATAATCATTCTAATTTTTCGCTGTTGACCAACCTTTTCGAGATATGAAATTTATCATTATAATGGTGAACAGTGGAGGTGGAGATGAGGAGCAAAATGATGATAAGGATGGTGATGCTGATGGTGAGGATGAGAGAGTGAATTACAGAAAAAAATCAAGATAAAAAGGAAGTAAATATAAAATAATATCAACTTCCTTTGCCTAACTTTACTTGATCATTTGAAAAAATGGTGAAATTGGATGAAGTTTCCGTTGATTTCGCATTCTTATACCAAATCAACATTTAAATTTTCCCTTCTTTATAATTCATATTAATTTATAATCGTAATAATCATCATCATCGTCTCAAATAATAGCAATGCAAAGTTATCAAGAAAAGGGTTCAATAATTTGACCTTATTTTTTCTCTTCTTTTAGGGACTCTTCATATTCGCATTGTTCCTTTCCAATGCTTCTGTTGAATTATTTTCACAATACAGATGATTGAAAATGATAGGATTCAGCTGATGGCAACGATGAAATGAAACAGATGATGATGACCTTGAGAAAGACACAGTTTCATCTTATTTCCTGATAAGACGTTACAGAAATGATATCAACAAGAAAACACTGAAGAGTGAGAGATTCAGTTTTTTTATATTGGAATCAATGATGGCTATTTTTTTCATCCATCTTCACACAACAGCTTCTCCAATCGGTCATCTCATTGATAATGAAGATGATGATAAAGGGCGTAAAATTGTGCTAGAATGATGAGAGGAAGGAAGAGGTTAAAGGAATATTTCTCAAGATGTTTCTTTTTCTTCTTTGTTTTATTGCTTCTCTTTCCTCCTCTCATCTTGTTACCACAATGAGGTTTCCAGTATAATCTGACCAACAAATAATGATAATGAGTATGAAGGATCATCTCATAAAAAATGATAATCATAGTAAAAATAGACAATGAAATAATTTAGCAAAAAAATAATTCGGTCAACGGGTAAAAGTAGAGATGATCTTTGAATGAAATTAGGCACTTTTGTATTTATCAATACACAAGAATGAGATTGGGTTGGTTTCCCCCCTTCCCATTATATATGTAGCTTTTCCTTCATCATCATAATCATCATTATCATCTTAATCTTGATTATCTTTCGGTCATGTAAATTCATCTACTCTTCATGAAGTTGCGTTAACTTGGGAAAAACTGGTCAACATGTAAAAGTCCAATATGAATAGTAATGCACTGAACTCGCTTCAGCTTTGTTTTTCATATAACATGATGAAGATAATGATGATGACCCAGCTCTTGTTATCTTTTGTTTGTTAGTTGATCATTTATGTAGTCTGATTATGGTGGTTGAATCAAGCATAAATCAAATGTTCACAACTCATCAGCAAAATAAAAGTGAATACACTTTTTATGTTGACTCGCAAAATCTTACTTTAATTTTTTTCTCTAACTTTCACAATCGCTAGACGATATCTTTAATCTTTGAGTAAAATATTGATAACCTTAATTAGTCGACTATTTACTCGGTTATTTGACTTTTTTTCAGTTCCAAATCATTGATCTGGTTAGTTGCTGGCGCTGTTTGACCATATGAACGATTTCAAGATGTGAAACAGAAAAGGTTGAATTAGATTGTTTTTATCTTGCATTTAACATTTACTGTCTCACTAGACAATGTAATCAACAATTAATTGGTTAAAATGTTTTATTATTTACAGTGTGATTTGGGACAGTATCAAGTAAAAATCACGGGCTAAATGATGAGAACAGGTTGAAGATGTTTTTTTACTCGTCTAAGCTCATTTTGTTGATAAATTTTTAATCATTTTCTCATCATTTCTCTTCGCTCTCTTTATCAATCACCAGCCATCATTTATTTCCTCATCAGACACCGTAAACAATTGGAATGTTAAATTGTAATAAAACAGCGAAAAAATATATTTCCAGCATTAAACAAAGATGCTATCCTTAGCTTCCGAACTTGCAAATAGTAAACAATTTTATTTTGTCAACAGAATGACAAAACTGGTTAAAACGGTTGATGTTTGATGGTGAATCTTAATCCAAAAGTTAAGTCCTTACTCAGTAATTTCATGTAACAATTCATCTGGATGAATAGATAGTTGAATAAAGCATTGATTGTATTGAATAATTTTGTACTGTTTTGTGTTTTCCAGCTCATCTACAAGGTTAAGAATTGTAAGTTGATTTCAATCCCAATGTTATACCAATTTTGGTTAAACATCAACATCTTTATAACCTTACCTTTCAAGGTTAATCCATATAAGGTTTTATATGATGATCTTCATCTTTATCAGCACCACCATCATGATTATTACAATTAACATAATCAACTAATTATACTACCAGAAAAGAGAAAATAAAATGGCAGAAAACTGGTTAAATGTATTAAATAGAAAAGTTGACGACAAATTGTTTAACCTTTAAGCCATAAATCAGCAATTGAAAACATGAAACCAATTACTTGACACTATAGTGATAATTAAAGTGGCAATCGACAGAATTACTGGAAATTAGCTTTGAAGTTGATTAAAATTGGTTATTTCAATGTCCATAATTACAGACTCTGGTTTTTTTTCTGGTTCCTTACTTGAAATCTTGCTGACAAAAACTGCTCATTTGAATCGAGTTGATGGTTAACCTGATTTCTGGGAATTGGTTAAAAGGGTCGTGATTAGGTTAAAGATGGACAATTTTTAATCTTGATTAAATTGTGATGAGTTGGGCTATAAGTGGAGTTTATTAATTTTCCATTAATTTACCAACCATTTTGTTTTACTTTGAAACTTGTCGCTACAATTACCTTTGAGAAATTAAATGTAATCCATTATTTAAACTCTAATGGTGACCTTAACTGACCATGACTTGATCACATTGACCCAGGTCAGTGATTATTTAAATAGGCTGTGAATAAGGTAACCCTTTAGAAATCTAAAGAGCTTCAAATAATTCATCAAGGTTAACCAATTGTAGTCAAATTGTGTCTTCAATTTCAAGTCTTTTAGTGAAAATTTGTCAACTCAAAGGATTAAGAGTTCATGTTAACCTTCATAAATTGTTCACCTTGATTTATTAACCAGTTGACAGTGATTAATCATCAGATAGACTGTTATTTGTCACCTAAAAAGTCAAGCTGTTAAAAACGATTGTTTCAGCTTTTCTGACCAAAGGGTTAGTAAAATTGAATTTGGTTAATCATTTACATTGAGTGGAGTCGTTTAACAATTTTTAATTGATTTCAAAGGCTGGAATGTGAACTGTTGGTGTCAGAGTGTCAATTTGAACTCAATTTTCGGCTGGAAATGAACTATTTTCGGATTAAATTTGATTTCACTTGAAATTGGGTTCACCTTTGGTTTTCAAATGATGAGTTTGGCTTATGTTTTCACTGGAATTGTTGCTTTAATTTAATCATTTCCTTGTAACCCTAAAAGGTAATTTTTATTACCAGGAATCCTTCTTTTGATCATTTTTCGTACTCATTCTGCTTCTTTATGGACCATCATTTTGTATATAAACTTGTTGATTGATTATTCAAATCATTGTGATTACAAAGCAATTACAAAGCGATTACAAAGCTTTTTTCAAATTGTGATTTTAATTTTGTGAATTTATTAAATTCCAGCTTCATTAAGTTTGAAAATGTCTGATCAAGAAGTGAATGTTGCAACCTCCACCTCAACCTCAAATGTTGAAGGTTTAGCTTTTGATGATGCTGATATTAACGATTTGGTTAATCATCTTGATGATTTGCTTACTCAGGTTAACGAGATTGATCAATTGTATGGTGAAGAGACTCTCATTTATGGAGCTGCCGATCGGGTTAAACAGATGCGTGAAAAGGCTGGTGGCATGTGGACCAATGTCAAGTCTTCATTGGGAACCTTCTTCAAGAAGTTAACCACTCGAACTAATGGTAAACTTCCCGATTGGGTTTACAGTGCTTCGGAAGGTGTTTTACAATCAATGATCAACTACATTGAGGAGCGATTAGCTGAAGATGGTGATACCAATAAGGTTACAATCGAAATGCTTCGACAAGGAATCAATGCTCTTCGAAACCGAATCATTGATGCATCCAAAGGTTTACCCGAGCCAGAAAAGCCAGAAAATCCCGAAAAGCCAGAAAAGCTTGAAAAGAAACGACCAGAATCTCCTCAATCAGATAATTAATTTCAATCAATGAAAACAAACCAGTGAATTGAAGAGTTGAATTGAATTTTTAAAAATCTAACACAGAATAGACAATATTTCCACAAAATCAATGTAACCGAATGAATTTTGAATGAAAATAAATAAAAAATAGCATTTATATAAATTAATTGTCAAATGCATTGTTAACTCCATCAGCATGTTTTGAAATGAGACTCTGCTAGTGAACCTCGTTCAAATGTTTGTTTAACTCTTGGGTCTTAACTCATTTTCAATGCTTCCATCGCTTCTTTTATTTGCAAAATGAATTTTTCAAAACAATATAACTGTTGGTATTTAATTTGCCTAAGATCAACTTCAATCACTAGAGTAATCACCAATGTAGCCACAATTTATTTCCTGCTACAATACAAATCCGTTTTGTTAACACAGAGATTTTGAATCAGTGAGTTTACCACTAAAAATTGTAACTCAAAGTGCAACTGCCATACAATATTGGTGCTGGTGAACTTACAAAAAGCAACTAAAATCTGGTGCATCAGTACAATCGGATATTTTTATAGTTAAATCAACTTACAATCAACAAATTATTCACCAAGTAATTGATACACTTGTTTAAATCTTTTCAGTATTGGTTGTTTCAATAATTCAAGGATACTTTATTAACAGCCATTCCAGTTCAGTTTATCAGTCAATTAAGCATCAGTCAAAATTGAAAATGTTTAAAATCAATGCTAATCATCAAACCTATCAACTCAAACTAATTAACAGTTTGTTTACCTGTAAATAATTTGGCTTTTGTTTCAATAATGCAAAATAAACCAATGATTTTTATCAAAACTTGACTTAACCTATTCAATAAGGTGAACCCTTGCAAAACTGTTTTGTAGTTACATTTAGTTTACTGGAAATATTGTTTACCTTGTTTTTCCTTCACAATTATACTGTTAACTGATTAACTGAGTTAATAAATTGTAACAGCTAATCTGATTTAAGGTGAACTCAAATTAAGTGTTAACTGCAACAAAAGCCATACTAATCAGTTTAGTTATGCCCTTGATTGTCTTGAACACAGTTTATCATTTCTTGTATTCATCTAACCTCATAAAGGAATCAGCACAAAGCTCATTTAAACATGGGAAACAATACAGCAAGTTTAATGATAAACACACTTATTAAATAATATCAAACTGATCAAAAAACGTATTCAATAAAGTGATAGGCAACAGAAAAAATAATCAAAATTTTTCATCTTGATTTACTGAATGAAGGAAACGATTAACTTATACAAAACCTAAAACAATGTATAAGCGTTTTTTATTTCACTATTAAACTAGTTTATTAAGAAAATATTTGTTTCAATTACAAATCATTTGCTAATAATCAACTAAACTATCAATTGTTATCGCAATCATTAAAAGAGCTGACATTAAATTGAAAAATGATAAAAAAAAAGAGAGACTTTTATTATAAAAATTGTATCAAAATCTGGTGATTGTGAAGTTTCAATTAAATAGAGCATAAATTGTGAATCTTGATCAATAATCATGGGAAAATGTTTCAACATGAGAAATGAAAATTAATTGATTTACAATAATATCATTAAAGGATGAAAGCAAAGTTTATTAAACTCGAGTTAAATCAACAATTAAACCAAATCTAGATTAGCATTACTTGTAAATTTAATGTTAACTTTTTTATTTTTGCACTTCAATCTAAATGCGAAATTTGTAAATTGTTTTCTTTTAATGATGATTAAAGCAATTAAAATAGCGATTTTGTTTTACAATATTATATTACAATAGATCGTTTATAAGCATAATCTGCTATTAATGAATTTGATTTAAATGAGTTAAATTAAATGTAAATTGGGTTCATGCTTTTGGGTTGTTCATTGGATTAACTGGATTTTTTTTAATTGATTGGTTAAAATTGATTTAAATTAGTTGAGCTTAATGAATGAATGAAAAGGATTGACATTCTGATTGATCAATGGTTTGTTGCTGTTTGTTTGATAATTTAAGTTGATTAAAGGGAAAAGCGTTCATAGATGAATGTTTAATTCAATAATTAAACGCCTTGAACTAACATGCGTTAATTTTGTATTCAAAGTGAATTTAAAGTGATTAGTTAATTTATACATCAAATAAGGACTAATGTAATTGGTAAAGATAATGTAACAAAGAAATGAAATTGATGCAATTTGATATAATTTGATCAGATTATTACAATTTCATGTTAATTAGATTTGAAATGGCAAGTTAAGATAAATTATGTTAGTGGTGGAAATTAAATCTCAGATAATTAGTCTTTTTGCTCAACAAAAGTCATTGCTCTTGCGATTGAGATGAGCTTGGAGCGCAATTAATGAAAATTTGAGCTTTTTTTCATCTGTTCAAACCTAAAAGGCACAAATCAATCACAGTGTTGCCTTTAAGTACAAATGTTGATTTGATCCTAACAGACACTTTAAAATTGAAATATATTAACAGGTAGTCTTGATTGACGAGCTGATTGTGAGTTTCATTCACTATATTGTAGACATGAAAATGTTTATTGATCACAATGATTGTTGCTCTGTTGAACTAAATTGGTCCTAAGCTGAAAGCTTAAACTGTGACCAAGACTGAGACAAGGTAATTGAAAATCTTTGCTTATTTTGTATTATTCAAGAAATGACATGTATTAACAGTGTATCAACCTTAATGATAGTTGATTTCATTCTTATTAACGTCTCATTTTCAGTTTTTACGAGCATTAAAACTTTTGCTGATCTTTAGTTGCTGACATTAGGTTATTGTTCAGATGCTAAAATTGATCAAATCTAGTTGTTTTGATCGTTAAGGTGAATTGCTAATGGTTGAAAAGTTTTAAAGTGTGAATCTGTTAAGCCATATTACAATGGTTTGACAGTGAAATTAACCGCTTACCGATCAAATCAAAATTAAAATGACTTTAACATTTTTAGGTTTTAGCCATTTGTTGTCAAATAATGCAAATAGCTAAATGATGTCAATTGATTATGAGAGTTAAAAGCTGAAATTATTAAGCTATTGATCAAGCAGCAAATGCCTGTTTGAGCTTAATCAAGCTAAAAATTTAGCTAAACTCATACATGGGAAATGATTTTTCACACGAAGGCCATGTTTCCGGTAACCAAAGAGTGGTATAATAGGAAGAAGGAGGTTTTCCCTGTTCATATGAAAATGACGAGTGAACATATTTAGCTTGAAATTAAACTCATTGAAAGTCTAGTACAGTTTTCATCCATCATGGCTATTTGTTGATGAGTGTGAAAACCATTTAATTTAATGCAAACCTTGTGCAACATTATTCATTGATCTGATTTAATGATGATTCTAGCATAATTATAAGATGTTTAATTGTCTTGAGGTTAAGCTCAATTGTGAAAAGCTTTTGTGTAAACTTTTAATATCTAAGGCCTAAGAAAGGAAAGGAAAAACAAAATTAAGTTAAACAATAAGTGTTTTGATAATTTGGTTTAAATGGTAAGACAAAAGGTTGATTGGTATTACTGATGGTTAAATGTTTTGAAAACAAGGAAAATGATGATAAATGACAGTCAAATTTTCAACAGCTTTAAACTGTTGGCCATTAAGTTTGTTGAAACATTAACCTTTAGAACAACAATTAAAAGGTTCAAGTTAGAAGAATTGAAGGCAAAAATGAACAAAAGATGGATGCTTTTTAATTGTTGGAGAGGATAAGAAATGATGATAAGAGAGGAAATAACAATTAGCTAATTGCGGTCAAGTGAAATTATTTCAACCCATAATCATGGAATTTACTTTGTCATTTTAATCAGATGATAACTCGCCATTCCTGCTCATTGTTCAACAAATTCAGGTTTCAATCGTTTAGAAGATTTAAATCAAAGGTTTGTGATTAAAGGTTGATTATCAATGTTTGCTAATCAATCAAATGAGTAGTTGCTGCATGATCGGTGAATGATCAAGATTAGTGATTATGTTCAACTTTAAGAGAGAAATGATTGTTATTGGGTTATACAGTTTGAGGTGAAACCAATAAGATTTTAACAATTCATTGATTATGGATTGAGAAAAATATCTAATGTTTATTATTGTTTCAAATGATACAAATTTGAGTTCAAATCAATACAAATTACTTATTAAGCGATGAATATTAGGGAAAAAATATTCAACGGCAATATGTAAATTGAATTATTTTTGGGAATATCTATCGGATGGATAACATAGTAAAGATTTAAATCATAAAGACTAATGAGATTGATGAAATTTGGTAGATTAAATTGTGATCTTTTGAAATATTTTAAGACCAATGGTGATGGAAGGGTCGGGTTCTTGAATTAAGAATTTTTAAAATCACTGGTTAAAATGTTTATCCTTTTCTTTATAATTGGATTCAGTGTAGTTTGATGATAAAGATGATCATATTTATGTTGAAATGAATTGAATGTAACACTTTCTATACAGCTAATGCAGCAAAATTTTGACAGTCAACTACATCATCGTCATTGAGTAAATCAAAATCGTCAACGCTTGTATTGCTTGGTTTAAACTCATCATCATTGTAAAGTGACTTTTCTCCTCCATCGTGTTTTAACCAATGCCAGATAGTCATTGAATGGAGTAAAATATTATTAAGACAATCGTTCAGATGAAGTGTGTTGAAGTGCTGGAATGATTAACATTTAGTTTTGAAAGTAGGAATGTTGTTTGTCAATTTGTCAACCAACCAAAACCAACAATCAGTCAATAATAACGGTAATACCATCAAGTAACCCCCAAACAAACAGTTAATGTAAATATAAATGGTCCAATGTAGTTGAGTGAAGACGTGTAAGCAATGGTGGCAATGAAAACAGGAAATAAGATGAAAAAATTTGAATTAGTTGAGGTGATATTAAATAACATGCTTTAAGGTATGAAAGGTATCAAGGTTCATTTGACACTACAAAATATTAGAAATGAAATATTTTAGGAAAGTGAATATCATAAGCTAAATTAATATGAGTTAGTATTACTTTTTAGGAGATTGAAAATAGATTATTTGGCAATTCTGAGGAATGTTTATCATTTTATCAAAGGTAAATTAAATATTTCATGCTAAGTATCTTACCTTAAGGATAGCACATGAATCGTATTTACGAGATAAAATAATGTCTCTTTCCCTTCTGATGATGGCCAAAGAAATGCAAAGACAGAAGAGTTCAATATTCTCCAATGTTTCTAATTTTCCTGTTTTATTTACTGATGAGTTGGATCCATCAGCTAAATGATCAAATTCATATGCTTTAAGCTCATCTGAAGAGTCCAAAGGTCTGCTTTCAGTAGCTTCTTTACCAATAGGAACGGGTGACTTTTTGATTTCATCACTTGAACCTTTAGAACTTACTGAGTTAAATAAAAATTCATTGTCTGGCATGGGATTTAAATACATTTCTCGGACTGGTGGTGACAATACGGTTGACATTAAGGATGGTCTTGAAGGTGATCTAGGTGAACTTGCACAGACAGGCCGTGGTTTTGGAGGAGTTTTTAGTTTGAGTCGAGTTGTTTTAATGGGTATCGCATTAGGCGGCGTTTGTACAGGTGATTTGGGTGAATTTTCCGGTGAATGTACTTCAATAACATCATCTTCATCGACTGTTTTAAGTTCACAAATACGTTGTGGCCCACTTTTAGGCACAATGGGAAAGGTATGATCAATTGGCGTCGGTATCAATATTGGATATCCAGATTCAGAGGGAGTCGATGCATCGTGTAGTTCAATAATACCATTGGATGAGTTATCTGAGCCATCGGCGGCTTCATGAGACGAATATTGACGTTTTACAGCACCTATTTGATTAAGTATTAGTGAAAGACTCTGGTCAAGAAACATTTCTTGCTTATCTTCATCATCTAAAGAGGCTAAACTGTGAATGGACCAAATTGTTTCCCAGACAATAAGACAATCATAGTAATCGTCAGTTTTACGTTTCATAAATTCCCTTTTAAAAAGACAAATAATCCAACGGAAGGCGAAATAACAATTTGCAGATTCATTGCTACCTGATTAAATAAAGAGAAAACGTTTGGTAATCAAATACAGAGCATCTTGTGAAAAACATAGATGGTTGAAAATTGAATAGTTACATAGATGTTGTGCAAAAACGGGATCAGTGATCTGAACCAATTTAATTAGTGCTTTCAACTGGTTCTTGATTGCTAATTGGGACATCTCAAAGTTTCGTTTCTGTAAATTAAAAACAAAAATTAGATTTATCATGATGTAATATGATTTTCATCAAATAATCAACTTACAAAAAGTTTCATCACTTGAACGAAACACCAAAATGCTTTGGGTATATCACCATCCCAAACATAAAGCAAAGGAGCAGCTAAATCGGTCATACCTGTTAGAGATTAATTGAGAATTGATTAGTAAATTTAGAGAATACAATTTGAAAAACAACTGGATAACCAACTTCAAATCGTTTACGGTATAAATGAAAAAATGTCCACACAATAAGAGAAAAAAATTAATAACTTGTCAGTTGTATCATAAGTTGACAAAAAATGCCATTAATTATCAAACTGTCATTAAATATGGTTTAGTTGTTTAATTGTAATTAATGTCAATTTATTTTGGGCCAGTTATTTAAAAGCCAATCTGATTTTGTTGATATTGACAAAAGATTTTGTAATATGATGTAAAAAGTGTGAGACGAAGTTGATTTGAGTTTTTTTAATTGTTTCCCAATTGGTTGAGAAATGGATTGAAACAATTGAAAATTACAATCAATCACTGATAGTTAACGGATGAAGGATGAAATAAACCATATTTAATGAGTCATAAATTTAAATTAAACTGTTATTAATCAAGCTTGGCGGTTGTTTTTCATTATCAGAAGGAACAATTGAAATTTATATTTAGATGGTGACATACCTTGAACATAACCAGTATCAAAATCATACATAATATAAGTCATAAGAAGTTGACGAAGCTTCTCAACGTTTCCAGGGTTGGACTCAGAATAAAAGGAGTGGGTTCGATCACAACGAACAACATCTCTGTCTGTAATTGAAGATTGATTAAAAAAAGAAGATTGAAAATATATTTTAACAATTCAAACAATGGAACTCAGTTGGAAATATTAAACCAATAACAATAATGATGAACAAGAAAAAAGGCTAAGATCAACGGCTAAGGTTCGAATAATGGTGTTCAATGGTCTTAAATAATCAACTATTAGTATTACGTAAAATTGGTAACAATTGAACAGCCATAGTAGGGGGTAAGCATTGTTCAGTAATACAGACACATATGATCTAGGTCTGATCAGAATAATGGTAATGATGCAAATCAAATGACTGATAACCCCAATTTATGCTTTTGTGTTAACATGCTGTTAGCTGAAGATTATGATTGTTTGCATGTTATTTGTTGTAGGCCAATGTTTTTCTGAATTAATATATTAGTCCATCTAAAAATATCAATAAATAGCCTTTGTGTAACAATCAATAAGTAACATTAATAATTTTCATTCAACTCACCAATTAATGACTTTCGTTCCCTGTAGGCAGTAAATCTTGCTTCTTGATCTGGTAAAATTGTTTTCCATTGGTTGGAATAGTAAGTGTAGACTAAGTTTAAATCTTTCCAATCAAGACTATATTTTTCGGTGATGCAAAGAATAGTTGGCCATAATTTACGCCTCAGTTTATTGTTCTGGATACCCTGGAATTTAAATAATTAAAAAAAGATCAAATTAATTTATGAAATAGATGTGAAAAAAGATCAAAAGGGGTGGTTAGATCAACTGAACGCATCAACCATTTGATCAATTAAAAGCTCTAGAGGAAACTTACCCCTTGAAAGATACGCTCAAGAAGTACTCTTCGAGGTGCGTTTGCATATTTTTGATTATATTCATCTAAAGTCAAAGGTGGAGCTCGTTGCTGAGGAACGGAACAATCAATAGGTGGTAATGCTGGTGGTGGGTGGTTCATGGGTGCCGGATTGGACATTTGATGATGACCATAGGTAGCACCTTCCTCCCTTTGCCTGACATATCCCAAGGGGTCTCTTAAAGTGTTCCGTATATCGGCTATTGTAGGTCCTTCGTATTCTTCGTATGGATTAAGAACATAATTGGTAACTTTAGAGAATTGAGTCAAAGCTGTTGTCCAAGGTTCACGAAGAATCCTACTGGCAATATGAGTTCGTCTCGGAGGTGGATTATAATGGTCACTGGGTCGTTGAAGATTTCGTCTAGCTAGATTACAAAACTCGACTTGTGGGTCGTCATTCTCCTCTTCTCTCATTAGATGACTCGTAGATTCATAGGGTTGATTTTGGGATGGCTCTGTATCTTGAGTCTCTGGTGGAGATGACATAACAGTATTTACAGTAAGTTAGATGTTAATATTACACAATAAAAAGACCTCAGAGGAAGTCAATAAATTCAGTTCAATTAAAAGAAATGAGATGATGAAATTCAACCCTATCAAATTGAGCTTTGGTATAAATACTTGAAGAAACTATTTTTCAATAAAAAAATAAAATTCAGATGTTTTGTTATTTATGTAATACGAGATCCGGATCCGGGTAAAGTAATCTAGAGATTCTCTGGTTACTTTTTTCACAGTTACTATTTAACTGCCATCTATTGTTGAAAATGGGTTCTTTGCTTGCCGACAAAATTTGTGCGGACAAATGCAGTTGCAATGTTTTTATTTGTCAAAATTACCTGGTTCTGATTAATGTTCCGATAAATTACCTTTCACTTTTATTGGAGTTACGCTTCGAAGTATCAACTACATCATTGGTGACCCCTTAGATTAAAAAAGTCTACTAGAAATTGTTGTAAGCTCATACAAAGTGTTTTCCCCCTTGAAGTGATGTGTTAAATAAAAAAAGTTAACTGTGAATGGTGAATTGTGCTTTTGATTGAAACTAAGTGTTCGACTTTCCCATACTAAGAGTGCAATATGTTAGCAATTGTTTCAATTATCTCTTCACCAAGAGGCGAAGATTAATGTATTAATCTTTGATTTTAACTCTTAAAAGGGCAATTGTGTTTGTCTATTTTCTACACTATTACTTTTTCGTAGTTTTTTTGCATTGTTTACTATTTCAGTTATGATGTAAATTATTGATGTAGAGAGATAAAACAAGTTTTGTTAATCAATTAACTACTGAAAATCACTTCTAAATTCCAAATTAGACTGAAGAATATTTTTTAAATTATTTTCTTTCGTAGTTTTTTCATTAATTTTGGATGGGGTCAGAAGGTTCGATTGATGATATTGATAGTTTAGTATCAGTAGAGATTATTCTTGCTGATCAATATGAAACTAAAGATATTCGTGAAGGTGATCCACAAGAGTTTTTCGTGAAATTTCAATTTATCTAAACTTTATTTATCTCTCATTACAGTCAATGTTTTGGTGGCGACTCTGAAAGATAAGAAAGCTATATCACCTGCCATCAGAAGTTTGGCGAAGTTATTTCCTATTTCCAAAGATTTGATCCACTTGAAGAGAGTTAAAATTGACAAAGAAGCCGATAAAATTGAAATAATCATTTGCAAAGTGGATGGAGTTGATATAGACCAAATCAAACTAAAATTATCTGATCTATTAGAATATTCAAGTGTGAAAATTGCCTCTGTTCCAAGTAACGCTCCTTTAAATCGTTGGCAGTTCGAGAAATCATCACGCCTTTGGCCAACAAATTTTTTCGAAAATAAAGAGTAAGAAGAACGCAATGTACTTCCGACACGATAAAACTAAACTTCTTTTACATATTCTAGGATAACTCATAGACTCGATGGAACTTGTCTGGACTCTACTGATCGACTTTTCATTTATCAAATAATGAAAGATTTGGTAAATAAGGCAAAGGAAAATGTTTACCGAACTTATGGAGCAATCGTAACATCAAATTTTCAAGTTTTGGTTATTTCTGGTGATAAAATTAATGAACATCCTTTACGACATTGTTCAATGAATTTGATTGATTTAATGGCTTCAACTCAAGGTGGTGGGGTTTGGTATAATCAAGGAAAACTTGATGAAATTTCATCACTGATAAGTACAGATTATGACCCTGATGCTTATTTATGTACTGGACATGACGTTTATTTAATCAAAGAACCTTGTATAATGTGTTCCATGGGCCTTCTCCATTCAAGAATAAAAAGAATCTTCTTTTTGGATCAATCTATAAATACATTGGATATGCCATTACAAAAAGGATGCCCGGACGATTTCGCTTTATCCAGAATGAAGCTACACACAAATTCTGATATAAACCATAGATTTGATGTTTGGCGAGTAAAATTAAAAAAATGATGAAAATAGACATTTCCAGTTTTGTTGTTTAAATCCAAGTGGATAATGTAATCGAGTTTTAATATTACTATCAATTATTATTTTGTGTGACTCTAAACATGATTACACTGATCAGAATCATCTATTATTAACATCACCTCTTCTTCTTCTAACTTCAGATCTTCGGTTAGAAGGGGAACGTACATCTATTTAAAATTATTCATGATTAATATCTACTGTTGAAGTACTGAGGCCTTACAAATTGATTTACCTGATTCTTGGTTACCCCTTCTTCGCCTACCACGACGATTGGCTCGTGCTTGATTGCGCTGTCGACGATTTCTTCTTCTACGACGAGTTTGTCTATTCACTCCTGAGCTAAAATAATTGTTCTCCGGTCGATTTTCTCTTGGTTGAAATATTTCCATTTGAAGTTGTCTACTGGGCTCTACGATTCCACTGTTTTGAGATCGAGGTGATGTATTGACTCCAACATCTCTGATATTTGATAAAACTATGTCTTCAGGCCATGTGATAAAATTGAATGAATCGTTGGTTATTGTTGAATCACTCGAGCTGACAGGACTAGAAATTGGTGATACTTTTTCTAATTTAATATTGGCCAATTGGCAATACCGGCGAATCAAATTATCAACCATCAATACTCGACTTCGATTGGAATAATTCACTCGACAAATAGGACATCGACCTGTCTCTCGTCTCCATTGGGCCAAACAATTGAAACAAAAGGTGTGCGAGCAATTAATATTTACTGCATTGTTAACCAACTGCTGACAAATGGCACATTTCAACTCACTCTCTATCAACTCACAAAGCTGCTCATACATTCCAGAATTTTGAGTAACACCTGAAACCCCACTAGATGCTGTACTACCGATCATAGTTGAAATCGATGACCCACCATTATCAGATTGATCAACTTTCGATGCTTTATCGTTCTTTTTAGATCCATTTTTACTCCCATTTTTTTCAATATTATTAGCACTCATTTAAACAAACGTAAATCTAAATCTAAAAACCAAACAATCAGAAGAATGAAGAAAAATTACAATAAAAAAGGACTATATTAACAACAATGTACCAATGACATCCACAATAAAAGGGATGACCAATCAAACAACTTTAAGGATTCTATAATAATGACTCAAGGATTTTACTCCCAAAGTGTCATCGTTGTGAATAATTGTTTCAATAATACAGCATATGTAGAGATCTATCTATGTATAAGCTAAATCAGTAAACAGACACGTTATTCAGAATCATTAAACAATTGACTTGTAACTAAATTCGAGACCAACAATTGAAATTTTCCGATTTAATGAGAGACTGAAAACTAAATTTGGATGTCTATTAAATATGGAAAATAGACGAGCGAATTTACCAGCATATTGAATTAAAATCTAAATAATACTAGGTTTCCATAGAAGCCGAAATAGCTCAGTTGGGAGAGCGTTAGACTGAAGATCTAAAGGTCCCTGGTTCAATCCCGGGTTTCGGCGGATTCACTTCCTTTTTTGTTCTGGAATCATTAATTAGGTCAACAACATACCCACTAATGATTTTTTAAGTTATTACTTGCACACAGCTCAGTAATACACATTGTTCCCAGTAGTTGCCATGCAAACAATGAACACTTGTGTTTTTTTGGTGTAGACAAATGAAGAAACCTGTTAATAAACCTGAGGATTCAATCCAATAAATAAGTAAACATTATTATCTTTGAATTGGTTTGAGGTTATCCTAATTAATTTAAAATGATCCAATCATGCCTTATCAATATTGAGAAAATGATTAACTTTAAATACAAATGTAGTTTAAACTCATCCATAGTTTTGTTTAATTACACAATTTGATACTCCAAAGTCGTCTGAGATCTTTACTCATAAGATTAGGATCCCAGGTCAGTCAGATAAAAATCAATATTTTTATCGTAGAACGATTTGATTCTATGATTCTATCATTCCCTCGAAAGCTTTTCATTCGCAAATTAAAAATGGCCTAGAAAAACTGTATTAAGAAATAATTTTTTTTATATGTTAGCATGATGAGGATGCAAAACAAAAAGGCTCATACAATGAGATACCATTGCTTATCGTAATGATGATCTCTCTTATCTCTATGACAATTTATCTCATCGTATGATAATAAATGGCCTTTTCGAACCTATTCATTAACGAATCAAAAAATGGCGATTTTAGTGTTAGCACAACTACAATGACACACTAATCATTGAAATCAGTCTGAGTGACCTAAGACCCTTGCCTTACTAGAAATTCCTTCATTTATCTCACTTTTCATAAGAAATTAATAATTGAAAATCATGTTTTCTTGGTTATCCTTTCAACAGTCGACTCGATAGTTGATAGTTTAGGGAGATTATAATCAAATTGGTGATGCCATCTAATGTGTTGAAGGGTAAAAGAGATTATTTTGCGAATGAAAAATTTGGCTCTCAAATGGTGTCAGTTCAATGTCTAAAATAAATTTTGTTACTTTTAAACTGAGAGACCTAATTTAATTTATTCTAAAAATATCACTAAGATTTTAATTCTTACAGTGTTTAAATATTTTTGGAAGGCTTGTGTTTTTTTACTTCTATTTTGTACATTCTCTTTTTTTACAGTCAACCGTGATAATTTAAGACACTTTGTTCGCTTACCTTGCACCCAAATGTTGGTTGCTTCAAAATATCTTTGGTTCCATCACAATCACCATCATAACCCATTGTACTGGTACAAGTCCAGAAGCCAGATGAGAATATCTTTCCACCATTTACTCCATCAACTATCTATGCTTCATCTATAACTGTGTCTTAATTTGGTGAGCTGCTCTATCACCATTGTTCATCATAGTTCATAAACACAGAACATAGTCAACAACTTTTTTACATTAGTAATTGAAGGTTGTATAAGTTCACCAATTAAAGATGGACCCAGAACAATTTCTTGATATTGCTAATGCAGTGATTAAGATAAAAGTGTTCCCATACTTTGAGATGGCCCATGCAGTGATTAGCTGTCTTTACATAAGGGAAGATCTAGGTTCAGGATCACATCCTTTCTCGCGAAAACACCCTTTCTCATGTTGGCTATCTTCTATGGTCAACATCTATGCCAGTGTTATTTTGGCCAACTTTCTTCTTGGTGAACCCATCATAGGTGCTTTTAAAAATCCGAATCAAATTATCTTATCCACTGTCGTCTGGTATCTGATATTTTACTCGCCCTTTGATTTTGCTTATAAAGCATGCAAATTTATTCCCGTTAAAGTTATTTTATCTGCTATGAAGGAGGTTATCCGATGTAAAAAGATTTATGATGGTGTTTCTCATGCTTCAAAAATATACCCAAACGGATTTATCATAATGGTTATCGTAGGGACAGTTAAGGGTAAGTTACTGGATACTTTTCCATCCATATATGGAATTTCAACTCTACTCTTGTTTTAATTTTCTTACAGGTAATGGTGCAGGTTTTATCAAGATTATTGAACGTTTAATGAGAGGGGTTTGGACACCTAATGCCATGGAAATTTTAACACCATCTTTGTGAGTTTGTAATTTTAAACTAATTTTTATCTTCTTTTATTAATCTGTTCATTGTTTTGCCAATCCATTTGCAGTGCGACCAAAGCTTCAATTGCTGCTTCGATTATTTTCATCATTGACAAAAAAACTGATTGGATCTCAGTTCCTCATGCTCTCATCTACTTTGGAGTAGTCATCTTCTTTGTATATTTCAAATTATCTTCCATGCTACTTGGAATCCATGATCCTTTTATTCCATTTGAAAATCTTTTCTGTGCCATCTTCTTAGGAGGGGTTTGGGATGCATTAAGTCACATTATATCAAATGGTAATATACACAATCCTTTGTTATCGATGTCATTTAATTTGCTATGTTTAATAATAATAATCTTTTTGCATCTTTACAGCCAAGAAAGGTGATGATAACGGTCCCAAGGTTGAGATACCAAGAAGAGATGAAACGAAAAAGAAGGATTGAATGACTAATGAATTACGAATAGTTAGCAAATTTGTTTCAAATTACTCTAATCGGACGAATTAACTTAACATTAACACTCAACATTTTTTTTCATTTCTCATCATGTTATTTAATTTATCATTAAATTTACATCCATTTTGTACATAGAAAAAAAAGTACAAAATTAAATTATTGTAATATTATCTTTAATCCAATTTGCACAGTTTAAACGACTGTATCAGCGACAGTCCGGCTAATGCTTGCTGTATCTTTACCCACGTTAATTGATTTGGTTTTCAATTTTTTGAGGCAATTGATTGTGTAAAATACTGAAATTAAAGTAGCTATCAATATTGAACCATAAGAAACTAAAATTAAAATGTAAAATTGAGATACACTGGACAGAATAGCGGTTATAATGAATTTGATTAGCTCGGCTGATGTATTAACACTGTTTTGTATACCTCCAATCAAAGGTGGATTTTGAGTTGTTGTTTGAATCAATTGATTAGTTGCCAAATCTGCTGCCCATAAACCAATCCGTGATAAGGTTATTCCAGTTAGAAATAATACGATTGATAGGTCATATTTGAATAATTTAACTCCTAAAAGAGGAGAAGGAAAAACGATAACTAAACACAATGATAGCGGTATTAGATCCATGAAATAACCAATTGTTGATATTTTATTCAGATTTGAATGTTTGACCATTGATTGAAAAATTATTGTACCAATGATTCCGGTAACTGCTCCAAGAACACTTATTATTCCAATCACACTCTCAGTCACTCCTTGTGATTTGATGAAACCAACTGTTATTGAATCAAAACCCAATACAGATAGATAAATTAAACCAAATGAAAAACCGGGCAAACCAAAATATTTCAAATAGCTAACAATTGATTCGATGAAAGTGGCTCTATTTTTAGTGTTGTTTTCAAGTGATAGATTTGATCCCACAGTTGTTAATCGCTTATCTTTAGCTAAATCAGGAACTAGTTTGTAAATTTTCACCATAATTAAGTATTCAAGTAAACCAGAAACTACATTAAAAAACATCAAAAACAATGCAGAAGCCAAACTAGACCATTCCATTATAAAACCAACAATAAGTGGAGCAATCGTTTTCATTATTAAATCGATCCGTCTCAAAGTAGCATTCAGCTCTTTACAATAGGAAATAAAAATGCATATTAATATAAGTCTTAATTGGTTTAAATGAAGTGAATTATTCACCTGATAAATTCCCACCATTTCTTGAAATAACAATAATCCAATCTTTTTCAAGGGACAAAGTGTAGCCATAAGAAAAGACTTGAGAAAGAGCTGAAAAAATTACCAGAACACATGGAGCGATCTTATCTGCAATCTGAGCAATCGAATTGACTAATTAAACATCTAATTGTATGAAAACGATGATTCAAAGACAAAATTGATACAAAATTTAAATCATTAAAACCCACCCGATTCAATGTTGCACCAAGAATATCATCACCAATGAAGTAAAAAGCAACAAAAGCAGCACTAATGAAGACGCAAAAGTTTTGCAGAAACAAGAAAACAGCAATCTCTTTGAGTCTCGGTGCTTTTGATATCCAACGGCCGAGATATGGCACAATTAAAATGGTTAAACACGATGCTAAGATTCCGTGAAGAGCTGACAATAACAATGAGTCAGGATTCAATTTAATTAAGTATAATCCAATAGCGAATTCCCAGCAGCGGTCGCCCTAAAGTAATACAAAGTACTGGTGGATATTATTGTTTTATTATTGATTGTTACCAAAAAGAAACAATTAACACATTTGTCAATGAAAAAAGACTAAATTTCGTTAAAACTCTGCCTAAATTTTGAAAAGACTGATCCCATGAAGTGATTTTACGAGAACAAAGATTATAGTCTCCAAGAAAAAGATCATCTTTAGCTAACTACTCATTAAACACTCAAAAAATAGTCCACTTTATTGCCATTTACAATACAATTTCAACCAGTTTGTTGCTACAAAGAAACATTTGTGCACAAATTGACACAACTTTATACAAAGGGCCAGAAACGCGTGAAAGTTGATTTCTTGCAAATTAAGTGTTTGTCGGTTTGTAGAGTCATAAAAACTATGTCCTTTTGTGCTGTCGAAAGTTTTCTCTGACGGATAACTTTCGAGAAAAATGAGTTCGAAGTTGCAACTTCAATGGTCTATTGTGCCGTTATGGAAGCAGATTTTTTCATTAAACTTATATCACTGATGATGCATTTGATGATCGACCAGAAAATACACTAATTTTGCGAAATATAGTTTTCTGTCCAAAATGAAACAGATAAGTTCGATTTTTAGTTAAACCTGTCGCATTTTGTGACTGAAGCAGTTAAAGAGCTGAAACTTGTTATTTGCCGATAAAAATAGTTATTACATATCGAAGATAGAATATCTTTTTCAATTCATCAATAGTTCTCTCGATTTTGGCCATTGACCTGAAAACTTTGATCATATATATTTCGAAGATGGTTTCACCTAAGATCACCATTTTAGACCAAACATTGTACTTTATTATGGACTCTAATATGATGTGACTAAATACATTTAATAATGAATACCTTTACGACACATACGATTTTTGATTTAGAACCTATTTAACTTTAGAAACCAAATCTAGAATCTGATAACAGAATAATAAAATGCTTTAACTTTTTCTGTAGGATCCTGAATAATTTTATATGCTGATATATTATAGTCCACGATAAGATCTTATTCTTAGTCTAAAAACGGTGATCTTAGGTGCAACCATCTTCGAAATATATATGATCAAAGTTTTCAGGTCAATGGCCAAAATCGAGAGAACTATTGATGAATTGAAAAAAGCATTTAATCGTCAATATGTAATAACTATTTTTATCGGCAAATAACAAGTTTCAGCTCTTTAACTGCTTCAGTCACAAAATGCGACAGGTTTAACTAAAAATCGAACTTATCTGTTTCATTTTGGACAGAAAACTATATTTCGCAAAATTAGTGTATTTTCTGGTCGATCATCAAATGCATCATCAGTGATATAAGTTTAATGAAAAAATCTGCTTCCATAACGGCACAATAGACCATTGAAGTTGCAACTTCGAACTCATTTTTCTCGAAAGTTATCCGTCAGAGAAAACTTTCGACAGCACAAAAGGACATAGTTTTTATGACTCTACAAACCGACAAACACTTAATTTGCAAGAAATCAAATTTCACGCGTTTCTGGCCCTTTGTATAAAGTTGTGTCAATTTGTGCACAAATGTTTCTTTGTAGCAACAAACTGGTTGAAATTGTATTGTAAATGGCAATAAAGTAAACTATTTTTTGAGTGTTTAATTAGTAGTTAGCTAAAGATGATCTTTTTCTTGGAGACTATAATCTTTGTTCTCGTAATGTCACTTCATGGGATCAGTCTTATTAAAATTTAGGCAGAGTTTCAACGAAATATAGTCTTTTTTCACTGACTTTTTCTTTTTATAAGTATTACATAATTCACTTGTACTTATTTAACTTATTTAATTACTAATGATTCTTTATTACAGTTTATTACGACTAAAATTCAACAGTGAACCTGACTCAGTGATAATAACCTCTGATTATAATTTGAGCTGTGATCTGCTGTCATGTTATTTACCGATTTTTCACCAATATTTAAAGATTCGTCTACACTATATTAATCTGTGTTTTAATTTGTATTAATGCAAACAATTCAAACTTACCCAAGAGTTGAGAGCTCGATCAAGGTAGAGCAAGTAATCGATGTTAGCAGAATGCATTGGAATGAAGGAGTTCACTTTCAAAAGATATAATATAATGAAATAACTGGTAACGTTGACTTTTGTACCGTGAATCAATATCTCAATCAGATTTATTAAACGTTCAATATTTTTATATTAATAATTACTTTCAAGCTTTCAAGTTGGTGTCAATGGATGATCTAAGTAGCGTGTGAATTAAACATTATGATTAATATTGGATATAAAACACACTCACAGTGCATTTATTGTTCGTGCAGTTGATAAAATTCGTGTTTTCCATAGGTGAATCCAGTTTTCACTTTTATTATCTTCATTTAATAATGCCACTTGATTATCTTTATTGTTCCAATCCTTTGGTACAGTGTATCTAACGGTTATTATACCATGTACCTAAATCGACAGTATTTCAACTAACTATTAACTATTAATATTTACTAAGCCACATCTCGAATTCGCACTAATGTCTATAATAATTGCGATATTACAATTGGTTTTAAAAGACCTCGCAAGTAACGCTAGTATTCAGATTTGTCGTCTATATGTTTGTAGCTATTGCGTCCGTAAAAATTTAGAAAACATGTTTTTGTAGTTTCAAACATAATAAACAGACGAAGTATTCAGGGTAAAATTTTCTGAACATGAATTTTATATCTGTTGTTTAGCTTTTGACAAAGTGATCTTCTGAATTTCACTTTCTTCATCTGATAATTGAAAGCAATGTCTAATACCATTACGAATTATATAGAGATATTTTAACATGCAATTGTCCTTATTCAGTAAAACGGAATGCAATAGTTAATTACAAGTTCTTAAGTTCTCTTTTATTATTGTGAATGGTTTTGGTGGGATCAAACATTATAATTTGTTACATTCATAAAAATTTTTAAGAAAAAAAATATCAGACTAAGTTCGAGGGTCGTAAATGGACTTCAATATCAGAGCAGGCATTTACATGAGCAATTTAAAGATGAAAAATAACTAATATTGGAGTAATTAAGATTCCAAATATTTCTTGATGAAAGCCATTTTGTCAGGAGCATCAGTAAATTGATTGAACATCTTGATCAACTTGTCCTGGAACTGTGGTGGTACTTGAGGGAACATATTGCCCAAAACGTCTCGTCGTTTCCTTCCAGTTACAGTTGTTTGGGAAGCTGGTGGAACAAAGCTAAGGCCTGAACCAGTATTTCCAAGGAAAAGTGAGAATAACAGAAGAACTAATGGGAATCCAATGATTCCAATTCCAAGGGCGATTAATAAACCAATAGCAATTGCTTCCAGGCCACCAGTCAAGGGGGCAACTGAGGCACCATAAGGTCCAGTGTAAGGTGTTCCCATCCATTGGCGAGGATCACGTTCATAGTCATAATAGGCATAAGGAGTATTGTAGGCAGTTAAATTGGCAGCGGCTGGTTTAACAACACTGGCAGCAGTTATTTGGCTCAGACCAAGTTGAACAACAATTGTGAAAACTATAAAATCACCAAGAAGCAAAATACAAATTATATTATATTCACCCAAAAATTATTCTGGTTTACTACCACATTGCAGATTAGATAAAGCTATCTTTGTTTACATTCGAATAACGAGGGAAAATTATCTAATCACAGTTTTGATACTTACCCAACATACAAAGAGTAGACATTTTTATTGTAATGTTTGTGATGTTTAATAAAACACTTTAAGAAATAGATTAATCCAAAATTTTGAAGTTTTAACTTAAAATGGTTAATGGTTAATACTCAGTAATGTTTACTTGAAGTTTGCTGATGATCGAATGATGATTTGATGGTACAATCTCACCCAGTTATATACCTGTGATTCCAGGATCCAAATTCACAGTAAGGAATAAAAGTTGAATTTAATAAGTGAAACGATTCGATATTTTGAAAGGGAAAGAAAGATATGAAGATCTTATATTATATAAAAGTCGTAACAATAAAGGTAAGTCTGAATGGATACAAAAATCCGTTTATTATTTTTCATGCTTTCATTGGTTTTGATTGTGATTATTTTCAAGAGAAAGAGAAATTGAGATCAAATAGTAAAGAAGATGTTAATAATGATGATGTAGTGATGCATGGGTCTTAATCATAAAAGTGGTCACCATTAGTAAAAAAAGTCATCTTTAAACTCCTTGAATCAGGGCAACATTTGCAAACAAAACAAAAAGACATGTTATGTTTATAAATTTTTTACTCTCATTGACAAACAAAATAACTAACTTTCTTTTATAATATAATTTCTCTCTCAGCATCTATTTTCATTATCATCATTATCAAAGCTGTTCAGCAAGTGATGGTTCAAAAATCATATTCAAGATTAACGGGTTGTACACTATTTGAGTCGCGTTGAACAGACTTATTGCTGTCGTTGCTGATGATGACAGTCCCATTGTTTCCAGCTTTATTATCCGTCTTCAACTCTTCTTTACCGCCTCAACATCCTAGGCTCGTTATTATAACAAGTTACTTATATAATTATTTGGCCATGAAGTGATTACTTTTAATAAACTCTCACCAATGCAATTGGAATATCAATTGAAAATAGGCTTCTTTACCACCTTCAAGGTTCGTTGATTCATAGTAACCTCAAATTTTCATCTTTATTCAATATTCATCATTAATTGTGTTAGGGTAAGATAATTTAAAATACTTTTGATGAAAAAGCGCTAAATTAACTATCAATATCTTTCGCTTGTATACTAAAAAGTTGAGCAGACTACTTTCAACGATGTACTTTCTCAAGTGGAATCATTTTGATACTTTGCCAGAGAAAGTTTCATTAAGTTGAATAACAGATTCATCATAACAGATTAACCGATTAATAAGAACGAGTCAAAGAAAAATTAATGATTTAAAGACATTTAGGTGAAAAAATAGGTTACTGATGTGAAAAAACCAGTATTTTATCATAAAGCTTATGTCAATCAGCTGATCTGCCTGGAAATAAATGATAAACCTCATCTTGTGAATAACAAAGTTAAAATTACATCGATTTCATCTCATATCATTCGATCTCAATATTTATTTAATATTTATTGATTCTATAGTGTTGTTGTTTTCATTTTATTATAATTTTTAACCAAAATGAGTTTTAATAAGCGAAAAAATGAAGAGCAAGAAGAATCTAATAAAAGGATCTGCCAAGTCTTAGGTAAAAAGTATTTCCAACCTGTGTTGATTCCCTTCAATCAACTCTATTTCTTAGTTGCCACAATTTTCAATTTAATAACTTTAACTGCTATTTGTAATTCTTATTTTTGAATTATAGATACCAAGCTCGTTGATGTTAAAAATGCTCTGGACCATGTTAAGGATTTGTTTTCCAATCAACTATTTGGAGAAAAATTTCCAGCTGTTATATGGAAACATCAATGTTATCCTTTAATTAAGAACAGAACCAAAGTTGACATCGAATTAGTAAGTTGATTATAATACATTTATTATATCTTTATTTAATGACTTTTACCTATCTATTACTTCGTCTTTACCTTACTTCAAGTCAGCCTAACCTAAATTTGACTTAAACTAACGAAACTGCCTATGCTAACTAAATCTACTTTTTTAGAACAAATTTTGTGATCAAGGATTACTACTTTCGCTTAAATTAGGAACCACAATCAACAATACAGATACTGCCTTGATTTATACTGAGGACTATATCAACTATCTGAAAAGTATTTACGTAGGAAATGTTCTCGGTAAGTAAATCTTCCACGTCATTTGTACCGTTCAACTGAAATTTTTTACTTTATTTTTCAAATAGATAAATTTATTGACAAAGTAGTAAAGAATAACCCATCATCGACATGTACATCCGCGCAACTTCGGGAAGATTATCAATTTTCAGATGACCAGATAAAGGAGTTGGTACATAATGGAGTTTTAGCTGTCCATCGAACTGTCGGCTCTTGGCTTCTTTCCCTTCCAAACTGTGGGCATTTTTACAAAATATTCACGGCTGGTCGAAATGCTCTACTATCAATGATTAAAAGGACCAAATATCATGAGATAAATCGAACTGAATTGTTCAACCGTAAGATGCCTAAAGATGTACAGCTTGGAATTGCTTATCATATTCTTGATCTGATTGGTGGTGATTTTGTTCAATGGTAATATCATTTTCATTTACAATTCTCTCATTTTATACTTATCCATTTTTTGTGATATTTTCTGGTCTTCAGTGCTGATTTTCCTAACGGGACTATGTTACGTGTATTATAATCCATTGGTTGGGCACCTAAAATCTCTTTTTCCAAATCTAAATCAATCTTGTATCGCAACCAAACAATGAGATTCCAGTTCAAATTTTATCGTGTTGTTTTATTCGTGATGCACAAAAATAAGGATATCAAAGTCGTCTTTCAACTAAGCCAAGATGAACCTTAATCTGGATTCATCAAAATATTAACTTATTTATTTTTAAATTATTATGAATTTGCATCTAAATAAAAGTATGCATAAGTTGTCCATAAACTTGTGTTAAAATACTTAACATTGTAAGGTTTGTGTAACGATGCACGATAATAAGTCGATGATTGATATTTTTTGAATAGTTTGATTTGTTTTGTTTCCCGTTAATATCATTCCCGTTAATTGATTTGATTTGTTTGAAGATGCCCGTAAATATCAACTTTTTTAATTTTTTACAATCGATTTCGTCTCATAAGTCTTTCGTCTTACTCAATGGTGGCATCTTAAAGCACCATTTTGAATGAATTGAATGATGGATGACTTTACAATGTTAGGAATTCTCTCTTAAAGTTGTTTTTTCTCTTGTACATTTTTACATTGATACATAATTAGTTTTCCTAAATCTTTTGATATTCTGATGTAATCACTTTCTAATCGTTAAAGCATGCAAATTGTAAATTGGTGATATAAGTAACGTGTGAATCAATTATTATGATTGAAATTGGATATAAAACACACTCACAGTGTAACTATTGCTCGTGAATCAATGAAATTCATATTTTCCATGGGTGAACTCATTTTTCATTTTAGTTTCAAAATATTATCTCTTTTGTATTCAACCTTTGATTAACTAATTTACCCTCAAACAAACGTCCGTAATAATGGTGATTAAATTTGTATCGTAAAGCAAAGTAAATGAGATTTACATATTAATATGGAATAAAGAATATTATTTTTTTAAGTTGATTTGTTACAATTGGTTTTGTAAGGCCTCACAGTCAAGGCTAATAATTAGGTTTGCCATTTGTTGATTCATTGAACATGTCATACAACTGCAGTCTTGGTTTGGTTCCATGTTTTGAACATCTTTTGTTGTGTCGAATTCTTAACGTAATTTGATTAAGTATTTTTGGCTGCTTCTTTCAATGTTACCAATTAAAACGATTATCGATATTTTTAGCGTGGTAAAAATATCATGTACTTTCCTGGAGGTTAGTCGAACTTATGAATGAATAATGAAAGTGGGTGAAGGGAAATAGTGAGAGCCACAATATCATATCAGCTTTTGATTTCTTAGTGTTTTTCCTGGTTAAATGACACCTTTAAAAAGGTTGTTGTTTTATGCGTAATTTTTGTCATTTACAAGGTTCTGTTTAAATTGCAGTTGAGTATTGGATTTGATAATTTGTGTGTGTGTTTGTGACTGTTTGTATCGTGGGAAGAAAAGAAGGAACGAAAAGAATGCAAAAATGATGCAGGTAATCCGTTAAAAGAATAAAAGTAAAGCCAGGTTCAACCAAATAATTTCTCGAAACACGGATGGCAATATGGTTTATCGTTTTGTTCTTTGAACGTCCCTTTGTTGAGTTGTTTCAAACAGAATGAGCAAACAAAGTGTTCAGGGTGAAATTTCCTAAACATAGCAGTTATACATCTTCCGTTGATTGGTTTGTGACATCCAGCACAAAGTGATCCTCTTTTGGCATGATAATGTGTCTCGCAATAAGGTTGACCTTCATGGTCAAAGAAACTACCACCAATGAATGGACATCGACAATCCTAAGAATTAAGTAAAATAGAAATAAGTTGGAAAGTTACTAACTTTACTTTTTGGTATGAAAAATTACTTACTCTACAAACAAAACAATCTGGATGCCATTGAGAATTCAACGCTGATATATAATTGTCTGTTATTGCACTGTTACACCCGGCACATTTGGGAGCAAACAGATCGAAATAATCTTCACTACAATATGGTTTGCCATCTTTTTCATGATAACCTTCTTCACCAAATTGTTTACCACACTGAGCACAGAAGAAGTGCTCTGGATGCCATGTTTTGTCTAATGCTGTGACACATTTCTAGATGATGAAGAGAAAAGAAAAAAATGCATGAGGAAGTTTTCTTACTGAATCTCAAGTTTAAAGTTTTATCACTTGGCATAAACCTTATTTCATCTTGTATTATTAGTTGAAGTAAAAATCCTCGATCAACAGCTCCTACATAATCTTAATGCTTTATAGCTTCTCTATCTTTCTCTCTACTTCTCATCGTCTTAAACCACTTTTTCACTCTTCACTATTTTTTCAACATGATCATCATAATCTTAAACATCAGAATCATCATCTTCGCCACTATTCATCCTTTTCTCCTATCCTTTCATCTTCTAATTTTTGTTTCTCACTACAGGTTGAGGGTGTTGTACCAAGGACATTGGGTGTTAACCAATTTTAATTCTTGTTCCACTCTTCATCAATTCACAGCCAGTGAAAATCACCAAAATGTCTGTGGGTTGTTTTCATTTTTTCAATGAATACATAATGTGGGCTAAGGTAAACGGAAGCTTACGTCAATAATCGATGAATTACAGTAGGCGCATCGGGGTGAAAACAAATTGTGGTAATCAGCTTCACAGTAAGGCTCATTTTCTCGTTCAAAGAAGTTTCTTTGCCCTAGTTCAATACCACAATTAACACATGTAAAATGCTCGGGATGCCAGGTTCTTCCTAAAGCAGTAACAACCTAGAAAATTATAAAAAATACAAATTATTCATTATACGGGACGAGAAAAAAGTAAGACGTGAAAACAAACGAAGAAGGTAAAATAGAAAAAAAGGAGAAACGAGTTTAAAAATAACTTTTATATTTCACTTTCTTAATCGACCTTTGAATTTAAGATTTCAAGAGATAATAGAAAAACTATCAACAAAGAGAAGAGATAAAACTATTATTAGAAAGGTAGCCTTAATAAAATTGGCTAAAATTTGAACAAAAATTAGCCAAAAGTGAAGCAAAAGTTAATTCAGAAAATATTAGAAATCAATTTACTAGCGTTAGTAAAACTGGGCTAATTAACATGATAGATTTTGATTAGAGTTTGATAAATATGGTGCATTAAATATTGTTGTCAAATATCATGATACTTTTTGGACATAAAAGACAAAAATAAATTACCAATCCAACTATGGGCTTATGACAGGCAGCACAATGACCCTTGGCTGTAGTATCAACACCATGTTTACTCATATCAACTTGGAGATCACCTATCATAGAGTCCAAAGTTTGTGCTTTACTCTGGACTTGTGTCTGCTTAGACTTAACTACTGTTGTTTTGGGCTGCAGTTTACCATATTCATGATTAGGTGATGGCTTTTCTTTAACCTGAGACGAGAAGAAAATTAAAAATCAAGTTATGAGTATATTGTAACAAAGGAATGAGTGATCGAAACTCTCATGATAGCTAGTATTATCTTTTCATGTATCCTGAACATTGGAAAGTAATACCGAAAAGAGAGACCGAATAATAATGAGCCATTCAAATTTACCTTGAAATCTGATAAAGATGCCATCAAGTCATCTAACTCTCCTATTGCATTGGAAGCTCCTTGAGGTTTGGCAGGCTTAGTAACTGTATGTTTTGGTGATGTTGTCTACATGTTAAGGGTTGGAAATATTGAGAACAGATAAGGATTAATAAAAAATTGAATGTGAATTGGGTAAATAAGTACCTTGAAATCGGCTAAAGAGGCCATTAACGCATCCAATTCTCCAATTGCATTGGAAGCTACATTATTATTGTTGGCACCGTTTGTTTTGGCACTTGAGTCCATAACAACATGTTGTGGAGATGAAGTAGCTGTTTGTGGTTTAACAACAGTCTCACGGCTTTCTTCGTAAAAATATGTAACTTGAGTGATTGGTTTAACTTCCCTTGAATAGGTTCGAGATTCACTACAGAAACATAAGCAGAGACAAAAAAGGTAATACACAGGAAATGTTTATGATTGAAAATTGAAAAGAGGATGAAAGAAGCATAGATTAATTTGATGGAAAACGATCGAGTTGATAAGATAGCTTCGTAAACAATAAAACTAATCCAAAAAGACGAGGCTGTCATTTTAATAGACGATTTTTTTGGACGATATTTTAAAAATAGATGAATGATACTGAATGAGTCTTTAGGTACAGTAGAGGAGATGAACATAAGAAATGAAACAAAGAGGTTTAATAAGCCGTTGGAAAAAATCTTACCTTGTGCTCGGCATAATGGCGATATAGTCCACTAAATCACTATATAATGAAAATGAGTAGAGGTCCAAATTAAATTAACAGCTAATAAACTCAACAAGTTGTTTGACAAACTAACAAAATTAAAAGCTCCTTTTTAGGAGCAACCCAATATACTTCAATATGCTCAGGCGCAACGAATTGTAAAAGTTTTTTTGTGGAATAGATTTGGAAATATTGGATAATAAATGAAATAATATTAACTTTTTGACAGTTCTGATCGTTTTTTGGATTATTCAATGTTACTAAGTGTAATCATTTTGATTTATTTATTATTTCACCACTAACAGTTAACAAATATATTTACCTTATTATTACTAATTCAAATTGCCATAAAGCAATGAAAACGAATCATAAATTTATTCGCACATCAACAAACCCTGTAACAATCAATTGTCAGAGTATGATTTTGTTTGGAGGTCTTAAATCATCTAATGTCCAGAGGATAAGAAGGAAAAATTTCAAATATTAAACCATTTATTCCAATCATTTGGTTCAATTTGATCGAGAACATTTCTTTTATTGTATTTGTACAAATCACAATATTGGTCATTTATTTCTTACAATTAGTGTTAGAATTTGAAATACAACAATTATTTTTTTTGTAATTACCAAGTGAGAAGTAAGTATTAACTCAAAGACTATCATTCAATATCATTAGTTTTACAGTTTTAAATGTCATTTTAATTGTGAGCAGCTCTTTTTCCTTTTAAATAACCAATCCATCTTTTTGATACTGTTGATAGATATTGGTCCTTGAGAAGTGTATTAAGGTACAAAAGTTGGTTGATGTGAGTTGTATGATAATCCCAACGAGCAATCTTTGGTTCAGTTTTCAATGAAAAATGCCGTAAATCGTAAAGTGTTCCAGATCCAGTGTCATAAAGAGATAGCAAGTGATTTAAAGATTCAAGACCTTTTTTGAAATACTCCTCAACTGTTTCACATTGTTTAGCACAGCTCATCTTCAAATCATACAAACCGAACAAAGAGTAAATAAATCCATTCAAAACAAAACTGCTAGGAATTGTGGGATACTCTTCAAACCTAGAAAATCCAAAAAAATAAATGTTAATTAACAGGATGAATTTATAGAAAATTTACCAAAACTATTCTTTGAGCTAATATAAATTTACAGTGTTAATGAATTTTAGAAATTTGAATGGCAATATTTTTGTCTGCGTGGTGATTTCTTCTGAATGAAGAAAAAGAACGCAAAAAAAGATCACTTCGATCCAAAAATGAGAACTTCAGGTCAGACGAAAGTAGAAAGTTGAGAACGGCTATTCATTACATTATAAACATGCCTAAGTTACTTTTCACACAGAAGATGGTTTGACACATGCTAACTATTTCGAAAATCTTCGAATATCCTCGTTATCATTATATACGTTAACATTCTTGACTACTCAGAAGTGACACACGATGAACCCTTGATAAACAGGGGATATCAGTTTGTCTGCGATTTTGCGTGAATTTCAAAAAGTGTCAATAAATCAAAAAACGGAGAGAGCAATCAAAACAAGCTGAATTGCATCAAAAATGACGCAAAAAAAAGATTTTACAAAAACTGTCTTTAAACGCCAGAAAAGTCATCTCACACTTTTCGAATAAGTCAAATAAAAATTTCAAAATTCGGTTTTCAGTCCCTAGAATCGCTTATGACACAGAATCGAACCATCTTAAAATAAATCAATCTATACAGGGGTAGCAGAATACAAGATTAAAAATGTCAGTCTATTTGTATCAACCAGAAAAAAAGGAATCAAACATCTAAAGTTCATTAACCATTCAGTATAAATACGTAAAATTATCAAAATTACCAAAGATACTTGTCCAGAAAATAAGTCCGAAATCCTCCCTGTTCTGAGCTCACATTAAATAAACTAAGAGCACGAGTAGCTGCCTTCAGGTAAATTTCATCACCAGCATAATGGTACATTCGTGTTAACAAGGAGATTGCTTGTCCCTGAGCCATTGCAGAATACCAACCAGGTTTCAATATTAAGGCCCCATTAGAAAGCTTTCGAGTAGTTTTAATTGGCCAGCCACCTAAATCATCTTGATTTTCAAGTAACCAACGAACAGCGGAGAAAAAATGAGATTCATGAGCACTAGAAGATAGGATGACGTCGTCGATTAGAGCTTTTCCTTTAAAGATTATCTTGGACACGTGTAAATTTTTTATTTTGATTGGTAATTTTTTATCCAAAATAGTGCAAGCTTTTTGGAAGTCCACTCCTAATTCACGGGTTAAATGGTGCCAAATTTTACTTTCACCGAAACCATAGGTTGGTCCATTTTCATCAAAATCAATATTTGTATTAGCATAGGAAATGGCATATTCGTAGTTACCAGAATCACTTTGAAGGTACACGGTGAAACTAAATTTATCCAATGGTTTGACACGCAAAGATAGAGTTAGGTCATTATGCATTTTTTTTCTTTTAAGTTTGAAAGTGATAGCTTCTCCATCAACAAATAGTACTTTGTTATTGATATTGATGGTATTATTATTGTCATTGTTATCGTTAAAAGCTCTTTTCATTTCTCCAATAGTTGGATAGCTAGTTTCAGCATCGATTTCACTATTATCTTCCATGGAATGAATTTGTATCCGACTACCTTTAACAGCCACATGCCAATAATCTTGTTTAAAAAAACCATCTTCCAAGATTGTAACCCTCGGTTTTCCTAGAGTCAAACTTTTACTGAAATGACTTAAACCGAATTGGGCGATTTGTATTGGATAAAAATGACCACGAGGCTCCCATTGAGTTGAGATTGGAACACCTTTGAGGCCAGATATTAATTTAACTCTATCTCGTACTTCTACATTGTAACTGTCAAACCAGAGATAGGTGCTTTTGTGATCATATGCTTCCTTTGGGTAATAAATTTTAGAATAACTGTGTTCCCAATCAAAAATTTCTTGCTTGTTCACGGTTTTAATCAACTTTCCATAAATATCGAAGTAACGTCTGATGAAGTTAAAAGGTACGTAGACCATGTCATCGCTAGTTTTGTAGCAGCCAATAGAATATTCATTGTTGATCAAGCAGTCAATTTTTTTGAAACCAAAACATCTGAAGGAATCGTTTTCAATTTTTCCTAATAATATTGGTGCAGAAGCTGTAGGTGACAGATTACTTTTAAATTTGTACTTCTCGCTGAGATCGTTACCTTCAATTAAAGGTGGTGTTTTGAATTTATCAAGTCGAATGAACAAAGTCCAGCCAATGGAGAGCAATCCTAATATCAAAATAAGATAGATATGAGAACGACGAATTCTCAATCTCATCTTGAGCTTTCAAGAATCATTGTTTTTCTCCATAGATTATAAGATCACAGAGTCAGTAACCACTATAGTCAAGCTGCATCAGCCGGATCAAATATCATTGAGGGAATCCTTTCCATCGCACTTCAACTGAATAAAATAAATCAAAAATAACTTGTATTAGATAATATTAAGATGAATTCTAGTCAAATACAGTTTAAACAATACGTAATAAGAACTATACCATCTGATATCAAGACTTTAGGTAAGAACAAGAGTCAAGAAATTTCTTAATATAAAACTCAAATCAGCTTACCAGTTAATTAGTGTTAATAGGTAATTGAGTTGTCTCTTTTTTCATTATCTTTGGAACTTATTTGAACACTATTAAGTGAAGGGTTAATAGAGAAACAACATGATGCAGATTAGATTGCATATTAAGAGTAAGAGACATAAACTCACAAGATGCAAGACAATACTATGCGAAAATAATGTAAACAAAGAATTACTTGTAAGTGGTTCACCTTTTTGTCAGTGAGTCTGTTTAATGTAAAAAGAAAACCTGAACATTGACCAAGCCTACCTTTAGAGTTAACTTTATTTAATTTCAATCTATTGAGATAAATTCAGTTTTGGTCATGATGCACAGGAAAAACAATGCAAAAATCAAATGATTGATGAAAAAGGCTTGAATCGCGAAATGAAAAGAGATAGATTAGTACACATGTTTAATAAATGTATGTTAAGTAAAATGACATGCTTGTTTTGACTCTTTTCAATAGATTTATGATAAAAATGATAAATATGAGAGAAAGAAAAAAATAAGTAGAAAGTGTCGAAAAGTAAAATTAATAAAGCAACAAAGGAAATAATTTAAAGGCTAAATAAATCATTCAATAATAATTACCTGATCAGAGAGAAATTTTACACAATCCGCAGAAGTATAATTTTCAATGATTGAGAACAATTGAAGCAGACTCTATTCTATGTCACTTGTCGGAAATTCAAATTGAAATTGGGATCGAATAAGAAAAAGATTAATTTAATTAGACAGTCAGCAATGTGAAATTAAAAGAGACGAAAGGAAAGATCAAAAAGAAAGGATTACCAGGTGAATAAGAAATCAAACATTGCGCCTTTGAACTGACATTTTCAAAAGTATCGAGTTATTGGGAGTATCTGATATTGATATTGATAAACTTAAACAGATTGACTGTTGTGTCCGCGTGTTATTTTAGATCTTTAATTGTGACTGATAAACATCCCAATTAACTTGTTGGTGGTTCTTAAATATAAATTTTTAACCATCTTTGTACTATTGTTTGTTCGATCGTTTTAAATTTTCTCTGCTCAATCAAAACATCTTGGTGCAATCATGGGTTCTAAAGATGTGAGTATTTCAATCGTGTTTGTTCCTTATTGCTAGCTTATCCCTTACCTTACTTAGCCTACTTTTACTTTCAACCTTGAGTGTTTATTATTATTATTGTATTAGTTGAACTTATGATAGTTTTTTTATTTCAAATTTTGGTTTATTTTAACATTCCAATATATTCAACCTTGTTTAATTTTTCCATTAGCCTAACGGAGATGAATTAAACTTCGAAGAGGAAGAGGAAGAATGTCCAGTACCAAAAGAAATCAAGTCATACGTGGAAGCTGATAGGTGGAGAGACGAGGACAAAGAGGAAGATATTAAGGATAATTGGGATGATGACGACGAAGAAGAGGAAGTGAAAGAAGATCCGAATCCTGTTGTAGTCAAAAAGAAGCCATTAAAGGAAAGAATTGCAGAGAAGGAAGAGAGACGGCGACAAGCAGAGATTGAAGCTGAGGCCTTAGCAAATAAAGTCAAAACTCCTGAGGAAATCTTGGCTGAAAAATTAGAAGCACAAAGATTACAAGAGGAGTCCGATCTTATGTTAGCGAAAGAAACTTTCGGTGTTGGTGCACCTAACTGTTTAAGTGGTGTTAAATTGGTTACAAAGGATAATTTTGAAGACTTCAAAAAACTGTTAGTGGATAAAATGATGTCCGCTGAAAAGTCGCCTTTATATATTGGCTTTCTAGAAACTCTTTTCAGAGACTTGTGCGTTGGCCTTGAGGTTGATGACATCAAAAGATTATCGAGTAGTTTGAATGCACTATATAATGAAAAAATCAAAGCTCTAAAGGTACTATTTTATTTTTTCCATCACGTTTATCTTGCATCAATTCATCAGTCAGTTAACTCCCATTAATTTCTCCTTTTAAACTGTTTACTTATCTTCTTTCTTTCTCTTTTTCTTTTCTTTACAGTCTGCCAAACCCAAGAAAAAGGCTTTAGTTAAATCATCTATCAAATTAGAGAGGAATAATCTACAACCTGAATATGATGATGATTATATGAATGAGTATGAGGAATTTTTGTAACCCAGACAAATGCCACTTAGTCTTTTTTGTGTGGGCCATTTTCATTTTTGCAACAAAAATGCCTGAACATATATATATATATTAATTACTATAATAAGATCAAAAGATCAGTTTTCACATTTTTAACAGCTTTCCGTTGTTATCTTGTTAACTCAAAAATTTATTTTTTCAGAAAAGTTACTTAAATATCGAGAATAGTTTCTCTAATTGCTACTCGTTGATTGATGCAAAGCAGATCATAATATTGAAAATTCGGTTGAAAAATATCAGATTCAGATCTTAGAAAAATAGGGTAATAGCAAACATTATCCAAATGGTCACTAAATTCCCGTGAGATAGAAAACCGTGGTTACAGCCATCTTTACTGTTGCATGTACAGGTTTCACGGAAGACATTGTATGATTCTAGGATGGGTGTGTCGGAAAAGAGACAGAAAACGGTTAGAAATATATTCAGCTTCAAAAGTTGATAAAAAGTTATAATGATTGATCGACAAATTAATGAGAATGAAATGTTTTTTCAATCAAATCAACTCTATTTGGTTAACTCTTACCTGTTAGGTAGTGACAAACATTTTCGTTACCAGTCCCTTCTCCTGGTTCGCCTAAATAAGCGCAAGATCGAGTTACTCTCCATTCGTTGTCGACCTTCTGTCTAACCTTTCGGCACATTGTTGCTTTTGCACCAATCAAACTGGCTACAACAGAAACACAAATAGAATTAATAGTCACCAAAACAATTGAAAGATGAAACTAGGGTGCTACGTTAAAATACTTACGAGTTGAAGGTTTATGAGGATCATTATTACAATCATTTAAAGGTATTGATTCGTTAACAAATGGATCATTACATTTAGGGTCTGTTCTACTGCTACAAATCCAACATTTGATAGCAGCTCCTAAATTAAAATATAAATTAAGATGTAATAAGAAAGAAAAACAAACAGACGTTTTTAAAAGTTGAAGCCAAAGAAAAAATTCAAAACCAATTGGCCAATAGACTCACCTGAATGAATAAATGCCATAAAGCTAACTAAAATTATTAACAATGATGTGTTATTCATTTTAAAAATTCCTAAAATTTATCAACAAATTCAACACAATTTAGAAAAAAATAAAGATAAATGACAATTAAATAAAACAAAGTTTATGATAAAATACTGTTTTCATTTTTACCTGTAATACCTGCTTTGAATGTCGGTAGATGGCCACAATTCAAAAACATACAAAGTGATACATCGTCATCTCACGATACTGAAAAGAAGTTAAATTAATGCTACAATGCAACCAACTCTTTCGATTAGTATAATTACGCCTTCGTTTATTTTCTTAGAAAATTGAATCTTGTTCGACATCTAACTACTGAATTCACTTTTCAATCAACTGAGAGTTAATGTAAGTAATTCAATCAGTTTTAGAGATACAAATCATTTGGTGCTTGATTTGAATACATGCAAAACTAGGTTCTTGTGAATTATTTTGAGCGCCTTCGTGGCCTAATGGATAAGGCATCGGTCTCCTAAACCGGGGATTGCGGGTTCGAGTCCCGCCGAAGGTAATACTTTTGCTCTTTTATGGTTAAATATGGATTAATTTTGTTCCAGAATCTAAATTTTCTACCTTGAGTGGTGATCATGTTAACAAAAATTGTGAATATCAACTTTGTAATAATATGGAGCACTGAAAAGATGTGAATGGACGTGGAACCGCAACGGAGAATAAACAAGGAAACAAAAACAAAAAAAGAAAGAGAAAGACTGAAATTTAATAGGAAAATAAATGAAATGAACAGTAAGTTACCTGAATGATGAATGGTGAATCAATTTGTGATAAACTAAAAAAGTGCGGTTGAATTGAACTAGATTGTTCTTGTTGGTTTATGGAGTTGATGAAAAACAAATAACCAATCGATCAAATTTATATTTTTTCCTGCAACCATTAGTGAAATTTAATGGAAGGTAAACGATAATTTATACAACAGAATTATCATTATTGGAACAGGTAACTCAATATGAATATTGAGAATAATTTTTACGATAATAAATGAATGTTTTAGTTGTTAGCAAATTAGCAAATTTAAAAATTTGAGAGCAAATTTGCCTCATTAACAAGATACAATCCTAACCTTATTCTGTTTAAGAAACTTAAATGATGATTCAGATTTGTTTCTAAACATTGTCTTCTTGATCATTTTTTTTTCTTTTCTCTCCTTCTCATCATTTCCACATTCACTTTATTCACCATCAACTTATACCATACACCGTATTTGTGCCTCTATTTTTGTGTCCCAAATAATCTAAAATGCTTTAACCTGGATTCAATTTCAAGATCCTCCTTGATCAAAATTTTGTTTTTCAATTCTTTTCAAGTTCACGTATTATTTTCAATTGTTTAACTCTTCTGCATCATCATTAATTAACTAGACACCAAACGAAAGCTATCCCCACCAAACCAGAAAGCAAATACCGACTAGTAAGCCCTCCTTCACTATGTTAGTCAGATTCAAAATGAAATGGAAATTTCCTATTGCTGAAATTCAGTTTATTACATTGATCACACAAAATGAATAATTGCGCCAAAACAGACTTTAACCTTAACTGAATAAGAATAAAACCATCAAAAATAGAAAAAAAGAAAGATTATTGAAATTGTCACTAAGAAGTAATAAGACTTGGATGAGTTAAGCTGATAGGAATGAAGAAAAAGATCAGAGTTGTATCGAATAGTTGAATGAGAAAATAAGAAAAATATTAATTCATTGTTCAAATTAAATAATTTACTAGTTAAGTAATAACTAGCGATAACAAATAGTTTAATATTAATGAATCTCACAGTTGAACATAAAAAAAATATTAACAAGTTGTAAGTGTTCTGACTAGTATTTCGAAATTTTTGATCGTGTGCTAAAATTGCATAGGAAATTATACAAATTTGTCAAAAATATATGAAATAAACATAAATTTTAACAATCAATTATTCTTTAAGTCAGATTTGTAACGATTATTAATATAAAATAGCATCTCCGATAAATTCATCGCCAGTTCTTTTAGTAGGAAAATCTTTGCATCCTCGATCGCTTATAAAAAACCAATGATATGAAACATGGCATGTCATGTTAGATTGGACAATCGGCCAAAGATAAGATCGGAGGAAATATTGATCAACCCCTTTGCCATCAAATGCATTGAAACCATCAGAAATTGCTGCCTCATAAGTTTTAGAGAGATTGAAAGATTTTAAATTGACTATTCCCCCCCACATTCCTCCAAGAATCTCTGTTGAATGTTCGAAATTATCTCTCATGACATGGAACATTGTCTTTTCATCAATCCATTGATTGATTGCATCGATCTCCCGTTGGATTGGAATTGAATCAGCATCTCGTATCAAATATCTTTTAACATTGATATCTTCACTGACGAAGAAACGCCAAAACATCCCATGATAACTGGGTGGCTTGGGTTCATTAACACTATTTGAGGGTTGATTTTGGTAAACCATAACAACTTCTGCTCCTTCATATATTAAACGGTTTACCATCAAAGGAGGAACATCTGAACCAACATAGAATCGTGGAATCCAGTCTTGTAATAGCTTTTTGTAAGCTCTGATAACTTTGATTGCATTACGAAGATATCGCTTATCCAATCCATACAGCGAAAAAGAGATGACTTTTTTATCTTTTCGAGGAAATACTCTAATGGGTAAGAAAATGAAAAAGATATTGCTCGATCTGTAGTAGTCAAAAAGAGACGGTTTGCAGGAAATTATACAATTGAGGTCTGAGTCGATATTAAATGCACTGGTTAGGCAGCAATTACCAAAACAAGAAATATCAGAACTGTTTAGGTCATCACGCCAGGTGGGTAAAAAGCATAGATTTGTTGAATAATCAATAACTGTAAAAAAAGAGAAATTAGATTAGAAACATGACATTAGATTTTATTCTTACAAGGCTAAAAGAAGATAGACTTACTTGGCTGTGAGTTTTTGAGACGGTTGATTAATTTAACATCATACTGCAAGAGCATGAAAATAACAAACGCTAGTAAATAATTTCGTTTCGAGATCAGGCGATTTTTAACTTTTGAAAAAAAGTTACAAACTATACCGGCCAGTTTGACAAGCATACTATCTAGACTAAAAGCACTAATCTTAATCACACATAATAAAAGAAGGGAGTAGTAGGACTTGCATTCACCCTGGTAAGCTATCCATGACTCTCGTCAGATAACATCAATAAGCTTTTAATAGTACAACTTGCAATATTTATAAAAAAAAGAATTAGGATCCAACTGTAACTCAATCTTAATCGGGACTCATTTCAATAATAAAAAAACATCTGAGCAACTGAAACCACCAGGTGGATTCAACTTATTTTCAGAAATAACAATTTCACTAGATGTCTCTCTAGTAAAGATCGCATTAAGCAGATTCCTTCATATGATCAGTAAACATCTGATTTGACTGATGAAATTACATTTTTTTAATTTAATTATGTGAATTTGAGTTGTTTATTTTATTTAAATTGGACATTTAGCTGAGTAAATTCTTGTTTTTTCATGTTTTTTGGTATCATTTTACCTTTTCACATTTTGAATTTTTTTCAATCTTCATAGTTCAACGCAATAAAATCAGTTAACCATTCTTTCTCCGACTTCGTTGTTTAAAAATTGTATTCATGATGCAGTTACTTCGTGGACTGGCAAATCTTGGTTTAAAACAGTCAAATGCAATGCTAGCTCGCAACAATCTGATCAATCATGTTGTGAAACTTGTCAAACGGAACAAGATGAACGTTCATAGTGAAGGAAAAATGGTCGTCTCATTTTTGGCTCAAGAAGATTATGACAGATTGCTCGTTATGTCTTATAGTGACATGGGTTTCAGGTTAACTAATAATCTTTTTCTTATGGGTCCTATCGTTTTATTTCCGAAGCAATTGTATTCTTGGAATGTTGGTGATGCTTCAAGAGTTACTCCAGCCTCAACGAGTTTATTTTACTTGTTAGTTCCTAAAGTTGATTTAGTCGTGTTTGGTAAGTTCTCTCTAGATGATAAAGTTTCTTATATGAAAAATAATTAATATCAATTTTTTTAAATTAGGTTTTGGAGATCCTGGAAACTCGATTCCTTTGGAAACGCGAATTTTCTTGCAAAATAAAGGGATCAACTCTGAATGTTTACCTACAAAAGATGCAGTTGCCACTTATAATGATTTAGTTGATGAGGGAAGACGAGTTGCTGGAGCTTTTATTCCTCCTACAAAAGTTTATCTTACAATGGATGATGAGATGAGCTACAAACAAACTGGACAGAAGCGGTTTGGAGAATTAGACTCTAGCTTCTACAACAGATTGGCGGAAGATGAGTATATTTATGCGGAATTAAGTAGATTAAGAATTGCAATGGAATCAGGCGAAATGCCAAAAGAAGAGATAAAGAAAAGAGTAAAAGAGCTCAGAGAAATGGCCAGGTCAATAGAGACTAAAAGTAATATTTAAGTGTTAAAAAATTAGACTTCTAATATTGTATATATAACTAAAATAAAATTATAGTAGCTAATTAAATAAAAATCAACATGATTGAAAAGCTTATTTTTATCATAATAAATATTAAATTACAAAAACAAGAGAATCGAAAATGATCGCCTATAACTATTGAAAGGTTTTCAAGATCTTTTCTTCACTAATTTAGTACTTGTTTTTTCTCCCCTTCCGATCTGTTTAGTAGATCCAGATGGAGCACCACCGGTAAACCACTTCGTCATCATCTCTGAAAATTCAGGAACATCAGGCATCTGAGTGTTTTGTAACTCCTAGAAAAAAGAGATGAGGAATAAATAGTAGAAAGTCAAACAAAACTACCCAAAGAAATTAAATAGAATGCACTTACTCGTTGAGTTTCGGCATCTGCAGCATTCATCATTTTAGGTAGAATCATTATCAAAATCAAAGGTAAAATCATCATCATGACCATTGGGTTGAAAAGGAAATCAGTTAATCGCCAAGTCTCACGTTGTTGGAAATAAGAAAAGAAAGATTGAGGCTTGAATTTCAGTGGATAATTCACTTGCTGCACAGCTGAGCTTTGAATATAGTTAACTTTACGAGCTCGTATTTTTCCTTTGGAATTTATATCAACTCTCACAGGCTTATAAAAAAGGTCAGGATTATTAACTTCAACAAGATATGATCCCGGAGGCACATTATTTATTTCAAAGGTTCCATCTCTCCTAGTGAACGAAAGAAAATTTACGATAAGCTGTTAAAAAATTGAACAGTTATTCAGTTGACTTACTTCATGAAACCAATGAATTGACCATAATTAACAATAATTCGAGTTGATGTGAACCAAGATGGTGTGATAGATGAGTTAGGACTCGGAAAAATTCGTCCCTCAATGGTATGGAAACTGGATTGTTTGGCAAGCGTTTCGGATGCATAAACTGGACCCTCTTGTGCCATACATAATGATGAGACAAAAATCGAACAAATTACAAAATAAAGCATGATATTCCTAAAATATAACAATGGATGGAATAATAATAATTAAATAAACAAAACAGTACAACATGAATTAAAGTTCTTGATAAACCTGTAAAAAAACTATAAATCATATGTGGAAATAATAGCACCATCTAGCGAGTTGGAAAATCTCTTGGTTGAGTGGGTCTATGAATTGCTGGCTGTAGGATCTTATCATCTCTTTAAATTTGATTGATTATTATTATTATTTACAGAATTGTTCATAATTTTATCCTTCCTGAAGCAACTCTACCTGATCTATAAGTATAATGAATTTGTTATAAGTATAAATTTTTTTAGCTGTGGATTGCTGAGCTATTCTTTCAGCCCCATAATCCTGCAAGTAATCTGTCATTTGTGCATCTCAAGCTAAATCTAGATTCCTTTAATTGTCCAGCGCCTGAATCTATTGTATTTATTTGTTTCTGCTTGTTACTTCTCTATCATTTTATTCGACACCTTACATCAAACCTTGTTGTGCCAGTTCCCAAAATTACTGGAATAACAGAATATGAGTGAACTTCTATTGGATACATCAATCCGAGCTTGGGTTTTCTTACCCATTGTTATAATTTCATTCTTATTTGGTATCCTTCGTCATTATGTATCAATATTGATTTCTTCAACTAAAAATATTGAATTACATCAAGTACAAGACAGTCAGTTATTGATAAGAAGTAGATTTCTCCGGGAAAATGGCAAATACATTCCAAAACAGGTACGTATCAATACTGGTCCTGTATTATCTTGTTAATATTCAATTTTTCTCCCATTTCTAATATAGAGTTTCTTGATGAGGCGACATTATCTGAACAATGAAGAGACTGGTTATTTGAAAGCTGGTTCCCGTCGGCCCGCTCAAGCTCCTAATCCCATGTCTGATCCTTCTATGATGACAGACATGCTTAAAGGAAATCTCACCAACGTATTGCCAATGATTCTCATTGGAGGTTGGATTAATTGGACCTTTTCTGGTTTTGTTTGTACAAAAGTACCGTTTCCTTTAACTTTAAGATTTAAACCAATGTTGCAGCGTGGTATTGAATTGATGTCATTAGACGCAAGTTGGGTTTCATCTGCAAGTTGGTACTTCTTGAACGTTTTCGGTCTTAGAAGTATTTATACACTTGTTTTAGGTATGGTTCTATAGGGGTTTGTTTATATTGTTTCAAACTTATAATCTCAATTCTATTTATTTTAAGGCGAAAATAATGCTGCTGATCAAACTAGAATGATGCAGGATCAAATGTCCGGTGCAGCTATGGCGATGCCTCCTGATCCAAAACAGGCTTTTAAAGCTGAATGGGAAGCGCTAGAAATCAGTAATCATCAATGGGCCCTCAAAAACATTGAAAACGATTTTATCGGGGAAAAGAGTAATAATCAAGAAGTTACTCCAACAAGTTGATTTATTTATTTTTTAGTTGTTTGTGTTTAAGGTTTATATCAATCAATTACAATTTCTACCACATTTTATCAATTTTTGTGGACTGTTTTTGCCCTGATTCTCAGGTATTGTATCACAATCATCGGTATAGAGATTTCAGAATCAATCTTTCGTAAATTAAATGAATCAATTGTAAATTTTACCTGTTTCGTTTCAATCAGACTAGATCATCAAGAAAAACCTTGAGACTGAGATGAAAAAGACGATTTTAATTAATACTTTATTATAGTATTTTGTTTTTAAAGAAAGTGACTTTTTTTTTCGTTAGTTATATTTTATTCAACTTTTATCAGTTTTAGATGAGATTTTATAATGAAAATCAAACACTGACTGAATCTGAATGGAATTATCAGATTACAAAAAATTAGGGTTACAAACATAAATTAACATTATTGGATTGTTTTAGTTTACAAATTGATTTGTCACTCTTATTATGATAATTGATTTTTGGCTTTTGGCTTTTGAAATGATTGAACTAGACGATAAATTGAATGTTTTGAAATCGTCAAAAGTATTTGATTTTTTGACCAACTCACAGTTACATGTTTAAGGAAAGATGAAAGACTTGGTTTCTTTTCTAATAATATCTTAAGAAATGAAACCTTTTTTTGTAAAATATTTTCATGGTCAAATTTTTAATAGTTGAAAGACTTGATTGAAACAAATAGTCTCAATTGAAAGACATGAGCTAAGTTTTCCTTCGAATATTTTATCACAACAACGAAAGACTTTTGGTTAGCGATCAATATTGTCGAAAGAAAAATTAAGGATTATGTTATTGAAGTTGTTTGATTGGTAAAGCTGAAAGTGGTTAACTCAATGAAAGACTGATTTTTTTATTCTAATCGAAAAATTACTGATTTAAAATGGCTAGGTATCAATAGTTGGGGTTTAATGTGTAAAGTCACGTTCGAAAATCTGTCACAAATTCCTTCTCAAATTAACTCGCATTATTTTTCAAGCTTTTAAAAGTTATTCGACCTTTTCGGAATTTTGTTTAAAACAGTTCGAGTTTATGGTTTAAATTACGCCTATCCTTCAATGTTTGTATTGGATCAGATAAGATTTCATAAGATGATCAAAATCTGAGCCAACACAATAATTTCTAAAAGCAATTGTAATAAAAACTAACCACTTTTGGGAAGCACATAAACGAGAAAGTTACTATGTGTTGAACAATTTTACATTTGGATTCTTTCAAAGAGCTGTGTTTGTAGATTCTCTCACCTAATCACTTTTGAAGCATCAAACTGATACCACCGCCCTGACTTGATAATTAAAGTGACCGTTTGATGTTGTTTCTATGGACTATTCATGATGATGAAAGATGAGATTAATGAGAAAATCGAGAACATCTTAGTTTTCCTCACTCCAACGGCAAACGATACAGAAAAAGATGAGCCGAAAACGCAAATAATAAAATTTAGATTCTTCAAGTTGTTATCACTTCTTGACCTGGTGCATAAGGTAATGGTAGATGATAGACATCTATTAATGCGTTGAAACTAGTGATTACTCCAATGAAACCAGAAACAAGACCAATACAAATAATGGATATTTCCCAAGCTCTTGTGCGAGTGTCCATTTCATTCCATTTGATTTTCATGTGAAAGTAACAGGGCCATACAAAGGATAACATGGTCCCAGTAATATTACCCACTAGACCCATGAGAAGGGCAAACTGAGGTATCGATATCGCAACAATTAAAGTGGACAAGACAAGGACAACTCTCAGTGAAACAGCCCAAACTCGATATTCACCATCTCGTTCCCAGCAAGTTGGAAAGGGCTGACTTCCAACTCCATGTGGGTTATCTTCATTAGGTTTTCGTTTGAACAAGGCTGTCTCAATGAGACCGGCAGCCGCATAATATGGTAATGGATATGAGAGTAAAGCTTTAACTACTAGAATGATGTTGATAATTGCTTTGAATCCATGTGTAGGTAAGTTATTGGTAATCTCTTTCTGTGTTGCTTCACCAAAAGTCAGGAAACCAACATAAGCAAACAAACCCTATGTTTAAAAATATCAAGAATTAGATTTTAAGGTTTCATTTAGTTCTAATGATAATTACCTTGAAAGCCGCTGCAGCTATATGACTCCAATCTAGCATTTTACTGAATTCGCTTCGATCAGCCATATTTCCTTCTAGACTAGGTAGGAAAATTTGTGAAGTATAACTAAATACAACGATTCCTACTGTAATTGGAAATGTTTGGAAATCGATATGGAAGGTAACCTGAAAAATACCGAATGAAAAAGAAAGATATTGGGATTAGTCAATTTATTAAGATTAATTTTATGTATTTCAATTTACCTTTGACCAGTACCAGTCACCAATCTGAAGAAAACAATACCCAAAAATGATGATGTTAATAACAATATGAGCGATTGTACACCAAAAGCTTAACATTGAAACAGATTTGAGGTCTTTAAGAAAGGCGCAAGGTAGCAAAAGTATTGCTGAAGTCATCATCCAACATCTTTGATCGAAAGTATTACTTGGAAATGAAGCTATCATCAAATCACCGCAAAGTACCACATAAAGGATGCACGTCATAAGAAGCTCAATAATCTGAGCTATGTTGACAATTTTTCCGCCATATCTTTCACCCATAACAGCTTGTGCAATGGCTACATAAGAATCTCGAACTCGAACCAATTGGCCATTTTCATCGATCTCATACAAACAGGCAACCAATATTTTGCCGGTGTAACAACAAATATAAGCAATAGCAACTAAAGCAAATATGGCCCAATAACCTCCATGAAGAGTTGCATAGGGTAAACACACAATAAACATTCCCTGAAATGAAAAGAATAGTAAAAGTGAAATCAAAAATGAGCTCGATTATGATTACGATTATGGATGAAAAATCTATTTACCTGAATAGCGTTAGTTACATTCCAACCTGCTTGCCATGCTGATATTTTGTTTCTTGGGTCACCACCATATTCATTGAATTCACCTTCGACTACATCAATTGATCCATTCGCTTTATATCCATGCTCTCCGAGTTCATCATATTCACTTTGCCCGGGTGGTCTTACATCAGGCTTATCAAAGCTTCTGAAATCTGACAACTCATGTTCACCTCGAGTTCCCTGGCCCTCATTGAAATGTCTTGTTTCTCCTTCTGTCCCAAAAACACCGGGACAACATGTAATGGTCTTTTCCTTAACACTAAACCAAATATCGGTTATCTGGTCCAAAATTTTTTGCTCCATGATTGTTAGTAACCTTTATAAATAAACTACGATTTTAAATGAGAGTAAGTTGTAACTATATTTTATCCTTTATCAATCCGAGGCGATCCGGGCAAAGGTAAGATAAACAGTTAGTCACTGGATCAGTCAGAAGCTCGTGTAAAACAATAAGATTAGGTTTTTGATCATCATTGGCAAAACAAATTTATTTGTATTTTTTATGTTTAATTTGAAAGACTTAGATTGCTTGAACTTTTGTTTCAATTGTGAGCTTTATGGAAGATTTATTTGAATTTTGAAGAAAGGCAATCTGAATGATTTGTTGAAAAACTGAAAGTCGATTTTCAGTTATTGAAAGACAATTGGTAAGACAGATACAACCCTTCACCTCTACATTGAACACTTCTTTTGACACTCTGGACAAGCTTATTGAATTGGATCCTATGATTTGAACTTCACTGATCACATTGATGATTTATTAGCAGATGATATAAACAGATGATGGGATTAACTTGAAAGAAACCTTAAAAAATTTACTAATAACATTGATATAAATTAGTTAACAACAAAACAAAAAATGAATCATTAGTCGTTGCAAAATGGGATTGTGGAATCACCGTTTCAAAGTGGAACCACGCAAGACTCAAAATTTAGGCAAAGTCAATCGATCGATTCATTGCCATGATCTAATATAGTCGAGTTTTTTAGTCAGTTATTTTGTATTGACTTATCTATCAGATTGAAAAAGATACAATGTGAATAATTGAGCTCTTTTGAACTCTAATTTTCAAAAGATGACTGCTGACTAAACACAGAAATATTGAATGCCAAACAATTACTCTATTCAAACATTACACTGAAATTAAAATTTTTATCTGTGATAAAACTTGTAAAAATATTTTCATTGAATAATAATTGTTAATTAATGTAGCTCTGTTGTGACAGCCACAACTCAAGTTTAATTGTGCATAAAAAAAATTAAAGAACTATTTCATTTAAAATATTCAGTGTGATAAATTATTCCCAATAAACCTCTTATAAAAATAGCAAATCAACAATGTATTAAAATCGCATGAATTATATGCAAGCTAAATTCAGATTATTTAGTCACAATATTAACTTTGAGCTGAATTGATAAAAGTTTATCAAAATTGATTTATGATCTTCCGACGAACAATTTTACGGATATTCAACAGTTACCTAATTATTTCCTCCTAAACATTTAACTTCTAATCAAACTCCTGCGAGGAATGAAACGCTCATATTTTTCTGGGTAATCCCCGTGTTATCTTTAATATTAATTTTAATGTATTTATATTGCTGGTACTTTTGATTTTGATTACATTGAAAGCAGTACACTATCTTTCTTAATTAACTGGAATTGTTGATGTCAAAGTCAGTTGTCCCGATAATAATCTCTCAATAATCTTTGTCAGGGGTTCAAAAAAATTATCCACTTTTGACCCATCTGTTTTGATATTGAATCCAGTCATCGTAGGTTTGGCCTCGATAAAGACGTAGATGGTAAAGGATCCAAGCAGGGACAGAGGTTATAGAGGTGAAAAGTAAAGTAAACCAAGCTATTCTTTCAGCTACCGATATTGGTGTCCTCGGTGGAGTGACCAAAAACTTATTATCATATGGGTACGAATAGCCTCTTTTTTGTATCATTTGCAGACCTTTAATAGTCCTTGGATTCAAGCATTGTCGAACTATCGAGTTCATAATGAAAACACTTTCCTGGATACAAAGATATCAAGTTATAACATTTCCAGTGCAATCTATGCTTAAAGAAGTATATTACATACCTGAGTTACTGTGGAAACAAAATTTAATCCAGCAATTTGGAATTAATTAAACAATTTTAAAAGATGTGATGGTGGAAAAAGATGATTGTTAAGGAGCTCAGGAATAATGATGTTCAAGAAGAAAGCAATATTTAGTTTACTGTTTTGCTCGAAAATTCTCAGGGACTGTGTTCAAATTTTAATAAAATCAGTTTCGTTCATCTCTGTTCAATGTGTTTTTAAACTGTGACTTTCATTTTTTAGCTAACAAGTCTCGTAAGTCATATAAGGATTTGGAGATTAGTATAAAAGGCTAGAACCGTTTTAGGTGGAAAAGAGAAGGTTAATTATAATTATCATTAATGATTGGTAGGTTGTTATGAATAGACACAATTCACATAATTGTTATCATTATGGTATTATGCAGACTCTTTTTCGGTGGAATTCTGCGAGAACAGAAATAAGTCCAAGCTGTAGGCGTGATATTTTACATGTAACGCTTGTAGCCTCAAAAAAAAAGATCATCTTTAGCTAACTACTCATTAAACACTCAAAAAATAGTCCACTTTATTGCCATTTACAATACAATTTTAACCAGTTTGTTGCTACAAAGAAACATTTGTGCACAAATTGACACAACTTTATACAAAGGGCCAGAAACGCGTGAAAGTTGATTTCTTGCAAATTAAGTGTTTGTCGGTTTGTAGAGTCATAAAAACTATGTCCTTTTGTGCTGTCGAAAGTTTTCTCTGACGGATAACTTTCGAGAAAAATGAGTTCGAAGTTGCAACTTCAATGGTCTATTGTGCCGTTATGGAAGCAGATTTTTTCATTAAACTTATATCACTGATGATGCATTTGATGATCGACCAGAAAATACACTAATTTTGCGAAATGAAGTTTTCTGTCCAAAATAAAACAGATAAGTTCGATTTTTAGTTAAACCTGTCGCATTTTGTGACTGAAGCAGTTAAAGAGCTGAAACTTGTTATTTGCCGATAAAAATAGTTATTACATATCGAAGATAGAATATCTTTTTCAATTCATCAATAGTTCTCTCGATTTTGGCCATTGACCTGAAAACTTTGATCATATATATTTCGAAGATGGTTGCACCTAAGATCACCGTTTTTAGACTAAGAATAAGATCTTATCGTGGACTATAATATATCAGCATATAAAATTATTCAGGATCCTACAGAAAAAGTTAAAGCATTTTATTATTCTGTTATCAGATTCTAGACTTGGTTCCTAAAGTTAAATAGGTTCTAAATCAAAAATCGTATGTGTCGTAAAGGTATTCATTATGAAATGTATTTAGTCACATCATATTAGAGTCCATAATAAAATACAATGTTTGGTCTAAAAATGGTGATCTTAGGTGAAACCATCTTCGAAATATATATGATCAAAGTTTTCAGGTCAATGGCCAAAATCGAGAGAACTATTGATGAATTGAAAAAGATATTCTATCTTCGATATGTAATAACTATTTTTATCGGCAAATAACAAGTTTCAGCTCTTTAACTGCTTCAGTCACAAAATGCGACAGGTTTAACTAAAAATCGAACTTATCTGTTTTATTTTGGACAGAAAACTTCATTTCGCAAAATTAGTGTATTTTCTGGTCGATCATCAAATGCATCATCAGTGATATAAGTTTAATGAAAAAATCTGCTTCCATAACGGCACAATAGACCATTGAAGTTGCAACTTCGAACTCATTTTTCTCGAAAGTTATCCGTCAGAGAAAACTTTCGACAGCACAAAAGGACATAGTTTTTATGACTCTACAAACCGACAAACACTTAATTTGCAAGAAATCAACTTTCACGCGTTTCTGGCCCTTTGTATAAAGTTGTGTCAATTTGTGCACAAATGTTTCTTTGTAGCAACAAACTGGTTAAAATTGTATTGTAAATGGCAATAAAGTGGACTATTTTTTGAGTGTTTAATGAGTAGTTAGCTAAAGATGATCTTTTTTTTTGAGGCTACAAGCGTTACATGTAAAATATCACGCCTACAGCTTGGACTTATTTCTGTTCTCGCAGAATTCCACCGAAAAAGAGTCTGCATAATACCATAATGATAACAATTATGTGAATTGTGTCTATTCATAACAACCTACCAATCATTAATGATAATTATAATTAACCTTCTCTTTTCCACCTAAAACGGTTCTAGCCTTTTATACTAATCTCCAAATCCTTATATGACTTACGAGACTTGTTAGCTAAAAAATGAAAGTCACAGTTTAAAAACACATTGAACAGAGATGAACGAAACTGATTTTATTAAAATTTGAACACAGTCCCTGAGAATTTTCGAGCAAAACAGTAAACTAAATATTGCTTTCTTCTTGAACATCATTATTCCTGAGCTCCTTAACAATCATCTTTTTCCACCATCACATCTTTTAAAATTGTTTAATTAATTCCAAATTGCTGGATTAAATGTTTCTTTGTAGCAACAAACTGGTTGAAATTGTATTGTAAATGGCAATAAAGTGGACTATTTTTTGAGTGTTTAATGAGTAGTTAGCTAAAGATGATCTTTTTCTTGGAGACTATAATCTTTGTTCTCGTAAAATCACTTCATGGGATCAGTCTTTTCAAAATTTAGGCAGAGTTTCAACGAAATTTAGTCTTTTTTCATTGACAAATGTGTTAATTGTTTCTTTTTGGTAACAATCAATAATAAAACAATAATATCCACCAGTACTTTGTATTACTTTAGGGCGACCGCTGCTGGGAATTCGCTATTGGATTATACTTAATTAAATTGAATCCTGACTCATTGTTATTGTCAGCTCTTCACGGAATCTTAGCATCGTGTTTAACCATTTTAATTGTGCCATATCTCGGCCGTTGGATATCAAAAGCACCGAGACTCAAAGAGATTGCTGTTTTCTTGTTTCTGCAAAACTTTTGCGTCTTCATTAGTGCTGCTTTTGTTGCTTTTTACTTCATTGGTGATGATATTCTTGGTGCAACATTGAATCGGGTGGGTTTTAATGATTTAAATTTTGTATCAATTTTGTCTTTGAATCATCGTTTTCATACAATTAGATGTTTAATTAGTCAATTCGATTGCTCAGATTGCAGATAAGATCGCTCTATGTGTTCTGGTAATTTTTTCAGCTCTTTCTCAAGTCTTTTCTTATGGCTACACTTTGTCCCTTGAAAAAGATTGGATTATTGTTATTTCAAGAAATGGTGGGAATTTATCAGGTGAATAATTCACTTCATTTAAACCAATTAAGAATTCGTTTGATATCCATTTTTATTTTCTATTGTACAGAGTATTTGTTTCAAAGTAGCTGAATGCTACTTATTTACTTGAATATTTAATTATTGTGAAAATTTACAAACTAGTCCCTCGTTCAGCTAAAGTTAAACGATTAACAACCGTGGGAGCAGATCTATCACTTGAAACCCACACTAAAAATAAAGTCAAGCTCATCGAATCAATTGTTAGTTATTTTAAATATTTTTTTTTGTCTGGTATTGCATTTGGTTGGTAAACATTCAAATCTGAATAAAATATCAACAATTGGTTATTTCATGGATCTAATACCGCTATCATTGTGTTTAGTTATCGTTTTTCCATCTCCTCTTTTAGGAGTTAAATTATTCAAATATGACCTATCAATCGTATTATTTCTAACTGGAATAACCTTATCACGGATTGGTTTATGGGCAGCAGATTTGGCAACTAATCAATTGATTCAAACAACAACTCAAAATCCACCTTTGATTGGAGGTATACAAAACAGTGTTAATACATCAGCCGAGCTAATCAAATTCATTATAACCGCCATTCTGTCCAGTGTATCTCAATTTTACATTTTAATTTTAGTTTCTTATGGTTCAATATTGATAACTACTTTAATTTCAGTATTTTACACAATCAATTGCCTCAAAATTGAAAACCAAATCTATTAACGTGGATAAAGACATGGCAAACATTAGCTGGACTGTCGCTGATATAAGTTGTTTAAATTCCAAGAACACAACTAAATAAATGTAACAAATACATAATAAATAAAACCACTGAATACGCAAGAATTAAAAGAATAATATCGACACAGATATGCCATAATTGAAAATGAATTGAATATTAGTATAAGATGACCAGTCTAATTAAATTCAAAGTTAATAATAATTAATCTAATTGCTAAACACGATAAAGCCGAAGATTTTTTGATAGGAATGCATTACATTAAGATCAACAATGGAATCAGAAGCTCAGCATTACGTTCACGGTGTTAATCGATTCAAATCATTACAACCAGTAGTACTTTATCTAGATTAATTAAAATATCATTTGTATGAGGGTTTAAGTGCTTGAATTAACTATGATATAATGATAATCAAAGGAGGGGTATCCTATTTTAATAAGATTAGTTCATTGATTCGTCTTTAAATGTGCTTTCCATTAAACCGATTCAATCAAAGCTTTTGCTTCTGGTGCTTGATGAAGAAAATCAGCTATCGATTAAATCACAGAGTTTAATTCAGGATTACAGAGCATAGTTCAAGTATAATTGAGATGATTTGAGAGAATTCAATTTAGATTTAAGTAAGAGGAAAATAATAAAGCTATAAGAATGGGGAAGAAGAGCTAGGAAACTGATACAAGAATACAGTAACACACGAATTTGCGAGATTTCAAGTTGATTGAGAATTAATTCATTATTGAAGATGAATAGATTAATTTTAAGCGATAGAAAACGTTTTAAGGGGCAAAACGATTCTATTTCAGTCTTTATTTAAGTCAATATTTTGATGGCCTCAAGTCAGTATACAGTTGGATGGATTATCCTTGCAGTATAATTTGCCAAGAGTTGAAGGAAAAATTAGAGAAAAGAGCAGAGTGCGAAGAGACTCGAAAATAATCAAGAACATGCTAGTGGATGAACGGTTATGCCCATGGATGAAAACAATTGAAAATTTGAGTCAAAAATTCAAGAGAATCTTAAGAATCGTTCGTAAGTATGTACGTGTGTTTTATCGTAAATGAGAGGGTGTAAATAATTTGGTGTCCATGTTGCAGTAATTGAATAGTTTAGCCTAGAAATATAGGAGCGATAAATCTCCAGGAATGTTTTCCGGAGAGAAAGGTAACGCGAGGGTGAGACGGAAAAAAGGGCGACCTATTACATGAAAAAAGGAGGAAAGGGGCTGAAGAGATGAGAAAAGGGAATATATCCATGCCAATAGATAGCTGCCTCCAGTTACAGGAACTTGAAGGATATAATTTCCACGGTGATTTAAAGCTAGCCTTGTTTAGTCAATAAGAAGTTATGAGGCTGAGTGGCTGCAAATTCGGCTTGTCCATGAACACCAGAAGAAATATGTTGAAGAGGGACGTTAGCACCAACTGTGTTAAAGATAGAAAAGGCATGATTAGCAAAACAAAGAAAACTTTAAATATTGGTCAATCAACTCACGTTGACCAGCGCTGTGCTCACCAGAAATGTGCTGCTGCTGTCGAGGGATCAATTGGCTTTTGTTTACATTGACATCAGATAGACCTTTCACTTTTAGAGATTCAGCAGACTTCAGCACTGACGCCAACTGTTCTTGAGGTACAAAAACTTCACCCCTATAGATGAACTCAACTATGGCCCTGAGATCCGCGAAAGGTACGTCCTTCATAATGACAACAGGATATTGATATGGGTTGATAAATTTGCTGAAAATGTTCTTGAAATAGGAAGAGCAAGCACTCAAGACCATTTTGTGAGCACGAATACTACCATCCTTGCAGGAGAGAGTGACATCGACTAGAGATTCCTCTTTAAACATTCTCTCAAAATGTTCAGACATGTCTGAACTATGGTTATTACGTCGGAGACAGAAAGCTTGTGCAGAGGACATGATTTCAGGGTGACGGACAAAAACAGTGTTCCAAAAGGTATATTCTTTAACCAATTTTAACAGGGGCTAAATCGATGATTTTAATTTACCTAAAATAATTAGATGTAACGGACCAAGTTGATAGGCTGATAAATAATGTTAAGAAAACTGAATAAACAGAAAGAGAGAGAAAGATAAAGGAGGAGAGAAGGAACCAGTGAACCAAGAAACAAGCAATAGATGAGAGATGCAGAAGAAAGACCGTAAGATCGAGCCAAATAAAGATTCGAAGAGAATGATGATTTTAAAACAGTAAAAGTAAAAGTAGTGGTGATGGTGATATTTAAATTTGATCAAATATTCAATGATAACAGTCCGATGGGACAGATGAAGTGGTAATCAATTTAAAGGTATTGCATAAAAAGAAAGAAAGAAATGTGTGAAGCACAAAAGAGTAAAAGGAAAGGAAAAAGAGAAAGTAGAGAAAAGAAAAGAAAAGGAGAGAAAAAAAGGAGAAAAACAAGAGATTAGTTAAATGAAGACAAACCAGAGATTATCAAGAAAATAATTAACATTTGTAGGTCACATTGGTCAATAATTGACAAGGTTGAAGATAATTTAAGTTAAAATTAAGATGACATTTATAATTACCTGATAATTTAATCAACTCGATTTTATTGAGTAAACATGATTTTAAAACAGACAGACAGACAAAAAGGAACAAAAGAGACTTTTTAGGTTCTCTTTCAAATCGAGAGATGGCGTGGTCGTCAAACTCGAAATTTTTTGCTTCTTTTGAATTTTAGTTTAATTTAATCAAATTAATAAGAATTAGTTTACTTTTTATCAGTAATTAAAGCCTTCTCAATAGTGCTTTCAACCACGTAATTTAGCTTCTCAATTGCTTTGTTTTTTGTTTAAGGTAAGAAAAGCTGTACGAGATGGAAAACTTAACTTAACATTATCCATATTGATAAAATATAAAGCCAAACTTTTGGGGAAAAACAGAAAATTTAGAAACACTATAAAACATGGAATAGTTGTTCATTAAAGGTAGATAAGCAATTCGAGTTATTGGATCTATAGATCTAAAATTTAATCCTCCTTAGCCTCTTTATTGCTGAAGCTCTTTCCCCTTTTGGAAAATAGCTTAACAGTTCTGAAAATTCATTTTCTTGTTTCTTCAACTTCATTTCTTCAACTTCATCTTACCTTTGACAATGTGAATGTGAATTTTTTAATCATCTTCGCTATTAAATTACATTAAATTTTGAGATTTCTAGTTATCTTTTACAGTTAATCATGCCGTTCTTACTTGAGTGTATCTGTTTGGATTCGTTTTTGTATCAAGTATTTTCCGTTGGGATATTAGTATCCTTATCCTGCAATCGGGCGAGATGAATGCTTTAACAGAATGATTTGTTTTTATCTGTTGGCTCCACTTATTTAACTTTAAGTATTGTAACGATAATAACTTTCATCATAATTGTCAAAATTTGCGATTTTTGTCACTTTGAATTTACTTTTTCGACGAGCTCGTGAACAAATGATTGGACCATGACAAACTCCTCCAGACGATGTGATTTCATTATGTTCATTAATCAACAGGATTCTTGTAACCTTTGGTGAATTGTGATGGCTGTTTTTTCACTCTACTGTCATTTTTGTCAGCTTGATTGATGGCGGTTCATCTACATTTTTTAAACGTGAGTGTTCGTTAACATTTAAGAAAGAAATCTTTTCTGGATCATATTTTTAGATCTTTTCAAGCCTTTGGTATTGAAAAGAAAACACATAATAACATTGAATATAAATAGAGTACCAATCCAGATGATAGCCATCATTAAGAAATGGTTCTAGTTTTAATGTACTGGTGAACTGATATTCTGAACTGCCTGACTAAACAAAATCATAAAGAAACTTATTTTCCTGTCTAATTCGTTTTCAAATTTATCAATGAATGTTGGTGAATTTTTTTGGAATATTCTCTTCAAGAGATCTTATCCTTTTACCAATCCAAGCGCAAGGTTTATTATTTTGATGCAATCATAGTTTAATTCACCAATTTCAGTTCAACAATATTAATTCTTTAAGTTATCTTGGTGAATGTATTGTGTATTAACTCGCTACTGAATCTAAAAAGTGAACGTGTATCATAAATTTCTTGTTCTTTCATAGTTATCACCTATCTATTGGTACCATAATTTTATTTGATTGATCAAAGGGTTGAAAATAATAATTTGTTAGCCTTGTATATCTGGTAACACTCCTTGAAAGCTCCGAGATAATTTACTAATTCGACTTACATTGCTTGTCTACAATAGACAACGGTATTGAAAAATAGACTTAATTTTGAGAAAATTCATATTCAAAATCTTACATTGGACACTTTGTGGCAATGAAGCATTAGAAGCACCAGTGCGTCTATGAATGACCAACTGAATTTAGCATGTTGGTTACTCAAAAATGGATTCCAGTGAAATCGAGTTTTGTTTAGCCATGGTTTAAACGCTCGATAATGCTGATTTCTGATTGTTTTGATGTTGAAATTAGTCCTTTAAGTAATAATTATCTGATTTCCGCTCTAGCAAAAGTATCAGCAAGCTATTAAAAAATAAAATTGTAAGCAAAAACTAAATTTTAAGAACTCATAAGTGTCTGGACTCATGAGCTTATTTCTTTCGATGAGCCTCACACAATATCATTATTGTTTGGTTAGGTGATTTATAAGCTGGCATCTTTCTTCTTTAGGCAGATAGCTTTGTTTTTATAAACAATTAAAACAAGTTTTTATCTACCACATGTTTCCGTTTTGTAACAAAACTTATGTTTAGACAGCTTAGTCGATGTAGTTAGTCAGTCAGTCGAAGAAATTTCGACTAAGTCGAAGTCGATACGTTCATCGACTATCGACTAAGTCGACTCAATAACATGTGACCAAAAAAAACAACTAATTTTGTCTGTGACAAGGATATGAGTGGCTAAGCAAAATCATAAATTCGTTTAATTTTTAAAAAATTTTAAAAGAAAGACTAAAAGAGTGAAATCAGTCGAGTTAGTCGAGTCAGTCGATACTTGCATCGACTTACTTCGGTGTCTACTTATGTTTTCTTTCGATGATCGATGATACTCGCTGTTGCTATCATCGATGTAATCGATCGATCAGAATAAAAAAACACTATAAAACTACTCCTCTTGGTAGTGTGGTTTTGTTTACTCTCAAGTATTTCCTCTTTCTCAATTTCCTTTTTACTTTTATGGTTCATTTTTTCACGTGTTTATTTTTAATCTCTTTGAGAAATGTTCTGATCGTTAAATGGTTTCATTCAACTCTATAATACCAATGAAGGTTTTCGACCTACTGCCTGATGTTTCCATAAAATTGTAGTTATTACTTTGGTGTCTTGATCTTATGGGATCGTTGGTTCCAATGGCACATCTCCCTGATTCTAATATTTTTGGGTGAAGGTTATGTTATTCGTTTACTGATGAAACACGTTGCCCTTATATTGGCTCGATCTGGCAGCCAATCAATTCCAGATAAAAATATCTTTCCTATCAACGGAACGCCATTGATTGGTTACTGTTTAAAGGTAGTTGATTCATGCGATTTTCTCGATGAAATTTGGGTTTCTACTAACGATAATCACATTGCTAACATTGCGCGTTCATTCTCATTACGAGTTCAAATCCATTTCCGACCTGAAACAGAGTCTAGAAATGATTGCTCTTCCCTGAAATCTGTGAAAAATTTTCTGGCTACCCATGAAGGTCAGCTTTCGACCTGATTTTGCAATCGAATAATTACCCATCTTATAACGTATAATTTTTCTTTCTCCAGTTTCTGGTGCTATATATTTGATACAATGTACATCTCCATGCTTGAACAAAATTTATCTGAAGCAAGCATTTGATTTGATCTCATGTGGATCGTGGAATTCAGTTTTTTCTGTGACAAAATCTCACCATCTCCGTTGGTCATCAAACATAGATTGTGGAGTAATGCCTGTTAACTTTGATCCTGCGGCACGACCAAGAAGACAAGATTGGCCAGGTATGATTTGGTGATCTCTTTCACCCCTTACAATTAATCTAACGCTTACAGTATTTTCTTTAATTTGTAGGAGAATTGGTTGAGTCTGGACATTTCTATGTTACAAAGACCAGCGTAATCTTTGAAAAGAATTTACTTCAATGTTCAGAAAAATCAACAATCGTTGAAATTCCTAGCTGTATGTCTCTTGAACTTGACGAACCTTGGCAAATACCTTTCGTTGAGTTAATGGTAAAGCTTTATTATAAAATTCCAATCCAAACTTCTGTTCCAAAAAGCAGAGACGAATTGATTGCTCAAATCTGATTTGTAAGTATTTTATCGAATAGATGCAATTCTGAATCAAATCTACATGATGAAAACATTCCAGCTGAAATACATGATTTTAAAATTTACGAGCTTTTTAACACTGATCTTTCATCAAGTTTGATTCATCATCATGGATTTTGACATTTTGAGTTAATAGTTTCTCTCTCTCTTTTAGTCTGGTAATCGTCGGTCGTCTCGTCTAGCTATGGCTAAAAATGGCTATTTATTTAATATGGCCACTTTTTTGTGTGACTAATAAAACTTGTTTAACCCAATTAAGTATTTGAACCAATGAGTTTATTTAATTTATCGTGAGACAATTTTTTAGTGTTATATTATAAATGATGTCCTACAGATGAATGGCCGGAAAATTTAAGTCTGTCAAGTTGATATGGCATTTAAATTAGAACGGGTAAATTGTTTTTTTGCAAAGAAGTGTTCGGAAATTTACATCAATTGCATTAGTCTAATTAATTTAACATTTTCATGTCAAATCGATGTAGTCGGATTATTTTCAATTAATGACTTGGTTAATCAAGCAAAAATCATAGTTTTGTTGCCATAACTAATCAAACCCGTAAATATCTTTATAACCATTAATCGATTAACTGATAGAGATGCATGAACTAATTTATTGAAAATGCTTAAATTTTCAATTGACTAACATGTGCTAATAAAGCTTCTGACAAGCATTGTTTTACTAATCAGTGATTAGTAATCACTTTTTAACCGGCAATAAATTTACTTATCTCTTCATTTAAGTTCATTATTTCATCATGCCTTCTCCTTGTAGACCGAATCGACTTAAAAATATGATTTAATGTTGGACTTTACATGGTAATAATTGATGAGTAAGATTTATAAGGTTCAGATTAGATGGAAGAGTAGCCAGATTTATTGTATTAGCTTCTTAATTGTTGATGCAACTCAAACAGCTCAGTGAGTCTCAAAGCAGTAAGAAGTAAAAACCAATAAGAAACAAACTGTTCTGGTTATTGAACCGAATTCACTTCTGATTAACTCAACCAAATCTTTGACATCGCTACAATACCTTAGTACCAACGAATGAATAACTTGAAAGCAGACAAAGAGGATTGGATTAAAATCAGTTTTCAAGAATAACATCAGGTATCATCCTCTTATCAAACAAACAGCACCACCAAAGGTAATTATTGTTTACTTTTTTGCATTTTTAATAAGTTTTGTTGAAAAAACAGTTAGTTCGCTTGAATGAAACAGTTGAGCCTAATATTAACCTGAAACTATCTTCAAAATGCGTTGATCTAAACAACTCGGGTTTAAAAATCTGTATTATGGTTACCCTGACAATGTGTACAAATCTGTTTACATCTTGAACAGACTCTCAACTTCTCTCCGTGGCAACCTTCAACCTTCACCCAAAGAGCTATTCTCTTAGCCTTCACCTCTTTTGTCTCTGTTCTTAAAACTGATCCTCAAATTATTAAATAATTTTTTTTATTTTGTTATAAATTTGGTGATAGAGATTCTGATTATACAGATATCGAATAATTAATTTAATTTATTGTGGTTTAATTATAGTGCGAATCCGTACTTGGAGATCATCTTTTGGATAACAATGGCCCCACCATCTTATTATGAATTGGGATACCAGGCCAGAGACATCTTTAATAAACATTACCGTAAGGAATTCATCTTAAAATTGGCTCTAAAGGGAAAACATTCAGATGGCAATATTAAGTGTAACCAGATTCTTACAGTTAAAAATAGTAAGGGATAAATCCAATAATCACTTGTAATAACTCTTCCAATGTGGATTGTTTACAAGCTGATCAAAGTGAATTCATATGCTCCTTTGTTAATCATCTGTTCATCAACTAAAATCTTATTCATTGTCCTTTGAATGGTTTCCCTCATCCTAGCCTCAACCATCATCACACGATATTCTAATTGAAAAATTGTAATAATCATGTTGGAACCGTGAAACAATGCGCTTTGCAAAATGTTCAATGCTTGTTTTGAGCTTCTATCGCTTATTGCTGCTTTTTGTTTAACTCCCATCTCAAAACAGACTAGTACAGACTCTTCAATTTTAACATCTCAGATTTCCATTACTCTTCATCATTATTGAACCAATTTGTCTAATTTTTGGATTTTTGCTTTCTTTACTCAGATCTTGGATTTGTAAAACTAGATGTTAGAACTATAACATCTTCTGGATTGGAATTTAATGTTCATGGCTCATCAAATAGTGAAACTAATAAAACTTTTGCTAATGTTGATGCCAGTTATACTCTTAACAAGTGTGGATTGACATTGAAAAAAAAATTGGACTCTGATAATAACATTACTGTTGAATTATCTCATCGAGATAAATTGATAAAAGGACTAACTTTAGGAGGCAGACGATCTATTGTTTTAAATGGATCTCAGAGAGGAACAATTTTTGCTAAATGCAGAGGAGATTTGGTAAACCTTAGCACTGATGTTGACTTTGACCCAGCAGGATCACTGGTCAATGGAACCGCTGTCATTGGATCTAAAGAATTTTTAATTGGCTCCCAAGTTACTTATGATCCAAATCTAAGAAAGATGATTAAGACAAATTTCTCCGCGGGTTATGGTACTCATGATTATGCTGTGCACGGAAGTCTTAATGAGAAATATGATTTTAATGGATCAATCTACAATAAAGTCAATGAATCTTTAGAAAGTGCTGTCTCCGTTGGATGGTCAGCTGATAATTCATCAACCAAATTGGCTCTCGGATGTGTTTATCAACTGGATTCGACTTCCACTGTTCGAGCTAAAATAAATAACAACAGCCAGTTTAGCCTCGGATTCTCTCATATACTCAGACCTGGTATCGTGATATCACTGTCGTCCATGTTTGATCTAAAAAATTTGAACGGAGGTGGGCATAAAATAGGAATGGGAATAGAACTTAATCAAACTTAATCAAAGTTATTTTAGCTGCGACTCCAAACATTCTTTTAGTTCCATTTCAATTTGATTTTTAAGTTAATTTATTTAGATTTCTTCTTTCCAATGAATTAGTATTCTTCCAGTTCTCAACACATTCTTGTAATTTTCACTCACATTATCTCGTAATAGACAGTTTCAAATTTTGAAATGCTTCCAGATTTCATTCCAATGTGGTAGATGCATTGATGCACCTAAACAGACAATTAAACAAAAGATTATCCAATTCACATAACTTGCGAATCACCAATTCATTTTCGTTTTATATCTAATTCAACAAACCAAATGCAATGATTGAAAACCAATTTGATCATTTACATGCATAAGCAAATGTTAATTAAATTACAATGTACTTTGTGAAAGTGAAAATCACCTATTTCACATCAGTTTCGGTTTCTTTGTCAATAGATTAAAGTTTCATGAATAATATGTCTAATAAAATAACTATTATTATCAGATTTTTTGGTAAAAAAACAATTAAAGACGTAAACCATGTTTAATCACAAATAATTATTTATTGAAAGATGTGCCATAAATTACACATAAATAATGCAGAATAAATTTTCGTGAATTTTATTTTTAAAAAATCAGGTAATGAGGTAATTTGGATTCTGATTCCCATAAGGCCGAGACTGGGATTCCAGATCTTGTTGTAATTAAACCAAATAAAGGATCAAAGTTATGAACTCAGCATAAAATTTTGTATCTTGTGGGTTCTTAACAAAAAAAATCATTTTTAGGCAGTTTTGGCCTTCCTCCTTAGAATGATTATTTAGATGAGATTATTTGAGTACCTCAACCCAACCAACGTCTAATAAGTACATACCAACGAGCTGTTGTTCAAAGGGAATCAAAATCATGATAAAAATAAAAAGTAGTTGAGTTATGAATTTCAGTTCATAGTAAACTTACTCTGAGTTTGTGGTGTACATGTTGGAGCTGCTGCTGACCAACTACCTGTACTGAGACAAGATAACAAAGAAGTGCCTCTAAGCACAAAACCGGGTCTACACTGGAAAACGCAGGTACCACCAACAATTCCTGGTGAACAATTTCCAGAATACAAACCATTGACTGGGATTGCTAGATTTGTGCAAGTTGCTTGTCCGATAAAACCTTGTCCAAAATTGGTACCGAAGCCTTGTCCAAATCCAGCTCCAAAACCTAGATAATGAAGACAATAATTAATAATTACTCACCTATGAATGATTAGGATTTTCAGTTTATCATACAATTGAATGGTGTTCCTGACCATAATCCGTTGGCTTGACAAATTTGCGACTGGATTACACCCGTTGAAGTACACTGAATTGAACAAACTGAGTTTGTTAGTGTTGAACATCCAGAAATAACAATAGCTCCTGCAGGAATATTGATTACGGGACAATCGGTTGAAATATTTTTGAATAAAGTAATAAAAATCAAAAGGAAACTTATAGTTCGGTAAAACATCTTTGCGAATTCAAATACGCGAAATGAAATTTACGAGGATTTTACTCGAAATGGATTGACTTTAACTGTAAAATGTTATTTTCAATCGATGACAATCTGATCTTGACAAGTCTATTAGAGTTATTAAATTGGAGTAAAATTTGGACCTTGTACAAATATCGTTGCGATTATATACTCATAACAGCAGTAAAACAAACATCACCAATGATTGAAGTAAAAAAGTGAATGAATTCAGTAAATTATGGGTTACAACCGAATCAATGATCTTTACTTCAAACCAGATTACAATTGCATTAAATACTGTACAATTTTATTTGCTTTTAATGTTTATTTATCACGTCCTCATTGGACATATCCGGTGGTTTATTAACACACTGTTATTGAGTTTTTTATCTTTTTGTCAAGTAAAGGTAAAATGTATTTGAAGTTTCAATTTTAGTTCTGAATCGACTTGAGTGAGAACTTTTGTATCTCCTTTAGTCGCTTTTCAAAAGGTGTAAAAATTTTTTTGTTCAGCAAATAAACCAACATGAGCTAAATCAAAGAGTAAAGGAACTTCTCTACTCTTTGAGTCCAATCAAACCACAAAGACTTAATAAACAAACCATAACGGTCTCGTGACCATGATTGAAAGGATTAAAGGACACATTATATATACAGTTTTCAATCAACTTTGACCAAAGGTTGATGAACACATCTGGTAAAATTTAGATTTTTGTTGAAGTCTGGTAAAGATGATACTACCAATGCAAGAATGTTATGGAAAATTTTTTGATTTATCGCAGAAGAATGTAAGAAACGCTGCGAATCAATAGCAATAGCATTGCGTGTTTCTCTTTCAAAAAATAAGCTTTCATATCAGAAGCACTTCTTATTGTGCTATCACTTCTATCATGAGTTACTAAGGAAAATATGTAACCGGAAGCAAAATCTTAGTCTAACTGGTTTGATCGTAGAATAAAAATTCGAATAGATCGATGAAAATATTTATCATGGGTTATTATGGTGTAAACAAAGTTAGCTATGGATCTAGCTGATTATTTTTGTTGAAACCTAACGAAAAATTTATTAAAAGTAGTCCGATCTATTTATCTGATAGTAGAGCTGTGAAGAAATAAAGTCTTCTCTTTCAATATATTGCAAACATTAACTCAAAATCGGAATTGTGATCATTATTTGATAAAAATGACATATCAGCGTGAGTATTCAGATCGCAAATATACAAAATTTGGAAGATTGAATTGCTCATGGATTAAATTTCCATCTAATGTGTATTAGATCTCAATCGATCTAGATTAAATGCTATCAGACTTAAATTAACTGTTAAGCTTTATAAACAATCATAAGTTAAATTTTCTTGTAATTCGTAAATCGTAGCAAAGTTCATTATGGTGAGCTTGGTATGTTGAGTTCTTGTCGTAGATTTTCGATATCTTGAGTCCAACGTTTCTCGAAATAAATATTTAATAAATAATGTGACTGCTTTCCAGCTTGTACGGCCCAATCAAGATGAGTTGAAGTATATTTAGCTCGTTGCTTGGGTTTCAATCTAGAAGCACCGAAAACAGCAGCACCCCAACACATGGGAAGATTATATTGGATCGCTTCTACCCATTTGACGACTACTTCTCCAAGCATATTTGTTGGCATATGCAATAAAAGATGAACCAAATCATGAGTTTCTCTGTATCTTTGCATAACATAAGCCAATTCCGGATCATCCACAAATTTAACTTCTTTTCGAGTATCACAGCTAATATTCTGTGACAAAGAATACATTAGATGAGTATTTTAACAATACTAAGAAAGTTAAGATTGGATTAATTCGCATTCTTTACATTATCCTTTAAAAATTTTACGTATTGATGACCCAGAGAATTAACCGGTAATGATTCCAAATATTTTAAATCTATTTGACTTGAGTTGATTCTCGGTTTGTCAGCTAATATTTTAGAACCTTCTTCATCCGAAGCCATAATTTTCCACATTCGTTTTAATGCTTGTTGTCCCATAACTTCCCCACTAACAGCAACCATATCTAGTATTAGTAAAAATAAGTACCAGTTATACAATCTTTATTAAATGGATCAAGCATCGTCAAAATATCTTACCATCTCTGAATGGATCAATGAGAGCGACAGCAGATGAACCTATGGCAAGAAGGGTCCTTTGTAAAGGTGTAATTTTTATACAATCACTCGTCCATCTAGTAGAACATCGATTATTTCCTATGTTGAAGTTCGTTAATAAAACCCTCGTAGATCTGGTTAATGTGTTTAGATTCATCTTATTTCTTAAACATTCAATTGACACTTAAATGGCACTTAATTAACGTAAATAAAAAATTGTACAATGTAAGAATCAATTGATTCTCTCATTGATAATAGCACTTTTTAGAAAACAGTTAGCAGCGCAATCTTTTGACGCTTTATTTAACCATAAGTTTGATTTTTTGTTCTGTGATGAGTTTGTTTTCATCAGAACAAGTTGATCATGGTTGTGAGTTAGATTGAAAGTTAATTCACTCTAACCATGGTTAACTTATTTATTAAAGATTTTTTTAAATCAAAATTAAGTCTATTTTATATGCTACTTTTTAGCTTATTGTGCTTTGGATTTTACCATTATGCAATTAAAGAGGAACACAACCAATGTGAAATGACTTTCATGTATCAATTTCCTCAGTTCATAGTAAGTTGTCAAAACAATCTTTTATTTTTCTTAATGATTTTGATATAATTCTTGTTGTTTCATAAATATTTTCTTGATCAATCAATTAACACTTCTAACAAGAGAAGGAATAAAATCTCTTGTGTCTCTTGTCACAAAGGTTAAAAGGAGTTTGGTTCATCTGACCATGAACATTCTGAACAACATTTGCTTTATATGTTATTATTTTTGACTGTTTTACACTGTTAGACTTACAACAAGAACAAATTCGCATCTTTCAACTTTTCACTGAAAAATTGTACTAATTTGTTACAGTACACTCATTATGAAACGTCATTTTTTTCTGTAAAAAACAAAGATTACAAAACCTTTGCTCCGGTGTAATTAAGATTTCACTTTGACTATCGTCGCATACTTAAGTATGTCTTTGTACTCAACGAGCAGATTTATGATACAATTATTTAGAAAAAATTTACTTAATGAAAAATTCAAGCAAAATCTTGTACTTTTCATTAAGTACTGATCTATGAAGTTTAACAACAACATGGCAATAACTTCATCCTGTTATACGGTTGTGTAATTTTCAAGTTTTTTAATCCATTTGATTATCAATTCAATTCTTCATAGCAGCTTATTTGTCAGGTCATTTAACTGAATTATCGGAACAATGAATAATAATGAAATGCGAAATATTTGCCGATTCATCATTGTCCAATTGATCATATCAGCATATTTCTCAGAAATTTATCCAATAACCAGTCGAATTACATATTTAATATTTAATGTTATCTTTTTATTTCACAGCCTGTTCCTCTGCGTAACAATATTTCCAAAAAATTTCCAAATTACAATTTATACATTTACGGTGAAGGTGAATATGCAATGTTTCTCAGGTAATTTTTTCTAACCTTTTTGAATATTTTTGTATTGATTGTTTCTTTTGTATTCTTTTTTTCCTCCATTTTTGTCCACTTTGTTCACAATCGATTTTGTCTATCTTTGATTGATTAAATTTTGTGTTTTTTGTTATTTTGCTTACAGAGAAGGAGTTATCTATGGAATACCTGTTCTTTTTGTACCTGGAAGTGCTGGTAGCTACAAACAAGTTCGTTCTTTTGGATCGGTTGCCTTACGAATGGCTGAAGAACGATTAATGCCTCATCATTTCAATTTTTTCACAATAGACTTTAGTGAAGAATTATCCGGGTTATATGGGGCTAAATTGCAATCTCAAACGGAATTTTTATATGAATCTATTGAAGCAATTAAAAAGCTTTACTTAGAAGCAGGACGAAATGTTTCGCTCATAGTAATAGGACATTCAATAGTAAGTTATAAATATTAAACAAGGCTACTCAAAAAACAAAAAGTGAATTTAATAGCTGATTAATCTTATTGATATTGTTTTTCTTCTTAGGGTGGACTAATTAGCCGAGGAGTTTTCACCATGCCTAATTTTGAAGCATCATCTGTCGATTTGCTGATAACGCTAGCAACACCGCATAAACAACCTGGTTAGTTGAAATGATGACTTGAATGTTTTATTGATTATTTCTTCTCTCTATCCCCTTCTTTCTTCTTTTGAGAATATTTATTCTTGATTAGCAAAATCTCAAGTGTTTCACATTTCCGTTTTTTCCCTCTTGACTTTCCTATTGTTTTGATTATTTTATACTAATTTATTGCTTATTTCATCTTATACAGCTCTTTTTATTGATACTCATATGCTAAATTATTATCATAATGTACTCTCTTATTGGAAAAGTAATCGAAATTCATCTCAACTCAATCATCTAACTATTATCTCTCTTGGCGGTGGATTTGACGATAAGTTGGTTAAATCTGATTTAATTCAATTACCCGATTTACTGCCAAGCTCTGGTGATATCAATCTATTAACTACAGCTGTTTCCGATGTTTGGCTATCAACTGACCATCAATGTATCATTTGGTGTAGACAATTGATTGTTAAACTGGCTAAACTTATTTTTGATCTTGCTGATTCTAAATCGCACAAAATTATTTCTGATCCAAAGAGACGCACACAAATAATTTCTTACCACTTGCTCAATCGTAACCGAGGACCTTCCAGTAATGTGATTATACCTTTGAAAACTAAACTTCCAAGAAAAGGAATTTGGATTTCATTCGATCATCGGTATTTTATTTTCCGTCGTAATAAGGTAATTTAACTACTCAACTCTGTTACTTCTGATTCACTATAATGATTAACGTTCATCCTTTACGCAACAGATTATTGATGCTACATTTCTTCTATTTCCCCTGGTTCCGAAAACTAATGTGATATTGTTAACTTCAAACGTTATGAGAAGTGATTGGGTTTATGGTTGTAATGCAACTGTAATCAATGTTAATGGGACATCAACTCAGTTATGGTACGAACTACAAGCTTTAAAAATAATCAAATCATAAATTAAAAATTTTAAATTTACTTTTCAGTGAAAACGGAGAAAGTCTTACTCACTTGAGTAGACTTATTCAAAAGACTTTTGGAAATGAACGGAAAGTTTTGAAACTGGAATCAGATAAATTAATTAACTCAGGGCATTCCCATGTAGTTGTTTATCTTGGCCCGACCGTTACGCCAGTTGCTGTTATTGGTGAAAGATATTCATTTGGTCGTCGAAACAAAGCCATTGTTATGCCTACCTTTTTAGATGGTTTAATGTCACTTCTTTGGACATCAGTTGACATTCTAGAAATTCCGGTTGCTGAGGAAGCTGTTTTTTACAACTTAACTCTGGTTGGCTTTAGTCAAGTTTGGCATAGTTATAATTTAAAAGTTGAAGTTCGTTCTTGTTATCAAAATGCTTTTGAATATGGTCTTATTCAATTCTGGGTCCCCTGGAGTTATGAAGATACTTCTAGTCAGATAGCACCCTCTAAAAGTAAATCAGTTACGATGAATTTGCGACTTAATATTCCAAAACAAGATCCATCTGATCCTAGGCATCCTCATTTGTACCTTATGTTGGACCCTAATTGTGGTTACGTTGTTAAAATTAACTTTTCTTACCAAGAAGTTCTTAGTCAACTGATTCGTCATTATTTCAACTATTTTCTTCCATATATCTCAGCAATTTTACTTTCTGCATTATCTATACAAATATTCCCTCAGCCCAACAGAAGCATACTGGAGCCTTTACAAAAAGCTGGATTTATTCACAGTCGGGAAACATTCGAACCATTATTTGTGATACTTAAAAATAATTTCCTTAAGATATCTCTTTATGCATTATTACCACTTTCACCTTTTGTTGTGGATAAAATCATCAGGTACTCCAATTTATCTTTGAAAAAGGTCAATCTCATACTTTTCAAAAGTCTTAACAAAGATTTGTATTTTTTTATTTCTTTTCTAGATTTATCGAGTTGTCTTTTGGGATTACACTGATTTCCGACTCTGTTATTTCGTTTTCGTCTCATCTTTCATTAAGTGACAACCAGAAAATTTTTCTTCATTTTTTTCTATACTTATTTTCATACTCATTTACATTTGTAATTGCATCTACAATTGATCTGATGATTTTTTTCTTTTCTAATATTGCTTCTAACTTAATTAGAATGTAAGTTTTGCTTAATTTATATAACATCATTCTCAAAATCTAATCTTGTTCTAATATCTTTTATTTTAGCCTCAATCGAAATCAATTGGATTCTCTGGAAGTGAAAGAAAAAATACCAAGACTCAAAATTATTCCAATTTTAATCACGGCAACTTTTCTTGTCGTTACTATATTGGCATGTAGCTCAATCTGTTTAATAGCGGCGAACGTTGCATTCATTTTTAAACTCATCTTTGTTTCAATTCCTCAACATCTTAATGAACTTCGTAAAGGCTCAAATGAAAAGACTACTTACCGTTACATTGATACAACACTAATCCTTCTTATTTGCTCATCTCTGGTTCCAACAATTCCAACTCTAGTAACTTGGTTTAGAGATCAATTTATCCGTAATCAATTTTCAAAATTATTTGTTGATCCTCATACTATTTCTAGCTATTTAATTGCGATTTCAACCAGCATTTTACTTCATTCAGATTACTCGCCATGTAAAAATAAGTAAGTATCAAATCAAAAACTAAACTAAAACTGATTTATAATAATTCCTTAATATTTTATATTTTCCAGAACCTTTTTAAAAATGATGGCATTTATTCTGAAATTGTCAGCTTTAACCACTTCAATGATTGGATTATTAGCATATAATTACATAACAATGTTCATTTCAATCTCATTCATTTTGTATAGCTTTTTTAGATTCTCATTGATCTGGTTCTATAAACCAATCAAACAAGATTAAATTGATGAATACATTTTGGTTTAAACATTCTAACTTTGTATTACAATCAAACAAGAAATTATGTGATTCAAGTTATAAAGCTTTGACATGTTCCTGCAACATGGAGATTGTTAGACAATAATCAAAAATGCTTTCTATAGACTTAAATTATTGATTTATTCATTTCAAATCATTGGGAATCTGCTTATGCAGCATACGTGTTTACGGATTGTCTGGTTAAAATGTCTGGTTGTCGGATTGCCTTGCAGCAATCGAATAAAAATTTTGATATCGGCAAAGTCTGATCAATTATAATTTAATAAATGGTTGATATTTTTAATTTAATCATAACTCTAACACATTATATTTACTTTTTTGCTCTCAAGTATATTTAGTATTTTATGTCAACTGACTTATTCAGACATCATAGACATTAAACTTTAAATCAATTATTGACTTGGAAAGACAATAAACTCAAAGTGAACTTTATGAATTTCACAATGGATATCAACTATTGATGATCAGGAAATTTGAATACTTCAACAGTCAGGAACATTCAATTAGATTTAATGGTCAGTTTTTCAAGGTGATAATCTTTAATGTCTTCTCCATTGAAAATTTCTGTTTCCGAATTTCCTTGATTTCTCATGAGCATTTTCCCACTTATGATTTCTCTTCTTATATTGCTCCTGGATCATGTTTTGACTAAACAACTTACGTCTCTAATAAATACGCTCCGAGCTCCGATTTATCGGAGGTTATCTTGTTTTCTTCTAAATATTCCAATAATCAACCTTGACAATACGAAACAATGAATTGTTAGACATGCGAGTGCACTAGTTATTGTTGATAGAGACTTAATATTGATTCAGCAATCAGGTAGTCAAACTGTTGAAAAATAAAACAATGAATAGGGTAACAAGTAATTGTTGACTAAATTGTTTTAATAAAATTCATAAAATAATCCAGTTTTTAACATAAAAAAGTGTATAATGACATCTCTCGCTATAAGATGTCACTAGCGGTAACTATTCAATAATAATTTTCAAGTTTCAAGCTAGTAACTCTTTCTAGGCCTTATAAATTATTGTATGTTATTTTGATCAGACCAGACAACAATTATGGGCGACTTTAATTGTTTATTCTTCACAATCAGTTAATTATTTATTAACTGTTTTTCAAGTGATTTGATGTTTGATCTCAGTTTAAGGTAAGTTTAATTTTGATCATGATTCTCATCTAATATGTATTCAAATGGTGAAACATTTTGATTCTTTCCTTTCTCTGATTCAATTGATCTTGAATTTTCTTTTTCTCTGTTCTTTTCTCAGTCTCATTGAAGGTAACTTGTTCTTGAAATACAACCATCACCACTGTTGCTTGGATTACCACCATTTTACCATCATCATCGATCATTTATTGTGATATCAACTATTCATTTCGATACAGATAAATAGACAATGCCTAATACTGAGCCAGACGAAGCAACCCGTGAAAATCGGGAAAGTAATGACGGTTCCTTTGAGTGTAATATTTGTTTAGATACTGCTAAAGATGCTGTTGTTTCTATGTGTGGTCATCTGTTTTGTTGGCCGTGTCTGTATCAATGGTTAGAAACTAAACCTCAACGCCAGGTTTGTCCTGTATGTAAAGCTTTGATATCTAGAGATAAGGTTACCCCAATTTATGGTCGAGGATCTTCACGCCGTGATCCACGCGATACCTTACCGCCAAGGCCTCCAGGTCAACGGACTGAGCCGGAACCGCATCCATCAACCTCATTCCCCGGATTTGGATTTGGTGATGGAGGTTTTCACATGTCATTTGGTATCGGTGCCTTTCCATTCGGATATTTTTCCTCGACAATATTTAACTTCAGTGACAATCGACCAGCTCCTTCACCAAGTAATCCTGACTATTTAGAGGATGCACTTCTAAGTAAAATGTTCTTCTTTGTGGCCATGATACTCCTTTTCTATTTGCTTGTTGCATAGCAAATTTATAGACTTGAAACGTTTAAACAACAAATTCAACCTCAAGGAGAAATGAAAAATTCACCCATTAATGAAAAAACAGAAGAACGATCATCAAACAATGATTGTCTTTTCTTCAAAGCTCACCAATTATTCCTGTGTTACTGAGAAAGAAATCAATTAATCATCAACTAAATTATTTGATTTCTCATTTTGGATTATCAAGTTGAACGGATTATCATTATCACTATCATTATTATTACTATTATTACTCAGTATAATTTTAAGAAAAAGAATGCATGAAGATCTTTTTCTTTCATATTTGTCTTTCTTTCAATTTTCTTACCATTCCTCGTTTTTCTTTGAGCATTTAATTCTGTTTTACTGTATCTGACTGACTCAATGGTGGACCAAATATTCTAGTTTCAACTCTGAACTGAAATAAATTTTCTTTTTTTCTTGAGTCGTATTCTTTGGATGGTTAACTGCAGAAAGAAATGCCTTTCAATGTTGTTGTTTTTGTTTTTTTAATAAAATTAAGTCATTGTATGAGTAGATAAAATCTCATGATGACAATTAACTTCACATCTCTATTTGTTATTTATCTTATACACTTTGTATTCAGGATTAAGTTAACGAAACGAAGATTTATTCACAGCCGTCTAACAATAAATTAAAGTATAGATAGAATTGAACTTTATTTTGTTCAATTTTCTATTGCATAGTTTTTTTCGTCTCCAAAAACTAAATGTGCTAAATATAGGGACACCAAAAAATTAACTTAAATCTGACCCTTTTTTGTTAACTTAACCCTGACTTCTAGTGCTTCTAAATTTCGATCAAAATATCTGTATTTATCAGAGAAATTTGATTTTATATTTTGGATAATTAACAAAAATAAACTCAGTATTATTGAGAGCGCTAACATAGGCTTTTCAGCTCGCTAAATTAAGAACAGTTACTATCAAAGTATCAACAATGCGCTTGAGGAATTCTAAATTTTCCGTAGTAATTTGAGCTTTATCATCACAGAATTCATGGTAGCAAGCTCTTTGGACTCCTCGAAATGGACCTGAATAAAATAAAAGTAAAGTAATTATATTAATTTTTTGTCAAATTTTATATTTTGAAATAAAAATCGTCATTCTTACCTGTGTCAGTGATTAAAACAGCTGGAAGACTCGCCAAGAAATCTCTGTTACGATGATTCCAAAAAGCGGCATGATCACTTCTCATGAAATTGCGAAAACGATAGGCAGAAATAAAATGTGGATATTGAGGAATTGGTGGATCAATGACCAACAATTTGTATTTACTCTGGGAAGGCATCGTGTACCAAGCTTTCTTAAATGGTTCCAATAAACCATCATCATAATCACGTCTGGAGATGAGAGCAATAAAATCACCAGCATACCGGTTTCCTCGCAAGAATGAGCCAGCCTTTGGAACAATCTAATCCAAAAAGATGAAAGTATCTTAGTAAATGTAAAACAAATGCTTAAAATTTGCGTAATATTAAAACTTACTCTAGTCACATCACTTGGTAAAGTTTGAGATCGTTTGTTTGGATCATAGTTAAGCAACATGTCCAAAATAAAGGCTCCAGTAAATCCAGTTTTTTTGGGTTTCAATTCTTTCGGAATTAAATACTGATTGACAAATGCTAAACTACCAAGAATTCCATTTTCTTCGAGATCAAAGGCAACAAAAATAATTGTGTTATTCAATTCTCCAGATCGAGGGGCTAAAATTCGTACCATTTCAAGAAGAGCAGCAATTCCAGAGCCATTATCATCAACTCCAGGTGAGTGTTTAGTTGTATCATAGTGAGCACCAATAAGTACGATTGAATCCGTTTTTTGATTCCGATTTATTCCAGGCAGAATACCAATGATATTGGCTCCTTTTACAGTTCGAGCTAAGCTAACCGTAGCTTCAAAATGTTGCACAAATGACTCTGCTGTATAATAAGCCATTCGTCCTAATATTGTTGCTCTCACCTCATCTTTGTACATTGGATCTGATTCATGGTTACGTTGCCTGGAAAAGTTTTCCGATAGCAAACGTCGCAAATTATTTACATTGGACCCTTGGTTTGTGTCTACCGAGTAATGTTCAAGAATTGGATGATCCTCTTCGTCAACACTTGGATCGAATTGTGATTTAAAAGAATTCGTTTCGATGTGAGATTCGATGTGTAAACCTTTCAAATTTTCCATTATTCTATCAATGTGATGTTCAGCGGCTAAAATTCCGGGGGACTTCTCCATAGAGAATAAACTATCTGAAGAAAAAAAGAATAGGAATTATAGTTTTTCCACACAATTTTCCTCAATAATTAAATTCAACAAATTCATGAAATCTCTTAAAATACGTCCAGGAAACGAATCAAACATTGGTTCTTTGATGAGCATCGAAAGCGAAAGCGTGTAAATCACATACCTTCATAATCTAGATTTATTGATGAGGAATTGATTGAGGCTTCTATCCGAGTCAATCTTAAAACCAAAAATCCAAATATAATTGAAGATGATGAGATAACAAACATAACGGCTTTCACTGAAAGGGCCTATTCAAGGTTGAAAGGTTGAAAGTAATCCTGATACAGTTATAACTTTTAGCAATCAGAATGAAAGTAAAACACGGAAGTTTATTTTGTACTCAGATTGATAAAATATAGCACAAGAATAAATGATAAGGATTCAGCCACAAGTTCAGCGTAATCAGATCGATAACAGCATTTTGATAAAAAAAGTAGATCTAGATAGCTTAAAGCGATCTGGTTACCCTTGATTAGGGCTATCGCGCTAACACAATTGAAGAGCAGATCAGGTTGGGTTACTTTAAGGTGGATTGGATAGAAAGATGAATAAAGAGAGTCAACGGGGTTGGTCATGGTGATGATGATTAAAAAAGGATGAGATGCAGAAAAGTTTTTAAATATTCAAAGAACAGGGCAGAGAAGAAGGAAGGAATGAGTTTAATAGTTCAAATTGAGGCCATACAACAGGATTAAAGATGCAATAGTGGGCCAATTGACCATTCAAGTTAGGTTAAAAAGTCAGAATAAAAATTAAGACAGCAAATCACTGGAGAAATTGACTGTTTATTTCATTCATCTATTGATTAGATGATGGCCAAGTAAGATGAATAACTTGAAAGCATGAAAACAAGTATTAATAAAATGACATTATGTGATTATTTCTTGATCTAACAATAAATAACTCATACTTTTACTGTACATCATCTACTCATTTACTGTATTGATCACTGAAAAGATTGTGAGATGTAACACATACGTAAGACTATCAAATCCACTCTCTGATTGCTATTATTTATGCTGAGATTTTAACGAGAAGGATAATGAGGATTGAAATCTAACTGATTCAGTCGATGGATGGGCAGTTTTTATTTGCTATTTGAGTAATCTGCTTTGGAAATAAATTTTGAAATTTAATTGACAGCACATCAAAATTACTAAAACAATTCAGAAATGATTGAATGCTGTTCAGTGAATATTCATTATATTCCCCTTTGTAAGTATTTCAGAACTTTAATTGATTCAGAAATTTATTTCGATAGTAAGCTTGATAGTAAGCGTAGTAAAATTGAGTTCTTATTAGATTGAGTTTAATGTCAGATCTTCCTTCGCTCAACTTGTCAATTTGCCAAATCTGTGTGCCAAATTTTTCCAAATATCGATTGTCCATAGTTTCAATACTCATTGCCTGTCCGAATATTTCAATAAAAATTTTCTTGGATCTATTTTGTCCTCTTATTTTGTTTCAGATTCAGTAAATAATGAAAATATTGGCGCCATTGGCTGTAAAGTTAAGGATAAAGTTGGTTAATTCATAAATAAAAGAAAATTCAATTATTTTAATAAAAATTCGATATCATTTTACAACTAAAGTAACACATGAGAAAAGGAGAAAGAGCTCTTCTTTTCACTTTCTTCTCTTTCTATCTTTCTACTGTATTGCTGTGTTAGCTGGCGAGAGTCAGGTAAAAATACGCCAACAAACAACAGTCATTAACTGATCTATGTGATTATTATTTAGATTAGTTAGACAGTTTCTCAACTTACTGTCTCTTTTATAGTTAATGTGCTAGTTTAACTTGACCAGTAATATCAAATATTTAAATATCTGTTTCAGCTTTTCTGCCCAACACAATTAAGTCTTGTTTATCTCTTGTTTATTTTCTTCGTCAATCTTGTTTGCATTTCAACAAAAATTATGACCATTGATTTTAAATAATTCCCCGTTATAATTAAACCTTATTCTGTGTTGCTATTGTATGGTCTATTAATTACAGGTTATCTGACAATAACCAATATTGACATTTGGTAAGTAATGTACTTTAATTTCTTCTATGTCTATCTCTCACTCTTCTTTTCTGTTTTCTTTCTCGTTTTTTCCTCTCTCTCTTCTTTTTCTGTGTCCTATCTTGATTATTATCACTTCAAAAAATATCTTCTACCATTTTGTTTTGTTTTCACTATATTAGGTAAATTGGTCCTAGCATCGTAATCAAAAATCGACCGACCATTAACGATCTTTGTTGATTTGTTATGCTAATGGTTACTTGTCGTCCTTTGGTTGATTGATAACAGGAATGTCCGAAGACATTGAAAGATCTATACGCAATAATGTACATTGGGACGATCTTGATGAAGAGATTAAAGTCATTGTTGGCACCAAATCTGAATATGACCAGAAAATTTTGGAATACAGCATTAAAAACCAACTAAGATTCATAGGCAACTTGGGTAAGTTTATTTACATGAACTAGCCTTTTCTCCATAGCAATTTTTTCATCTTTCAATTTTCATTGTATATTTTTAGTCAAGGGTGTCCGCCGTAGTGAAAAAGGCTATTATGTAGAGCTGCTTCGTTACAGTCGTGAACATTTGATGTTATTTCCATATCATTTATCTGATTATGTGATTTACGGGATGCGGATAACTCCATTTCAATATTATGTAGGAATGATTCACGATTTACTGGAACATGAAAGAAGCTATGATACCTTGCCTAACTTTACTGCCGCTGATTGCCTTCGAATCCTTGGTATCGGGCGAAATCAGTACATTGATTTAATGAATCAATGCCGATCAAGAACATTTCTTGGAATTATGCGTAAACCGATCCGAGATTTACTCCCCAAAAGGCCACTTAAAGATATTGTTATTGAATATTGGTGGAAAATTTTTCCTGGATATGTTACTGAAGATGACATGAGATACATGGTAACACAACCCGAGAGAGATATTATTGATGCAATTATTGGTGAAGGTGGGTCCATCGGAGAAGGCGAATTGGCTGGTAAATATAATGAACGAGATGTTCGTAGTTTGTATCTCAAAGGATTGATATATTTGGATGTACCTATTGAAGATGACGATTTGATTGTAGTCCCGCCTTTGCGAGGTTTTGTAATGAATCGTATACAAGGTGATTACTTGGAAACTCTTTTATACAAAATTTTTGTTTCCATTGATGAAAAAACAACGGTTAAAGAACTAGCCTCTATTCTGCAAATCGATTCGCCACTCATTAAAAATGCTATATCCATCTATTGTCGATTAGGCATCGCGTACAAAAAAACTTTGAGTGTATCTTTGGAAGAATGCCATCCCTCTTGGAGTAATACTACTTCTTCGTCTCCTACAAATAGCCATCTATCAACACGAGGTGTTCATAATCATAAAACTAGTCAACAAATGGCCAAACTAATCAATAATATTACTATTGATCCTAATAATGTGACATCATCTGGAACCGAGGATGGCAACCGTGTTGATTCACCAACGGATCCTTCAAGCCGACCTTTGCTTCAACATTCAAATTCAATATCAACAACTAAGCGTATTGCTTTCTTTTATGACTCAACTTTGGTAGCTTTTTTGATGATGGGCAATCTTTCACCTGGCCTTAAAACGCATGCTGTAACCATGTTTGAAGTTGGTAAATTGTCTGATGAATCAATTGATAGCTTGTTAGTTGAGCTCTCGGAAATTCATAACATTAACGTTGAAGAAGAGGGTGATGAAGCAGAAAGATATTTTCTTCATGCCATTATGTTGTATCGAACCGTGCAGTTTATTCGTCACAATCCCGATCTAACTGCAACTCTTTGTGGGCCGGAAGATGCTGAAATCGGTTTAGGGATCGACCTTATTCGAGCTGAAAGTTTGATGAATTTAGATGCCAAAGTTTGTGATCGATTGTTGAAAAAGAATTACTCAGTATTGTTATCAATAGCACCAGTTAGCAATGAAACACAACTTATCACTAACACTAGTCTTCCATATCTTGGACCTGTTTCACCCTTAATCAACTCAATTTGGTTCAACCTTTATCTTTATGAACTTCTTTCAGATGGCCCACCATCACTTCTTCTCATGGCTCATCAAAGATTAAAAACTTTACCAACTATATTCAAAGGTTTTGAATTTCTGTATTTAACTCCATGGGGACGTGATTCTGCCAAAATAACTGCTGATAATGCGCTTCATACAATAAATGACATGTTAACTACGTCGCCTGTCCTAGTCCAAGGCTACGCGAGCAAAAGTGACTTTCCTGCCGATGATCTCATCTACGTACCATTCCCATTAACTTGCGAGGAGACAAAGGATGAAGAGATCTCAAATCCATTTGAAAATCATCCTGTGATAGTAAAGCTCTCTAAAACTCTTGATCTTAGGTTTACTTGTGGTTTTGTTACGCTCATCAGACATACAAAGTTTCATGATTTAAGTTCTGAGCAAACTGAGGAGTCTCTAGTAGACGATATTCTCAAAGTTCCTTCTAGTAACCCTGATGACTTGGAAGGTGATTGGAAAACCAATGATGAAATAGTTCCAGAGGAAGAAGATTCGGCATTGTTAACTTTTGACGAAAATTCAGTTGATGCGCCAATTTATAAATCGGAAGAAATAGACGAAAGTAAATTGCAAGAAACTAAGGAAGCAAAAGAACTTGAAATTAATGACGAGTTCAAATACTGGAGCTTAATTGACTGTCATTTTGGTGTCCCTCTATTTGATCGAGCATTAAACAAAAGCGTTTGCAATAAACTGCTCAAACATCATCTATTCGACGTAAAAAAGTATGTAGTTTGATTGCATTTCCAAGAAAAATGATTAACTCTGAATATTTTCATACATTTTTACAGGTTGGCAAAAAATACAGAAATTAATAACATTTTGTGTTCCAAAGTAGAAACTTTTGTATCTAATCTTATTGACTCGCCGAAAAAAGCTGATAAAATCTTGAAAGAAGAAAATATCAACCGAAAGTCATTTGGCTCACATGGGTACTCTCCCCCTTCACCTAAACGTCAAGTGCCTTTACCTTCCACTAACTTAATATTTTACAAAGGCAAACTGGAGCCTTGGTACCAACCATAACTTGGAGTCGAAAATTTTTAATATATTATCAAGTTTAATGAATTTTATCTTACTAAAAATTCCCAATTCTTTCCGTATATTGATTCAGTCTATGACCAGAAGCAAACACCCAATTGTTAAATTGATTTCTACTTTCCAACTATTATTGCCAATATTTCACCTATTTTTGATGATAATGATGACTATGTGATAAGCGAAAACTCCACTAATATTAACTGAAAAAATATTTTTTCAGGTAAATTGTCCAGTCACACAATCAACCAAATGCATGTGCATTAATATTTTGTTTTGCCCACAAAATAAATTATTATTTTAACATTCCAATAAAATAACATAGGCAATAAAATTAACAGAGTTTCAAATTAAAATATTATAGCCATTAAGATAAAGATACAAATGATTCAATCTAAATTTTCTATTGAAACATATTAATGTGGATTATAAACTGATTTAAAAATTTCGAGAAATATTTTTCTTCAATATTAAAAAGCACTGTTACAGCTTCAAAAATGTAAATTGAATATTGTCGTTTTTATTGATATAAAGTTCAAAACCTCGAAATTATGTTGAAAACCAACTAAAGTTGATTTATTTCACGAAAGTAATTATCTTTCCAGACAAATTAAAAAATATGCAAAAAATTTCTTTTAAATGGAAAGATCCAAGTCATTTCGTTTATTCCAATTTTGGTTATTTACAAGTATACAAATATGTATAAAAAGACGATGAAAACAAATTGAGATAGTTTTTTAGCGCTAATTTTGCTGCTTGTCTTATAATTGACTTGATAGTTGCGTGTTTGGGCTTGGATGGAGTTGTGTCGTCCAAATATATTAAACAGGCATCTTGTAGTATTACAATTATTATATAATTATCATTATTTACAAAAGGCTGAACGTTCTCGTTAAACAAAAAAAAGACAGTAAAAAATTATAATAAATTAAGAATACTATGAAATTATGGCTTTGCTTCGACGATTCAGGGCTATCTTTTCAGCACTTGACCATCTTCGAATACCATTTTTATGAATATCACAAAGTTTTGACATTGCCTGTGAACAAATAATTGTATGATTAGTATTTCAATTGATAAGTTGTTTCAGTTTTATATAAGTCGAAAGAAACGTTACCTCTAGTCGTTGAGCTCTCTCTTTACTCAAAGGTTCCATGGTTAAAGTGAGATCATTCTCATCAGCTAAGGTTCTCAGGTCAAAATAGTATTTAGCATATACACTTGAGGGAACATTAATATTAAATTGAAGCATTTGAAGAAAATGCCTTTCCAATTCATTCCTATGTAAACCAGAAAAAAATCACGTTAAAAAATGCGGAACAATAGAGTAAAATGAAAAACCAATATTTATAGTGAAGTTAGCCTTTCTATTCAAAAAATTAACCTGAATCGATCGACCAAGAATAAAACATGTAATTATGTGAAGATAAAGGAGGGTAGAAAGGGTTGGTAATCAGAGTAATCAAAAGATATAAATATAAACAGTGTATAGTGGTTAATATTAAATGGTTATTACTGGTGTTAATACAATATCGAAGAGTGAAGAAGAGATTACTCCTTGTATAATATGCCATACAATAAAAAACAACTAAAATCTGTTGCTAATGAAAATATTAACAATAAAGAGAGATACGAAATCTCGAAACATCAAGTAGAAGTTTTTTTTTGGTTCTAATAATTTTGAAATTTTGTGGAGAGTAATTTAATTGGTGGTTAATATAGTTTTGTTGTATAAGATTGATTGATACAGACAAATGATTCTATTTCAACCGAAACCTGATGAGATTATAGCAGAACCAAGAGTTGAATAATTAAATGGTAAGAATGGATATGAAAGGAGTAACAAAACGATGGAAAAACGACTGATTAAAAGCGTGAAAAGTTGAAACTTTTCACTCTTTTCTTTATATTAAATGGCAAAAAACGTAGACTGTCGTTAAGAGGAGAGCAATAAAGATGATGTGAGGTTAAATTTCAAACGAAAGAGCCATTAATATAATAAAAAGAAAAGAGAATGTATTACTTGAATGAGAAAAGGAAGAGCCTAATAAATTCTGCGTCTATAAATAAATAAATATTAAGTGAATTTAATAGATTAAACACAATATCGTTGATAATTTCTTGCAACGAAAAGGCATTTGTGAATTTTCAAAAGGAGAAGATTAACTTTTGATTTTCTCTATTGATGAAATAGTTATGCAATAAATTGAAGTTTGAAAAGATTGAATGATTGAGAATAAAGAACGTAAATTGGTCAATTTTCTTAAGAAGCTGAATCATGAATCATTGAAGAATAAACAAAATCATAGTTTGATCTACAGGAGGCCTTTTTCCCCTTGGTTAATTTACCGACTCGTGTGGGAGAGCTGAAAGAAAAAACATGGACGAGTTTTGAAAATGATGATGTTGGTAAATATACAGTATGTTAAAGTGATACGCATCTCATTTTTTCACTAAATCAATGAGCTTGAATCCAAATAAATTACTGAAATACTACTTTTTAATTTCGATAACATTAGGCTTAATCTATCCCGAATTGTATCACAAATTGACGGAAAAAATCGAAGCAGTTGACTAATAATAAAATGCTGGAAAATGGAAACGTGAAAAATATTGTAATACATAACTTATTATTTCTTAATTTTTGAAGGGATTAAACGTGAGTTGCCCATATTGTTTTGATCGAAGTATTAATGGTAAATATTTTTACACCTTTGGCATTCTTTGATCAAAACAATAACAATGCAGTCAACTTTTTAAATGTAAGTTGCGTTGTTGCTTGTGTGTCAGTAATGAGTAATAAAATCAACATTATAGTTAAATTGAAAAGCTCTAGTCAAACAAGTCCATTGAAAAAAGTTCAATGCCGATTTCACAATGGCTGAACAATAAATAATTTGAGATGTGAGTCAACCTAACCTACATAAGCTGGGATGTCTAAAATACGGAAGGATAAGCTTGAATAAGGCTAATATCTGAAAAATGGAAAATGGTGAACATGGATCTAACTTACATGTCTTCGACAGTTACATCTTTCAAAATTAAACAATAATCAACATTCCAAATTGCTTGATCGTCCCATACTTTTGATGCTAGTAAGATTGCTCCAAGAACGATTCTTTTCCATGTACAGGGTAAAATGTCTACCTCGGCGTAGGTTAAAAGCCTCTCGAGGTAAACAAGTGTTATAATGGCACATTCTGGTGATAACTGAGCAGCAGTAAAAAGGTTTCGCATGAATCTATACAAACTTCTTGCATCCGGTTCTTTGAGATAATCTTCATTAACACAGTCTTTCTGTAAATTAGAAAATAGAAATTGCAAAATATGAGTTACTCATAGATACAATAAAAAATCTTTGCCAGAAAATTTACCAGCAACGCTAGAAATAACGCACTATAATCAGATACAGATACTTACTGAGAGAGGATGGACTTTTTCATCAAAAATCTCCAAGACATTATTAGATGTACGATTTTTTATATGATAATATATGGCGAGAGTTACACATTTAATGGTGTTCTTTAAATTAGGATGACTAACCGTGCTATCGTCCAAGTATATTGTTGAACAAGAGCTTGATTTTTTTAGAGGCCTAGATTCTAAAATCTGTTATTGAAATGATAAACAAATGATTATGAGCAGTTAGAACTATCTAATTCAAAAACAGAGTAATAAGACTCGTTTAATTGATACTTACAATGAGCTGACTTTTGCGCCTTTCTTTGACACCTAGGAAAATATAAAAAGAAAAAACATTTAACCAGTTGAATGAAAAAAATAATGGATAGGTAACATTCGATTCGTTAAATTAAGTGATTAATAAAAGTAAAGAACGTACATCTTATATCACTTCTGGATCTTTGCATAAAGAGAGGTCCTATTGAGGGTTGAGTAGATGGATCACCTTCCAAATCCTCTGGATGTTCACGTTCTGAGATATGTTGTAAATTGGTAGATGAAATCTCCTCTTCTATTTTCTGATGAGGATAATGATCATTTCCCAGGTCAAAATGAAATTTTCTTTGGAATTTTCTTTGTTTGCTTGAGACTCTGGGTGAGTTAGATTTACAGCAAGAGAGCTTACAGCCCATCTTGTCTGTTAGTGATCAGAATTATGACGGATCGTACAGTTGTAGAAGAGAATTAAATCTACATTAGGTGACACCACGAAAACATTAAAAATTATTAATATTAAGATGGTTATCGGGAATGAAATAAGACGATTACAAATAAATTAGAAATAGCAAAGATGACAGACAAACACATGTAGAAAAGATACAAAATGAAAAATGAAACAAACCCAATACAGATCTGGATCCGGTTTACACCCGATTTGCTGAAAGAGATCCAAATAAATTTGGCTCCAATTTGCTTTTTTCAATTCACTAATATAAGATCAATCCCAATAAATTAAATAATCAGTCGTAACAAAAATAAACAATTTATGAGTAAATATTTTTAATGACAGGTTAAACATTTTGATGGATTAAAAGCCACCATTTGTTGAATAATTGAAATCAAATGCATTGCATTGAAAAAAAATGTCGATTATTGTTTCCAAGCAACACTTGTAAACAAAGGGGAGAAGTAAAGGGGACTGTAAAAGATTTTCTTAGATTCAGTTTGTTTCTCAACAAAAAAGGTGTAATTTATTAATTGTTTTCTTGTTTTCCTCTTAATTTTATTACAGTGATTATTTACCTGGTCAACCAATATTCACCTTGTTAATCAACATGGAAGGAAATTCATACACACTGACCAGTGCAATGCGATCAAACATGATCATATTAGACTATTGTAAAACATCTATGTCAGCCTTATCTGGTTTTACAGCTGGAGTAATTGGCTTGTACGGTGCTTATGGTTTCATTTTTTATTTTCTTTGTGCATTCCTTGTATGGGCCATGATTTTGATACGAATGGGGCCAAACTACAAAAAATATTTCCATAAGAGGATCACCATATTCACAAATGGACTAGGATCCGGTTTATTTACTTATGTCTTATTTTGGACGTTTCTCTATGGCATGGTCAATGTTTATTAATAAACTTTGAAATGTTTTTATTTTGATCAAATTCCTTTCTTATAGTTGAAAGACATTTTTCATCCAATCAATTAAATATAAAACATAAATATAATGCCCATTTTACTGATTGTACTTCTGTATTTCTATCGAGTTGTTAGGGTACACTGGTGGAGGCTATCCATAAAATCTCTAACGGCGTGTAAATGAAATAATAGCTGGGCATCGTATTGATGAAGAATTGTAAATATTGGAGGAAAATTGAACATTAAATTAATTTTTATTATGATTTGTACTTTATGTATTTATTATTGACGGTTACTAATATTTTTATAAATCGTTTAAAATTTTAACATTGGTGAAATCGCGATGAGAAAACGATCATATCAATAAATATATCAAGGGCTCGTTTAAATTGGACATCAATTTAAATGAAGAAACATAATTCATGAACTGTGAAAAATTATTTAAATAATTTACTAGAAGTTCCATTAATCTTGAGAGATACAGAAAGATTTAAGTGAAATTGTAACAGTAAACAAAGTCTTCTATTCTCAAAAAGAGTTACTGTTTTGTGTAATTTATCTTTCTTTAAAGTTATTTATCAGCCACAGAAATCAACATTTCCCAACTCAAGGTTTTCAATGTGAGTGACAGTTACTCAGTTTTAAGTCAATTATTCTGATAGAATCAAAGAAGTCTTATCTATTGTCATTGAAAAAAGCTTCTTTTTAGACTAACTAAATCATTGAAAGTAAATTGACAACGAAACATTAATTATTTGGGTTTTGTTTTAATCAGTGGTCTTCAACCTGATCCAAGAATGAAGAAATTTGGTTGATGATACAATTTTTTAGTTTGCATACAATTTTACATCAATAATAATATAAGATGCAAGATATTAGTTTTTTCCTCAACTCTTTTAAATAAACATTCAATTTTGCTGGAAAATAAGGAAAAGACAGAAGGGGCTGAAAAAAAGAGAGAGATTGGGCAGAGTTAGAGAGCAGAATAAAAACTTGAAACTATTAATGTTAAACTTGATTGATTCTTGGTGTCAGGTCAGAAGAAATGTTTACATCCTTGTCTCTAAGAGAATGCTATGAGCTCTAATGGCGAAAAGTAGATCAATATGCGATTTAACACACATTCGGTAAAGTTGATTCTCTAAATAGCAATAAATTTTCTTCAGTCATCCTTTTGGCGATGCGCTGTTTGTGACAATTTTTTGTTTAGGGCTAGAACTTTTCTTTGTTTGGTCAAGGGGGATGACATCATCCAAAGGTGACCACCATTTATTATTGTATCAGTAAAATATTTCAATGCATATAAATAATTTTCTTTCTCATCAATAACCGCTTGGTGGTAAAATAAACAATACTTTTCTTGTGTAATAATCTCCTCATAGATTTTTCCGTTTCACGAAGAAAAATATGGTCCTCTAACTAGATGGAAGAGAAGTGTTGGCAGACGGAATATAAACTCTTGGAATGTGAATGTCTAGTTTTCATGATTGGTCTTCCGATTCATTGGGATTATTGTCTTTCCACTTGAAATTATTGTATAAAATCAATCTTCTTTTCATGGTGAAACGATGAGAGACGATAATGGAAAAAGAATGTAAAAGAAACAATCAACGAATGAAGTTAGAATTAGTCACTTTATCTTTTAGACTTTAAGGAATGATTGGAAATATCCACTTTAGTTTTATTGAATGTTGATGCTGGTTTTATTATAGTAGCTGTTGTCTGAATATCATTGTGTGATATTGAATAACGATTGAGCCAACAAAAAATTTACTCGTCACAGGAATGATTCTGCATTTAATTGAAGTAATGAAAAACAATTCTTTAGAGGAAATCCTTTAAGCTTCATTTGGAATATATCTGCGAGCGAATGCAATGAAGTGGTGAAAGTGGAAGAGAGAAGAGAGAAGAGAGCAACATGGACGAAGGCGAATAACAAATCAATCCCCATGGATCATCAGTAAATTAAGCGTCATGATAGGAAAGCTCTGACCTGTGAATTGATTAATATCAGTCAAATCATGGACAGGACAAGAGCGATAAGGCTAGTGTATGCGAAAAGATAATAAAGAGAGAGGATAAATGAAAGAGAACCGCTTCAGCGGAAATAAACGAAGAGACAAAGAGACAGATGATAAAAAGTGAGAGACTTGAACAAGAAAAAATTAAATGTGCTTCCTAGGTTGTAAGTGTGTTTCTAGCGATCGGTGGATGTGGTTGATTAGCAGATTTAACAACGTCACATTGATTGTAAGTCCTTCAAAGTCGTCTCTACTTCTTCTTGTAGGTGATGATTTTTTTCTCTTTCTTGAGATAAATCTTGTTCCAATAGATCTACTTCCTTCTGAAGTTTAGCAACTGTTCGCTCAGCAAACTCAGCTCTTGATTCAGCTTCTTTTAATTTATTCTTCAATACTTCAATCTGATTTTCGTACTTTTCTTCTCTTTTCACAGCTTTCTCCTCACTAATTTCAAGTGACTTCAGGTTATTGCCTATGGAACGAAGTTCTTCTTCCAAATCAATAACTCGACGTTCACCTGCTGAAGCACGTTCCTCTGCACGTTCCAAATCTACCTCCAACATAGCAATACGACGTGCCATTTCTTCGTATTTCTTATCTGATTCCTCAGCAATGATACGAGCTTGGCTAAGCTGAGTTTCTAAAAGTGTAATCCTATCATCTTCCATGTTCGTTCGATTCTCCAAAGCTTTTCTAATCCGTTCACTTTCATCAGCAGCTTGAGTTGTCTCTTCCAATTTAGTTGTAACTTCTCTGATCCGGTCCTCAGCTCGTTCCAAATTTTGCTCCAATAATTGAACTCGACGACTGAGAGAGGCAGTTTCCAATTCAGCTTCTTCTCGTTTTCTAACCTCTTCTTTGTATTTTATCAATGTGGTCTCGTTCAATTCATTTGCAGCTTCCAATTCATCCTTTAAAGTTCTCATCTTTTTCTTGAGAATGTCCCGTAAATTTTGATTAGTGTTGGCCATCATAATTTCAACATCTCGGAGCGATGATTCTTTCATGGTTTCGTCTTTTCGATTCAATTCTTTCTCCATTTTGGTCTTTTATAAATTGTTTTGTTATTCGTTTTCTTTTCTTTATGGTAAGGTCCTAAAACAAAAAAATGATTGCACTGAGAAGAGAGCTTTAAGAAGACATTTAAAATTGTTTTCAAATTATAAGATGATCACTTGTTGAGAGACAATTTAACAATCAAATCGATCAAGTTGATGGTCCAAATAAATCAAAACACAGCGATACAATTGAATAAAAAACTAAACAACAAGTAGAATGAACAAAACCAGATTAATTTTATTAACCAAATTGAGACTTGAAAGAAAAGAACAGTTTTACGCATGTCTGTAATGTAAACTACCAAAACGATGGAGAAACTACCACACCTATTGCCTATTGCTAATAAAGTTGCTAGTGATGCTACCTTGAGTTGAATTATGGTGTAATTCACTCTTTAAATGACACGGTAATTCCGGTAATTGTGAGTGTCGGTTTGAACAAAAAGGGGCCAAAATGATTCGATATAAGGTCCAATTGCAAGTTTAAACAATCTTTAGTACTAAATTTTGTTTCAACATTGACAAATAAATAACATCTCGATCAAGAGTAATCAATATAACTAGTTTTTCAACTCTTTTAGGAACTAAATTGACTCAATTTTGATTGAGACTAAACCTCTTTCTCGGAGGAACAAAGGTTAACAAATTGATTAGCCACTCAACATTATGCCAAAGGGTAGGACAGGATGAGAGTGTCATAAACTGTTATACCAAATAATCATATTATCAAATTATTAGAGCTCCAAATTTGGGTACAACCTTTTTCATAACAAACAAAAAGGTATTTACACATTTTATTCAATTATGCCTATCTCTTTCTATGGCTACAAGGTTTTTGAACAACAATCAATGTATTTTCCCAATCATATAGTGAATTACTGATTCCACTATCAGATCGTAGTATAACATGATATTATATGGTTGGTGAATGGTTACCTTCAATATTATAGCAATTACATTATTATGTATCTGTGACTTGTTTTGTGTTATTTTTTTGAATGAAATGAATCGTCAAATGTTAGCAGAAGTTTTTTTGATGAATTAATGGATGTTGGTTTGATGATGAATCAAAAATGCATGAAAATTATCATCCAACTTGATCAAATTAGCCAGTTAATTGATCTTTAACACGTTCAAATTTTTCATCAACCATGCTCTTGATTGTAATGGTTATGGGGGAATGAGGAAGTCAATTAATTATCCTTTTTTAAATGATTGATGAGCTAAAATGAAAAATAAATTGACGAAATCAGATAATAATGATCAATGATGATTTGCATTGCAAAAAGATATTCCAAATGAGTACAGTTTCACAGCAATAGCAATTCTCATGGTTTCCAATCGTTTCAACATATGTGTTGATGTATTTTTTTGTTCAATGGTCTCATTAATTTTCAAGTTGATCCACATGTTGATACAGATTTGTAAATCATATCTCCTGATCATCTTCCCATCCAATTAATAATTGCTTGAGAGTGAGGAAACGATTCCATTTGTTTGGTAATCAAAGATAGGTACCAGTGAAGGTAATCTTACCTTGACTCACTTACATTCTCAAGTTGTCTTAAACATTTCGTTCATTATGATCATCAACCCTATTGTTGATGATTACAGCTTGACTGATCAACAGATGATTTAACCATACAAGTGATAAATTATGTTTAAATGATCAGGATCGACCAGAATTACTGCATAGGCTGTTCACTTAACATATTTTTTTACAGTATGTTGTTAACTTACCAGACAAGATATTGTTAAATTATTATTCACTATGCCTAGGCATTTAAGGGTTTACCATGTATGGAATCTTGAGAAGACTTGATCATGAACACCCATTCACAAATTAAATTTTCCTTGATAATGTAACTTGAAATGAAACGAATCAAGAGGAGGAAACTGATAGATTTATACACTTACAGAAAAGAGAAAAGGCACAAAATAAACACAAAATATGATGATAGAAATACTAATAGTAATTAGTTGATTGACTACTTCGCCCACCATCTTATCCTTATAGCTTCATAATCATGGGAAGTTTAGTAACAAACAAACTAAGCTCACTTTTGTTCATAATTTAATTGAATTAACTTTGACTCATTTGATTCATTGCAATATCAAATAACTTTTTATCTATCTTAACGGCCCTTCTTTTCTCAACCGCTGTTTCTTTTGTTTTTGCCTTGTTAAGCCAACAAAAAGCCTTAAGCTTTTTATTCAATTCATTTCAACTCTTCTTTGTTTATTATTCAGTGTCTCCTTTTAATTTAATCAAATTGTTTGAAATATTGATCGTGAATCGTTAACATCAATAAAGATGGAAAAATCAGCTAAATTTGAAAGAAGTGCAAATTACGAACAACGTAATAAAACAATTGTAAAATCATCAACATCAAACCCTTATAGTTCGGCTAAGGAGTACAGTTACAACAACAACAATAATAATGAATATAAATCAAAACATTTCGAGGTAAGTTAACTGATCTTTCATTTGTATTGTTTAATCTACCTTGATGTGATTCTTATTCTATTATGTTATCCTGTTAATTAGGTCGATGTGCGTAAAAAAGATGATGAGATTGTTCCTGTTTCTAAAGATGGTAAGTAAAGTTGTTTTATTGTCACATTATTTTCCAGTTTACTCAAAATAGTGACCAAACATGAAATCAACCTTTTTTGCATTTAACATTACTTTATTATTGTACTTGTGACAATCACATTGTTGTCGAGTTTGATTATGTTATGTTATATTTGTTTGAATTGAGACTTTAGATTAAGTCAATTTGCTAATTTACAATGAGCAAAATGATTTGTTACTTTGTAAATCAAAGCTAACAATGGTTTGATAAACAAACCATTATAGATCAAATGAATAAATTATGATTCACGATTTTTCCCAGCAATTTAATAATCAAGGTAGGTTAATTATAGCTTCCGTTGTTCACCATATTAAGAGAGGTTCTTTCAATTGTTTAGCTTCTTGTTTATTAGAAGAAAAAAAATCTAATTTAATCCTCCTACTTAAATGGTAAATTAGTTCAAGGTAAATCCATATTTAATTTTCAATGTTACGAAAAAAGCAAAAGGCCAATCAACCAACGCAAATAATTGTGGATATAAAATATTTACAATACACACAAAACTCTGTAGATGACCTCGACTTTACCAAATGTTGATGAAACAATTTACTTTCTTTTTTTGCGATATTTCAATTGTTTTTCAATCCAAGCAGTTTTATCAAAAATAACCAAATGTAGCTAAAATTTGGTAATGTTAGGTTATGGAATGGAAGGTTATTGTAAAATTGTTTGCTTTGAATTGACTATTCAGTTCCAACTTGTAATTGTTTTTATTTTATCTGTTTTTTAGAGGAATGGACTAAATCAAAAAAGGTAATCAATCATAAGACTCGGCAGATTGAGACTCGCATTCAAAGACAAATTGTTATGGAAGATGGAAAAGTAATTGCTGATAGTGGGCCTCAAATTACTCAACGAACTAAGGAAGACGTTAAAACTGAAGAGCTTGAAGCATCAAATAAAAAAGGTGGTAAAGGCGATGAAAATAGTTTAGACAAATTTTCTGAGGGTTACAAGGCCTTGCCTGGTGAATCTGTTATCTCTGAAAAGGTTGAAACACGTAACACAACACGGGAAGCAAGACAAGAGCAATTACAATATCATGATGAATCTATTAAAGAGTTGACTGGCTATGATATTCATAGGAAGGCATTGGCATCACCAAATGAACTGATTCAACTTGATGATGGGGAAATTGATTCGGATCGACCTCGTGGGAAACTTATTCATTATGCTGCTAAATCAAAGAAATTTGCTGATCGAGAAGAGATGAAAGAAATTTCAAAAAAACAAAGAGATGGAACAATTACAACTGAAAAGACGAAAACTCACCATCACGAAGAGGTTGATGATGATGAGCTACCTGAAGATCAGATCAACTTGTCAAGTTTACCAGAGGCCTCGAAAGAAACTACAAAAGAAATTCAATACCATAAAGATTGGAAGGATTCACTTAATAGAACAACCAGTCAATCAAAATATTCTGTTGAAAATGATAAGAGAAATGATAATCGCAGCAGGTTTGTACTAATTTTAAGCTATTAGTCTTGACATATTTCTTAATTATCATGAATTGGCCATTATCTATCCTCTTTTATTTAGATATTCAAGTACGGAACGACAATCAGACTTATATGAAAAAGATCGTTCATCACAATTTAATAGATCACAAGAAAGAGAAATGAGCTTTGGTAGAGAGGAAAAATATACCAATGAGAAGACCGCTTCACCTCGATATTCTCCTGACTCGCTGAAAAGACAGTCTCCTATTGGTGGTATAAGATCTGCATATGACAAATATGATGCCAATTACTCTGTCAATGATCGATATCAATCCCAGTTGAATCGTCGAGATGAATCAAGATATTCAAATAGAAGTGTAGCTTCTTCATTGAAAGAAAAACCATTTAAAGAAGATGCTTCTGTTCAAGCTTCATTCTCAGAGGTTTGTCTAATTTCAGTATTTCCCTTACAGCAAAGCATGATAATATGACTATATGCATTAAACTGTTAATATACGCATTTGACACATAATATTTAATGTATCATGATAAATATGTTTAGTTGTCATATTAGTTATGCTAATGCTATTATGCTAACTTCCACATATGTCATAGTTATGCCCAATTGGCATTTAGTTTATGCAAATTATGAATGTACCATAAAAGAGTTAAATTTTAATGTGTTTAATTTTATTTCCCCAGGATTCCAGTGATGATGAAGCTTATGGACGAACCTCATCAAGGAATAGGAAACATGAAACTGAAACTCGATCACACAAAATCAAGGTTCAATCAAGTTCTCAAGGAATGAGCAGCACCGATAGACCAAAAGGAACATACTATTTTGGACAAGAAAATAAAGAACCAAGGAAATCATATTTAGAAACGAGCTCTGAATGTGCAACTGGAAAAAAATATGAATCGACAACTGATCATCGGGAGCGTGAGGAGTTACGATCAATGAGAAATGAAGAAAGAAAAACTCATTCATCAATGAGTCGCTCATCTTCAGCAATGGAGAGAACAAATAATGACTCAGTTGATTGGTTTAATTCCCTTGATGCACAAACCTTGATGAATGATCTTGAACGTGAATGTCGCACTGAATTACCAGTAAGAGACACTTCAAATTCATCAACCAACCGTCGTCCTCGAGAAGATGATAATGCAAATACTCGAACAACAACATCTGGCGAAATTAAAGGCAATGTTAAACACGAATACAAATCAACTGCTAATGGTCAAGTGATTAGTGATACTTCTCGAAATGAAGCATTTCAACGATCATTCAATAGTCCAGAAGAAAGGAAAGATGCAACTCGCTCATTCAATCAACTTATGGATGACACTTTTGGAAAATCTTCTCGAGATTCAATGTCACCATTATTGTATGATGGTTCCATTCGTCATATACCCATTGAGAGACAAGATTCTGGCAGACTAACGAGTCAATCTCGATCATCGTCAGCAGCTCGCGATTACAACTCATCAAATCGTCGATTATATGATTCTTTCAGAACCGATAGTCCAAGTAGATCATCTGATTATTTACGATATTCAGATAAATCTCCAAGTCGATCACCTGAGAGACGAGGCACTTTTACTAAATCAAGAGCTTCACCGACAATCAACAGGAGCTCACCGACAAACACTAAAACTAATGCTGACCTTTGGTCTGAATTCGAGCCATATTCAAGTGAATCTTTAAGAAAATCCAAATACACAGATTACGCTGATAAAAATTATTCAACAGCTAAAGATTCTTACTCAAGATCTTACAATTCTTCGCGTAAAACAAATTATTAAAAACGGATGAAACCTCACTGATTGCAATCAAGAAAACGACTTATTAATAATTGTTTAAATTTAACCTCAAACAGAGATTATTTCTAATACTCTCTTTCCCCCTAATGAATATCTCAATTTGTTTGCAATTCACAGTTAACTAGTAATTATATGAATCTCTACATTCGTTAAATCAATAAAATCCGATTGCTTCGACAAAAAATTGAGTTTCTTCGATTTTTGAATTTGTCCGCAACTAAATTCGTTCAAATAAACCTTCCAATATTTTAAACATTTTACATGAAATTTTCATCATCAACAGGCAATATTGTAGTGTCATAATTATAAATTGTCGTATAATGGAAATATACTATATTATTGAACAGCCTTGATTGTTGAAGAGAAAAAGTGATTAAGTTACAACAATTGTTTGCACAAGAAAGATATTCACATCCTTAAATAGCGTTGAGTTAATTTGTGAATGCAATTAAATGTTTTAACCAACTAAAAAAAGAATATGAATCGCGTAATCGCCACTTATTTGACAAGTTTTCTGAATGAGAATTATAATCACAGACTTCTGACTGCTTAGAATTTTTATGTTTGTTTTTTATCATTCAAAATAGTGTATCAATCAGCAAATAATTAACAATTGACTCTTGAAAAGATTTATTGTTTAAGCAAGGTCTTAAAAAGTCTTAAAAAGGTGAACAGGAAAATAGATGGTTTACATATTTTGGTTGATGTTAATTATTTTACGTGGAGAAAACTGTTATTCATTGAAACAGCGTCTTCTTCGTTTTCCATTTTATCAAATATCTGAAAATCAACAGAGACAAAGTGTTAATTCATTGTTGAAAATAAAAGAAAGTTGTGTTAAATTTTAATATTTACCTTCTCTAAATTTTTAGGGCACATCTGATTTGTAATATTTAACTCGTCGTCATCGTCAGAAAGATCACAAAAACTTATCCTCTCGTTGAAGCTGTCCTGCAATCCAGGTGTTCTTGCAATCAGTGACGGCCTTTCATTACTGAAAAGAGACCGCCTTAAAGGTGTCAAGGGCATATAAGAAGATGTTGATAAATTGGACTGTCTTTTGATTTTAGATGCTGTTGAAGTGAATCTGTTTGGGCTAGAGAATACAAAGGTATGAATGGTTAAATTTCAATAAATAATCATTTCAATGTAAAAACTTACTTGTTGATAAAAGAATCGCTAATTAAATGTCTATCACTCATAAATGAAGAATTCATCTCATCATGTAATGGAGAAAAGAGAAAACTGTTTTCAAATACATCATCGTCTGAAAAGCTTTGGTCCCAATCAGGGGAAAAGTTTTTGCGAGGCGGTGTCCGAGATCCTGAGTTTCTACGGTGAGGAAATTTCTTTTTGATAAAAGAGAAAATAAATGAAAGCAAAAATATTTTCATGAGAAATATAATGAACCATTGGAAACAATCGCTAATGAAATTAAGGCTTGATCGCCATTTTATCCAATATCGACGTTTCCGTGAAATTCGTGAAATAGGTGGATATTCCAAAAGTTCTTCTGCGGTCCATCGACGTTTGTAATCAGGATGCATCATGTTTAAAATAACTTTTCTCAATTCAGGGGTTAATTCTGCAAAAGAAATAAGAAAAAATAAATATAAATTTAAAACTGATCAAAAATTTGACAGAATAAGCGAAACTTACTATTAAAGAAATGTTCAGGCATTTTTCCTTCCCGCAGTTGATGCCATCCATTTCCATTACTAGGCACTTCTAAATCACAGGCCAGCTCTAAAGTTGTGATTCCGAGACTGAATATATCTGCTGCTTTGGTGAATTTTCCTTGCATTAGTTCTTTCGCAAGATATTTGGGATCTCCTTCAGTTACTTCGTCAATATCGATCTAATGTGGTAAATTTAAAAATCAAGAGAAAAAGTCATTAGAAAAAATCATTTAAAAATCAATTACATGCATTACATACTTCAGAAGCTTTAACGACCAGTCCAAAATCTCCTAACTTAAAGAGACCGTCTTTAGATATAAAAATATTATCAGGTTTGATATCAAGATGAATTAGATCACGTTCATGTAAATGTTTTAATGCAGATAAAAGGTCGGCTAGAAAGTTCCAAACCATTGGCTCAGCGATATCATGATTGATTTCCAGAAACTCGCTCAAACTACAATCACATAGTTCTGTTTGTATATATAAGTATCCATTCTCTTCCCAAGCTTTGTAGAATTTGACAAGATTCGGGTGCCCTGGTAATTGTTCGTGTTTTGCTACCTCCTGTAATCTTCGATCTCGGTCCGATTTACCTTTATATCTTTCACGAGATTTTTTAATTGCATAGTATTTACCATCATCTTTACTTATACATTTATAAACATTACCAAAAGATCCGGATCCAATTTTCTTCTCAATTTTGAAGCACTGTTGGAAATATGATTCACTTCGTGTTTCGTCATAATCTTTACTCAAAGTAGCTACATAATAATGCAGAAAGGAAGTGTAAGTTAGTAAACATATAAAATTGAGATATTATCGATACATAATCAGCGATAGTCAACAAATTTATCATATGACCGGAACACTTGTAGCTCGATGGACTGATTAACGAAAGGGGAACTTCGATACTTATGAGTCATAAAAACAATTAAGATAATTTGCATTTATTTTCATTGATATCTCCACGTTTCCTTTTCCTAAATCTTGAGTGTTGTCCATCGCGAATTATATGATACTTTTTGTAGATTACACTTACAGAAGTCACTCTCCTTAAAACTAACAGCTTGTGCACGACTGGTTTTACTGTCTGAGAAAAGTCTTCCTTTTGGTGGTAAACTCTTACAAGGTGGTCGAGGTGGTATTTTTTTCTTACATGGGGTTGAACTACGAGCCTGGAGGAAAGAAAGAAAAATAGTTTTAAAGATTGCAACAGAAACTAAAGATATTTTGAATATTTAAAATAAACAAAGATGGGCTAACGATCATAACAAAACATTCTTCAAGCATGAACAATGTAATTTGGTGTGCATGTGCTGAGCCGGTTCATTATGGAATGCTGGAGTTGAGTGAGAACATGAAAAGTTTGACCAAAACAAACAATAAAACGAGTGAGAGCCACAATGTTTTTTAAATATACATGATACTTACTTTTTTTGAAAGGAAGACGTTTTCATTAAAAAAATGTGGAACTGGTCTTATATTTGGAGTATTATCAACCATAGTTCATAGTAAAAGAACAAAATTGAACAATTATTTTAACACAAATACTATTAATTAATTACTAGTTACAACAAAAACAGTATTCAAAAAAAAATTGCCTGGCTTGCTTGGTTTTTCGTTTCAAACACAGATGGCAATCAGTTTATTTTTCTTTGTATCCGGACTTAGATGTCTAAACGAGTACTCGATACAAAAAGATACATTCGGTTAAATAGCGAAGTTGGTATAACCGACTAAGCGCAAAGAATAAAAATTTTGGGAATTTTCATATTCAATATTATTGGACCAATAGTAACAATGCTTTTATTGAAATTCTGAGCCCAATCTGATTTTTAAAAGTCATTCTCTACTATTCATAAGATCCTATTGATATGTGGCTCATTTTATTCTGAATCTTGAACCGAAAAGATTTTTGGAAGATTTGTATTTTCCTTTGAAGATTGAATTCAAGAACCGGTAAGAACTTATTTTTGTATGAGAAAGATCGGAGTCAAGAATAAAGAAAACAAGATTATTAAATGACTCCAATAGCTTTAGTAATATTATTTTAGTTGAGGCGAAATCTTCCTAATTCTTTATTCGGTTTAATTATTCATTTTGTTTCGTCCTTGTTGATTCTTCTCATTTATTCTTGGTCTTCCAATTATTGGTCCGTCCTTGTATTGTATTCCAATGATCTGCATAATACTTTTCAAGTTTTTTCTCGATTTCGTTTGTTTTTTATTCGAGTTCATCAATTCATTAATTGCACATTACAAAATATCCATATTTTGGTATTCCATATCAGTTTTAAACACAAAATAAATGAGAAATGAAACTTGATGAAATTAAAGATGCACGAATTATTCAAATGTTACTTACATGGCATACAAATTGTAAAAATCACAAAACAATCTTTCGATGTCATCTGTGCGTATTATAAATTTATTGAAAAATAGCTCAAACAGAATAAGTTAATAATAAAAAGCATTTATTAATTTATTTTTTATCGCGATCTATTAATAGTTTTCTGTGTTTTGTATTGAAGTTACTTTATCAATTTGTTTGCTTCGAATATGTTTGAATAATACAGACATACAGGTAGGTAAATCTCGCCATTTAAACCGGCAAAGGTTGCAAATTGTATATTCTTATTTGATAACCAAAGATAGATGTTGAATCAGATTATGCTAAGTTAATCCGCATTGCCTTAAATCCGCTTTGACATTGACTTAACCCCTAACATTCAATTTCAAATGCATTTATGTAACGGAAATTATTGTCCAAGCGCGATTTGATGTTTCTGTCTGTAAGTGGTGTGTAGAATCCCTTCATTATCTCTTGCTATTGTTACTTTCAATTGCGTTTCAAGAATATAGAAGCTGTTTTTGTCAAATAAACAATTAAATTTAGTTTCAACTAATGGAATGTTATTCACTAGATTAGCACCGGCAAGTCTTGATTTTCTAAAAATGTTTTTCAATCTTTAAATGTCGCTACCAAAACCGATACCATCGAAAATCTTCGTCTTATATTATATCTCTTCAGAAATTGAATAAAAATTAACTCATCATAACAGATTTCATTAAATTTTTTTTTGGTAAAATTAGGTAAAAGGCGAATATGTTTACCTAGTGTAACAATAGTATAATCTAGCTTAAGACTTGCTGGCAAGAAAGTGTTTCCATATTGGGCAGAGCTTACACGATGTTAATATTTCATCGAAGCCTTGTTTTCCGTTACATGCAGGCCATGAATATAAACCAGATCTAAATCTGACAATCAATGCAAAATCAACATTAATCGCCCATTATTGAGCTAAATTACCCGTAAAAAGTATACAGTACAAAATAATATTACCGATAAATTGAAATCAATAGGTTAAACATATCTGTAAATAAAATTATATTTTCATATTAATCATTTGCAAAAAAGGGAAAAAATTGAGTGTTTAGAGGCATCCAAGGGAGAATCATATATATATAGATAATTATATATATGTAGGATTATGACCTAAACAGTGTCAGGTCGACAAAAAAGAGATGATATACAAGACAAGAAGTAATAATGAAGGTGACGATGATTATGACAGAGATGGCGATGATGAGAATGGCGATGAGAATGAAAATGGTGATGGAAGAGAAAAGATGAGACTAAAGAGGAAAGTGGATGGGACGGGATGATAAACATCAGATGATCATCTCGATCAATCTTGCAATTTTTTGAAAAGGAACAAAAGTTGATGGCAATGGAAATTCATAAGTTGACTCTTCACTCGTTGGTCTTTTGTTTTTAGTCTTTTTCCCCTTTCAAATAGGTTAGATTAATGTTACGTAGGAAAGATCTCGTTTATTCTCATCCCAAACACATCTCACTTCGATGGTTAGGAGCAATTTTTACATCCAATTTTCAATGAAAGAATCGTCTTTGCATACCTTACTTAAGCGATCACTTGCTTACATTCGTTTACTTAAAACTAAAACACAAATACATGCAGTTTTGCTTTTATAGTTCAATATGTGCGTTTTCAGCTTTGAAAATAAAGATAAATTGCAATTGGTGAGGATTAAATTGCGATGTTGGGTGGTTTCTGTCTGATTAATATGGTTAAGATGAAAAGTTCAAAAAAAAGGATGGACTGTTGGAAAATTAAGCAAAGAGCAAGCAAGCGAACGATATTGAAAGGAGTCAAAAAGCTTTTAAAACGAAGATCGCAATTGTATCGAGAGGTGGAGGGAAAGTTAATTTAAGAAGAAGGGGCATAGGAAAGGGCGAGGGAAAATATACATTAGTATGTATATTATGTATATGTATATGTATATTTTGTATTTATATTTATATTATATTTATAATCACCGGCTTATTATCATTTATTCCGATGAGAAGTCGTCAGGTGTTTTTGTAAAAGAGCTGGCATCAGGAAGCCTTTACCACATTGGGTACAGTAATGAGGATATTCTTTCGTGTGAATGGCTATTATATGATTGCGGAGACTTGAGCTTTGATTAAATTTAGATCCACAACGATTACAATGATAAGGTTTTTCTCCAGTGTGGGTTAAGATGTGTCTCTGTAGATGAGATTTGGTCTTAAATGATTTACCACAGTGAGAACAGTGAAATTTTCTTCTCATTTCACCGAGCGATGTACCATCAGCTGAATCCATTGAAACTATTGATCTTGATTTACGATTACCTTTCCCACGACCACGACTCGAAGAGCCAGGTACTAGGTCAGTTGTAGTGGTTGTTGTTGTCTGTGCCCCTATGAGTGCTACAGTAGTATCCATTGGATCATTGGTTGACTTCGTGTAAGGCGGTCCCTGAGTAATTATTTCTTGATAATAATCTGTTGCTACCATTTGATCAGCGGCTACGTTTAAATACTCTTGATCACCATCTGCTTCTCCTCCGTCTTCTTCTGATTCAACTTCTTCTTCTTCGTCATCTTCTTCATCACTAACATCGTTCTCACCAACGGTAGGTATTGCAGAAACCATTGGCATTAATGTGGTTCCATTTTGTGAACTATTATCTAATGAACCATCTTCATCTTGTTGAACGATTTGTTGCTGTTGCTGCGTCTGCTGCTGCTGTTGTTGCTGATGATGTTGTAGTTGCATATCTTGATCTTCTTCCTCCTCTTCTTCCTCTTCTTCTTCTTCCTCCTCCTCTTCTTCTTCTTCTTCTTCCTCTTCTTCGTCTTCTTCCTCTTCTTCGTCCTCTTCCTCGTCTTCCTCCTCCTCCTCTTCGTCTTCTTCGTCATTGTCAGATGTTTGATATCTTTGGTTTATCTTCGTCGATCTTTTCGGATCTTGCATATAATTACCGCTAAGATGATGAGAAGTTTGGTTACTTGCATAATGGTTTGTATCCTTTCTGATCGATGGTTGTACATTAGATCCTATTAATAAAAGATCGTCGGTTGTCGCCGTTGCGACTGATCTTTTTCCCACCATAGCACATGAATTTTGTTCTTCTTCATCGCTTTCAACCTCAATTTTGACAAGATTGTTGGAAGATCCATTGTAACTAGATTCACTGTCTTCGGTCGGTGATTTACTACAAACATTACAAGAGTGAGGAGTCTCCCCAGAATGGCTATTAACATGCCATTTAAAAGTAATTTCTGTTTCAGTCGAAAAACGACAATGTGAACATGTATGTAATATAATTCCATTAGCTTGTGCATGGACTCTGACATGTTGTTGGAAATAAGATAAACAGGTGAACAATGCACTACATTCTGGACATGTAAATATCCCAGGATCTAAAAAAGAAAAAAACATTAAAAAGTTGTAGTGAAAAAAATAAGAAAAGGCAAAGCAATGTTTCATGCACAATAACCGAGATTCACATAATAAAACTAGTAAACAAAAAAGTGTAAGTCACGATCGGCGATGAGCAAAATTGAATAAATTAAGAATGAAGGTACCATCAAATGAGATGATTGATTGTCAACCAAATATTCAAGAGTTGATTCTTTGTAAAATCAAATTTGAAATGAAATTTGATGACAATAAGAAAAAAAGCTTCACTTACATCGCTCCCTTTTGGTTAAACTCATTTGAAAGATGGTTCAGATGATTTTCTTCCGATTTGATGAACAATTCAATTTGATTTAATTTTAAATGGTTGCAAACTTGTCATTCAATGGTGAAAAAAATCAAGTCATTTGAAAATTCATTAAATTCAAATCAAAATGATCATACTTTGTTTACAATTTTCAACATGATTACTCTTAAAGATTCCCTAAAAATTTTACTTTTTCATTCATCAGTCAGGTAAGTTAGTTACTAGACAACTCAAAAGATGGCACAGATTTCAATGGCCGCCATCTAATGCGAACAAAGAATTGAGAAAATTGATAAATAACCAGCAGATGGCATTACAGTCTTCAGAACGGATTCGAGTAAGTTTTTCATAATTAAATGTTATTATATTTTTAAAAAATGATAATTTAATGTAATTCCTTATAATTCCCAGATGAACAAAGGCCGCTGCTGAAAATTTAATCTGAGTGCAACTTTCTCACCTAATGACAACCCTTCAAAGTGCTGATAATTAATCTTTATCATTCATCTAAACAAAGTAAGAAGATGATCAAAATGATAGAATCAATCGTTTTTGTTCAGTGTGCATTTCTGTTTGATATTTGATTCAGGTTTTGGCTAACATTGAAATATAACAAATGTAACAAGTTGCATTGAAATATATTTCAACTCAATTGTTTACCAGACTCGAGGTTAGAAAATTATTTTTATTGATATCTAAACAAAACAAGGTAATACAACGCTAATGAACAAAATTAAATGCTCACAGTGAATAGTGCTAAACATATTTCTTGTAACTTTATTCAATTTGAATATTAAAATTAGATTGGGTTTCAAAAATTGTTCAAAAACGTTGATGGTTCGAAAAAAACTGGTTACTGCACATTGAATCACTGTTTTTGAGATTTCAAGCTGAGAATTGGAAGCGATATTTATTAAGCTTTACAGAGCAGTTACAAAATAAATTACAAATAATTGCTGTAAAAATCACAATTATTGTATAAAAAAAGCTTATATCGTACAAAGTCTTTTAGCAGACAGTGAAGTTAAATATAAAAAAATTATTTTCTGTATGTTTCCCAGTTTTTCACAATCTGATGAGATTTAGCTTTAATCTGGTCAATCATATCATCCAATTGAGGTTCTTCATTAGTGCCTTTCCAATTGGATGATAGATACTCACTGGGTAACAATTTAAACAAATTGGTCATATCACTGCCATGGAAAATAACACGGCGTTTAAGTTCCTCAGACAAGAATGGTCTGAACATGGAGTAAGCAAAATTGGTCAGACGATTTTCATAGCAAATGTGGATATTTTTTGTTATAATAGGCATACAATGGTCCGTTAAAGTGGCCAACAACATGGCATTAGTTACTCCCATTTGGTAAATATGACGAAGAGAAACATTCCTCATGTCGATCAAAAAAGTGAATCCTGCAGATTGAACGCTTTCATCTTGTAAAAAACATTCCTGGATGAATAGACTTGCTTGGATGATTGATTCAAATTTAATTTTACTTGGATCCCATTTGCCTATCTCCATACCAACAATAACCTCACCATTTGGTCCTCGATGTTGATACGGATAATAAACTAGTGCCCTTATAACCTGGATAACCTCATCGGACCAGGTAAACAAATCGGGTTTGGTGATGACCAAGTTAATGTAGGACTTGATAAGTGCTCCAGCAATTTTTACATTACAATCGCGAGATCGAAGAAATTTTAACAACATTTCATCAGGTATGTTTTGATCCTTGAGTTTACCCGATTCTTGCACCATTTGTCGTAATTTATTTAATCCAATGGTTTCCATTTCATTTAGGTTACATTGTGGTGAAGATGATTGACACGATGCTGAGGATGGTTCGTTGAGAGGCAAAGATACCATTTTGTCTTTCATATTTTTAAAATGATGTTTCGTTGTCTTTAAAAAAACAGCTGAATTGAATCTAACAGTTTACTGTTCACAGATAAGATGTTAACTGTTTGAAAAATGTTTACACATTAATCAAAGAAACTTGACTTCATCTGGTTTACTTATAGTTTACCAACTTTAACTCAAGGGTACACTCAAAACAGGTTAGTTTAACATCTTTGTCTTTCAAAACAAATTATAATTGAACAGATCTTTATGCATTCTCTAGTTTCTCTTGCATTTTATTAGCAATTGATAGATAATTAAACCTACTTAACCTTGCGCTTTTTATGAAAAAAATGTATCCGTAATGATCTAATTATAATTTGCTTGGATTTTGCCTCAGATCTATCATTAAAATTTGTAAATCTTTCATTTTCAGAATCAAATTCACTTTCTTCACTCATGGTCAATCATCTATTTTCACGCCTAATACATCTAATGACAGCCATTTGTCTTATCAATTTTATAGCTTCTCGTCTTCGTATATCTTTGTACCTAAAGTATCCATTGCCTTAGGAAGATATGTATTTCAATCTCTATTTCCTCGATTAACTAGGAAATTTTTATTTATCATTTAATTTTCCGCCATAATTTTGATCATTAAATAGAAATGATTACAGAATTTTAACTAAATGCTTTAATTTTTAATAACAAATGTACATTTATTGAAGCCTTCTACTTATAACTTATTGTGCTTTGAATTTTTCCCAGATAGTTAACATTTTGTGATTTTCATTGCTTAAAATCTTGAACAATTGGTCTAAATCGGCTTCTTCATGGGTTCCACCATATTTTACCGGTAATACCTCTTTTGAGCAATATTGATGGATCGAGCCAAGATTGTATCCATGAAAGATGATCTTTCTTTTCAATTCTTCATCTATGAATGGCTTGAATAAATTATAAGCCATTTCGGTTAACCAGTTTTGAAAGACAACATGAATATTGATGATGTTGATTGGTATGCATTTATCTGTCAACTCGGAGATTAATTTTCCATTGGAAATGCCACACTTGTAGAGATGATTTAAAGACAATCCCGTCATATCGATTATGACCACAGCACCAGATTTTTGAAATTGCTCATCTAACAAAGTAATCTCTTGACAAAGGATAACCAAAGAAATGATTGTGTCCAGGTTAACCTCTTTAGGATCCCAACGGCCTGGATGGAGGAAAAATATTTGTCGACCATTGGTGTTGCCATCAAGAAAATAACTGAACACTTGAGTTGCTAAAGCCTGTCTTGCAGTTTTAGGATTCCAGGTGAACAAATCAGGGCGATCTCTCAACTTAGTGACATAACCTTCGAGGGTCATCAATGTTTTCTTCAAGTCGAATTCACGAGCTCGTAAAAATTTGAGCAAAAATTTATCATCAAATTTGTACTGATTGAGAAGAGAATCTTCAACAATGGCTGTTCGAAGTCTGTTTAACACATCACTTTGATCCTGTTCATGGACACTGCAATTTTCAGATTCATCTCTGTTATTGGCGTTTGGAGGCATCTGAATGAGCTAGAAAACTAGATTATTGTGTAGTTGCTAAGCTTAAGGAGATCAGTGAATGATCTTTAAAAACTATCCACAATGTTTACTTTTTGACTGTTGAATGTTTCTCAGTTTACCTCAGATTTATAACAATATTTAATCTCACTCAATTGATCGCCAGAGAATCATTCAGCGTGCAAATTAATGAACAAACATGATTTTCCTGATTGTAGCCATTGACGTTTAAAAAATAACAAGTTTAAGATACATGGAACTGATGATCATTGGAGTGAAATTATTTGCTTAAACTCTTTAAGCTAAAGTTTTGCAGCTATTAATTGTGCAACTATTGCACATCCATTTAAACTCAATGTAGCAAAAGTTCAGAGGAGATTGAGCCCACAGGGTATTTACCAAACTTGCTTGCTGATTATAAATGACGTGAACAAAGTAATATTGATAAATAAAAAATTCAAATTGAAAACATGAGGTTTCTTTTTGAATTTTATTACAGCAAGGCAATAAATAAACCTCTATTTACCTTCAAACCTAATTTTAACCCAAAAAAGTACATTTATTTCATCAGTTTGAATTGCGATCAATTTAAGTCCTTTATTGTACCATTATTGTCATCTTTTTCAGTTATTTTGAGATTATCTGAGTGTGAATGAAACTTGAAATTAGCCCTCTGAAATGCATTATATTGAGATAAAACATTGTAACCTTGATAGAGGCTATGTATTGACGGGACAGGAATTTTCATTTGCCTTTGTGAGATCAAATTCAATCAAAATTTGCGCAAACTGTTTTTAAATTTACCCTTCAGTCACTCAATAAAGGGAAAATTTTCCAATAATTATCTACAACAAGCAATTAACATGGTGAAATCAGTATTTAATGTTAACTTGCTATTTTTTGAATTTAAGGAAATGATTTTGACAATAATTTGGCAAAATTCAAACTTTATTATAGCATAAATCAACAATTTCAAGTTCAAAAGTACTGTATCAAATTAAAGGATTCAATATGGTATTTGAACTAAATGTTACACTATTCTCTGGTCTTGGTAACCATTTTGTTTACATGTTGTTTCTTTGGTTCTTATGGCAAAGCAAAATCAGTTACTTTTCTTGTTATTTAAATTGTTATTTCTCTCTTCTGATTATCCTGATCTATTTACTATCCCATAGTTTTATCTAACTTGTTGTTAAACGTTTGATTATATTTTGGTGACAATGTCGATTATTAAACTTAAAAATGATCTTATCTCTAATCTCCTATTGGCTACGTCAACTCTTGGCTTGCCTGGCAATCCACAGTTAACTGATTATATTGGCTCCTCGATTGTTTCTGACGGATTTAAGGGTAAAAATGATGTTACTCTTAATTTATCTAATCCTGTATTTTCCTGTTGGCATAATGATCTTGAATTAATTGGATCACATATTGTAGAACAAAGTAAATCATGGGAATTACCGTTGAGTGATTTTAAAGTTTCCGGTAAATCAATCTTATTCAATATTAACCGTGATATAGCTATTCCTTTGTTATTACGAGAAAATTTTGAAGTTCAAGCCAACCCAGGATGTCAATCGACAATTCTTTTGAACACTGAGAAGAATAGCTTTAAGGAATTGACACGTTTACGTTTTAAGTATATTGAAGAGACACTTATATCTTTGTTTGAAACAACTGGAGGTAAAACATCTGTCCGACGAGCCAATTATCTCGAAACTAATGACCAACCTACAAACGATCCTCTGTTTGACCGGAAAGGACCTCTTGAAATAGATATCACACAACATAAAGCAAATATTCCATTCGATTTAGATGAAACACAATTTTCTATTGAACCTGGGTCAAGATTGATGAACCTTATGCTTCTATTTAACGAATTGATTGTTCCAGAAGATTTAAAATCAGATTTGTGTAGGATAATTATCTTGATTCATATCAATGATTGGAAAATTGGTGAAAAAGCAATTACCTCTTGGACCATTTTAAACTCCTGCATCTCTAAACTCAGTCAAATAAGTTTCATTCCTATTGCAGACATAACAAGTGATTTGAGTTTAACCGAAATTAAAGATCATTGGAGGTCAGTTATAAAGAAACAATCAGAAACTGAATGTATGGACCAGCAAGTTGATTGTCTTATCGAGACTTGTCTTCGTTATATTATTACTTCGATATCCCCTAAAGTATTTCACAAATTGGACTTACACAAATATAAAGAAGCTCTTTTCATTCAATACAATTATGCGCGTCTGGTTGGTATTACAAATAAATTCAACCAATTAGCTACTCCATTGCCTCTGACGGATGTTAATTTGAATCTTCTTAAAAGTAATCATGAATGGAATCTTATTTACAATTTTATATCCAAATATCCAGTTCTTTTGAGCGAAGTTTTAAAACCAAATCCCATTGCTATTCATAAAATACCTTATTTTATCAATACTTTTGTTAATTGTATAAGTATTTATTATAATTTCACGAGAGTAATAACTGAGATCAATGAAAAAAGTTTACCTTTGGCCAATGCAAGGATAGTAATGATCGATAAGATTCGATCCGTTTTACATCAAGTTCTCAGTCTCATTAAAATTGAACCTGTACAGCAAATGTAATTAACTAGTAAATTTTTTTACCAATAAAGTTTATAATTATGGTACCATAAATAAAATTGTATGTACAAATTTTGATTTAATTTTAATCAAAGGACGTAGATTAAGCAACGAAATGGAAGCCTTTAGAATTGAATGCACACAAAAGTACTAGAAGTTGATCTATTTCCATGGACCTAGCACGAGATTCTTGGAATCCACTTTCTTCCAAAACTTTTTCCACCATATCTTTGCAGCTGAAATTGTCGTCAAGTTTGATATTTTTTAAACTACAATAAACTCGATAATTCTTTTCCATTAAATCAATCACAGCTTTAAGTCGGAATATTGCACCAATAGTTTTGTTTTTTCGCAGGAAAACGAGTCTTAACATTCCATCCCATTCTTTCAAGTTTATATCTGGCTGCGGACTGATTGGTTCAATTCTGACAACACTGGATTCAACTTTTGGCGGAGGCTTGAAGTTATTCTTACCAACTTTCATAACGATGTCAACTCGAGCTAAAAGTTGAACATTAGCTGCTAAACGACCATAAAGTTTGTCTCCTGGCTTAGCAACTAGCCTTTGAGCGAATTCCTTTTGAAACATAAGAATAGCACATCTGAAAAATGGGCGATGATGAAGAAGTTTGAATACCAATGGAGATGATATTTGGTAAGGTATGTTGGCAAGACAAACGTCAAAAAAAGGAAATTTTGTCTTCAATGCATCGCCAATCAGGATATTCAATTTAGATCGATATGGTGTTCCCTGGACTCGTTTCTCTAATTCACCAACCAATCTAATATCTATTTCACAAACTACCAGATTTTTAACATGTGGTAATATCTTGACAGTCATGTTACCAGTACCCGGACCTATTTCTAGTACAACATCAGTAGGCCTTAAGGCAGCCTAGAAGATAAAGTCAAAATTAATAAAAGTTCAAGACAGAAGCAAATAAAATCTTGAAAAATTAATTTATTTACCTTCTCAACCATATTATCAATGACCAGAGGATTTTTAAGGATATGCTGTCCTAGGTCTTTATTGAAGGTTATACTCTGCTTTTGTAGACCATCATGGCGTTCTTTTGTTGTTTTAGTCTTAAATTTTGGCATTATTAGAGAAAATAAAAGATAAACGAACAAACAAAATAATTAATTGAAAATGTCACACACATGTATGAAATAAAAAGAAACCTCAAAATAAACACGTGTTTTCACAGCAAAATATTTAAAAACAAAACATATTTCATGCATTAGACACCAGAGGCCGCCAAAACTAATAGCAATTCACTTGATATATTTTGATTTATTATTAGTCTAATACAATTTCAAAAACAATTGCAGAGCTAAAATGTTTATCATTGCATTACAAAATCATACAAAAACCTGAAAAAAATGTCTTCATATTGAGAGATTTTTATGCCTGGTTTCGATTTGACGTTCATAAGTTGGTCTTTTGTGAGAGTAAACCATTGCTTCTGATATACACAAATGCATGGGCAAGACATTCCCTAATTGCCTCAATTCAATTTATACACAAAAGCAATAAAAAATCAAAGTAATGATAAAACCAGTGGATGCAGGGAGTATCTAAATATTAGTATATCAATGCATAACAAGTAAAAGTAACCAAAATTTTTGTTTCACGAAGGCAACAATGAAAAAAGGAGAAGAAGAGTGGCTCCAAAAATATCGCTAAATTTTCTTGAGTTTGAAATTATTTGTATTTGATGGCCTAATTGAACAGAGGATAATGCCAATAATTCATGCCCTATGAGCGAGTTGCAAGATAAAACGATTAAAAGATTTTTCGAGAACACCTTAAGCATTGTCAAACAATATTGTTTCAGGGCAATTATTAATCCTGGTTCAACACAAAGCCTTGTGTAACCCGTTTAAGTGCGAAAAAATGTGGTATATAAAGAGATGATATTTTCAATGCAAATCATTCTTAACTTTCTTCTCGAAAAGTCAACGTTGTTTTTATATTCCTTAGTCTTTCGAGTCTAGTCCATTCAATTTTCTTCAATCTATTATCTATTACCTTTCCAATTTAATTTGTGAAAATGAAGTTCATCTATTTATTGTGCCTATCATTCATCATCTTCAGCTATGTTAAGGCCGACGAAGAAGACAGTTTTGACGCCGACGACGAAGGTAGTCTGCATCCCCGTGAATATTACCAATCGTCAATTCCTGATAAAAAGCAACCTATACTTTTACCTCGTCCACCAGCATACGAAGTTGAAGTTTCCACCATTCCTTCATTGAAAGACAAAGTTGACCAAGCTAAGAAGAAGCTTGAAAAGGACTTGAAAAACAAAGTTGGAAAAGCCAAGAAGAAGGTTGACCAAGTTAAGAAGAAGGTTGACGAGGCTAAGAAGAAGCTCGAAAAGGACATGAAAGATAAAATGGCTGCTATCAAGCAAAAGAAACTGGAAAAGGCCGTGAAACCCAAAACCACAACACCCGAACCCTTCGTTGTATACGAAAGAGTGAAAGTACCCAAAACTGTCAAAGTGAAGAAGGTGAAGAAAGCAAAGATGGCCCATGAATGCAAACTTATACACAAAGCATTATTTGGTTAATTATTCGAATCTGGTCCTAAACCGCAAATTTATAGTGAAAAATTTATTTGTACAATTCTAATCAAACTATTCAACGACTTTTCCTCAATGTAATAAAACCAAATATATAATACAAAAATAAAATTATTATAAACTGAATACAACTTTTTGTTTTTTCATTCGTGCTTTATTATATTGTTTTCTAGTTTTAAGGTTAAGTTAAGTATTGTTCTAGCTCGAATAAAAAATCTTGAAAATGTGCTAAACTCGTCTACTAGAATTCGGCTGAAATGACTGCTTTCGGGAACCATGCTATTGAGTTTGGAGCCCGCGCTAAGACTTTTTCGAAGTTAATCAAGATGTCAATATATTGCATATTTCACTCATCTCAACTATGTAATCATCGTCACTCCAATTTTAATGCACCAAAAACGATTGTTGGAAAGCACTAACAGACAAACATTATGTCCCATTACTGGTTACCAATTACATTCAAACAGTTCAACCCACGCTCAAATGCAAAAATGTAAGCACCAAGTCCATCTAAATGCTGATTTCTCTCATGCTGTTTCATTCTCACCATCCATGATTTAATCCCAAAAAAAAACAAAGGCTACACCAAAATTGACAAAAACAATGACCAATGGAAATTGAATACAAATTCTAACTTTTTGCTCGCTTTTGTTAAACTTGTCTACTAAGTATTTCATCTTGGCTCTTGTTTGTACACTTACAAATTGTTAGAATAGATATTCCTAAACAGTATATTTGATCTCATTTTTTAAGTGCACCAATTTGCTTGTTTGATTGGACATTTATTGCAATTAATCAGTAGAATTTATTGTAGAGAAAAAAGGGCAAACAATTGAATATTAACCTAGTTGGATGAGTTTATTAGTAATTAGTTTGAGATGTACATTTTGAAAATTGATCTTTGGTTTCAATAAACATCAAGCGTTTTAAAATAAATAAACCTTCAGTGATCAATGGATGAAGGCTCACCGCAATTATAAAATATAATTTGATTTTCTTTCCAATTTGAGAAAATGTCTAATTTTTGAAATGATTGAAACTTGGGATTGCTCAAATCAAAAACTTTTTGCTCGGTTTTTTAAACTTATCTATTTCATCTTCGCTCTAGTTTGTAACTGCCTTAAATGTGTTTGGATGAAAGTTCACTGGTTTAATAAACTATATTAATGGTCGAGTATTTCATTCTATTTTTGTTGATTTTCACAAATTTTTTGATGCATTATAATTTTAGTAATATGAGTATATGGATATGGAGTGACGATGATTACATAAATGAGATGCGTAAAATATTCAATATATTAACATTATGATTAATTTCGAAAAGTCTTAGCGCCGCTCCAACCTCAATTGAAAGACGGTTACAAGCTAAATTGAAGATGAAATAGATAATTTTGCAAAAGCGAGCAAAAAAGTTAGAATTTGTATTCGATTTCTATTTGTCATTGTTTTTGTCAATTTTGGTCATGGTTTTATTCGAGCTAGAACAATACTTAACTTAACCTTAAAACTAGAAAACAATATAATAAAGCACGAATGAAAAAACAAAAAGTTGTATTCAGTTTATAATAATTTTATTTTTGTATTATATATTTGGTTTTATTACATTGAGGAAAAGTCGTTGAATAGTTTGATTAGAATTGTACAAATAAATTTTTCACTATAAATTTGCGGTTTAGGACCAGATTCGAATAATTAACCAAATAATGCTTTGTGTATAAGTTTGCATTCATGGGCCATCTTTGCTTTCTTCACCTTCTTCACTTTGACAGTTTTGGGTACTTTCACTCTTTCGTATACAACGAAGGGTTCGGGTGTTGTGGTTTTGGGTTTCACGGCCTTTTCCAGTTTCTTTTGCTTGATAGCAGCCATTTTATCTTTCATGTCCTTTTCGAGCTTCTTCTTAGCCTCGTCAACCTTCTTCTTAACTTGGTCAACCTTCTTCTTGGCTTTTCCAACTTTGTTTTTCAAGTCCTTTTCAAGCTTCTTCTTAGCTTGGTCAACTTTATCTTTCAATGAAGGAATGGTGGAAACTTCAACTTCGTATGCTGGATAACCATAGGGTGGACGAGGTGGAATTATTGGTGACTTTTTAATTGAAGGCAACGATTGATAAGGACCAGAAGGAAGCATCGGCGGAAGATCAGCTCTTGATGACCATGAGGAATACTCACGAGGAGAAAGGTCACTCTCTGTTTCCTCATCATAGTCTTCTTCTTCGTCAGCCTTAACGTAACTGAAGATGATGAATGATAGGCACAACAAATAGATGAACTTCATTTTCACAAAAGTAATAATTGAAAGGTAGATTCAAGAAAAATTGAAGGGACTAGAGTCGCAAGACTAGTGAACTCACAAACAATGTTGACTTTTCAAGAAGAGTGTTGAGAATGATTTACATTGAAAATATCATCTCTTTTTATACCACATTTTGTCCGACTTAAACTCCTTAACACAAGGTTTTGGGTGAACCAGAATTGATAAATGGCCTAAAACCATATTTGACAATGCTTAAGGTGTTCAAGGAATCTTTAAACGTTTTATCTTTGGACAAGACCATAAGACCATATTTGAATAGATTTAAAGAACTATCCGCGAAAATCGATGTTAAACAGGTTTGTCAACTCCTTAGTCCATAGTAAAGTTTATTTAAATCTCTGAGAGTGTTCAGCAAGTCGTCATGATTTAGGTTCGGTGAAATATATTTGCTAGGATTGAGATTATTACGGTAGGTTTTGAGTAGTGTACAGGAAAAAATCACCGTAAATCAACCCAATATGTTGTGAATCCTGAATCCAGTCAGAAGATTTCAAATCATTTGCAAGAGCGATTCGCCTTTTCTCAATCTAAATGTGATTACAGTGGATTATAGGATACGTATTAGGATCGTAATTTGTTTCAAACACTTTTCTGGTTAACCTAAAAGTCGTAACATCTTTTTGGCTCGGTTTCTTTCAACTCCATTAACGACAAACATGAAAATGGTGATTCAACCTCCAATTTAAACTAGGCTTAAAAGTTTACTCACCATTATTTGAGTTCAGGTTATTTTAACAGAAGTAATGTTTCTTAGTCATCATTAAAATACCATAAGATTGTCAGTGTGTTCCGTTTGGTTGATTTGATGGTTAACAATAATCTAATTTCACATCATTACAAGCTAATGATAATAAACTAGACTTACTTTACTGAATGAAATATTACAATTTCCTTTAATTTTAATCAACTTCTATCTCTTTCATTTTTCATTTAAATCTAGCTTTAAATTTTATAAAGGTTACAATGGTTTGTCCGCCAATCTATACAATATAAGAGTAAATTAAGGTTTGGTCTAAAGAAAGAAACACGTTAATTTTAGATTGATTGACTTACAAACAAAAAAGAGTTTACTTTTGATTGAACAAGTGTCATCGTGATTTAGGTTTAGTGAAATATATTGTTCAAACGGTTAGTAGTAAGTATATAAAAAGAGTTTCACTTGTTGAACTTTCTGAATTGAGAAAATGAAGCTTTTTTTACACTTAAAAATAGCTTTTCAATCAATCTTTACCTCATCTTTGAACACTTACAAATTGTTAGAATAGATATTCCTAAACAGTATATTTGATCTCATTTTTTAAGTGCACCAATTTGCTTGTTTGATTGGACATTTATTGCAATTAATCAGTAGAATTTATTGTAGAGAAAAAAGGGCAAACAATTGAATATTAACCTAGTTGGATGAGTTTATTAGTAATTAGTTTGAGATGTACATTTTGAAAATTGATCTTTGGTTTCAATAAACATCAAGCGTTTTAAAATAAATAAACCTTCAGTGATCAATGGATGAAGGCTCACCGCAATTATAAATTATAATTTGATTTTCTTTCCAATTTGAGAAAATGTCTAAATTTTGAAATGATTGAAACTTGGGATTGCTCAAATCAAAAACTTTTTGCTCGGTTTTTTAAACTTATCTATTTCATCTTCGCTCTAGTTTGTAACTGCCTTAAATGTGTTTGGATGAAAGTTCACTGGTTTAATAAACTATATTAATGGTCGAGTATTTCATTCTATTTTTGTTGATTTTCACAAAGTTGGACAAAGGTATAAGCGTTAAGATGGTTATTTTGAAAAAAGGTTTATTTTGAGTGCAAAAGTGTGAAATGGAGATTAATTACAAACTTTACAGAAAATGTAAAATATAACTTAAATTTGATAAACCAGAATTTTTTGTTCGATTTTCATTGGTCATTGTTTTTGTCAATTTTGGTGTAGCCTTTGTTTTTTTGGGATTAAATCATGGATGGTGAGAATGAAACAGCATGAGAGAAATCAGCATTTAGATGGACTTGGTGCTTACATTTTTAAATTTGAGCGTGGGTTGAACAGTTTGAGTGTAATATGTAATCAGTAATGGGACGGAATGATGTTTGTTTGTTAGTTTGTTTGTATTTTTCAACAATCTTTTTTGATGCATTATAATTTTAGTAATATGAGTATATGGATATGGAGTGACGATGATTACATAAATGAGATGAGATGAAAGAGACGAATTTGACGGCGAAAATGCAGTTTATATTGACAATAAGGTTAACTTATAAAAAATCTTAAAAACGGCCTCCAACCTCAATTGAATCGTCACCGAAAGCAGTCATTTCAGCCGAATTCAAATAGATGAGTTCTGCGCATTTTTGAGAAGTTGTTATTCGTGCCCAATTAATACTTAAATTAATCAGATAATTAAGAAAACCTGAACAAAGTAGTAAAAATCCAGCGAAACAGAGAATAATGTAGAGGTATAAATTGGAAAGGTAATCGACACACAATTTTTTTAACTTGTAACCTTCAAAAACGAGTAGATGATCTGTTTCATTAGGTTTGATATTGAGCAATGGTGCAAATAATTTAAGATTTAACTGTTGTGAGCTGTCAGTGACTTCACTTGGAGGTAGATGATTAGATCCATTGGGTTCATGATAAGTACGACCCTCACTACATAATCTTGACATTATGTAACAAATAAAGAGAGCAACGGTAAATGCAATAGTTAAGGCCAGGATAAGATAGAAGAGTATATAATTGGCAATAAAAACACATTTAACCAGACAACTTGTCGCAGATCCACAAAAAGTGCAGCCTGGTTGTCCTGTATAATGTGAAGTATTTCGACCTGTGGTCATACACCCAATCATCAGGTTGATTAGTATAATTGCAGATAGGAAAGCACAAAAAATGATGTAGACCACTTTGAAATCATTGAACCTGTAGACAACAACAAAAGAAAAGAAAAATCAATGAATAGATGGAATTAAAAAAAATTTACTTTAAAAGTTTTACTTGAGTGACATAAAAGCTAACTGTTTACATAAACACATTCATTTTGTGGTTTTCATAGCGTGAGAAAATCACCCAACTTGGTTTCTCGTATTAAAATAGCTAAATACCAAAGATAAAGCTTTGAGAGAAACAAGATGATGCATTGATAACCCTTGGATCAAGGTGAAATACTTCTCTTTTGCAAGAGATACAAAAGGTCTTTTAAATGCAAAATGGGTGGAATGACAAGTTATCGAAAATTGTCTAAATTTGTTACTTACCATAAATATTTACGATGTAATAATTCAAATATTAATCTATCAGCTATGGCAGTTGATTCTAGAAGTGAAACAAGTATAATGGCAACACCACAAAGTGCCAAAATTGTGGCTAAAACGGTTCCATAAGGTATTCTTAGAAGGCAAGATTTAAAACAAGCTTTTGATGAAGATTGTAGCATCGTGTTTAGTGCAAGTAAATGTTGCTTATCGGCAAACAAGGAAAGATGTTGGAACAATTAAACTGAATAAACAATGTTAGGAGAGGCAATAGTTGTAATTTAAATGATCAAACATAGAGAGTATAGGTTGGGCTGATGCATATGAAATGATACATACTCTGAATAAAAGTAAATAAATAACTTAAATGGTGGTTAATGTACACTAAAACACAAACAATTTGATGAAGTATCACTAAAATATTTTATCATTCAATATTATTGTTGATAAACCAAGACCACAGTTTAAAAAGCAAGTAATCAATGCTTTACAGGATTACATTATTTCAAATTCAGAAATATTTGGGTATCAATAAAAAACCTTTAACAAATAAAAAACAGAAAACACCTCTAAAAGTTTTAACCATTAGATGGCGTGCAGAATGCAAAGAGCGCAAAATTCAAGTGAATTTAGTAATAAATTCAAGTAATTGAATAAACTTGATGTCACAAAATAACTATTTATTAAATCAATGAAGGAAATGTTTTCCTAATTTTATTTACAATCACAAGTTTTATTGCATCGATGAATTGGAGTCCAGTTACCAAGGGAAGCTGAAGCATAGAAGTCCATAGGATACCCATTTTTTTCTTGAATGCTTAAAATTGTTTCACTTGGTTTGCTATTCATAAATGAGTCCATAGTTAGATTAAACTCATAAGGGTTTAACAATGGATGGTCTTTGAATTCATCACCCCAATCAATACTAAGGCGAGGGCATGATGTTTGAACCCAAATATCTACAGAGCCACCCAGTTCTTTTAACAATGGTGGCTTGATTTCTGGTATTAATAAAGTTACGTGTTGACAGTTAGGAGCTTCCTTTTTAAATCTAGTGACCATATTTTCAAGAACTTTAGGACTCCCTTGTCTACCCAAAGTTCCTAAAATGAATCCAAATACACCACCTTTCTCAAGAACTTTAACTGCTTGGGCAATAGATCTGCGTCTTTGTGTGATCATTTCAGAATAATCGTATGATTCAATAGTGATACATTTATCATAAGGATTGTATTTGTAAAATGCTGTAATCCAAGGGTTAGCAATCATCACAGCCTCCATATGGAACCTTCCATCAGCAACAAATAACACTATTGAAGTATTACGATCAAGAATAGGAGCAGTACAACCAAGAATTTCTCCACGAGATAAAGGTCTGATTTGAGGGACAACCATGTTGTAACCTTCTGTGTTTAGTTCTTGGACCGCTTTATGAACTGAATCTATGAACTGGATAGTCCCAAAAACAGCTATATTCTCGTGCTTTTTATCTTCAAAATTTAGTTTGACGGTTTCGATGAAATTCCAATAATCAAACTGTATTTCAACAACTATATAGAGGACCTTTACTCCTGAGACTATGTTATTGAAAGGTATCAAACATGAATGGCCAAAATGTACTAAAAATGTGCAATTCGCTAAGGAAGCAAGATAATCTTCAACACAACAGGCACCATAAGTAACATCTCCGATGATAAACGCAGTAGCATCTGTAAATTGTTCAATAATTGTAGCTATCGCTGTAGAGAAGATGAAAAGTCCTTCTGGGAATTGAAGAGCAACTCGATTTGATCCAGTTTCACGTATTTTCCAAATAATACGAGGTATGTCAAAATTGTAATTGCTGGGTAGACTAACCTTAATTTGATAATTCAATGATGGATCATTGAAAATATCATAAGGCACTGATGATGATGAATGCTGTTCATTTTTTCTAGAAATAGTTTTCCTTTCCTCTACAGGTTTAGCAGCAACAACAATACATTCGTGATCCATTATCAAGATAATATAAACTTGGCCTCACGCTATTAAATCAATAAAAACCAATGAGATATGTTGTTTAGACCAAACTAAAAAAATAGATAAAAAAACAAATTTGTTAAGTACTTGATAAATAAAGCTCATTATTAATGAGTCGTCAAACAGTTTTCCATAGTAAACAATCAATCAACAGGTAATCATGATCGTAATCTAAGCCAAAAAATCAGTTTAATCATTTAAATTGTAAACTCCGGGTAAACAACACAACACTTGTTATGATTGGTATAGAAAAGCAAGAACAGCTCCAAAAAACGAGGGAAAAACATGAGAGTGGTGAAATAGAAAAAGATATTACCTTAGTTTTAATCAAATTGTGAATAGAGACAATTAATCGATAATCACTGGTAACCCATTGGAATATATTCTCTAAAAAATTAGATTTAAGATGGCTAGAAAAATAGTAAACATCACATCTTTGCTAAGACACCTCTGAGGAAAACAACATCTGACTGTATCATTATTGACTCCATTTGTATGACATGTCTTTCTCTTATCGTTAGATTTCCTTTGCTTGTTTCCGTTACACTATTTTCATCTCTTATTTTTTATAAAATTATAACTGGGAAGTTTAACTCAAGTGTTTGATTATTATTACTTTATTATTACCACCAGATTGGCCTTCAGTAACTTATCCTGCCTGTTTCGAACACCTTAGTGAACCCTTAATAAGGGTTATATTTCAATCTCAACAGCACAAACTAGTGATCAAACTGTGTTTAACAATAGTCATCTCTTTAATTTTCCTTGCTTCTCTTGGTTACATCACTTCATCGGCTGGCTGGCTGGTTGTGTTCATATTCGTTTTTTCGGTATTTTTAACCCTTATAATTTGTCTAATTTGTTTCACTGCGTGTAGCAAATTAGTCAATGATTACTTCAGTGAAGATAACAACTCGAAGAAGCTCTAATTTATACAATATACTTGTATCCTACATTGTTTACATGTTTACTCCAACCAGTTACTCTATACCTTTTCCTATGTTAGTTAATTCTGTTTCCCTCTAACCTTTAATTTTCCTCAGACTATAAGATTTCCGAATCTAGTCCGACCTGTTTAATAATTTAGTAGTGATAATACCAAACTATTACTAAAAGTGCAGTGTTCCACTACATATATTGATTAAAGCTCATATGGCGAGTCCTCTAGGCTCATTTTCTGGTTCTTCAAGCCATTCTCTTCAAAGCTCCAGAAAAGACAGCAATACCGGTGAGCCTAATTCATCGTCAGATGTTCACCATTCTCATCATTCCCATAATTATGGACATTTTCGAAGTCATTCATCGTCTCGAGAGGGAAGATCTTTTGTCGGTACTGGAGGTATAGTTACAGGTAATCCTGCCTGGCTTCAGCGTAAAATCCATTTGAGACCTGCTTTAAGAGGATGCCATTTAATTACAGATGAAGTGCTTAAACAATTGCCAGAATTGTCTAAATTTTATGTTGGGATGTGTCATATTCACGTTCTCCACACGTCTGCTAGTCTTGCTCTCAATGAAAATTGGGATCCTGATGTGAGAGAGGATATGGAAATGTTTTTATCTAGATTAGTGCCTGAGGTAAGTAATAGCAATTTAGCAATAGGCTACAAATCCTTCTTAATCAACTAATGTTCAGTGTAAAATTTTGGTCAATAGACAATATAAATGATGACCAATAGGTATTCTTAGTCAGCTGAATTGATGATTCCTCTTCTATAATATTAACAAATATTTGGCGGGGATATCTATTGAATCATGGCCAAGTTCATGGTGATTATAGAATAACTTGAAATTTTGATTGTTTCTTTGCTAAAATAATAACCTACTTGAAGGTTAAAAGCTACATTGTTTAAAATTATTGGCTAATCTAGACCTTCCATTAGTTCTATTTCATTGATGATTATTGATGAGTTAATGCTAATTTTTATTGATTTAATAATTTTCCTCCTTTTTTCTATTAGAGCACTCCATTCCGTCACTCCTGTGAAGGACCAGATGATATGCCTGCTCATATCAAAGCCTGTTTCCTTGGAGCATCTCTCACCATTCCAGTTTCAGATGGTAAATTAACATTAGGCCCTTGGCAAGGTATATGGCTTTGCGAACATCGTAATCGAGCTGGTTCAAGACAAATTGTTGTTACTTTGAATGGTTTCTTAAAGAATGAACCATCCTAAAGCGATGAATGCTACGGAAATGTCTCGAGCTACTCATGAAACAACAAAGACAATTTCTTAAAATGAAAGTCTTTAACTTCACTAATTAACCGTCAGCAACGTCAGACAATAAAATGAAGGCCATTTTCGGACAGATAACTTTACATCATTCACTCATCACCTAACTCCATTCTCTCAACAAAAAGTGCTAAAACCAGAAACAATGATTTCAAAAACAATTAACAATTTAGTCGATTTCAATATTCAAAATTAGGCTCACTTATAATTTTTTCTCATCTCTTTTTCTCTGTTTAAGATCAAGTAAAAAATGTATACTTGTAAATCCTGTTGTTTATTGGTGTTTGGTGATCAAGAAACAAGTGATCTAATGCGTTATACTCTTCAGTAATGATTCAAGAGCCATTTCGGAAGTAAACCTGCATCCATTTCCCTGTTTCTTTGCTTATTCAAGGTCTCACTGCTTTACACAATCAAAACTTGTCCAGAAGTAACTCATTTCACCATGAAATTATCAACGAAAACCTTTCACCTCTACGGAAGTCATCGAACATGGATCTTTCTTTACCTTAAACTAATGCAACTTACATTAATAATCATTCAAAATCATCCTGTAAAAATAGCTTACAAGAAAGAATCAACAATTCTGATGCATATTACTGTTAGTAATTCAGCAGAATGATATCTAGAATCTAAGAAACCTTTTGATTATAGAACTATAATTGAAACTAAAATAATTAGCTTAATTACAGTTAGTGATGAGTGGAAGTTATTTTTTAATAATTTAAAGTCAGACATTATTTGCCCATTTGATTTAACCTGAGAAAATGCTTTGTTATTTTCCCATTACAACTCAGTGAATTTTGAATTATTATTGATGGATAACTAACATTTCTTTTGATTCAGCAAAAAATAACCGTGTGTTAATTTAATTGTAAAATAACAAGATAAAACAATTATGTACTGCAATCCTTGCCATCCAAATACAAACGTCCTTTGACGCATCGACAAATTTATAAAATGTATTATTTCAAGTTTATCAAATTGGTTGTCCAAAAAACTCAAAGCCATATACAACGATGAAAATGAGAAAGTCTTGAATGGTAATGTAAGAATCAAATTAATCCAATCGTTTCCTTAGAAAATTCACTTTTCGAATTTGGAGCCATTCTAATAGAACCTAAAAGTCTAGATGAAAACATCTGTTCATCTGCAATTTTTGACTTCCTAATCTAAATTGTAACTGTTATTTAAATGAAATTTATTTTGTAATTTGAATTCAATTGTAGGCTTTAATGAATTTCCATCAGCAAATATCTTGTATTATTTCATATTTAACCATCTTTAACTGAAGTGTTTCATGGTTTTATCATGAATTAAATGCAATAAATTGAAAGTTTGATATTCTCGATGAATGACGATTCAAGCATTATGCTGTGAGTTTAGGACATTAATCATTGAAATGATCAACTGATCAAGCAATTCAAAAAGGGAAACCTCAAACCAAACCAGACTTGCCTATTAACATGTTGAATGTTAAAACAAATTGAAAATATTTTAATTTATTTGCCATTAAACTGAAACCAATCATCGCGTTAAAGTCACACACCAATAATGAGACAGAAAGACTAAAAACCAAGCTGCGAATAATTTATGAAAAACAATCAAGACTTACACGTACGCTCCACTCACACACCACACACTATCAACAATACCAATTTGGTAGTTTCGATTGGTGAACTTGATTGTCTTTCCATTTGTTTATTGTTTCATTTTTCCATTATATTATAATAATTATATCAACTAACCCAGCACACGGCAGTTAATTATGAATATTATAATTCAACAACTGTCTGAATCTCGTTCTAACTCCTTTCGATAAATGTAAGTTTACCCACGCACAATTTGATTAATGAAAATGATTGAAACATTTTTTTTAAAAAAATCAAACTCACGGCGATAATCAACTTTACAGCAGTGAGAGAAGGTTAATCAACCAGGAATTGAGATAAGAGTCTTCCTACCAACACAAACAATCCAGGTTGGGTTTTGGTAATTTACCAGAGGGTCTCCTTTTGTTTTTCATCAATCAGACCTCTCTCATCTATTGTGTTAACAGTTGCTTCTTTTCTGGTTAATCTGATAATGATTGTATCACCAAGACCATTGCATTGAAAAAGAAGAAACAAGAATGGTTATTAACACAACTGGTTGACTATTTGTTCAAAATTAACTTGACCTGAATCTGAGCTCAAATTCAGTCGCCAAGTCTTTGGCTGAATCATTGTATGTTCACTTTTAGAGTCTAACTTGTTACTTGTTATTATTGATTTCATCGATGACCAAGTTTCTCAAAGATCTATAGTAACCAGGCACGAAAGCATTCATATTTTCAAATGTAATTTCACTCAATTCCCAGAATTTTACACCAGTCAATAATCTGTAAAGATTGTCTGAAGCATCACAAGGTGATTCACAAACTGACTCCGAATGTCGCTTAAGCAGATAAATGTAAACGTATTGCTCTTGCCTGTGCAAGCGATCAGATGTATTAAAAGACTTAGAGGGTAGTAGAGAGCGTTTTTCTGGTTTTTTGGGTTAGAAATTCATAAAATTGCCTTAAACATGACATTATCTTCTGACTATCAAATGCTTAAAAGGTTATTTAAATCTTACAGTAAGACATCAGTGTTTCTCTAGTTATAAACCCAGACAAGTACCAAAAAATGGAAAGGATTTGTATATTAATATTGTCTTGGAAATAGTCGACAAGCTAACCTAATTGAATCGGGAAAGTCCAACTTGATCCGGATTGAAAATAACAATAAGACTGATCAAAGCTTCAACTAATTCATCTTATCTCCATCTATGAGGAAATGCTTCAATCGCAAGTAAATTTGCGTCATGTAATAACCGAGCCCAAATGAATAGGTTGCGTCTTCCAAATCTTTTCCCATATTCTGGATACTTGCATAAAAAAGCAACAATAATTAGTTGTTTAGTAACAATCAGAACAGCAATCAAAATCAGGAATGCAGATTACCTAAAAGTACTTACCATCCATTCATCAGTTGTTACATTGAGTTTGAAAACTGAATTCATGCAAAAGAGGTCATAAAATGGGCTCGAGAAGAGTACAATTTTATCGTTATTACATAGTTTCTTTAAACATCTGAGCTTGGTGCAAATGGAAACGAATTTTACTGGTGATGGATCCGCTTTGAATTGCTTTGCAAAATCAGGCAATTTAATTGGCCCATTATCTTGAAAAGCATTTAATGATTCTAAGAAGAAAGGCTCTAATGGATCTAAAGGTGCCTGTTCACGGTGAAATACTTCCAGTTAGATCCAAATAGAGGGCTAACTTTAAAATGGAATTCGTCAATATTCACGATTACAGCCTTTTATGAGTAAATGGACTGATCACTGTCAATGTTTTCATGTTCATCTGAATACAAGCATGTTTTGGGTTTATCTTCACTTGGAGACAATAATTGCAAAGGCATTTTATTTATATTTGACACTTTTGATTGAGACAACGATATTATCGAATTGTCTTGTAAATCGGATGTTTTCACTGGTGGACTTGTGTTAGGTTCATAGTATTATATAATTTAAAAAATCCACTTAAATCCATTGTGAAACGATTTTAATAACAGAATTAAACTCAATATAATGCCGTGTCAAAAAAAAGAATAACATGAAGAAACTGAAGATTTATTCTGATGCAAAGGTAAAAGCTATCAGAGAAACAATTTTCTGTAAGACAGTTATTCTTCTAGTTATGACAAAAACAAAATTATAATCATTTTTGGTGCACACTGAAACATGTGCACATGATTATTTGATGTGATCTTATCTTTCCTGAACATTTTGCTAGATCTAGGTGAGTGACTAGTGTTTAGGTAGAGTTTCTCTTGATAACACGAAGATGGGTTTTGATAATTTAGCAGAGGATTATTTATGTTGCATCAACCAGACCTTGCTCATCTTTTATGTTTACTGTTGCTTCTTTACTGGTTAATAATGTTATATTAATAAGATATATTAATATGATATATTAATGTATTATTGTTTCACCAAGACCATTTGATTGAAGCAAAGAATCAAGATTAAAGGTTGATGATTAATTATTTTCGTATAATTAACTCGACTGGACCTGAATCTCGAAACGAACCATCCAAAGGATCATACGATCGCTCTAAAACAGAAAAGATGCTTCAGTCTTTTGTGAATTAATTTCATCCATGATTAATTTTCGTAAAGATCTATGATAACCAGGCACGACTGTATTCATATGTTGACATGTTATTTCACCTATTTCCCGGAACTTTTCAACACCAACCATTAACCTGTAAAGATTGTCTGAAGCATCACACGATGATTCGCAAACTGACTCCAAATAGCACTTGAGCAGATGTATATAAACATATTGTTCATGTCTGTGAAAACAAAATATGGATCAGAAAAATAAAAGACTTTGTAAAGGGCGTTTTTTCTGGTTATTTGGGCTCATATCACGAATGTTGAAAACTGAAACTTGGCCAGGAAAGCGTTCCAGATCAAAGAGTTATCACACTCTACAGAGTGATTTTACGCGCATAATGTTATTTAAAACATTTGCATTTGTTGATTACGAACTCTCTGGAAATTTACGCTTGTGACTGTGAAATGCTGTATTTAAACTTCCAGTTAAACACCAATGCTTCTCGAGTTATGCACCCAGACAAATACCAAAAAATGAAAACACTTTGTACTATTTTACAGAGAATGGGTGACATGCTAACCTTACTAAATCAGGAAAGTCAAGTCCAACTTGCTCAGGATTGAATATAATAATGAGACTAGTTAAAGCTTCAATTACTTCATCCTCTCTCCATCTATGAGGTAATGCTTCGATACCAAGTAAAATTTCATCATGTAAAGGACGATCCCAAAGGAAAAAGTCACGTCTTCCGAATCTAGATTTATATTCTGGGAACTGAATAAAGAACAAGCGCCGATAGTTAATATTATAATAACAATCTGAGACGCAAAAAATGTGATTTTCTGAACAATACTTACAATCCATTCATCAGTTGATTGGTTGTATTTTAAAACGGAATTCATAGAAGTGACACCATAAAATGAGTTGGACATGAGCACAATTTTATCGTTATTACATAGTTTCTGCAAACTTCGAATCTTCCCGCAAATGGAAACGAATTTTGCTGGTGACGGAATCGATTTGAATATAATAGCAAAATCAGGCATGTTGATTGGTTCATCATCTTGAAAAGCATTTACTAATTCTAACAGGAAAGATTCTATTTGGTCAGAATTCGCTTGCGTCGCACAACAATCCCTCACCACACGCAACGGTGAATAGTCAACGGACAGGATTGTCTGGGCTACTTTTGGATTCCAAGCTTCTGGTTTATCATTGTCTGTATTCAATGTAACTGTGAACTTGTATCCAAGTCTAGCGAGTAGTAAAGTGTTTGCTCTCAGTTTAACGTAATCATTGTAGGTAAAGTGTTGTGTTGGCTGTAAAGATTGATAATCATCATAATATTGGTGGTATACTGATACTGAGTTTTGACAATCATCAATGTCCATGGCTGAGAGATTTATATTGTTGTGATTGAGGATATCGAAAACGACTTTATCAAGCAAATCAGAATACATGCTTTCTGATGCCATGTCGATCGTGTAGATGTAGTCAACTTCTGATCGCTTTGATCCCAATCGATGACCAATTTGCAGATACAATCTATCAACATTCAAATTTACAGTATTTGATGAAATAGAGGATTGGTCACAGTTAACGTTATTATTGTTGTTTTTATTGTGATCCGAGTACAAGCAAGTTTTGAGTATATCTTCACTTGGAGATAACAGCAAAAGCATTTTATTCATATTTGGACTTTCTGCTTGAGCCAACGATATTATCGAATTGTTGTTTTGTAAATCGCTTGTTTCCATTGGGTGACTTGTGGATGGTTGGTAGATATTCAGAAATTCAATTCACTTAAATTCATTGTGAAACTAATTTTATAACACAATTAAACTAAATATAATAACGTCACAAAAAACAGAATAACATGATTAAACTGAAGATTTATTCTGATTTCAAGGTAAAACCAACTATCTGTGTTACTGTTCCTAATACAATTATCCATTCAATTACTATTAACACCAAAGAGCAATTACTTTACTCTTTGATAAACGCTGTATCATGTGCACATTCATTTTTTGATAAGATTTGAATAATCTTTTCTTTGTTAAATCGGTGCAAGAGTTTCTCCTTTAGAGGATTCATAATTATAAAAACTCTTAATCCTCTTCTGGTTTTTTGCATCAACCAGAATTTTCGCATCCTTTGTGACAACTGTTGGCTATTTTCTGGTTATTCTTATAAGTATTGTTTTGATCTGGACGATCTGATTTAACTCAATAATCAAGACTGAATATCGCTACTGGTTAACTACTAATTATAATGCTTAGTTATTTATATTTGACTTGACGGACACGAATCTCGAACCATCCAGAGGATCTCACATCGCTCTAAAAATATGAATGATGCTTCGGCCTTTTAGGAATAATAATTGATCACTACATTGTTTTACACCACCATAAAATAGCCTACAAGTTGTGAAGTCTTTGGTTAAATCTACTGAATTGTATGCCTGTATGCACACTTTGAGTCTTATCGATTACATCGATTATCGGGTTTATCATCAAAGTAATTTTTTTGTTTACTTTACAGAATATTTGAAAATATTCACCAGAAAAAATGTAGACTTTGTAGAGTGCGCTATTTTCGGGTTCATAACTTGAGAATCGCGGTTGATAAAACTATTATCGTATTATTGACGATCATAGTCAACATTTTCAGCTCGTTTAGCAGCTCGATATACCGTTGATCGATGACAGTTGATACTCATTTCCCTTGCAACTTCCGAATATGACATTTGATTGTTGGTAATCATACGCAAAACATGACGAGTATCTCGATCATCCAACTTAAATGAAGGACCTTTCCGATTTTGCTGATTATATTGGTCAGGATTGTTGATAACATTTTCCACGGCACTCTTAGATCGATTTACCTTAGCTGCAATAGCTCTGATTGATAACCCTTGGTCTCGGTAAGCAATTATTTGACCGATTTCACGTTCGGTAAGGTCTTTTCTTTTACCCATTATATAATTAAAATTAACACAAAAAAAATCAAAATATTCAAACACGAACAAAAATCAATGTTCAGTTAATAACAGAAATGCTCAAATGGTCAGAATTTGCGACCCTAATTCCAATATATACTCAAAACTCTCGGTGTCCTTAATTCCATGCAACGCTTTCATCTGGTCAACACATGTTAATTGATGATTTTTTAACCCCTTCTACCGAATTTTCAATGCGTAAATCCAAAACAGCCTCAACATATGTTTTGGATCCTGAACTGATAGTAAAAAATATTTTTAATTGGATCAAACCGTTTGTTTAAAGCGAATTCACTGGTGTCCTTAATCCCAAGAAACGCAGTGTATTTCTTTATCTTCTGGTTTTCCATCAACCAGAACGTTCCCATCAATTGTGTCAACTGTTGATTATTTTCTGGTTATTCTCATAATGATTGTTTTGCGAGGACCATCTGAAAACTCAAAGAATCAAGACGCATTATCGCTACTTGTTAACTATTTGTTATAGCTGATTTGCCTGAACCTGAATCGCGAATCAGATCGTGCAGTTTTACAAGTTGTAGTAAGTCGATTCTTGTGTGACTAATTCAAATAACCGCAGTTGTTGCAAATAAATGAGGTAACGACCATATTTTGAAATGAAATGAAAAGATGATAAATTTTCGGACTGAATCCATTCTGCTTACACTTTGAGTCTACTTGTTAATTACAACCATGATCAAGTTTTGTAGATACCTGTGATAACCAGCCTCGAATAAGTTGATCGAATCAGACACAACTTTACCTATTTCCCAACATTTTTCAACAGCCACCATTAATCTGTAAAGATTGTCTGAAGCATCACACGGTGATTCGCAAACTGACTCCAAATAGCGCTTGAGCAGATAAATGTAAACGTATTGATCATGCCTGTGTACAAAAAATATTCATCGAAAATTTCAATTATATAAAAGAATGTTGCTCATAACTACCTAACCGAATTAGCAAATATGAGCCCATCTTGATCTGGGTTGAAAATAATAATCAGATTAAGCAAAGCTTCGACTAGTGCATCTTTTCTCCATCTATCAGGAAATGATTCAATCACAGAAACAGATTTTTCATGTAACAGTCGATTCCAAAAGAATAAATCACGTCTTCCGAATCTTGAACCATGATTTGGGTTCTTAAAAAAAAATAAGCATGAATAATTAGTGATATTTACATGGGTTTGAAAAAAATTTTCGTCAAATCGGAATGGGTAATGAGATGAATAATACTCACTATCCAATCATCAGTGGATTGGTTGTATTTAAAAACGATATTCAGAGAAATGATGTCATAGAATGAGCTCGACATGAGAACAATTTTATCGTTATTACACAGTTTCTTGAAACTTCTGAGTTTTCTGCAAATGTAAACAAATCTTGCTGGTGAAGGGCTCGCATGGACTTTAAGTGAGATGTCAGGCAAGTTCGTTGATTCCTGATCTTGAAAAGCATTCAACACTTCTGCTAAAAGGAAAGTTTCTAATTGGTCCAAAGGCGCTTGTGCAGGGTAACAATCTTTAAGTAAGCTCAATGGTGAATAATCAACAGACAATATTTTCTGGGCTACTCTTGGATTCCAGGGTTCTGGTTCATTGTTGTCAGTATTCAATGTTATTGTAAACTTGTATCCAAGTCTGGTGAGTAGCAAAGTGTTTGCTCTCAGTTTAACGTAATCATTGTAGGTAAAGTGTTGGTTGGGCTGTAAAGCTTGATAATCATCATAATATTGGTAATGTAATGTTTCTGCGTCTTCGTAGTCATTAAGATCCAAGGCTGATAGACTTAGATTGTTGTCATTGAGAATACTGGACACAAGTTGATCGATAATATCAGAATAAATACGATCTGATGTTGCGTCGTACAAATTGATGTGATCAAATTCTGATTCAAATCGACGGCAGGTCTTAAGGTAGAATCTATCAATACCCAAATTGAGAGTATTTGGTGAATTGGTGGATTGATAACAGTCAGTGTTAGCATTACATGTCTCAATGTTTTTATGTTGATCTTGATACAAGAATGATTTGAGTGTTTCTTCACTTGGAGACAATAATCGCAAAAGCATGCTATTAATAACTGGCACTTTTGATTGAGACAACGAAATTACCGAATTGTTGCTGTGTAAATCTTTGGTTATCATTGGTGGACTTGTGGGTGGCTCACAGAAACTCAAAAATTCATCCACATCCATTGTAAATTGGTTTTCAAAAACAAAATAACATCAATTAACTGGAGACTCAACAAATCTGATTAAAGGTAAAGTCAACTAGGAATGATAAACACTAAAGATTAATCACATTGTAGCATGTGCACAAGTATTTTTGATAAGATTTCAATCATCTTTCTTTACATTTTTCAGTCGAGCTAGGAGTTTCTTCCATTAACACGAGAGGTTACAAAAAAGTATAACCAAATGATCCGAAATAGTTGTTCTAGTTTACAGTTTGTATGCAGTTTGTGCAACTATGCTTACAGTATAGCACAAATGATTAGCTTAACCACACCTTTGAAATAATGTAAAGACGAACCAAAGCCCGAGTCTTCGAAGTTTGATTACCTTTTGAGTTTGAATTATGAGATAATTAACATTAAGCTTTTGTTTCACAAAAAAAGATGAAAAAAGATCACAGTATATTCCGAAAACTAGAGCCTTCAGGAGGTCAAACGAAAGCTGAAAGTTGAGAATAACAATTAATACACGAAAAACATGGTTGAGTTAATTTTCGAATCAAAGATGGTTTGACACATGGAATTATTCTGAAAATTATCGTTAGTATTCTAGACTGCTCATAAGTGAGCCTTGGATGAACAGAGGGCGATCTGTTCGTCCGCGATTTAATGATTAGAAAAATAAACTCAAAAAAATACGTCTACAACACCGGGGGTTCCCAAGTGGTCTCCCTCCCAAGTACTAACCCGGCCCGAAACTGCTTAACTTCGGAGATCGGACGGGATCCGGTGCTTTCAGTCTGGTGTGGTTGTAGACGAGAGGAAGGTGCTTAAAGTAAAATACAAATGTAAAACAATTTTAAAGCGACCTCATTTTTCCTCTTTTCTTGACATGAATCCTGATTTGTGCTTTAACTAGTGTTTATTGTCATACACTTGCAAAAAAATTCAATCAACCTTCACTCAAATGGTTAGAATTTTAATTGACGGGAATCTGGTTTATTAAGTTTTATTATGATTTCATCAAGTTTTGTGACTCGAAAGTCGAATTTTTCGAGTCGTATTACTCGAATACTATATTAACATATTTAAATGAAGAATCGAAACATTCCATTGCTCATTGTAAAGGGTTGGATTGTTCTCATGCCTATTTATTCTCTAGACTGAAATTTGGTGGAAACATGGCATCCGTAAAAAATGTGCATCATTCAAAGCAGTGGTGGTAAAATAGTTCATGAACTTTTTTGAGACCTTTACATGGCGCGTCTATGTGAGATTAGAAAATTCTGATTGGTCAATGCTAATTTTCCCATAGATCTCGAAATCGTTTTTCACTGACTCTTTTTCAATTGTCTTGAAACTACGATCTTAGCACTAAATGAATAATCTTTTCTGAACATTTAATGAATCGAGTTGAGAGGTTTTTTAATCAATGCCGATGGGTTATAATAATATACCTTTGTCTTTACACCAGCCCCAGAATGGTGGCTGAGTGTATATTATAATTCACTTTTGACTGATAAGGTTTAGACACTCAGCATTGGTCTCTATTAAAAAAATCAATTTTCATGAAAAAAATTGGTTTATCAAAATTAAGACTTAATTTTTTGATAAAACAATTGTTATCTTGAAAATTGCTTTTTTTAATAGAGACTGACGTTGAATATCTTATCTATTTAATGTATAATGTTGAACGTTTTTACTTCCATTTTGTTGCAACCATCGACAGAAAGGGCTGGTGGTTATTTTGCTTTAGCAAAACTATTTATCCTACTCTAGTCTTTTGTTTTTTCACCAATCAGACCTTTCTCATCTATCGTGTTAACTGTTGCTTTTTTCTGGTTATCTAATGACATTTTCACTGATATTGGAAACAGAGAATCAAGAATAACAATAGCCGGGGAATGATAATTGAGTCAGAAGCAAGTTTTCAACAAAATCCATCCATTAACTCATGTTTTACTTTCGTTTTGACATTTTATGATAGTTCAATCTCCCACAAGAGTCCTTTGATAAACAAATCTTTGGATAAATCCAATGCGTATTTGCAATCACAGCTCGATTGTTGCATCCTTTAAATCCATTGTTAAATGATCGATTTTTGTAGAGATCTAGGATGATCAGCCTCAAGATTATTTGACACAAAACTTTACTTGATTACCGAAATTTTCCAACACCCACCGTTAACCTGTAAAGACTGTCTGAAGCATAACAAGGTGATTCGCAAACTGTCTCCAAATAGTGAATTAAGCAGATAAATATAAACGTATTGTTAATTTCTGAGGAATCGCAAAATGCTGATCATAATTATTTGTCTGAACCGGGAAAGCTAAGTCCAAATCATATCATTTAATGAACGATTCCAAATGAATACGTCATGTCTTCCAAATCTTGTTCCATAATCTGGGTTCTTGAATAAAAAATAAGTACCAAAAATTAGTGATGTTCGATAGGAGTAAAAACAATGAAAGACATACATCCACAGTCATCATTAACACTGAATAATATCATACTTACTATCCATTCGTCTGTTGATTGGTTGTATTTTAAAACTACATTCATAGAAGCGACGTCATAAAATGAGTCATATAATTTACAGTTTCGGTCTTCCAGCTGAATTAATTAAAAAATTTTCAATATAAGTTGATCATGAATTATACCACCGATTGCCTGCCATCCCATTAACACCATAATCGACAATTTTTTTAACTATTTGAGCGCAACTATGTTGGTTAAAGTTGGCTTCAAAAAAGTTTATGCGCACAGGTTTAAAACTACTTGTATCCATGATGAATATTTGCTTATGATGCTTATGAGTTTATGATTTTCGCCTATTTATATAATATGCTATTGTTGCCCTTTCAATTTCTGTTTCCAGAAAATCTCATGCCTCTAGCTACACCACTTCTCGAGAAATACAGCGTTGAACTTTTTGTAACATATTTTTAACCACGGGTTTATCACTGGAAATTTAAGTTAAGTTAAGTTAGAAATATTGGTCGTTTATTCACAATTGTAAAGTCTTCCTGTGGTGATAAGCTTACCTTGTTGATGTGCGATATTATGGATTGATATCTTTCTTGCTTTAATTTTTAGAAAAAAGTATCTCCAATCCAAAGAAATGATATTGAAAATATATTTAAACCAAGTCTTTGACTGTATCCACTTTTATGTACACTTTTAGAATCTACTTGTTATTTATTGCATCGATGATCAAGTTTCGTAAAGATCTATGATAACCAACCTCGAATAAGTTGATTGATTCAAACGAAGCTTTGCCCAGATCCCGAAATTTTTCAACAGCTCCCATTAATCTGTATAGATTGTCTGAAGCATCACAAGGTGATTCACAAACTGACTCCAAATATCGCTTAAGCAGATAAATGTAAACGTATTGTTCATGCCTGTGAAATAATGGACCAGAAGAATTAAATTACAGCATCGCAAAACGCTTATCATAATTACCTTACTGAATCGGGAAAGTTAAGTCCAAGTTGATCAGGATTGAAAAGAATAATCAGACCCATCAAAACTTCAACTACTTCATCCTTTCTCCATCGATCTGGAAATGATTCAATAACAGAAACAGACTTGTCATGTAATAAACGATTCCAAATGAATAAGTCGCGTCTTCCAAATCTTGTTCCATAATCTGGGTTCTTCAATAATAAATAACAACTAATATTAGTGGTACTTCTGCTACATTTGTGCTGCAATGAAATCTAAGGCTACTTACAAGCCAATCATCAGTAGCAGGGTTGTAGTTGAAAACTATATTCATAGAATGCACATCATAAAACGAGCTCGATATGAGCACAATTTTATCGTTATTACATAATATTCTGAAACTTCTGAGTTTACTGCAAATGCAAACAAATCTTGCTGGTGAAGGACTCGCACGAACTTTGAGTGAAATGTCAGGAAAGATAATTGGTTCATCATCTTGAAAAGCATTTAACACTTCTGTTATGAGCAAAGTTTCTAATTGGTCCAAAGGTGTTTGAGAAGGGTAACAATTCTTGACCAAACTCAATGGTGAATAATCAACAGACAATATTTTCTGGGCTACTCTTGGATTCCAAGGTTCTGGTTCATTGTTGTCAGTATTCAATGTTATTGTAAACTTGTATCCAAGTCTGGTGAGTAGCGAAGTGTTTGCTCTCAGTTTAACGTAATCATTGTAGGTAAAGTGTTGGTTGGGCTGTAAAGCTTGATAATCATCATAACATTGGTAATAAAGTGTTTCTGAAGTTTCCATGTCATTAGTATCCAAGATAGCAAGGCTTAGATTGTTTTGAGAGATGATATTGAACACGAGTTGATCAAGAGTATCAGAATAAACACTATCTGATGTCGCGTCATATGAGTTTATGTAGTCAAGTTCTGACTGCTTTGATCTAAATCGACGACTAATTTTAAGATGGAATCTATCAGCATTCAAAATTAAAGTATTTGATGAAATAGAGTATTGATCACAGTTAATGTCTTTATTATTGTTTCTATGTTGATCCGAGTACAAGCACGTTTTGAGTGTATCTTCACTTGGAGACAATAATTGCAAAAGCATTTTATTTATATTTGACACTTTTGATTGGGACAAGGAAATTGGATAATTGTTGTGTAAATCTGTTTCTTTCATTGGAGGACTTGTTGATGGTGGATAGAAATCCAAGAATTCACTAAAATCCATTGTATAACAGTTTGAGTAACACCACAATTAAACCAAATGTACTAAATTCACAAGAAAAAAACAGAATAAATTAAATGAGCTGGATACAAAACAATCATCCATTTAATGATGCACACTGTAGCACAATTATTTTTTGATAAGATATCAATTATCTTTTCTGTACATTTTGTTGAATGGAGTTTCCCCAGTCAACACCAGATTTCCATTATTATATCTTATCTGCTTTTGGTTTTCATCAACCAGACCTCTCGCATCTATTGTGCTAAATGTTGCTTCTTTTCTGGTTAATCTGATGATGATTGTATCACCAGGACCATTTCATCTAAAAAAATAACTATAAACGCTATTGGTTGATTATTCATCTATAATTGAATAAACTGAATCCTAGAACTATCCAGACAGTCATACTATCGCAGCCAAAATATGGCTGATTCTCCACGTTCAGTGCCAGTTTTCAAAAAATACAATCCATCCTGTTTCACTTTGGAAATGTAATGATTGTGTTTGCAATGTTTGATCTTACAAAAGATTTTTTTAATAAACCAAAGTCTTCGGATGAATCCATTGCGGATTCGAGGTTACTTTTTAATTACATCAATGATCAGTTTCTGTAATGATCTGTGATAACCAGCCTCGGTTGTATTGATTGATTCACACGAAACTTTACCCAATTCCCGGAATTTTTCAACGCCCACCATGAGTCTGTAAAGATTGTCTGAAGCGTCAGAAGGTGATTCGCAAACTGACTCCAGATAGCGCTTGAGTAGATGAATGTAAATGTATTGATCATGTCTGTGTAAACAAATTGATCAGAAGAATTAAATTAAAGTGTTGCAAAATGTTGCTCATAATTACCTAACTGAATCGGCAAATGTTAGTCCAACTTGATCAGGATTGAATATAATGATCAAACTAATCAAAGCTTCAACTACTGCATCCTTTCTCCATCTATCTGGGAATGATTCAATAACAGGAATAGTCTTATCATATAATAAACGATTCCAAATGAAAAAGTCTCGTCTTCCGAATCTTGTTCCATATTCAGGACACTTGAATAAAAAACACAAAACACCAAATACCAATCAATAGTGGGCAAAAGACATTGCAGATGGAAATTGACATAAATGCTAAATACGCAATAACACTTACTACCCATTCATCAGCTGACTGGTCGTATTTTAAAACGACATTCATAAAAGCGACATCATAGAATGAGCTGGACATAAGAACCATTCTATCGTTATCACATAGTTTCTTCAAACTGTGAAGCTTCCTGCAAATGGAAACGAATTTTACTGGAGAGGGATTCGTTTTGCATCTAATTGCAAAATCAGGCAATTTGATTGGTCCATCAACTTGAAAAGCATTTACCACTTCTAGCAGGAAAGGTTCGAATTGGTCCGAAAACGGTTGTGTTACGAAACAGTCTTTACCAAAGCTCAATGGTGAATAATCCACTGATAATATTTTCTTGGCTACTTTTGGATTCCAAGGTTCTGGTTTATCGTTGTCTGTATTCAATGTAACTGTGAACTTGTATCCAAGTCTGGCGAGTAGTAAAGTGTTTGCTCTCAGTTTAACGTAATCATTGTAGGTAAAGTGTTGGTTGGGCTGTAAAGCTTGATAATCATCATAAAATTGGTAATCAAGTGTTTCTGAGTTTTCATAATCATTGAGATCCAAGACTGCAGGACTTAGATTATTTTGATGGATCATATTGAACACGAGTTTATCAATAGTTTCAGAGTAAATACTCTCTGATGCCATGTCGTTTGTGTTGATGGGATCAAGCTCTGATCGCTTTGATCTAAATCGACGACTAATTTTATGGTGAAATCTATCAACATTCAGACTTACAGTATTTGATGAATCGGTGGGTTGATTACAGTCAGTCTTGTCAAGGAAATTGTTTTTAAGTTGATCCGAGTGCAAGCAAGTTTTGAGTGTATCTACACTTGGAGACAATACTTGCAAAAGCATTTTATTTATATTTGATACTTTTGATTGGGACAAGGAAATTGGATAATTGTTGCGTAAATTTGTTTCTTTCATTGGTGTACTTGTTGGTGGTTGATAGAAATTTAAGAGTTCACTGTATCGTATAACAATTACAATAATAACAGAATAAAACCAAATTTAATAACGTCACAAAAAACAGAATAACATTAATAGACTGAAGATTTATTCTGATTGTAAGTCATAACAAACTATATATGTAACAATTTTTTCTTTGCGAGACAATTATCCATTTAACTATGATAATCACCAAGGATTAATTACATTGATCTTTGATAAACAATGTGACATGTGCACAATTATTTTTCATAAGATTTGAATAAAGCTTTCTGCACATTACAATTTATCAGGCTAGGAGCAAAGAGTAAAGCAGAAGATTTAGCAACCAATAAAAAAATTAACGTTAAACTTATAATGACTGGCGGACGGTTAATAAAAATTAAATCATTATGATGCATGAAAATTAAGAAATGATTAAAACTAGGTGAGAAATATTGATGATTTATTCACAATTGACTACAACTGTAAAGCCTTCATGCATAGTCATCCTGGAGGCATAGGTTTAACTTATGAACGTACGAAATTATAAATTGATCTTTCATCTTTAGCTAAGAGTCTTTACTACCAACAAAAAACTAAAATAGACCAGAGGGTTTCATAATGCAACTTTAATTGATAAATCTGCAATTCCTTTTGTTTTCATTAATCTTTGGTTTCTCATCAATTGTATCAACTTTTGTTTCTTCTCTGGTTTCACCAAGTCCATTGGATTGTAAACAAAGAACCAACATTGATTAATATTGCTACTAGTTAATTATAATTAATTTGTTGCAATTAAAAAGAATGGGCATGAAGCTAGGAAACATTAATTAAACATTAACCACTGAAGACCACACTGAAATATGAATGAGTTCTGCTTTTTGCGAATAATACTTGTAGTAATTGGTCCGGTGCAAGCTATCAGCAAAACCAGTTCATTCATAAATTTTCACTTTCGAATCGAAATGTAATGATAATGAACCAAACAAGAGACTTTTAAGGCACCAAAACTTCGGTTGAATCCAGTTTATGTGCACTTTTAGAATCTAATGGCGATTCATTGAATCAATGATCAAGTTTCGTAAAGATCTATGATAACCAGCCTCGAATAAGTTGATTGATTCAAACGAAGCTTTGCCCAGATCCCGAAATTTTTCAACAGCCACCATTAATCTGTAAAGATTGTCTGAGGCGTCTGAAAGCGATTCGCAAATTGACTCCAAATATCGCTTAAGTAGGTAAATGTAAACGTATTGTTCATGCCTGTGAAAAAAATGGACCAGAAGGATTAACTTATAAGTACAATATTTTCACGCATAAGTTGCATTTTGATAAACACCGCTTACTATAAAGTAAGATGCTATCTTAAGTATATCTTTGGTAAAATAGTAAACGGAATTTATGAAAAATGCAACTTATACGTTAAAAACACTGATTATCGAGTTATGAGCCTAATCAAGCAAAAAAATGAAAAAGTCCATGAATAATTGATTGACAAGTTTACCTAACTGAATCGGGAAACGTTAGTCCAAGTTGATCAGGATTGAAAAGAATAATCAGACCAATTAAAACTTCAACTACTTCATCCTTTCTCCATCGATCTGGGAATGATTCAATAACAGGAACAGTCATATCATGTAATAAGCGATTCCAAATGAACAAGTCACGCCTTCCAAATCTTTTCCCATATTCATGACACTTGAATAAAGAAAAACAAAGACTATTAGTGTTATTTCCTTAGGAATGACGACAACGCTCGTTTAATCACAAAAATGGCTCAGATTAGTAAAATGACCTAAATATTACATACTATCCATTCATCAGTTGATTGGTTGTAATTGTAAACAAAATGTATAGAAGTGATGTCATAAAATGAGCTGGATAAGAGAATGATTTTATCTCTATTACATAGTTTTCTGAAACTTCTGAGCTTCCTGCAAACGGAAACAAATTTTGCTGGCGAGGGACTCGTATGAACTTTGAGTGAAATGTCAGGAAAGATAATTGGTTCATCATCTTGAAAAGCATTTAACACTTCTGTTATGAGCAAAGTTTCTAATTGGTCCAAAGGTGTTTGAGAAGGGTAACGGCGGCTCGTTTTAAGATGGAATCTATCAACATTCAAATTTCCACTATTTGATGAATTGGAGGATTGATCACGGTTTGTGTTATTATTAAATTTCTCATCGTTTTTATGTTGATCTGAACACAAGCATGTTTTGAGTGTTTCTTCACTTGTAGACAATACTTGTAAAAGCATGCTACATGTATTATTACTCGGCACTTTTGATCGAGACAGCGAAATTATCGAATTTTCGTTTCTGAAATCTGTTTTATTCACTTGTGAGCTTGCATTAGATGGCTGACAGAAGAGCAAAAATTCACTCAAATCCATTGTATAACGATTTCGATAATCGAAAAATTAAACCAAATATAATAACGTCACGAAAAAACAGAATCACACCAATAAACTAAAGAGCTATTCTGGTTACAAGGTAAAATCAACTAACACTGTAATTTTTTTTGCAATGTAGTAATCCACCAAATGATGATAAGGACTGTAGCATTGTTTCAATTGATTGTGATCTGATTTTGAATTGAATTATCTCTTTCATATAATCTAATGAAGAGACTACTAAAAATTCAGAATCAGTTGCAGGCAGTTTATCAATCATTGATATAAGTTTAGTTATATGACCATGATTATAATGAACTTAGCTTTATTCAATCAGCTAAATCAATTGATCAACTCCTTTCTTTCTTAATTAACCAACGCCAAAGCATAAGCTAACTGGACTTAAAAACCATTGCATCCATTGAAAACGTAAGCTTAAGTTATCTAATTTTAATCTATTCAAATAGAGGTAATCAATTATTGAAGACGAGTGTTCAGTTGATTAACCTTTGATTGATATGATACAAACTATGGGTTGTTATTGTGACAAAAAACCATTCCTGCGACTGCTGATCGTTTGGATCCCAAAAGCTAAATAATCAGGTGAGTAAACAAAAAAATGGTGAACGTGAGTGCATAAATCAAACAAGACAAATTAAAATTTAACAATAAGAAGTGAATGTTAATCATGTTGATTTGAAAGATAAAGCACAAGAATTACCATTTTTGTTCAGACGATGATTTTCCAATGATTAAGATGAACGTGACTATTTGATTGACTGTTGTCAATTGCCACACTCTTAATAATAACAGTCAATGATTGAAATTGAAAGCATATGTTGATGAGGCTCCAATTTTTAATGATTTCAACAGCCATTAATGGGAATGAAAATCATTAGTGTTGTTCTTGTATTACACTTATCAGACAAGAATCTGAAATCATCTTATGATCATTTCAAGATGTTTAATTGATTGCCAATTTAACCAGGGATCCATTTGTAACCGGAGATTGGATACAATTATTGTTTGCTTGTTTATCAATTGTGGTTGATTGACAATCAAAGTTGGTGTGTATTTGAAAACATTGATTTGACCAGCATTGACCTAGTTGAAACACACACAATTTATCATGATTAGCTCATCACGATCAATCCTGATAATTGGGTCCATCCTGATTTATTGTGATCTTGTTTATTAATACAAACAAAACCAAACAACACACGATTATGTTTGTGTTTGGCTGATTAAATCAATCAAAGCTAATCACAAAGTACACAAAAATCCATAGCTTTGAGTGAAGGCAATGGAAAATGGTTGATTTGGGTGATCATCGAGATTGGGGCACTTGTTCCAGGTAGATAACCAGATTTATCGATTTATTTTAAATCTGACAACTTGATAGTTTCTCGTTAACGTTGATTATCTGGAGCGATTAAAGGTGACAATTTGGTTATGTAATGACGAGCGTTAACACGGTGAAGCGAAATCCAGCTTTTCCATGCAAAACTGAGTCAACATACAATATAAATTGATAATTCTTGATGTGATGAGTTCATCTGCTGAAATAGCTTTATTTGCATTATTAGTTTTTAACAACTTCTCCTGATTTGTGACGATTGTGCCTTGTCTTGTCATTGATAAACTGAGGAATAAATGAGAATTAGAAATTTTAGATGTAGACTTGTACCAAAGAGAAGGATAACTATACTCTTTGACTTGTACCTCAAATTAAAATTAAAAGACAAAAACAGCAAACTTACTTGATGAATTAGCGATCAGTCATTAACATTTCAATGAGCAATATAACGATGAAATTTATATAATTAATATGTGGAGAATAAAAATCACAAAGGCAAAACCAAAATTTAAGGTACCTTAATCTTTGTGCAAAACCACCAATCTAGATACAAATCAACCTGTTGCCTAAAATCTGCAGAAAGTTGCCAAAAAGATGATGGATTAATTGAAGCATAATCCATTGATTAGATTGTAGCAGTATTGACGATGAAACTTGCAACTATTTGATAACAAGCTTATGATTATCAAACGCATAAACATGTGTCTCATGGTTAGCAACCACAAAAAAAGCATCAGCTAGAGAAGCTGAAGATGAGACATGATAATAGACTGGTAACACTCGGGTAATAACATTTCAACAGTCAATTGTATTTTCGATTAACATGAATAATTTGAGCGTTTAACCGAATCCAACTGCTAACACATTTTAATAGATATTTCCAGATTAACATACTATAATGACCTTGGATTGGTTGTGAAGATTTTAAATTCAATTTTCAAATTGAGTTAAAAAACGGTCAACACCAAGAAAACCTTCATCAACAGCATAACAAGGTTGTAAAGATCAGAAGATAATGTTGATGAAGTTAAATTCAAATTGATTTTGAAAGTAATAATCACTGATGGATGGAAATATTAACTGGACAGTTATTCAATCACGACAATCGGGTCAATAATCTGTTCGTTGAGGTTAAAAGTCGCCATTAAAAATCATCATTAGCAATCGATAAGTGAAAAACAAAAGACAAAATGGATAACAGTTAAAACGAAAAAACCAGTTAATACAGAAAAAAGATTAAAACTTACCAATTGCCGATAATTAATAACACCAATAATAACAATCATAATATAAAGTGACACAATTAGGAAAAACACGATGAAAGTTGAGACTGATCAGGTTTGATAATTACAATTATTTTTAACTGTTAATTCTTAAAATGATTAAAAAATAGAAAGTTCAAACAAAAAATTAGGAACTGATTGGAAAAGAGCAAAATAGACAGGCAAAAAGACACACCATGAGAAAGGGAAAAATAGAGAGAGAACAAAGAGAAAAGGGGATTGGGGGAAAAAGAGAGGGGAACGTTCCTGGTTGTGACTCAACCAAACCATTCGCTTGGGTTTAGTTTGACTGGAAACATCAGAAAATTTTTCCCATTTCGTTTTTCACTGTTTAAAATCGGTTCAGAGCATTGTTTGAACCATTTTATACTCCCATTTAGGTGCCTAATTATTATTTATTTGAATGGTAACCAATCTATAAGCAACTGTATTTATATCTGTGTAAAAAATAGAGAATATCTCTTGAATAACCTTTAAATGTTTATGCTTTCTCAGCTCAACTGATGTCTGTATGTGTGGATAAGTGATCAAGTTATTCCTACCATAGGCGTATATCATACTCATCACCATCATCTTCAACAACAGCATCACCATCAACCACCGCAGCAACAAAATAACAACAATATCAACACCAATAGAATCTTAATTTAAGTTAAATGATGATAATTTAAAACTGTTACCAATTGTAGTTCTAGGAGCATCTACTTGTTCAACACACATTCACACCAAATGTTGGATTATAATGTTTTTGTTTTTTATTTGATTGAGTGATCAGTCAATTATTGAAGGTGCAATTCTTTAGATCTTTTTAAGATTGTTGTTTAATCATTATCTGGATTATGAAGTGATTCCTCAATCAATTAATGTTGAAAATATCTTACAGTTTTGAAAGATACAAGCTACAAACAGCAAACTAAACAACAGCCTACAAGCAACTATACCACTAACACCATGTCGAAAAGCCCATCAAGTCACAACTACCATGTTACTGAATTGTTTGACCAATTTATAAATGGAACTACTCTTAAATCTGTGTTAATTACCTTCCGTAGGATATGTCTTCTATTAGGTAAACATCTTAAATTATCCAATATAAATGTATTAACACGTATCTAACCATGATATTTTGTTTGCTCAAAACAAGTTGACAACAGCATTTTCTGTACATGTATTATTTGACCTTTTATCAAACCACTTACAGGATGAATTTAGGCTAGCTTGCATTGAGTACAGCATATTTTCAATATTTTTAACTCATTTTAATCAAGTACGGATTAGTTTAAAATTTAAAATTTGCCATAAAACATGACTTTTACGAGAGTTGACTCATTAGTTTATTCTTGAAATAATTTATTCAATCTTGAGCCTATTCAATCAAATCTGATTTCAAATTAGGTTTAAATATTTCCTATTTTAAAATTTTCTTGTTATTCTCATTCTAAATTGATTTCTTTTTCTCTTTTCTTTTATCCCATCATCCTAAACATCATCTCCATTAACAACAGATCTTGAGCCTGGACCTTTCAATCAATTTTACCCCACCCTCAAGAAGGGAATAGTGTGTAATAAAAATTGGAAGTCACAGTCAATCTTCTCCAAAATAGAGAAAAAAGCTTTCAACAAGATATATCATTCATCAGGATCAAGTAGTGGACGATCTAGTGGCATTGGAGTTACTGCAGGTCATTCTGGTTCCCCTCACGGGTCTAACAATATACTTAAAAATAACAATTGTCTAGTTATTGGTGGTGGACCTTGTGGTCTGCGAACAGCCATTGAGTTACAATTATTGGGTGCTCGCCATGTAATCATAACAGAGAAGCGAGATAGATTTTCTCGTAACAATGTTCTTCATCTATGGCCCTTTGTAATTGCTGACCTTAAACAATTGGCTGGTAAAAAGTTTTACGGAAAATTTTGTGCAGGTAAGAATGAAAGTCAAATTTATTGTTTGAAAATCAAATGGGAGGCATCAAAAAAATTGATAAAGTTGAAGTTAAAGAAGAAAAAGAAAAAAATAAATGTAAAACAAAGAAAAAAAAACAACATGGGAAATGAAAGATGATCGAAAGGTTGTTCATCTACTCTATCAATTTCTATTTCTCTTTTCATTCTTCTTTATCTTCATTTTCTCTCTCTCACTTTGATTGCCGCTGTTAAATCAACTATATCACTAATCGTTTTGACTTCTTATTTCAGGCTCCATCGATCATGTCAGCATAAGGCAGCTTCAACTTATGCTTTTAAAAGTAGCTCTGATTATCGGATGTGAATTTATCGAGAATGTTGCTTTTGAAGAGATTTGTCCTCATAATATCCGCTCCTCTCGGGAAACCATTAAAGAAACCAGCCCAGAATCTGAAGCTGATGCATCTGGTGACTGTAAAGTTCAACAATCGAAAACACAACAGCAGTCACCAATTAAAAGAAAACTTTACTCAACAACAGAGGAAATTGAAAGTGAAAAGGGTACAAACTGTGATTCTGCTACCAATGACGATAATCAAGAAAATATCGATAATAGTAATGTCAATAATGGTGATAATGAGATGGGTAGTTCACCGACAGATAGTTACCATGGAGGTAAGACGGAATCCCGTCGACTTTCAAATTGTTCCTGTTGCTGTCATCTTCACCGTCAGGGTGATGGTGGGCGACATTTTTGGCCTCACCTTCCTAAAAGTTATATTGGTGCTTATGCCCACTTTAGTCTTACCTCATCTACACCCAGTACCGCATCAACCTTGGTTAATTATGATCTTCTCTTGGAAAAGTTGCACACTTACCCATTTGACATATTAATTGGCGGTGATGGTCGTCGGAATACATTGAATGACAATTTTCCCCGTAAAGAGTTTAGAGGCAAATTGGCAATCGCTATCACAGCCAATTTTATCAACAACCATACATTGGCAGAAGCTCAGATACCTGAGATTTCTGGTATCTCTTTCATATACCACCAGGAAATGTTCAAGTTAGTCTCTTTTCACCATCATCCATTTACATAATAATATCATAATTCTCCTTCTCAATCTTCATTTCTCTTCAACCCACCACCGGTTCAATAATATTTAACCATCATTCTCATTTTTGGGCAATCTATTCTATTCTTTACTACAATTTTAAGGTTATTCTGGTTGTTTACATTTTTGTTTTTTTTGCTCTCTTTCTTTTTCTCTTCTGATTTTTCAGGCCACTTATCTTGCTACTTGATACTAGCAAAGAAGCGTAGCATTTCTGTACATAGCTATCTTTTTTTACCTCTCATTTCTCTTTCTTTTTCAAAACGACGATCTTAATCGCAGTCAACCAGAAACAAATTTCTGTGAGCTCTTTTGGTTAAGTAAATTAAAAATGATGATGAGGGCGATGGTGATGATAACGATAGTGATAGAGGAAACTGAAGGGAAGAAAGTTATCGCCACAGTCAACTTTTTCATACAATAAGTTATTTTGCTGTTGAAAATTGCTTCCTTTACTTTCCTGTGTCTCTCTTTCTTCTGCTTTTCACAACTTTGCTTCATTTTTAATATCTTTTCAAAATTACCATCAATTTATTGCCATCAACATTTTTCAATGTTTATTATTGATTAACTAAACTCACACAACTTATCACACGCCCAACTGCAATAAGTAATACAGAATCACAAGAATCACAGATTTCTATTGAATATCTGGCCTTTTCTTGTGCTTCTTTAAAATCTAGCTCAAACTTTCAAGGTGAACATTCGTTCATCACCAATCATCATTAACACTCTCATTGACTAACAATAAGTTTAATCAGATCAACAAGTTTAATTATTTCATTTGCTCAATAAATAGCGTTGAAATTGTGAAATTTTTTCTCCTTGAAATAATTAGCATCAAATGATTGGCAAATTGTCCTACAATTGCAGTTTATTTAATTTTAAATATTCATTAAACCATACAATTGACCATCATTTTTTATTCACCAAACTATCGACCATTTAATGAATTTTCTTAGTTTACTAATCAAACTTTTTTTTCCATCACCCAAAGTCTTGGTCTACATCACCTTTAAATTGCTTTCTTGGTCTACCATATTTTTTCCGTTATCATTATTTCCAATCGAAGGTCATTAGTTCTGCTATCCACTCAACCATCATCATCATTATCATGATACTCACTTAATCACTGAATCTCGCTCACACAATACTATTTTGGACAGTCTTATTCGTGACAACGTTTGATATCATGAAAACAATGCCAAAAACAAAGTAAATAAAGTAAAATAATTTCAAACCTTCAAAAGCCAACTTACCTTGTAGTAGCTTTTAAAGTGACAATCAGTTGTGATCAAATAACATACTAAATTAGCGTTTCAGGATTTCTCATTATTATCGTTATTATTATTAAGATCTTTCATTAACCCTTCATTTCCATAATATTAGTTACAAATTTAATGATAAAACATTCCTTTAATTGTTTCCTATTGCTAAAATTGGTAGGAGTAAGGTTTAAGTTTAACTTTACCATTAATCCCTATTCACAGCTATTAAGCTCAAAAGTATTAACATTAATTTTGAATTTTGAATAATGGTGTTAACTTGTAAATTATTTTATGAAATTACATTTTTTTACATTTAAATGTTAATTGTTTCAATTGTTTCAAAGATCAACCTGAAATGATCATGAATAAGTTGACGTTATTTCTTCCTACTTCAGTCAATCTTGACATGAAAAGTTGTCAAGAAAATAAAAGCTTTAAATTGTTTTTGTCATTCATTTTGAATCTTGTCTCAATGGTTTGTTCATCAAAACCGACAGAAATAAAGAAAGGAATATTTTCAAGTGTGATTCAGATTCAGTGATGAAGATAAAGACAAGTGCCAAAGAATTCTATTTTAATATTTCTCTTCCATAATAATTTATGCAAACAATTTAACCAGAAAAATCAGTAAACATTGAGATAAACTTGAAGACACTGAATCACAATCAACTTTTTCTTTACCCTATTTAAAGGTCAATTTGTTGGTAGCCAATGAATAGCAACACTTTCAACAATCGCTTATTGAAGCAAAAGTTGAATTTTAGTTTCGCATTCACTTCATGATTCACTTAATCATCTCCTGCATCAGCAAATAATTGACATTTTTTTCCTTAAAGATCATCACACTGATGACTTTTTACTGTCACACGGAACTGAAAATAAATACTATAAGACTATTTGGTTAATCATTTGTCTGTTGATTGAAACTGATTAAAGTTTAATTCTCCCTGATATTATCCTAATATAACACGTAATATTGATTATTTAACCCAACAGATAATTGCTGTTTATTACAGTATTACCCAGTTAGTTGAACCTTTGGCAGAAATTAAACTTTTTTTTGTCAAAAATCTTGGCAATAACTTAGAGGAAGAAAAAAATGAAATAAAATTTCAGGAAAAGTAAATTATCTTCAATCATCTTTCTCTCTTCTGAATCACTGAATTATCTTGAAATGACAATTCTACCTTCATTTTGCTCCATTTATTGGAGTGAATCAAAATCTTTAAACCTTATGCTTTCAAACATTATTAATATTTAAAGTCACTAACAATTTGAAAATTTTCATCACTGGGGAAACCATCAAAATAATGCTCTAAATTCAAATATTTATTCATCCAACATCCGATTGATGTGACAAAATCAGGACAATTATCGACCTTTTATCTTCCATTCTCCACAATCTCCAGAATCTAACCAGATTTTGATTATTGATCAAGATGAACTCAATCTTGTTTAATCATTTTTACTTTCAAATATCAATGAGTTTACTTTATTATAGCAAAATTACAATAACAATACAAAAATGATTCTAATGATAATCATGTTGATTATGATTAATACTTTCAGGCCTGAGTAAATATCATTTTTGTATTACAATTTTGGCTTTTTGTTTAATTTCATTTTACACGATTTCTCATGATCTTCATAGCAATTTAAATCACTAACCTTTAATAGTGAATAAGCATGAAGAGATGATTAGAGGAAGAAAAAAAAATGTTTAGATTTTTCTGATTGAATAAAGATGATGGCTATCATTATGAATTTAATGATGATTATGATGAGGGTTTCAAGACTATGATGAATTTTTGATTAGTCTTGTTTACTATTATCTTATAACTTTGTACATTTCACTGTTTCTGTCTTGATTAATAATCATAATGCTAATAACAATTTGTATCTTAAACTATAATAACAGTATAAAGTCAGTTTAATTAACCATTTAAATATAGTTAGACATATCACGGTTAATTAATAGTAATCAATGATTTGTATCTAATGGCTTCAGTCAGTCTAATTATTTCATCATATGTTAATATTTGAAATAAAAATATTTACCTGTCGTCTCAACCTACCTTGACTTCAATGATTTGTATCTCACTAACCATTATCATGTTAATGTCTTTTTTACCTAATCAAGCCTTACAATCGCTTAATTCAAAACATCAATTGTTACAGTTAGTCTCGACATTACCTTCAACATTAATGATAAACTAATTTTTAATTACAATTCTCATCTTTCACTTTACTCTTAATGACATAATGGTGGACTTTTGTTATTTATTAGATTTTATTATCTGGAAAAAATGAACTTGTTAATTAACTTTTACCTTAAAAAAATATCAATTTTAATGTTAATCAATGGCTCTCTTTGGGTTCAAACAAATTAGTTGACTTAATTGAGCCAAAGTTAACTATTTACAATCAAGATTACATCTAATTATTTATAGCTAAATATTACATTTATTAGGTAAAATTGTCCTTTAATTGAATCTATTTAAATTGTTCACCTGCACTCATCTCCTTCTCCCTTAATAGTCCAATTATACTTTAATCATTCAACATTTCAAAGTTGATAGGTCAGACCAGATTAATTATACACAATTTATCTTCTTAATAGACTCAACAGATTTTCTGGATAAAATGTTTATTGATTATAATAGCCAATCAGTTAACTAAAGTTGTAACTAAATCAAGATGAACATTTTGTGTATTTATTGAAAACCCACCCAATTTACATTAATAACCAATTTAACATAACAAACAGTTTAACTAATGCGATCCGATTAATCATGAAATCTAAATTGTACACAAAATCAACTCTTTCAAGTTTTGTAGATAATCTGAAAATCAAATTAACAATTTTCACTTGGAAATTAGTTAATAAAGACAACACTGATTAATCTAATTTCAATAATTCAGGGTTAACTTTTAATTTGCAATTCAATCGACTGCTTGTGGTTTAATGATAATTGTCTAGCCAAGTGCTGTGCCATATTAAAGGCTCATCACTTGGTGCCTTAAAGGTCAACCTTTTAATTCAGTTGACAGCTTATTTTAAGATGGTTGACTAACAAACTTAACCCAAACTTATCACCTAACTTTATCGGATTTTTTCAGCAGAACCTCATGAAATATAGCATAAAATGAAGATAATTATAGTGGATAAGTTATCCTTTTCAACATCAATCAGTTGTTACTTAATCTTTTCTACCAATTGAAAGTAGCTTGAAATCAAAGTAGCAAATAACAACAAAAATCAACTTGATCCTCAACCTAATCATCTTGCCATAGTTTAATTAATGTTATCTGATAAATCAAGAAGCTACCAATCAAGCAAACTACCCTGAAGCCATCAATTTAATCACTGCTTTTCTGTGATGAAAATTTTCTTTTTTTTCAGAGACTAGATTTAAGTTAAAGATTAACATAATTTGGGTAACAATAATCCCATTATTAGGTATCAATTGTTGCTCATTGTAAAGTTGCTCACAAAATGAATTTCATTGAACTCATTACCATGATAATGTTTTTTTGTTCACCTTTTTTCTCATTGTAATTCTCAATTATCCAACAATTATTTCCGCATTCATTTTATTTCAGGGTGAAATGATTAATGCTCTTTGTAAATTTTCACCAACAGTAGTTGATTGTTAATTCACTCGTCAACCTTGACAATCTAGTTAGATCATCTTATATGCAAAGTCATATGAGAGTTGATCATTTCTGGTAATTTAATGTTACTAAAAATGTTAGTCATGCTTTTAGGTACCTTTCATGTTACCTGTTTTGGGTCTTTACCAACATTCAATTTCAACCAGACTCGAAATGTATGATTTCAAATAATTTTCACTGATCACTTTGTCTCACTATGTAAACCATTGAGATTGATGGTTCCCTTCATCTGATAAAATCAAATTCAACTTGGATAAAGATATTAATTAGGGTTACAAGCAGGGTTTCCAGTTTGTTTTGACTTGTTTAATCAGATTGGATTATACTGTAAATTAGGTTTTAATAATGAATCAGATTCTCACATGAAATTCATTAAGCAAATACAATTTTATTTACTTATCTTACCATTCATTTGATTTTACTTCAAAACATGAATAAAACCGCCATTTCTATCAATTGATATTGACATTGAATACACGTTAATTCATTCTGTTAAATCATTACAACTTGCAAGTTTATTCAAAACTCACGTTTACCAAATTGTAAAGTATCAAAATGATTCCAATCTAATGTTACCGAATGTTGAAAAATGTTGATGATTTAAAATAAATTTTTTATATTTTAAGAAATGTCGTATTCCAATTTAAATGCTAAATGAAAGTTGTTGATTTAAAACGCACCTTACGATAATTAAATGAGTGGGATTAAATTAAAATGTGAATGAATACTAAATCATCTTTCACGGAAATCTCAGCAGTTTAACCCTTTAACTCTTTATCCTCACCCTTTTTTTTTGTTTCATCGACATCATAATCATCATCATCCTTCATAATGCTCAACTTAAAGATTATTTTTATACACTTTTCTTCATGACTCGTTATTAATATCATTACCATGATTATTATTTAATTTCAATTTGCTAGACATAGTCTGTTCCAGCCCAGTTAAGGTAGGCCACTTTGAATATTAAAAGTCAATCTTGACTATGGTTTTTAAAGTTGGCCCATTCGCGTTGAATCGCAACCTAACCATGATGATGTTAATCACCTTAATCATCATAAACTCTTCTCACGTCTCAACATATCTTATCATATGTTTCCAGTTGATAGTTGAATTGGTTGATATTTTTCTTACAATTTATCTTATTTTTCAATGCTACAACAGTTTTGAATGTTTTCATTATAAGGTGTGCGCTTATTGAACAAAATCAATGACAATCTTTGATCGAGTGTTTAATTTTCATAATAATGATCATAAATAAATGTGAAACTTGAGCATTTCGTTGTTAACCTGAAAAATAGTCTCAAATCTTTTGGTTGAATCACTTTAACAAAACTTGAAAAATGGCTGATTCCTTATGAGATATTTTCAGAAATTAATCTTTATTTCGACACTTGGATTTTTAAGTCTAGTTCAATCATTTTTTTTCATTGAAAAATGCCTTTAAACTTCATTTCAAGATAATTTTAAATTCACCTTTACACGAAATTTTCGCCTTTTCATGTTTAATCTGTAAATTTACCGTTTCTGGTTGAATTGCTCCATTCCATTGTAACCATTTTTATATTATCCTTATTTGTGTGGCCAATTGATTTTATACCCTTTGATTGCTTTTGTTATTCACTTTGTAGTTTTATTTTTTTACGGAAGTCTCTTTGCTTGATCTGACTCTTGAATATCATATTACAGTGAATATCCTATGATATCATGAACTATCTGGAATTTCTATCTTGAATCATCTTTGTTGTCATTGAGCATTTGTTTTGTAACTTTTGCCTTTCCCTTCATTAAACATTTAGCTTTCAAATTATTTGGTTTCGAGCCAAATAAATGATTCAAAATTACTAGGAAATAGCATGAAAGTTTCATTTCATTTACTCAGATTTTTCACCTCTTTTTTTACACTTTTATATGTTCACTTTAAAAGAACCATTGACAGTCAAAAGCTGAACCTTTTCTTTGTACTCATTTATCTTGCTGTTGAGTTATTTTTTGCTCTCATTCATAATTATTCAGAAGCTGATTTATGAAAATAGTAGCTCTAAGGAAAATTCAAATTGATTAGATAACACATTGTGAGTGTTCAAGAAATAAAGTTATAATGAGGAAGCCGAAGGAAGATGAATTAAAGTCCGTGGGATGTTGGTCAAGTACTTTTCCTAGTTGATTCACCTAAAGATGAACTTATTTTACCCTAAAATGAATCCTTCATAAAAAAACCATTTTTCAGATGATCTTATCTTTCCTTTTTGTTACTACTTGTTATTGATTCATGATTTCTTGATCAATGTCAATGATTGAGGTTGATTTGTTTTTGTAAACTCATAATTTTGCGTTATTTTTTGGCTTCATGTATTGAAGTATTTCCAATTTGCTGACGATGCTACTTCAATTGATGTGTATGTTAATTTCACTGTTTCCAATCTGTTCAGGTTTTTTATCATCATCATCATTATTTTATTTTGTTTTTGTTTTATTATAATCTTTGCCATTCAAACTTGAAATTTGAGTTTTTGTTTCATTCATTTTTGCACTCTTGTTTTACGCTTAAGTGTGGTTGGTGTTGGTTAAAATACACTTTGTTTGGTTTCTCTTCAATTGTAATAAAGACAGCGTAGGTTGAATTGAAATGTTGATGGTTGTTAAAAATTGAGATGATAAGAAGGGAGAAATGGTCAAGCCCATCATTTATTCAGTTAAACATTACTCTTGGTTTGGTAAAGTGTTGAGGAAAGATGATGATAATGATGACCAATTGAAATGATAGGCAACAAATTTTACTTGTCACGGTTAAGGTCATATTTTGGTTATTAATGGTGCTACAGTTATCAAGTTATCAGTTTTAATGTTCATTTTCTTGATTCTCATCCTTTTCTTTTCTTTATTTTTACCCAATTTAATCAAATTAAGGGTCCCACGAATATTTACTTGTTATAATGTAACTAAATGTGAGGTATAATGTGAAGAGACAAAAAGGTAATTCTGTTGATGAGTTGAGGATAAGTGCGAGAAGGAGAAGATTAACAATTATTAAATAAAGACCAGAATTAAATTGTTAACATATATTACTAAATTGTTACTATTGTCTCACCCCGCAACATTAACCCAATTAACCGTGAGATTTGAAGCTCATATTTAGTTGTTTATGTTTTCAATTGTTTAACATTCACATAATTTTAATTGTTACTGTAAAAAACTTTACTCATTTTATTGTATTTTTTTTCTTCTTCTTCAGATCGTTATATAATGAAACTGGTATTGATCTGGAAAATATTTGCTATTACAAGGATGATACCCATTATTTTGTGATGACGGCCAAGAAAAGTTCACTCCTTCAACGAGGTGTCTTAATCAACGACTATTCAGATACAAGAGCTCTTTTAGCTTCTTCTAATATCGATCGAAGTCAATTACTGAACTATGCTCGAGATGCTGCCAAATGGACAACTGGTAATGATAATGATAAATAATTAGTAAACACAATCAGTTGAGCATGTTAAGGATGCACTTTATCAATAAATTAGTAAATGATTTAGGTCATTGGCATCTTGATGTTGACAAGTTTGACGTTAATAGTGCTTTTTTGGTTAATTTTTTTCTTACTATCAACCAATTTTTCCAAAGTTTAATTTCATTCTTGGTTCTATCCAACAAATTAATTAGTTTACTTTTGACTTTGCCAAGATTTAATTGGTTTTTGTTTTGAAAGTCAGAAAAAATATATTCCTAATATAGTAAACAGAATGCTTCATTTGTATTCAACCGTTAGAAGCCGATTGTTTAACAAAGTAAATATTTTTTTATTGATCATTTTTCTTGTTCCTTTCAGGCTTGGATACACCTAATTTTGCGCTTAATCACTATGGTGAAGCTGATGTGGCTATGTTTGACTTTACTTCTATGTATGCCGCTGACAATGCTTGTCGAGCTAAACGAATTATTCGGACAACTTATAAAAACCGTCAACATGATTGTTCACGATGTAACTGTGATAATGAACCCTGTAAAAAGGCGAAAAGTGATACAAATGATCTATACGAAGGATCAGGTGAAACATCTTATGAACATTGTGTTGATAATAAGGAAGAGGCTGAAATGGAAGATAAAGGAAAAAATGAGACTGATGAAGGTCTTTTGCTGATCAGTCTTGTTGGTGATTCACTTTTGGAACCTTTCTGGCCCACCGGTTCAGGATGTGGAAGAGGATTTTTATCAGCCATGGATGCTGCTTGGTTGGTCCGTCAATGGGCTGTTAAAAAATGTAAATCGATATTAGACGAAGAAAAAATTCTACAAGTACTTTCTGAACGTGAAGCAATCTATCGTCTTTTGGCTCAAACAAAGTCGGAAAATTTGAGTCAAAATTGTGCTTCATACACAATTAATCCAGTTACAAGGTATCCTAATCTCAATTCATCAACCTTGTTGCCTCATCAATGTCGACACCTTCTCTATGATCATCTTCCATCACCAGTAATTGAACCACGATCTAAGCTAACTATGGCTGAGAAACGAGCTCGTAGAGCTACAATTGCCACAACCTCACCTTTTTCCTGTTCTGGTACCAATACTGGTAATGGAGATGGTGAGGTTATTATGGAATCACGAGCTCGAGTTGAGCGAGAATTCATGGCCATTTCGCGTGAACGAGAACGAAATCAAAGAAACAGTGAGAGTGGCAATGGAGAGAAATTTTCACGGCCTTACATTGTTCCTTCAACGTTGGAAGATGATGAAAGTAATTTGGCTGCCCACCGAGAATTCGAAGATAGTCTAGCTGCTTTTGAAGAAAACTATCGCGGACTATTGGCTTCAGAGGCTGATCCATCAGAAGGTGGAACGCAATTATCAACATCGGTTCCAAATCGGTCTCATATTCCTAATAGCGTTGCACTTTCTGGTAATTTTGCTCTAGATATGTCCCCATCAGCATCTAACTTGATAACTATGGCTAAATCAAGAGCAAGAGATATTGAAAGTGCTTTTCGTCATCGTCGACAGCGTCAATCTCAATTCAGACGCTCAGAAACTGATGAATTACAAGGAGGTGGCAAAGTTCACCAGAAAGCTCAACAACAATGTTATAATCATTTAAGACAACAACTGCGAAGTAAAGCTGCTTGGTTTTTAGATCAAAAAGCTCAAGCCAATAGTGAAAACTCGCATGATTCAAATAATAGTAATCCTTTGGTTAAACGGGAATCATTTTCAGAACGAATCAAAGATCTGGAAGCTAAATTGTATGCAGCATCGGGACTTTCTTACCTTTCAGATGATAATTCTGACCCTAAAGAAGAGCCTCCATTAAAATTGCCTTCAACCAAAACTGGAATCAATGTAATGATGACTGCAACTCAACTTCAGCAATTGTTCAATCCTAAGCTTCAAGAGGAAAAACTTAGACAACAAGCTAAATTGAAAGCTACAAAGGATATCAAATATGTTGGTAAAATATCTAAAGAAGATTGGAATGTTAAACCTTTCGAAGAAGGTTCAGGAGTCAGCAACGAGTCAAATAAAGGTAATTTTCCAGTTGTTAATACGAAAAAAATTCGAGACAATTTTGATCGTAAAAAATATTCTATACACTCTTCTTCAATTGAAAATCTTGTCAATTATTCAACTATTTCTGGTCAGCTTGGCTGTGATATTAATTATGATAAACTATTTGAAAATGATGAATGGTTGTGTAGTTTCTCTGTAGAATCAAGTAATTTAATTTCAATTTGCCTTACAATCATATTTCCTCTTGCATTTCTTTTTGCTTTTGTCTATAATTCTTACCTTTTCTGTGATATTATCAATGAATAATAGATTTAAAGAGCTTATCAATTATGAATTAAATTAAATACAATCAAGAAAAAACATTTTCTTTTTGTTTATTTTTTTATTTTTTCTCGGTTCAATTTCAATTTACCTTGATAATGACTGCAACTTTTTTCATTTAATTGTCTTGTTTCTTTCAATGTGATCTTTACCGTAAAATTGTTTAATTATCTTGTATAATTAGCTAATAATCGAGTACTTTTCTCTCTTAGCAGTTTCCAATGCAAAACCTAAATCACCTCCACCACCACAACGAGTCGAATTATTCCGTAACAAATTGAATGAAATTCAAAGTAAACTTGAACACATTGACGATCATCATCAACCTGAAAGACGAGAGAAAGAAACTGTTAAAAATAATCAAACGAACAATGGAGAATGGATTTCAATGTTGAAAAATGAATTAAGTGAAAAGGCAACCCGTAAACCTGAAATACAGACTGAACCTGCCGTTCTTCGTCGATCTCCTAGCACTTTGGATAATCCATTTCGTAAAGAAGCTCGAAGGGAAGCACGAGAAGCAGCGGCAGCATCTGGTCAAAATGGTGTTAAATCAAATGCATCATCTTCAAAATTATCATCACCAACAAAAGAGAAAATTAGAATCATTGAAAGATCAGGTTCAATGGTAGCCAAGGTTTGTGCTAAATGTGGCCTAATCGTGGCTACTGTTGATAAAATTTTGGTCAGTGGAACCTTATTTCATCGAAGTTGCCTTAAATGTATTTCATGTAGTGTTACTTTGCGAATGTCTGAAGTGCGCAACACTGGAAATGGAAGTTTAGCTTCTTTAATTACTGGAAGTAACACTGTGTTGAACAATTCAAAAGAAAATGGATTCAACTATAAATGTTCTGATTGCACATCCAATAGTAAATCAAAGGTTACATCTATTGAATCACCAGTAATTGGTAAACTAATGGGTAATACCAAATCAAGCATCGCATCAACACCAGGTTCAACAACTGATAATCGGATGACTAGTTCATTTGATGGCAATTTAGAGCCATTGGCTAAAAGTATGTCAGCTCGAGTGTTCCCAAGTTTGACCAATCAAAAAATGGCGTCAACAACCGATGATTATGAAGCTCGTTTAAAAGAAAGGATGAAATGGAAAGAAATGTTCCTTTTAAGTAATAACAATATTGATTTAAGAGGTGGCCATAATAAAACGGATGGATCTAAAGATGTTGGAAGTAACAAAAAGAAGAGTATAACTTCACCTATTGGGGTTGAAGGTGGTAAAACAGAGGCAACACCAGGAGGGAAAACATCAACACCGGGTGCTCAAGACTGCTCAAGAAATCTGCTAAATGAACGAATCGAGTATGAAAATATTTCTATGACTTCGGAAATGGTTGATGACGACGAGTTGACTAAACTATTGAATCTCGGCTCTGATCATTGGGAATCTGAAGCTGAAAATGATGAGCCTGATAGTGATGAAAGTGAGAAAGAAGATGATGATGACGATGATGACGACGATAGCAATGATGATAGGAATAAGAGTGATGGTCGTAATAAAAAAGCAAATGATAGTGATAAAGATGAAGATGATGACAATGGTGATGTCGATGATGAAGATCGGCAAACAACTACATCATCTGATTCATGGGACACATCTGATTCGACGGACAATGATTTTGACTCAGATCAATTCGATGAAAGTGGTGTTTCTGATGGAGGGGATTTGATTTACCACCGACATAAGCATCCATCTCTATCCCTGGAAAACAATCACGCAAGCATTAAAGAAGAAATAGTTTTACCTCAAATTGTTGTTCATAAAGAATCAGAATATTCTGCAACCATTTCACCCCAAAAGGCTGCGATAACAACAGAATCAAAGCCCAACGTTGATTCTTCAGCCAGTTTTCAACCTAATGAAAGCTCATCTGTTTCCAGACAATCAAGTGAAATTATATCTAATCATAACATTAAAACATCAACAAGTTCAACTCTGGAAAAATTCGATGAAGATGATGATGATAGTGATAAAACAGAAAAAAATTCATCTTCCAAAAATACTGATACAAGTGGATCTGATGTGAATACAATCAACAGTAAAATAAATGATCTAGAAGATAATACGATACCTTCATCAACTACGTTGGAAGAGAAAGAGTTTCGGATGATCGTTGATGAAATGGAAAAGAAAAAAAATAAAGAGCCAATGAGGAATCAAGTTAATTACAATGGTTTATCCAATATCGATCCAGGATCGCACATAAATAAACAAATTACAGATGACTTAGTAGCATCATCTTCCGACACTAATGATTTAAATTTTGATTCAGATAGTGATTCAAAGACAAGCCTATCTTCATTAAGCATAAATGTCAGTGATACATATGATGATATAAATTTATTATCCATTTGGGATGAGTCGGGAAATTGTGATGAGCTAACTGATTCTCCGGTAAAACCATCAAACCTTAAAAAGACAAACAATAAGAAGAAGCGAACAATTAACAGATCAGGTGGCATTGAAAACAAACAAGGAGGTGGATTATTTAAATCTAAAACTGAGGCTTCAATTCCTGATCGATCACCTTACCATAATAATCGGAAAGATTATCTAGGAAGAGGACTGATACCATTAGAATCTAGATACAACAATGATGCCAAAAAAGATGATAATCTATGTACTCCAACTAAGAGATTATCTTCTTCATTCAACAGAGACACAACACTAGACAAAACAAACGAAGGATTACAATCCATCGATAATGTTATTAATGATTATGAAAATTATTCTGCCAAAATGTCGCCTCAATCAAAAGGTGAAAATTACTCAAAGATTCCCGTTCTTGCTGCCCGAGTTATTGCTGCCAATGAAGGTATAAATCTGGATAATAGTTTATCATCAACAACAACATCAACCTCGCACAATACAAAATACAAACCAAGTTATTCTGGTTCTTTTACCGAAAAATTATTACAAAGATGTCGCTCGTCTCCCTCCATACCTTTTATTGGTGATTCTCTGTCTCGATGGTCAACCTCAAAGATGCAAATTTCCTCCTCACCAACCAAAGTACTCTCCATAACCAAAGCCTTAAATGCTCAAGCAAAAAACACTTCATCACCATCAACAAAAGAGAATCATCAGCCTTCACCTAAGTTGATTAAAAATCAACCTCAACAGGAAACTACAAAAAATCATCAACCATCAAAACGACAACAAAGTCATTGTCATCTGCCTTTTGCTGATTCTGAAAACGCCAACACAACTCAACCTGATATAAACCAACAACATAAAAAAACAAATCGTTCACCCAACAACAATTCCTCTACTTCACCATCATCATCTTCATTTTCTCGAGGTCAAGTCAACTCCTCTAAACCATCGCAAATTCAATTGAAACAAAACAATAACCCTGTACTTCCACGGATCACCGGAGCAACAACTAAAGTAACTGGTTTAGATTCATCGTCGTCTTCCAAACTCTTCCAAGCTCCTCGAGCAACTTTCGATGAAGATATGTTTGACGATGATGAGACACTTGAAAAATCAACCGGACAACATTATTCCTCCCGTAAAAGTGATCAACATTCAACTAACCATGCATCTCCAACCTCATCTCACCATAGCCATAAATCCCCAATGAAACTTTCATCGTCTTCAACAGCAGCCCAATCGGATGGTAATCAATGTAAATTAAAGCCAGTTAAAGTCAACTACAATTATTGAACTTACAGCTTGAAGAATTGAATCGCAAGAAAAACAAAAAATTCAATTTTGCTAACTATGTTTAAGATATTTGATAGATCTGTAAATCATCATCACTACCATTTACTTTATTATTATCATCTTTCAATTTTAGTCTTCGCTATGATCATCACATGTTTCATACCCTTAGATTCATCGTTTCTTGGAAAATGTGAGATTTCGAAAGAAACTTTTGGTAATGATACAAAAAAACAAGATTTTATTTAAATAAGAATGGATTTCATCAAATTGTATTACATGACATTAACACTATTTCAAATATAAATGACAATTTGACTAATTGCAATGTGCTAAGTTCTTCTATGAAAAACAAAAACAATTAAACCTCCAATTGATATTTAATCGGACAAATGAAAATAAATCTATTTATTAACTATTCTTGGAAACGTTGCAAATAAAATATGTTAGATTATACAAAATCAAACTAAACTGAAATATAATTTACTCTGTAAGATTAAATCAAATACTTAAAATTAAAGGACTGTTTACCGATAATAATCCAACAAAATATAAATAGTATCAATAACAATAAATTGTGTTGGTACTTATTTGCTTATGGAACTTGTTGAGGGAAAAAAGAGTCCACATGTACTTAATGAGAGACTAATACGCATTTCATTTCAATTCACAAATCGACTAGATTCTGTTGATTATGTCTTAAACAAGCAAGATATTAATATTAAGTTATTTTTAAGAAATGTTGCAACAATGGAACGGAGGGAAAAGCATGCAAAGGAATAGGGAGGTAATTTGAATTGATTTAAATTAATGAAAATTAATGCAAAAAAGGATAAATTTTGAAAGAAATTTAGGTCAGTTTGCAAAACTCTGTTGTCTATGAATTATTATACATGCCTTAGATGTTAATTGCGCTCTTCACAGTTTAAAAACAAGCCCACCAATTCACAAGAAACAGACCATTATTTATAACACTGAAAATTGAAGCAAAAACTGTTATCAACTTATGGTGAACTCAGAAAATGTTGCCGTCACAGTGATTTCCGATTGGACAGTTGATTCGAAAATGAGAAAATGTCAAAGGTTTAAGCAAAGAGTAAAGTACTTTTGATTTAAGTTTACTGGATGAATTACGGGTTAAACGGCTAACTCAAAGATTAAAACATTAATCATTGGGCTAACTAGATCAGTCAAAGATATGGACTGTTGTCTGTTTAACCAATCACATTTGAATCACAAAACAGATACATTGTCCATGGATCTAGATACTTCTAGATATTTTTGTAACGGATTAAATCATTTTAAATGGAAACGTTGCTTCAATTCTTTAGCTAATCTTTATTGCTATACACTCTAATAAATTCATCAATACGTCTACTTGTTTGGTGTTTTCTTAGTTTCTTTGTTTTCTACCATTTATTGTTTTTCTACAGATAATTGATTAAAAATGTCTTTGGTCCCACGTTTAATTGATGCCATCATGGGTGAACCATTAGATGACTTATACCCAGTTATTGTTCATCCTGCAAGACGTGGTCCTTATCCTAGGAGAGCTTGGGGTCAAATGAACTCAACTTATAACGAGTTAACGGACTTAACTTCCCAATTTAATAGAAATGTTATTTCTGCTCAAAGAAATTCTATCGATAGGTTTGAAGTAAATCTTGATTGTGGACATTTCAGGCCGGAAGAGATCACTGTTAAATTGGTTGGAGATAGTTTGATCGTTGAAGGCAAACATGAGGAAAGGAATGATCCCTATGGATACGTTTCTCGAGAATTTAAAAGACGTTTTGTTGTTCCAAATGATATTGATAAGGACAAGTTTGAATCTCAATTAGGAATCGATGGTGTTTTAAAGATCAAAGCTCCTAGAAAGATAGTGAGTCTGGCTAATGGGGAAAAACAGATTCCTATTACCTTGGTCGATGATGTAACCAAACCGATTACGGACAACATTCGTGAATGCAACGATCCCAAACAAAAACCAGCTGACAAAATGGAAAATTGAGTGATTTGATCAAAAATAGTTAATGGTTTCATTTTCTTTCATTAATTGTTACAAATGTTTACTTTTAACCAAGGAGATACTTTATATTTAATGGAAGAGTTAAATAAATTGGATTAAATCTTAGATAAAAAACAAATGTCTCCTGATTGAAACAAGAGAGATAAAAAACCAACAGAATATTCAGAAGTCAAACTATCGGACGACTATCTATCAAAATCTGGAGCTAAGTCGGTTGACTGTCCATTGACTTTCTGTGAATCTGTCTGCATAAAAAAATCTAGCTTCAAACCATGAAATCGTAAGGTATCGTTAACTCAATTATTTATTAAAAAACTTAACGTTGAAATGCAATAATCAGAGAAATGGCAAATGAAAAACTTGAATATTTGTTGGCTCGAAATGCTTTGAAATTGCATAAATATTTAGATGATTGCCAAATGTTTTCTAACCATGAAGCAGATTGAAATATATGTTAATATTGATCTGCTGCATTCGAAATGCAAGATAACGATTCAATGATCCAGCCAGACAAATGAAACTTTTTGATTGGATTTACTGTGATTGCAATGAAACAAACTAAAAGGATGAAATGATGTGAAAATCATTTGAATTGTGCAGCCATTATACAGTCTATGATCTAGGAAGAGTTAGTGATCTGTGATTTCCATCAAGTGGTTTTGATTTTTACTTGTTTGTGCAATTGAGTGATTTAAATCTAGATAATTAGTCTCAGGTAAATAAATGATTCAACATGAAAGGAGGATGCTTTGATCCAGGAATCATTGAGAAAGATTGAGATGATAATTGGAATGAAAGATGGAGAGTGAGAGGGAGAGAGAGAAAAGGAAAGAAGAGAGAATCGAGTAAGAAATACTTCATTTTTAATTGTGAAGAAAATTTGATAACTTCAAGTACAAAAACTACTCATTTCACTAAAACCGTGCCTCCGAATTGCTGCTGTAGCAATTTTATTTGTTTGTTGTTTATAGTATTGATTATACATCTCTTTTTTGAATTCGACGAATGAAATAAATCTTGAATAACTCGACTTTTGATTGAAAACTATCCAACCAATTTTATAATAATGGATCCAGCAAGTATCGCATATTTAGGATCTATTGATTATCTGGTCTTGGTTGCATTGTTTGTCTTTTCCCTCCTAATTGGACTCTACTTTGCATGGAAAGACCGTAACAAGGGTACAAATGAATTCCTCATGGGAGGACGTAATTTATCACCTTTTCCAGTTATGTTATCGTTGATTGCTTCATTTCTATCATCAATAACAGTTCTTGGATGGCCAGCTGAAGTTTATTACAAAGGAACCCAGATATGGATTACTTTATTAAGTTGTTATGTTGAAGTTTTTCTTACCAGTGAAGTTATCTTACCAATCTTTTATAAACTCAACTTAACCAGTGTTAATAGAGTAAGTATAATTTTATTTAATCAAATGTATTTCATTACAATTAATCTATCGCCAAATAAGATCTTCAACTAATCTACATATCAATTGTGAAGGTTACAGTTTTTTGTCAAGTAACATTCATCTTGGTTTAAGCTGAAGGAAAATTTTGATTGCTGTTGACAAGCCATCTCCTTGTTTAGTGGTTGACAACCACTGGTTGACACGGAATTCAAGTGATTCTCTCAATTTCCCGTTATAATATTGAAGTACTTGAATTTCCTCCAAAGCTGATTAACTTGACGATCAGCATGGGTATATTTTCAGTGGTCCATCCATTATAACATTACATTTCGTTTTGTGTTTTTAATCGCTGAAGAAGTCCTGTTGGTTGGGTGTTCTACAGGAAGAAAATTTAAAAGTGAAAAAGATCATCTAACCTGAATTAAGTTGTAGATCAGGTCAAAATTGATAGGTCAGATAACTACAACTGAAACTCTATTTAGACGAGTCGTTTATATCAATAGAGATACCAAATTAGACTTTTTATTGGTTCTCAGTCTTCCTTTTCTTTGCTCTATTCTATTGAACTTGTCAATAATTAGAGTATGAATTGTTAATTTCGGTAGTGATTTTTCGTTATTTTAACATGAAAAACGCTTATTTTCTTTTGTAAGGTGCGTTTCTTCATTTGTTTTATTCACAGTCAAATTACTCGTAACGCTTCACCTAACTTTTCACAATGCCATATTATAACTGTTTCAATTGTTAAAAATGTTACTAACTCTTACAACATACGAGAAGCATGGTGATTTCATTGAATTTCCTTTAGCTAACTTCTCTATTAAATTGAATCAGATGCTTTGTCAACATTAATTTACCCTTCAACAATTCAGACTTTATTAATAGAAGAAATCCATAATGAAATGATTTGATTTAGTGTTGCTTACCAAAGTGCGATGGTTATTGATCGAAAGGATGTTGCGTTAAATAACTTGCAATTAACTTATTTCGATTATGATTAAAAAATTGATAAAGAGGGAAATGTCCAATGGAAATCTTAATCTTTAACATTGGTTAGATATTTTCATCTGCACCAATTTTCCAATCACCGTTGAGATACAATAATTTTAAGTTCCTTCACGCAACACCCTTTAAAACTATCAATTGAGTGATAAACACTTCATACCTTGGTTGAATAATATTGAATAATTTTAACACTTCTTTCTATTGCAGTATCTCTATGAACGATATGGCTCAAACTTCATAATGATAATGGTTTCTATTGTCGGATGCATTGCTACAGTAAGCCAAGTTAATCTTTAGAGCTTTTATTTAATAAATCACTTTTTCTAAATTCTGTTTCAATTCAGTTTCCATGGCTCGGCGTTGTTCTTTATGGTCCTTCCCTTGCTTTAGGAGCCGTTACTGGCTTATCTGTAACAGCAAGTATACTCTTGTGTGGACTAATTTGTACTGTTTATACAGCACTTGGCGGATTGAAAGCTGTCATTTGGACTGATGTACTTCAATATTTTTTGATGATTTTGGGGATTGTTGTGGTGATAGTGAAGGTTAGTTTTAATAATAACATTTGCAGACTTGGGTCGATAATTGGGTCCAATGACGTCTTAGTTCTCATTTTTAAATGCAGAAAATTCAGTTGGGTGGAATTCTATTCGAATTATTCATAAACAAGTATTTTATCAAATATTTCATATTTTATCAACTCTGTACAAAGCAATCTACTGTTCAGGATTCAGTTGAGGCAGTTCCCACAAAATCAATAGGTAATTGCTATTATTTTCAAGCCACTAGACAAAAACTTAACCAGCTGAGCTAGAAAATAAGTAAGTTTCAGAAAAATTTTGGCCAAAGATGCTTCTATAAATTTTTACTTTTTTCAAAAGAGCATGAATTCAATGATAATCATAATTATGTTATCTACGCTTATTGAATATATTGAACATGATATGTTATAATATTTGGGTATTTTAGTTACAGCAGGCTATTCAGTTTATTAATTAATGGTTGGTCAAACATGATTTCTTAACGTTTTAAATCAGAGCTTGCGAAGCAACATAAATTAACATATGATTGAAATTAACAATTAGGGCATAATTGACACTGGTGGTGTATCTGAAGTTTGGAGGAGAGCTGATTTAGGTGGACGATTACGTCTCTTTGAGTAAGTGTAAACCAAAATATCAAAGTAATTAAGTTTAATTGCTGAGATCAGTCACGATCTTGAAATTGATCCTTTGAACTTAAAATAACTAGACTTCATAATTTTTTCAATCCTTTAATTTTATGTTTAAACATTATCAGCTCCAAAATTGACTTCTACAATTCACACAATCAGTGGACGACGTTTATGGGAACGACTCTGGTTTGGACGGCTGGCCTATCAACAAGTCAAGCTTTGCTACAACGAACCCTGAGCATGCCAACATTAAAGAAGGCTAAAATGTTATTATTAATTTTCACGACTCACATCTTCATGCAAATTATCTGATTGTTTATTTCATTTTAACTACAGGGTTGTGTATTTGGCTTTGCCCGGTTTTCAATCGATGCAAGTTCTTGTTACTACATTAGGAGTTGTGGCCTTTGCCTATTACTATGATTGTGATCCATTACGATCAAAAAAGATCGCAGCTTCTGATCAATTGATTCCCTATTTTGTTACTGATTTGTTTTCATCCAAATATCCTGGTCTTCCTGGCTTATTTGTTGCTTGTGTTTTCAGTTCAACATTGAGCACATTGTCTTCAGCATTTAATGCAGTTGCTGCGGTTATTTGGGATGATTGGTTAAAAAGATGTTTCCCAAAAGCATCGGTCAGTGCTCAAGTAACTATAACCAAAATAATTGCCGCTCTATCTGGACTTGTGTGTATTGGAGTCGCTTTTCTTGCCAGTCAAGCAGGAACTCTTTTCGAGGTAAATTTTTATTTCCAAAAAATAGAAGGTTTCTGAAGTATCAGAAATGCCATGTCAATCATAGTTAATAATTGTCGAATAATTTTTATCTCTATGTCAGGCTTCATACTCTTTAAGTGGATCACCTTTAGGACCAGCGTTTGCTGTCTTTATATTGGGAATTTTTGCACCTTTTGTAAACAGCAAAGGAGCAATTATTGGCTATTTAGCTGGCCAAATTACTTGTGTTTGGATTGTCATAGGAGGGTTAGTTATTAAACGTCCCATGCTTTCACTCGAAGTCTCCACTGAAGGTTGTTCAGCCAATACTACTTATCTTGAACCTGGCTTGCTTGTGTCTCAGCTCAAAGACTACAGGATACCAGAATATTATCCTGAAGGAATCGCCAAAATTTATCACGTATCTCATTTTATTATACCAGCAATAGGATTTCTGGTGGCACTTATTGTTGGAATACTCTTTAGTCTTTTAACCGGTTGCAACCGAGACAAATGTGTTAATCCTGATTTAGTATTGCCTTGTCTTCGCAAATATTGCTGCATAAAAAATGATCCGAAAAAATGTAATCAATTCAAGAAGCATCAGATGAAACAGAACGATATTTCGGAAACCATCCCTATGAAATCTTCGTGAATCAATCGCGAATGAGTAAACAAAAGTTTTGTACAGTTTATGAATAATTTTATTTCAATAAATTTGATTTGAATACATTTAGGAAAAGTGAATGAGTAGTTGGATTACAATTATACAAATGAACTCATCATAATTTAAAGTTTCGACCAGATATGAGTTATTTAACTGATATTTTGTATACAAAAATACACGTCTTGCCTTTCGATTTCTTCACCTTCTTTAAGTTGTAAGCTTTCTTGGGCAATTTAACTCGTTTGTTTAAGAAGACGGGCACTGGTGTCGGAGTTGTCGTTGTTGTCGTTTTGGGTTTTTTCACCTTCTTTTGCTTTAAATCAGCAACTGTATCTTTTTCAAAGACTTGGTATAACTTATTTTTGTGAAGAGGGACGGTAGGATGAATAGATTCATAATCATGTCCTGCATAAACATGTGGAAGTTTAATTTTTGTCAGAGATGGAAGTTTTGTTGGCTTATAAACTGGAGTGGACGATTGGTAATGTTCAGGCTGGTCGAGTTTGTCTTCTTCAGCATCATCATAATCTTCTTCTTCGCTAGCTCTGACATAGCTGAAAATGATGAATGATAGGCACAATAAATAGATGAACTTCATTTTCACAAGAGTAACAATTGGCAGGTAGATTCAAGAAAAATTGAAGGGACTAGAGTCGAAAGACTAGTGAATTCACAAACAATGTTGACTTTTCAAGAAGAGTGTTGAGAATGATTTACATTGAAAATATCATCTCTTTTTATACCACATTTTGTCCGACTTAAACTCCTTAACACAAGGTTTTGGGTGAACCAGAATTGATAAATGGCCTAAAACCATATTTGACAATGCTTAAGGTGTTCACGGAATCTTTAAACGTTTTATCTTTGGACAAGACCATGAGGCTAAAGTTAGATTCAAAGAATGATCCATGAAATTCTATGTTAAACAGGTTTGTCAAACTCTGTAGTCCATGGTAAAGCTGATTTTTTCAAGTCCAACAAGAGAGAGTTACAGAGTATAGTGAGTGATTGAACGAGTTTTCGAGATTTAGGTTGGACGGCATACATTGTACAAATGGGATAATTTGCTTGTCTGGTTAACCATTTTTGTAATTAATCAGTAGAATTTATTATAGAATAGAAAAGGTTCAAACAATTAGATATCAGCCTAGTTAGTTGAATTGATTAGTAATTAGTTTGAGGTGTACACTTTGAAAATGATCTTTGGTTTCAATAAACATCAATCGTTTTGGAAGAAAACAAACCGTGCTCATATCAGTGATCAACAAGTGAATGAAAGAATTATAAATTTGAAATTTTATTTTCTTTCAAGTTCTGTCGTTTTTGCGGAATGATTGAACTTGAAATTGTTCCAATCAGAAACTTTTCACTTGGTTTTGTTAAACTCATCTACAGTATCGGTAAAAAAACTGACAGTCTTACGTTCAATTTGGGATTTCCGATCAAATGATGGATCGGAACCGAATTTTTTTTGCATTTTGCAGACCAGACCATAGGGAATCAATAGACATATAAATTAAGATACACAATTTCATTGTCGGCCATTTATTCAATTTTAATTGCACTCACGATTTCCAAAAAACTACATAGAAATAGCATTAGATTTGATAACTTCCGTCATCAATTCAATGTCAAATAAAATTCATGCGTCTGTTGAAAGTCATACAAAATATTGGTTCTGATGAATTATTGTTCAGCAAACATCATAGAACTGATTAACTGAGTTTCAAATTATTTGATCAATCGCTAACTGAGTAATGACCATTTGATTGACTGTCAGTTTTTTTGACAGCTATTGTATTTCATCTTCATTCCAGGTTTAATCTACTTCGGATTAATGTTTCACCGGACTAGTAAAGATATTAATGGTGAAGTATTTCATTCTAACTTCGTTGATTTTCACAACTTTGAACAAAGGTATAAGAGTTAAGATCGTTAATTTTAAAATAAGGTTTATTTTGAGTGCAAAAGTGTGAAATGGAGATTAATTACAAACATTACAGAAAATGTAAAATATAACTTAAATTTGGTAAACCAGAATTTTTTGTTCGATTTCCATTGGTCATTTTTTTTGTCAATTTTGGTGTAGCCTTTGTTTTTTTTTGGGATTAAATCATGGATGGTGAGAATGAAACAGCATGAGAGAAATCAGCATTTAGATGGACTTGGTGCTTACATTTTTAAATTTGAGCGTGGGTTGAACAGTTTGAGTGTAATATGTAATCAGTAATGGGACGGAATGATGTTTGTTTGTTTGTTTGTTTGTATTTTTCAACAATCTTTTTTGATGCATTATAATTTTAGTAATATGAGTATATGGATATGGAGTGACGATGATTACATAAATGAGATAAGTAAAATATTCAATATATTAACATTATGATTAATTTCGAAAAAGTCTTAGCGCCGCTCCAACCTCAATTGAAAGACGGTTACAAGCTAAATTGAAGATGAAATAGATAATTTTGCAAAAGCGAGCAAAAAAGTTAGAATTTGTATTCGATTTCTATTTGTCATTGTTTTTGTCAATTTTGGTTTTATTCGAGCTAGAATACTTAACTTAACCTTAAAACTAGAAAACAATATAATAAAGCACGAATGAAAAAACAAAAAGTTGTATTCAGTTTATAATAATTTTATTTTTGTATTATATATTTGGTTTTATTACATTGAGGAAAAGTCGTTGAATAGTTTGATTAGAATTGTACAAATAAATTTTTCACTATAAATTTGCGGTTTAGGACCAGATTCGAATAATTAACCAAATAATGCTTTGTGTATAAGTTTGCATTCATGGGCCATCTTTGCTTTCTTCACCTTCTTCACTTTGACAGTTTTGGGTACTTTCACTCTTTCGTATACAACGAAGGGTTCGGGTGTTGTGGTTTTGGGTTTCACGGCCTTTTCCAGTTTCTTTTGCTTGATAGCAGCCATTTTATCTTTCATGTCCTTTTCGAGCTTCTTCTTAACTTGGTCAACCTTCTTCTTGGCTTTTCCAACTTTGTTTTTCAAGTCCTTTTCAAGCTTCTTCTTAGCTTGGTCAACTTTATCTTTCAATGAAGGAATGGTGGAAACTTCAACTTCGTATGCTGGATAACCATAGGGTGGACGAGGTGGAATTATTGGTGACTTTTTAATTGAAGGCAACGATTGATAAGGACCAGAAGGAAGCATCGGCGGAAGATCAGCTCTTGATGACCATGAGGAATACTCACGAGGAGAAAGGTCACTCTCTGTTTCCTCATCATAGTCTTCTTCTTCGTCAGCCTTAACGTAACTGAAGATGATGAATGATAGGCACAACAAATAGATGAACTTCATTTTCACAAAAGTAATAATTGAAAGGTAGATTCAAGAAAAATTGAAGGGACTAGAGTCGCAAGACTAGTGAACTCACAAACAATGTTGACTTTTCAAGAAGAGTGTTGAGAATGATTTACATTGAAAATATCATCTCTTTTTATACCACATTTTGTCCGACTTAAACTCCTTAACACAAGGTTTTGGGTGAACCAGAATTGATAAATGGCCTAAAACCATATTTGACAATGCTTAAGGTGTTCACGGAATCTTTAAACGTTTTATCTTTGGACAAGACCATAAGACCATATTTGAATAGATTTAAAGAACTATCCGCGAAAATCAATGTTAAACAGGTTTGTCAACTCCTTAGTCCATAGTAAAGTTTATTTATATCTCTGAGAGTGTTCAGCATGTGATTGATCAAGAGTCATCATGATTTAGGTTTGGTGAAATATATTTGCTAGGATTGAGATTATTACGGTGGGCTTTGTGCAGTGTACAAAAAATCACCCAATGTTTTGAATCCTGAATCCAGTCAGAAGATTTCAAATCATTTGCAAGAGCGATTCGCCTTTTCTCGATCTAATTGTGATTACAGTGTATTAAGATCGTAATTTGTTTCAAACGCTTTTCTGGTTAAAACAAGGCTTTGTGTTGAATTTGTTTTAAACGAGATGAGTTCAATCTTGTTATTATTTAATCTTGAAATATCATTATTAATTTCTAGTACAAGACTTTTTTGGTGAAATTTATCCAAATTTTGAATTTATTGTTGAATCGGTTAGATTGTTTCTAATTTAGACACAACTCGAATTGTATGATAACTTTATTAAGAGAGTTGCAAGGATTAAAGATTCACTAACAATACTGATCGACAATGCTTAAGGTGATCTTGTTTTAAACCAATTAACCAATTCCATCTTGTTATCCTGAATCTCTGGTTTATCTGAGTTGTAGAGCTGAAATTTATGATTCGCCGATTTTTGGTACTCATCAGCGATCGAATACTTTTTTCTATTAAGCATTTCTCTTCATTATAGTCATTGGTCATCTAATTATTAGATTTTATTACATCAGAAAATATTAACTGAATATTGAACTTGCAACTCCCTTAATAAAGTTATCATACAATTAGAATCATTATCATAATATTAGAAATTAATACTATTTCAAGATTGAACTCATCTCGTTCAAAACAAAATCACCTTGAGCATTGTCAAATATGGTTTTAGGCCATTTATTAATTCTGGTTGACACAAAGCCTTGTGTTAAGGAGTTTAAGTCGGACAAAATGTGGTATAAAAAGAGATGATATTTTCAATGTAAATCATTCTCAACACTCTTCTTGAAAAGTCAACATTGTTTGTGAATTCACTAGTCTTTCGACTCTAGTCCCTTCAATTTTTCTTGAATCCACCTTCCAATTGTTACTTTTGTGAAAATGAAGTTCATCTATTTATTGTGCCTATCATTCTATATCTTCACCTATGTTAAGGCTGACGAAGACGACGGTCACAATGAGGGTGTAATGAGTGACTTTTCTCCTCGCCAGTACGACCACCCATGGTCATCGCGAGCTGATGTTCCGCCGATGCTTGCTCCGCGTCCACCGCATGGTTTTCATGCAGTTAAAATCAAGATAACCCCAAGACCCAGTTTTCATCATAAATTGGATTGGGATAAAAAGTCGATAAGAAAAGAGTTGGAAAAGCAATTACAACGAAAATTGGCCGCTCTCAAGAAAAAGGAAATGTTAAAGTCCAGAAAGACAACTACAACCACAACACCCAAACCAACACCAAAGAAACTTGAAGTGACGAAGGAAATCGTGCATCAAAAGCCAGAGAAATTGAATAAAAAGATCATCAAGATAACAACCACCACGACAGCAAAACCCAAACATAAACCAGTCTTATTTTTTTACCGGGCTACAGGACCGAGAAGGTATATTTTGATAAAAAAGAATCACAGATTAACTCCACTGCCTATTATTTTATCCAGACTTTTACTTGGATAAACGTTTCTTTGTTTCTAAATATTGTATGTATTCATATTTTATGTGATGAATTTGATATTGTGATGAAAATAAAAAAAAATTATTTATAGTATATATTGAAGTTCAGCAATTCATTTAATAATCAATACCCTTCTAACACATAAGTTTGTGTTTGAACAAACATTTAACTTTATGTATCAAACCTCAATTCTGACAACCTCTAGGGTTCTTACGATCGCAATGATATGATATTTTTAGCAACTCAACTGTCGAGTCCATTCAATGTATGAATTGTTGTCACTATGGATACTTGTGTATAATATACAAAAGTATGGCTTTGGGTTTACTAGTAAGATTATGATTTGTATTAATAAAGATTATTAATCATGGACTCTGATGAGCAAAACATCTCAGGTTTATTGGATGATCATCCTACACTTGATGATAGAAGGTGATACATTCATAACAATCAATTCATGTGTTTTAACTTTTTTAAAAAAGTCATTTTACTTTTTATCCTTCAACTCGAATGAATTTAGGATTTCGTCTTCATTGTCAAATCAAGTCATAACTGGTGAATCCAAGGAAGCTCTGGTTAGCAAACCAGAAATTGCAAGTAAGTGGTTAACCGCTTATAATGATAATCTCTGTTCCCTTTACACGTTAACTGCGTGTATATGTTTCGTCGATCTGAATGGAGATGGCGACCAGAAATTGGTTATCGCTGATCTTGGCAATGGTATGCAAGGAATGAAGCTAAACATCTACAAAGGAACTTTCATTTTATCGCAATTAACTCTAATTGACTGTCCTTCTGGTGTCGTCTCTTTTTATATGGACTCAAATGCTCCCAGAATACCAGCTATTGGAGTCGCTTCTGGTTCTTATCTGTATATTTATAAAAATCTGAAACCATTTTATAAATTTGGGTTACCAAGCTTAGAGATTCATCCAAGTGAACAAGAAGCTTGGAATCAACTAGTTGCAGATAAAATTGATGCAAGTCAGCTAAAGGTGCTTCTTGAAAATTTAAGAATCGAAGTGGGTGAAGCTAGTTTAACTGCTCGGTCTAAATGCCTCATTGATTTGACAGACCCAGGAGCGATCGATGACTTTATTGGACGATACAAAGATCAACCATTGAAAAGATCAACTATCATCACATGCATAGCAACAATAAAGAAGACGGTTGATGAAGATAATAATTTAAACTGTCTCATTATTGGAACTGAGAACAAAGACATTTTGATAATTGAACCAGATGCTTTTACCATTCTCACATCGGTGAGACTAATTTCAGCTCAAATATTTGTCCTTATCTATTATCATTCTTATGACTGTCTATTATGTTATGTTTCAGGTTCAACTTCCATCGATCCCTGTGTTCCTTGAAATTAGTGGATTGTTCAATGTTGAATATCGGGTTATTGTTTCTTGTCGAGATGCTTGTATTTATACAATTAAACGTGGATTCAAAACGGGAAGACTCTGTGTTCAACTCAATTCTCAACCTGTTGGTCTAGTTAGATACAATAATAACATAATTGTTGCAACGATGGATCAATGTTTATCTTGTTTTACAATCAACGGGAATTGTGTTTGGAAGATTAAGCAACAATCTGGAATAACATGCTTAACAGCAATTGAAGTTGAAATACTTGGACTAACTTTGATTGCAGTTGCATTGGAATCAAGAACTGTCGTATTTTATAACGGAAAATCAAAGGTGGACACAATTGAGACGGAAAATGTAATCACATCGATGAAATTTGGTCGTTATGGAAGGGAAGACAACACTTTGGTCATGGTATCCCGATCTGGTTCATTATCAATTCGTATACTTAAGAGAACAGCTAAATTTACATCAATTGAGAGTGACTTCGGTGAATCAGGATTAGGATCGACAATGAAAATGAATATTCCCAAGAAAACAAAATTGTTCATAGATCAATCAGTTAGGGAACGTGAAGAAGCTATTAGTAAGTCAAGCAGTTCTGTTATCATTCGCAAAACCAGACTCATTAGTATTTTTTCCTTATATTTTTAGCTATTCATCGATCTTTTCAACAAGATTTGTATCGATTACGATTAGTTGTTGCTCGAGCCTATGTTAAAGCAATAGTGGCAAGCTTAAATCCAATGTCATCTAATGCTGTTGATCCCTTGAAATTATCTGCTCAGGTAATACGAGTAAATTAAGAGGAAAATCTGTTAAGAAGGTATAACTGTACTTCTCATATTATGTTATATCCAAAATTTTAGGTCCATGGACTTGGCCCAGTATTTCGTTTAATATTGGAGATACAAAACACTTCACTAGATCAACCATCTTACAATCTCAATTTATTTTTCTATTGTGATGTTAAAATTTACCGGATTCATCGTAATTTCATTCCAGTACCCAACTTGCAACCAGGTTACATTTACACTTTTGCCACTAAAGTTGAATGTGTAAATGAATTGAATGTTTCCGACTTCATCAAGGTAAGTTTATCATTCTAACTGACTTTGTATCAAAATGAAGAAGTGACTGAAATAATCAACGATAAACATTCTTTTGTTACAGATTCACGTCGTTCGTGATGGTGACAGCACACCAATTATCACAGCAATAATAAATATGCCTTCGAGTGAAACACCAGTGTAATTATAATAAAACTGTGAACATGTAGATTGAAAAGTAGTGGATGATTAAACAGAGTCAATAAAATTAAGTCATAGATTATGAGATATTCACGATATCATGTCTGGAATATGCCGTTGAATAATATCAAAGCCTTGACAGAGTTCATTGAATGGCATAAAGATCAGAATGCAAAGCGTGTAGTAACAAAATGAAAGTGCAACAAGGATTGACACAAGGAGACTCTATTCAAATTAACTTAACCTTATGATGTATATACAATAAGTTGATATAAAAAACTGGTAAAATGATATTTGATGATTAAGATGTTAAAGATGGCGACAGTTATCCTTTTGTTTCTCAACTTTCTTTTCAATATAAAAATAGACGATAAAAGTTGACATGTAATTCAATAATTGAGTGACAATGTTTTTTACCATTTAGATTCAGATCTAAACTAAACAAAGAAAAGTATTCGTCTTCTTGACCAACCAAGCTAATGATTGCATTTCAATGAAATTGTGTTATGATAATGCTATTGAATTGAGATCATTGAAGGAATACCATTAAGCATCTTCATTTATCAATCTAAGGTGTTTCCGATCAAAAATTTATTGAGATTGAATCCGATTCATTGTCAATAAATTGAGACGTTACAATGGATTTTTCCGGTGAAATGTTAATTTAATCCACTTCCGGTGAATTTTTTGACCTGTGAATGTTTTTTTTCAGCCGTTAGATCATTTTTAGAACAAATTAAGTCCAAAAATGTCGATGTAAATTGATCTGAAGCGACTTTTTTGGATCTAGATAACTCGATCCATTTTTCATCGGAAACACCTTTAATATGTTCTGAATCTTGAAACAAAATAGATTCTGTTATTTTGGAAAGATATACACAAGCATTTCAGTATTTTTCATGAATATTTAGCAATTTGTGTGATTAATTTTCATCTTTAATTACAGAAGTCAGGGAACCTATCTTAAACTACTTTCCGATTTCCTTTTGAAAAACCTGCAATTCATTCTGAAAAGGATTAGGTTGACCCTTGAACAGCTTAAAGATCAGCCAATTCATTTTGAAAAACTTTCAATTCATTCTAAAAACACTACCAATTCAAAGTGAAATTCACTGTAATTCAACTTTTTCTAAAAGAGCGCCTTTAGTTTAATTGGACATTTGATGCAGCTTGACTTCTTGGGTTTAGAGATAACACAGCTGAGGGAGAAACATTATTTATGTTTACTAATTAGTTTCTTGTTTGACAGTTCAATGTACGTATACGAATTGATTAAAAATTTATCAATATAATTTATAAATTATTTATAAAATGTAGATGTGTTTTGTAAAGAATCGATCAGTGAATATTCACTGAAATAACCATGTTTTATAATAATGTGTCAAAGTAAATAAGATAATCAACTATAAACTCTTCTTTATTGGAGGTAAAACAATGATGTCTATTATTGTCCTCAATGTTTGTTTTGTGCTTCCATTTTGATGATAAAATGGAAGTTTAACCATTTAAAGTGAAGAACTGTGCTAGTTCTGATAATTCAGTTATTCTAGTCCAAGAGATTTTTCAATTCATGATTGTCTATTGCCAAATACATTTTCTTGTGTTGATTTGTATCATCCATCGTCTATCTGATTATTGAGGGAATTTTCTTGACGTAAATTATTACCATTAATCTCTTTATCAATTAAGAAGGCAGTTCCTTCTTGATATTACTGGTAAACTGGTGAAAAGGTTTACTTTCTACAGCTTTCATGGTTTTAGTTTCGACTTTCTCTAGAGCATTGTTGCAAATTTCAAAAAAATTCAAGCCTATTCCAAGTCAACGATATTTCAGCACCGCAATGTCAACATTTCTGTGTGATCATCTTAAACAAATTCATTCTACAGCTTTAAAATCAGTCAATGGCGATACTTTAATCAAAGAGATCATTTCCTTCAATAAAGGTTCAATGATAATTACTCGTGAGAGTGACATCAAGCAATTTGATTTAAACGGTAAAGACGTCTACTTAATTGGATCAGGTAAGATATAGTTAAATGTGGTCAAATAAATGATCTTAATCCGTTAGTAGACGTATGCAAATAAATCTGCACAGATATCTGGTAATTTTGTTATTTTATATCGTTTTAATGCATTAATCTCTTAACCCATCCCAAAAAATATCATTGATCGATAGGTAAAGGTGTCCTTGGTTTGTGTCTTGGTTTCCTGAAAGCATTAGAAAGACAAAATGCAAGTCGAAATGACCGAATAACTATAACAAAAGGAATCATAAGCATGCCGATCGGAATAAAATGCCAACATTTTGACCTTTTGGGGAGACACAACATTACTGCTTTTTTTGGAGCTAAAAATAATTTACCTGGTAAGATTTCTATACCAAAGTATTTCCAATTTTTTATCATCTCAATTATTTCTCTACAGATGAAGATTCAGTGGTAGCCACTAATGCAATTCTTGACCTTATTGACAGCGTAATCAAAGGTGAAACATCCAGTAGGCCTAAAGTTTTCATCTCTCTTATCACTGGTGGAGCATCAGCTTTATTAGTTGCACCGCGAGAACCCTTAACTTTGACCAAAAAACGTGAACTGACTCAAACTTTGATGGCCGCTGGCTGTACAATCAATGAGCTTAATAGTGTCCGTAGCTGTTGGTCCAAAGTCAAAGCCGGTCAACTTGCATTAAGAGTCTTGTCAGAATCCAATAACGTTGTTATGGTCAATTTAATTGCTAGTGATGTTATTGGTGACCCAATGGATATCATTGGAAGCGGCCCAACAGTTTTACCTCCTGATGATTCATTGAATCCATTGGAAATCATTGATATGTATAAAATATCAATTGACGAGGATATCAGAAATATGTGCCAACTAGTCAAGCCAAGTTCAAATATAGACGATAGGTTACATAATTTAATCATTGTTAACAATCGAATAGCGTTAAATTCAATTACAAATTTGATGACTCAATTGGACTATAAAATAATCGATTTGGGAAATCAAATTTCTGGCGAAGCGTCTACACTGGGCTCTCGGTTTGCTCAAATTGCACGCACATCTGAGAAGGGTGAGGGAAAAATTTGCTGGATTGGAGGCGGTGAAACTGTTGTAACATTAACCACCACTCATGGTGAGTAAATTTTGTCTGTCGCATGAAATACCAACAATTTATTACAGCTGATTATAAAATGTTATCATTAGCTGTTACATAAGTGAGGTTATAAAAAACACACCTTCTTTTAATGGCTATCATTACTTATGACATTTTTACTTTTTGCTTACAGTGAAAATCAACGATAGGCAATCTATTCATCTAAGATGTTGAGTTTTGATAAATAATGATTTTTTTCTTTCTCATATTACAAAGGTAAAGGAGGACGGTGTCAAGAAATGGCCTTACAATTTTTAATTGACACATACCATGATCAATTGACTAATTTTGCTTTCCTAGCTGGCGGTACTGACGGTCAAGATGGACCAACACCGATTTCTGGAATTATTTATCAATATTCTGATCGTATTACGTCTGAGATTTATGATTCGGCTAAAGTTCACCTTTCAAATCACGACGCTTATACTTTTTGGTCTGAAAACTTACCTGAATGTATGATAGACACTGGTGGACCAACTGGAGTCAATGTGATGGATATTTACTGTCTTTTACAATGTTAATCAGCAAATTGTGATGCTAAATTATGAGATTAAGTGTATTTTATCGTTGACTAAGCTTTCAAGGAATTCTGCTTTATAAATGTCAAAATTATGTTATTCAATGTTTACTTTGATTGCTTTGTCATCTCAATCAATGGATTTATTTATGAGCAGTTTAATTGTGCAACAGCCTTCAACACTCAATCAAAGTTGAAATAAAACTGAATTTTCGTCTAATTTTCAAGTTTCTCGTTTTTTTGCTAGTAAAAGATAATTTGAATCAACAGAATGAACACAATTTAACAAATTTTAAATTACTTTTTATATACACATTTATTAACCATACAAGCTTTGATAACAGCAAATTTTTTCTTTTTGTTCAGATTCACAAACTTAGCTGAATACTGAACGGCTTGAGATTCTTTATCCTCTTTCATCCTATCAATAGATGTGAGGATGATTTCACTAAATGACAGGGCAGCGACTCGTTTAAAAAAATTTTCAACATTGTAACCAGTTCGACTTGAAACACTCCAATATTCAGCTGAAAGTGATTCAGCCACCTTTAAAGCTTCCGTTTCCACAAACTCTACAACTGAATCAGCTATGCAGTCCATTTTGGTTCCAACCAGAAACATCAATGGAACTTTGTTTCCCTTATTTCCGCTAATAATTCTTGATACCCAATCATTAACTGATTTGAGGGTTGATATGTTTGAAAGATCGAAACAAATGATGGCTGCATGGGCATTTCGATAATAATTTTCAGCAATGGATTGAAATCTTTCTTGACCAGCAGTATCCCAAACCTGATTAAAGAAATAAAAGATTTATTAGATATTTAAGGTTATATTTCATTTATGTATTTAATTTGATGTAATATTTATTTTGTAACTAATTAGAACAGGGATTACCAAGGTTAATCTTGATTGTTTGAGCAGTTTGCAAGTTAGTTATTATATTAGTTTACCATGCAAGTAGACATTGAAATATGTGGAGAAAGAGAGAAATGGAAGTTAATCAAGGTAGACCTGAGTCAAGTTATTTTCCTGATTTCACCAACCGAAACAACGTTATTGTTACAACTATTGTTATTGTCATTACTAAAGACTAATTTTTCAAGTTTTTGCTTACAAAAAACGATGCAATTTATTAGTAGCAAAAAATAAATATTAATGATGGTTTGACTTTAAAAATGAAGCAAATTGTACTGAAATTATTTGCAACAACTCAATAACTGGATCTAATTCAACTCAACAGTCTTTAATTACAGTGATTGAATGTATAGAGTGTATTTGCATTTGAAATCGGATTATATTGATTGCAGAAAAAAACCTGATTAAAGAAAAGCTCATATTGTAAAGAAGCTTTCGGATATAATTTTAATAACATGTGGATACTAAACAATGATGATAATAGTTGAAATGGTGAATCAAATAACACTCCATGAGAAGAGCTAAATCCCACAACGATAACAATAAGAGATGGAATCTTTCTCAAACAATCGATATTAATGTTTTGACTACCGTTCAAAAATGGTATCCAATGAAAGAAATGGTGATTTACAATTGATTACTTTTGCCTTATAATGAGGACCTTAGTGTGAAAAAAACAAAATCAATTACCTGAAGCTGAAAAGGGACTTGAAGTATGTTAAATCTGATTATGGCAAAATCAACTCCAATGGTTGCTTTATGGTCAAGTCCAAACGTATCGTAGGTAAAACGATTAAGTAAACATGTCTTCCCCACGGCCATGTCACCAACTAGAATTACTTTGGCGCATTTTGAAAATGGATCACTTAGTGAAAGATTTACATTTTGATCACAGTAATCACGAATTTCCTGATCAAAAGCCAAACTGGAATAAGGTGAAGCTAGACTGTAAGGAATAGGAAAACAATCGACAACACGCTGTGTGGATAAATCCATGGGATATGCGAGGTGCCAAGATGTTTGTGATAGTGAATGTAAGCAGTGAAGATTTTTAAGATGTATAATCTAATTAGTATTGACGAAATGAGAAGGATTAAAAGTGATGAGGAGTTAAAGAAAATTGAAGATGAGGTTACTCTTAAAATGATTAAAGAACCAAAATAATGTTCTTATTGTTAATGAAAAGAGGAAAAATCATAGAAAAACACAGCTTTTGTTGTAAAGAAATTTCAATGTTGATTGAAAAGTGGTTGACAGAATAGAGACAAAAAAAGATGAAAGACGCGATTTAAGTGTAACAAGGATTGACACAAGGAGACACTATTCAAATTAACTTAACCTTATGATGTATATACAATAAGTTGATATAAAAAACTGGTAAAATGATATTTGATGATTAAGATGTTAAAGATGGCGACAGTTATCCTTTTGTTTCTCAACTTTCTTTTCAATATAAAAATAGACGATAAAAGTTGACATGTAATTCAATAATTGAGTGACAATGTTTTTTACCATTTAGATTCAGATCTAAACTAAACAAAGAAAAGTATTCGTCTTCTTGACCAACCAAGCTAATGATTGCATTTCAAAAACAATTAGTCAAATGGAATCAAAAGTGAAACTTGTTAGTCATCGTTGATATTTGCTTATTAACTGTTACAAGTAAACTCACTCGGATAAAAGTGAACCAGCAAATGGAGATCAGGCGATCCACAAAAATAAACTTAAAGGTAAGATCAGCTTTCTCAGTTATATTTTGCTCTCTTTCTCTCTTTTTTCTTTCTGCTTGTTTACTCCATTTGGCTTTTTATTTGTCATCAAAGGTAAGTCTATTTTGTTGCTTGTTTTTAGGTAGAGGGAGGAAAGAAAGAGAATTGCAGAGTTTTGCTGAAAAGGCCGGAAATCTCTTATTGGTAAAAGAAATGGGTTTCCTAAGCCTGAAATGCATCATATCTTTTATGGATTCTTTTCATTTTGCTGTTGTGTATGTAAAATTAAAAATCCATTTCCCGTGACCTGAGACTTGCCCTTTTCATCGTAAATCTCTTTCTTTCTCTCTGTCTATCACAGGGTGGAGGGTGTAAGGTGGAAAGTAAAAAATGTGCCCTCTATTGTTTTGAGTTTTATTATTAACTGTTATCCTTTTCGTTTGCTCTTCTTTTTAGGAACATCATTATGGGGTTTTGCTTTTAAAGATGTTTACTCACCTTGTTTATTTGTGTTTTGTTTAAGGCGTAATTTGGACTGGACTCAGATAAGAATCATCATCAACATGCATCTCTTTCCATTCTTTGCAAACATTATACAGCAATTGTTGTTTCAATTTTTGGTGATACGAATAGGAACTCTTAGTCTGGATGGATTGAATTTACGAAAACAAATCACTTGGTAATCAATTAACTTTAGGCACTGTTGTTAGGCACAAATTGCGTATGCAATTAAACATATATTGGCACAGATATTCACAGTCACTGAATTTCTGCTGAATTCCTGTTGAATTACTGCTTTTTTTGTATGAAAACTTTGTTATTGCGATAGATTTTGAGCCTTCTTCAGAGATAGCAAGATATTTTATGTTTGAATGTATGCCAGTGCACGAGCCTCAAACAAGACTTTATAAAAACCCGAAGGATTATAATTTTACTGGATTGCTAGAGAAACGCTCGATTCACAACAAATGGACTGGAAATCTTGATGTAAATAAAATCATAATTTGCCCGTAAGCAGTTATTTCATGGGAAAAATATTGAGTACGAAAGACGTAACGAAAGATTTTCAATTTAATTACCTAATGACTTTATTTCTTTTTTGAATATAATTTTTGGTTTTCCAATTTAACAGGTCATTTATTTTTGTTCAACTCAATGTTTTCATCATTGAAACTGTTTTTTGAATATTCCATGGGCTTTGGTAATTCATGATTCCTCTCAAACTTGGTCTTTTCAAAGTAAATTTGCTGACTCTGTCTCTATTGTGCAGAATAACTGGTTCTGAATCCTGGATTGCTTGGTAACTTTTCTCATCCAGCTTTCAATTGTGTGCTTTGACTTCTTCGTGTAATTGATTTCTTTCTTCGGACACAGTTTTATTTGCTCTTGTTGATTTTTATAAATCGACGCTTGCCATCTCTTTTGACTCAGGAAAATTTTGTTTATTTATCTGGAACTTGGACTCATGATTCTGCATCAAATTAGTTTTACCTTTGGGTTTTCCGGATAAGGATGGATTTAATTCTTTAATTTGAGTTCATTTCCATTTTGTCATAATACTCACTAAGTGTCAATGCTAGATTCAACTTAGCAAGATTAATCTAGATGAGGATTGTGATGTGGATATACAAGGCTTATATACAATCGTAAATTAAATTGCAGTCCAATAGCTTTGATGGGATATAGCTGATGTTGACATGAATATCAATCATTGTCACTCAATTTAATCCTAGACTTTCAATTTTGGTTCATTGGATGCAAGGGAAAAATTGAAAATGATTCCAAGACTAACAGCCGTGAAATTGAAAATGAAGATTCAAAAGTAAGGGAAATTTAGACGTTTACTACAAATTAATATTTTCACAGTTCGTATTTGACCCAATCTTAGAACCAGAAAACAATAATGCTAAACGCGAATGGATAATAAAAAGTTGTATACAATTTATAAATACTTTTATTTAGTATATTTGATTTGTTACATTTAGAGAGAGTCAATTAATAGTTTGATTGGAATTGTACAAATAAATTTCTTGTAATATTTGAGTTTTATGACCAGGTTCGAATGATTATCCAAATAATACTTTATGTATAAGTTTGCATTCCTTGGACTTTGGCTTCATCTTCTTTAAGCTGACAGTTTTCTTGGGTACTTTAACTCTTTCGTATACAACGAAAGGCTCGGGTGTCGTGGTTTTGATTTTCACTCCTTTTTCCAGCTTCTTTTGCTTTAAAGCAGCCATTTTATCTTTCACTCGCTTTTCAAGCTTCTTCTTAGCTTGGAGGAACTTATGTTTCAAAGAAGGAATGGTGGAAACTTCAATTTCGTCTGCTGGATTACCATATGTCGGAGGTGGGGAAGGTGGAAGTACTGGTATCTTTTTAACCGACGTTGATGTTTGGTAATATTCACGGGGAGAGAGAACATTAAATTCTTCTTCTTCACCAAAATCGACTTCTAAGTCACCTTTGACATAGGTATAGAGGAAACATAAACACAATAAGTAAATAAACTTCATTTCTACCAAAGTAAAAATTAAAAAGTAGACAATAGAGTCAACAAGAATTGAAGAGACTAGAGTTGAAAGACTAGACATATAAATTGTTGAAGGTTCAAGACGAAAGTTGAGAATGATTTGCATTGAAAATTTTGTCCCTTTATATACCACATTTTGTCCGACTTAAACTGGTTAACGTAAGACTTTTAGTGAACCAGGATTAAGGATCACTAATAATACTGGTCGACAATGCTTAAGGTGATTTCGTCTTAAACTAATTAAGTTCCATTTTATTATTCTGAATCTCTGGTTTATCTTAAAAAATTATTATTAATTTCTAGTATGAGATATTTTTGAGTGAAATTGTGCTGAATTTGTTTAAAGCTTTCTGTTACATGTAATGTGAACACAACTCAAATTCAATTTTAACTTTATTGAGGGAGTTGGAACATAATTAAACCTACAATCTGGTAAAATTTGAAAATTTTGAGAATAGCAATAAACTTCAAAAAATAAAACTTGTTTTTAATTGAAAATTATTAAGATTGCTGACTTGATCATCGATTTTTCAAGTTACAAATATTTTTCTTTTGAAGTCTGAATTTTTCTATTTTACTCAGAGGTTGTTAACAGAGAATAAATTAGCTGCACGAAAAAAACACAAAGGGTCACAATTAAGATCAGTAGTTGAGTTTACCGATCACGAAACGGGTGTTTTAACCAAAAGAGGGCCCTACATAAGAAGTAATTTTTTTAGTTGAAAACTAGAGAGACTCAAATAGAAGCCTTTCTTTTTCAAATATCAGGGATTAATTCATGTGAAACTTCGATATATCGTTGTCACTTGCTTTTTAGTTGCTATAGAAAGTGTTTACATATTTACAAGAAATGTTTACAATTTATAAACTTCAAATTTAAATGAGATCTGACTTAACTCAGTATCTTATGTTATCTTCTATGGGATTTCGCTGTAATAGATTTCATTAAACACGATATAAACATCTTAATCTTATAGACTGGGCTTTATTCTGGTTGTTGAAGAACATTTTAAAGGTAAGTAAATCAGTTTTATAACTGTTCTTATTTTATCATAATGTCATTTTGATTTCATATCATTGTCATGTTATTTATAGCTGTTAAATCTTGATCTGTATTCCTTAGATCTCACCATGTCATCGAGTAAACAAACTTCATCAAATTATGATGAAGAAGAAAGACTCAAAGATATTGCAGAAAGAGATGCTTATGCAGAGAGACTCAGAGAAAAGGACCAAAAGAGGACTCGTAATGTGGCCACCAAATCAGATGAAAGGATGTACGCTGAAGCAGCGAAAAGACTTAAACTGGAAAACGAGGATAGAAAAGCTATAGTACCAAAATTGCGAGAGGAATCGAGAAAAAACTATCTGATCAAACGAAAGGCTGATCAATTGGTTTTGTTAGAAGGGGAAATTAAAGATGAAGAACAGATTTTCGGTGATGTACCCTTAACTAAAGCTGAAAAGGCTGAATATGAATACAAGAAAAAGGTTCTTACTTTGGCTAAGGAACATGAACAGGCTAAAGAATTGGAAAGTATTAGAAGATATCATATTCCAGAAGAAAGTAAACCAAGTAAAGTTTATGAAGAAATCGATGAAAGGGAAAAACAACCAAACGCTGAAGCTAGGAAATGGGAAGAAGAAAGGTTAAATGTTGCCAAATTATCATTCGGAGCGAAAGATAAAGCTAAAAAGGTTGAAGAATATGATATTTTAATTGATGCTTCGATCGACTTCATCAAAGCACTAACGGTTGGTGGACAAAATACTGACGAAAAAGATATAGTTGACGAAGAAACTGCAAAAAGAATGACAATTGCTGAAACAAGAAGATCATTACCGATTTATGCTTACAAAAGAGAACTCATCAAAGCGGTAAAAGAGCATCAAATTTTAATTATTGAAGGAGAGACAGGATCTGGAAAGACAACGCAAATTCCTCAATATTTACATGAAGCAGGTTTTACCAAAGGAGGTAAAAAAGTTGGTTGTACACAGCCTAGAAGAGTAGCTGCTATGAGCGTAGCGGCCCGTGTGGCTCAAGAAATGAATGTTAAACTTGGTCATGAAGTCGGTTATAGTATTCGTTTTGAAGATTGTACTAGTGAGCGAACTGTGATTAAATACATGACGGATGGTATGTTACTCCGAGAATTTCTCTCTGAACCTGATTTAGCATCTTATTCGTGCTTAATTGTTGACGAAGCACATGAGAGAACCCTTCATACAGACATTTTGTTTGGCTTAGTTAAAGATATTGCTCGATTTCGACCAGATTTCAAGCTTCTCATCTCCAGTGCCACTCTGGATGCCGAAAAATTTAGCGTCTTTTTTGATGAAGCTCCAGTTTTTCGCATACCAGGTCGTCGATTTCCAGTTGATATTTATTACACCTCAGCACCTGAAGCTGATTACATAGATGCCTGTGTAGTTACTATTTTACAAATTCACATCACACAACCTTTAGGCGATATTCTCGTCTTTCTTCCCGGTCAAGAGGAAATTGAACAATGCTCTGAAGTTTTGATGGAACGACAGCGAAAGTTAGGGTCAAAAATCAGAGAACTTATAATCAGGCCAATTTACGCTAACTTGCCTCAAGAATTACAAGCTCAAGTTTTCGAGCCAACTCCACCCGGTGCTAGAAAAGTTGTAATTGCTACGAACATTGCTGAAACTTCATTAACAATAGATGGTATTATTTATGTCATCGATCCGGGTTATTGTAAATTAAATATTTATAATCCGAGATCTCGTATGGAATCTTTAGTTGTTCAGCCTGTCTCTAAAGCTAGTGCAAATCAAAGAGCCGGTAGAGCTGGTCGTGTTGCTGCCGGTAAATGTTTTAGACTATTCACTGCATGGGCATATCAAAATGAGCTTGAAGATAATACTGTTCCTGAAATTCAAAGGGTTCATCTTGGTAACGCCGTTTTACTTTTGAAAAGCTTAGGAATCAATGACATCATTCATTTTGATTTCTTGGATCCACCGCCATCTGAAACGCTTGTACTTGCCTTGGAACAATTATATGCATTGGGAGCCCTTAATCAATTTGGTGAACTAACTCGACTTGGGCGTAAAATGGCTGAATTTCCTATTGATCCAATGATGTCTAAAGCTTTAATTGCATCCGAAAAATATAACTGTAGTGTGGAGATAATGACCATTTGCGCTATGCTCAGTGTTAATTCCAATATCTTTTACCGACCGAAAGACAAAGCTATTCATGCAGATACTGCAAGGAAAAACTTTTTCCAGCCTGGAGGGGATCATCTCATGCTGTTGAATGTTTATAATCAATGGGTTGAAATGGGATATACTAAACAATGGTGTGCTGAAAACTTCATTCAATATCGAGCACTAGTTCGAGCTCGAGACATACGAGATCAACTAGAAAGTCTAATGGATCGAGCCGAAGTAGAAATTAAATCAAATCCAACTGAATTCGTACTTATCCGTAAAGCCATCTTAACAGGCTATTTTTATCATGTTGCGCGTTTAGGAGGTGGTGGAGGCTCATATCGTACTTTAAAGCAACATCAACCAGTTTCAATTCATCCTAACTCATCATTGTTTGATGAAGACCCACGATGGGTTCTCTATCATGAACTAGTTCTTACAACTAAAGAATACATGAGACAGGTTATTGAAATTGAACCTAAATGGCTTGTAGAGATTGCTCCACATTTTTATAAATCCGAAGAGGTTGAAGATCTTTGTAAGAAAATGCCGAAAAAAGTAGGAAAAGCAAAAGAAGAACTAGAACGAAATTATTGAATTTATTTCAATATCAAGTTATAGTAATTTTAATTTTGTATATTTTAAACACATTCAACGTATTACTTTCAAATATTTAATAAAACATTTGTTGAACATTTTGCGGTGTGAAATTGGCTCCAGAATCATGTGGTTCCTGATAAGGCAGGTATGTGTGATGATGATGATAAGAATGATGAAATTGGTTTTGTTGTTGATGTTCGTATAACTGTGGACGGCCATATTCAAAGACAGGGTTAATATTATTATCAATCCTGTTTACATCATTTTTATTTTTCTTATGTTTCTCAGCAAACGCCTTGGCGTATGGATTGTTTTTGATTTTTAAATCAGTGATCTGAAAATTAGTTATTAAATACATTAGTTATTAGATCAACAGATAGATTACATTTAAACTTAGCATCTTCTGACTTAACTTACCGATTCATTTTGATAGGCTGTAACAGCGATGAATTGTGTTGTTGGTAAACAAAAACAAATTGATTCAGGCTCATGTCCAGGGTTGCTTTTAATTATATGAACCTTAGGTTCATATTTGTGAAGGGAATTGAGGACCACTTGACCTTCTTCTGGTGGTTGTTTATTGGTCAGCTTAACTTTTGGAAATTCAACAGGCTTTTTCATCCAATGACCACCATAATTGGGTGACTCAGGGTGAGTGTAATAACTGTATTCTGAGCGTGATTTAACTTCAGATTTAGATCCTTGTACCCATTCATTGTTTACAAACTTCCATCTGTAATCACCCAACTGACAAAACTCTAGTATTATTACGTACATGGATTGCGTTTCCAATCCTTTGACTTCTAATTTCACCACTGGAAACATTCGTCTGAATTTAATATAACAACAAATAATGAAATATATTAAATTTTAAGCCATCTTATGAGATAAAAGGGTAAAAAATTAAGATTCACTTACCGTCCAGATTTGGTTACAATCATTTCTGTTGTTATTGAATTGAATTTGTTCCATAATTCTTCTTGGAGTAAAATAACTGAAATCGGTCTATCAGTTGTATTGTGATTGTTGTTATTGAGATTTTCTTGAATATAGTTCAATACATTCATTTTAATATAAAAACAAAGAAATGAAACTATGAGCAAGAAATGAACACTTTTATGACAAAAAAATAAGCCAAGACTTGAAGTTAACGAGGAAAAGTTAAAAATGAAACTGTTAACTGTGATGAACACTCAGTCGATAATCAAATGTATCTGGTCAGATGATTGAAGATTTACTAGAAACAATATGCTTAGACCTTCAAGTATAAACAATCTAAGGAAGTGTCTGTTGATTACAAAAGGCGGACTCAATATGTTAACGTATGAGGTAAGGTTGGACCTAAAAAAGGCGGACTCCAGTCAGGCCTAAGTAAAGATTTGTCGCGTATAGCCAATGATAGGAATGAGCATATATCCTAACCATAATTAACATTAATTGCTGGTATTCAATCAAGTTTTTGTTTATGCATGGAAATTATGATTTGTTTGTTCAACTGATTTCATCTTTCAAACCCTTTCGGTTTGGACTCGTTTGGACACTAAAGTAAACAGTTATAAAACTTTAAGCTACTAATCCAATCAATTTTTTCAAATTTTTTGCTGGGAACTGACCGGAGACTTTTGCAGAGGTCTTTCAGAGAGCTTTTACAGAAACTCAAAAATAAAGAAAATTACATTTTTGCCAAAAAGCTTTAAATCAATGAGTTGTTCAAACAAATCATAACTGGTGTAACTTTACCATTAAACCAGAAAATAGACTTATATGGTGAAATAAAATTAATTTTCTCTTGCTTTACAACAGGTTACTTCGATTCTAGTTAAAGTTAAAGCTTCGAGTCACGGTAACAGCATAGGAGATGAAATTTATGAATAATGAATGTTGTTTACTAAGATTTGTGTCAATACAGCTTGTTAATAATAGACTCTGATGGGCCAAACATCTCAGCTTTGGATGATCAATCTACAATTGATGATATATTCATAACAATCAATTCGTGTGTTTCAATTTTTTTAAAAGTTTCATTTTACTTTTTATTCTTCAACTCAAATCAATTTAGGATTTCGTCTTCATCATCAAATCAAGTCATAACTGTTGAATCCAAGGAAGCTCTGATCAGTAAACTAGAAGTCGCAAGTGGTTAACCGCTCATAATGGTAATCTTTGATGAACACTAAATTGTTTCATTATTGAGACTAACAATATTGTGAGAAAAAATATTATCATAATATTATTCCGATTCCATCCAAAAGGGTTAATGAATAATAAACCATCAAATCAGATAAACTTTCTAATCAACCAAATTAACTTGATTCTTTCAATTTTTTTAAAAGATTCATTTTACTTTATACTCTTCAACCCAAATGAATTTAGGATTTCGTCTTCACCCTCAAATCCAGTCATAACTGTTGAAGCCAAGGAAGCTCTGACTACTAGTAAGCTTCAGAGACGAGCTCTTAGTAAACCAGAAATCGCAAGTAAATGGTTAACCGCTTATACTGATACCCATTATCCATCTATTACTGACAACCATTCAAGAGATTGACTATTATTTACATGCCGAGTAAAATAGCAGACCTTTTGAAATTGTTTCATTATTGGGACTGACAATATTGTGAGAAAAAAGACATTTTGATTATTGAACCAAAAAACTCTTACCATTATCACATTGGTGAGGTTTGAACTGAAATTTGATGATTTCTTTAAATCTTTCAATTACTGCAAGCTTTTAAAATATTAATTTAATTTGGATTTCTGAGTGAACATAATGTTCTTGTTAGGTTTTCATCTTAGAATGTATGAATCCATCATTTGTATTGTTTCCTTGTAATTATAGCACAAAGATAGATATTTTCAGTGGATTTGTTAATGTGAGTTGATTAAATTTAAATTGAACTAATTCTTCAAGCGTATATAATAGTCAATAGACTTGATTGGCTGAAGACAAACCATGGCCTAAACCTGAATGAATACGCCTATCACAGCAACAAGTTTTGCAGCCAAAGTCCGCCTCTTACTGTCAATGGACACCTCCTTAGATTGCTGACAGCAATCAGATTAAACTATTTTGTATCCAATAACTTTTATTAAACCATTCAAATCAACAATGTCATTCAAATTAAATGAAAACTTGGCTATCATAAAGTGACATTTCCAATGGATGAATGTTTCCTTTGATAGTTCGGAGAGTCGATGTGTTTCTTTGAATTCTTTTTAATAAATGTACTGAAATTTTATTTTTATTCATTTATTCAGTTGGTTATTAGAAAGTTTATTGTAAATTGGACAAGATAAAAGGTAAACATTAGGTTTTTAATGATTTTTCAAAAAAGCCGCTCTATCAATTACACAAGAGAGTCCAAAGTGAGATTTGAATGCAAAACAAGTACCTAACCGATTTGTAAGGTAAACAAATGTAAATAATCCGTATAATAATGAATCTTGTAATTGTTGTGTAAACTAAACCTCTTCAAGAATCTCATCTAAACACTTGTTCAATATACATGTATTAATGTTGAAATGTTTCAATTAATCCAGCTAGTAGTGGGAGAGAAAAGAGAGAGGAGGTGACCTTAAATTATCGGCTTTTCTTCATCTCATCATCTCGCCATTTCAATCTCTTTCTTAAGTCATCTTTTTTTATTCTTCATCTCATCTTTATCATCATCCTCTTCTTCTTCCTCCTTCAAGGAACCATTCTTATGTGTTTAGTGTCAATAATATTTTAAAAGCAAAGTAAACAAATATAAATATTCAAATAAAAGAAAACAACAAAACACAAAAAAACTCAATAAATTATTGTTCAAATGGTCATTTCATCTTCTATCAGGTAAGCAATTCCTACGCAATTCACTATCGGTACTTATTTGTATTGTAAGATAAGGTTAATTGTTATTATTGTACATATATACACATCAACATTTGATTATCATTGACAATCTGACTTTGGTTCACTTATGAACTCAATCAACTGTCAATTTATACCAAAATAAAGCTAAATCTAGTTTTTAATCTCAACCCTATTTTTCTAGTTACCTTCCATGAGCCACGCAATAATATTTATTGGTTTCTCCTAATCATTTTTGAAAATTGTGAAAAATGAATTGTTTAAGCGTTTAAATACATAAAAATAAATTTAATTTCTTCTCTTTTCTTTTTTTACCTGACAGAAAACAAAAATCCAGTCCAAAAGGTAAAAGTAAAACGAGAAACAAAGTGAGACCCTGAAGTAATAAGATTTAACCATTAACTGGGTATAAAAGAGTTGGAAACTGCAACGCTGGTAATGACCATGATTAAACAAGGAAAGCCAATTGATAAATTATGATTATAAACTGTTTCTTGTTTTAGTCTGTTTCTTACAGCATTAAGATTATCAAGACTCTTGAACAAGTACCAATATAAAACGTAATAATAAAAAGCTAATGATTGGGTTAAGAAACAAAAAGATTTGAAACATTGTAAATTGTTTTAAAAGGATTTCGCTTTGTTGGCTTTTTGATTGTTTCTTGATATTATTTATGATTTGGTGGTAAAAGAAACAAAAAATGTTGAAAAATAATTTATTAAGAAGCAAAAAAAGAGTTTATTCTGAAATAAAGTAGATGAATAAATAGACAAATAAATAAAGATGATGAATATATTGATTATTATTAAGATGATAATATTTAATGGGCAAGCTAATATATTAGATGATAATAATAATAATGAACGATGAAGGTAAAGAGGTAAACAAAAGTCATAACTGAAAATGAAATGAAATACAGAAAAAATATATTGAATATAAAAAAAGAGTAACATTTAACAAATCATGATTAATATTAAAAAATAACTCAATTCAATTGTCATTTTTTATACACTTTTTATTTATTATGTTACTATTTAACTAATTTATTGAGTTGATTATGTTTAGAAGTTGAAGTCAAATTAGCCTTTCCTTTTTAAGAGCTGAGCAAATGTTAACAGGTTGGTGACGATAAAGTAACAATAACGATGAAAGACACAATGATTAAAGTGTTAATGAACAATTAAAATGTTGAAAACAATGGAGAGAGAGAGCAACAATTAAAGCATTGTTGATTGTATGAGCAATTTGAAATTACTATGAGTAACTGTAATTTGCATAGAGACAAACAAGACTTTGACTCAGTGACTGACAAAATCAGTGTATGCAAACTTTGACTTGGAGGTGAGTCTTGGTAGGATTTAATGGAAGCATGAGAATCAAGTTAATTTGGTTGATTAGAAAGTTTATCTGATTTGATGGTTTATTATTCATTAACCCTTTTGGATGGAATCGGAATAATATTATGATAATATTTTTTCTCACAATATTGTTAGTCTCAATAATGAAACAATTTAGTGTTCATCAAAGATTACCATTATGAGCGGTTAACCACTTGCGACTTCTAGTTTACTGATCAGAGCTTCCTTGGATTCAACAGTTATGACTTGATTTGATGATGAAGACGAAATCCTAAATTGATTTGAGTTGAAGAATAAAAAGTAAAATGAAACTTTTAAAAAAATTGAAACACACGAATTGATTGTTATGAATATATCATCAATTGTAGATTGATCATCCAAAGCTGAGATGTTTGGCCCATCAGAGTCTATTATTAACAAGCTGTATTGACACAAATCTTAGTAAACAACATTCATTATTCATAAATTTCATCTCCTATGCTGTTACCGTGACTCGAAGCTTTAACTTTAACTAGAATCGAAGTAACCTGTTGTAAAGCAAGAGAAAATTAATTTTATTTCACCATATAAGTCTATTTTCTGGTTTAATGGTAAAGTTACACCAGTTATGATTTGTTTGAACAACTCATTGATTTAAAGCTTTTTGGCAAAAATGTAATTTTCTTTATTTTTGAGTTTCTGTAAAAGCTCTCTGAAAGACCTCTGCAAAAGTCTCCGGTCAGTTCCCAGCAAAAAATTTGAAAAAATTGATTGGATTAGTAGCTTAAAGTTTTATAACTGTTTACTTTAGTGTCCAAACGAGTCCAAACCGAAAGGGTTTGAAAGATGAAATCAGTTGAACAAACAAATCATAATTTCCATGCATAAACAAAAACTTGATTGAATACCAGCAATTAATGTTAATTATGGTTAGGATATATGCTCATTCCTATCATTGGCTATACGCGACAAATCTTTACTTAGGCCTGACTGGAGTCCGCCTTTTTTAGGTCCAACCTTACCTCATACGTTAACATATTGAGTCCGCCTTTTGTAATCAACAGACACTTCCTTAGATTGTTTATACTTGAAGGTCTAAGCATATTGTTTCTAGTAAATCTTCAATCATCTGACCAGATACATTTGATTATCGACTGAGTGTTCATCACAGTTAACAGTTTCATTTTTAACTTTTCCTCGTTAACTTCAAGTCTTGGCTTATTTTTTTGTCATAAAAGTGTTCATTTCTTGCTCATAGTTTCATTTCTTTGTTTTTATATTAAAATGAATGTATTGAACTATATTCAAGAAAATCTCAATAACAACAATCACAATACAACTGATAGACCGATTTCAGTTATTTTACTCCAAGAAGAATTATGGAACAAATTCAATTCAATAACAACAGAAATGATTGTAACCAAATCTGGACGGTAAGTGAATCTTAATTTTTTACCCTTTTATCTCATAAGATGGCTTAAAATTTAATATATTTCATTATTTGTTGTTATATTAAATTCAGACGAATGTTTCCAGTGGTGAAATTAGAAGTCAAAGGATTGGAAACGCAATCCATGTACGTAATAATACTAGAGTTTTGTCAGTTGGGTGATTACAGATGGAAGTTTGTAAACAATGAATGGGTACAAGGATCTAAATCTGAAGTTAAATCACGCTCAGAATACAGTTATTACACTCACCCTGAGTCACCCAATTATGGTGGTCATTGGATGAAAAAGCCTGTTGAATTTCCAAAAGTTAAGCTGACCAATAAACAACCACCAGAAGAAGGTCAAGTGGTCCTCAATTCCCTTCACAAATATGAACCTAAGGTTCATATAATTAAAAGCAACCCTGGACATGAGCCTGAATCAATTTGTTTTTGTTTACCAACAACACAATTCATCGCTGTTACAGCCTATCAAAATGAATCGGTAAGTTAAGTCAGAAGATGCTAAGTTTAAATGTAATCTATCTGTTGATCTAATAACTAATGTATTTAATAACTAATTTTCAGATCACTGATTTAAAAATCAAAAACAATCCATACGCCAAGGCGTTTGCTGAGAAACATAAGAAAAATAAAAATGATGTAAACAGGATTGATAATAATATTAACCCTGTCTTTGAATATGGCCGTCCACAGTTATACGAACATCAACAACAAAACCAATTTCATCATTCTTATCATCATCATCACACATACCTGCCTTATCAGGAACCACATGATTCTGGAGCCAATTTCACACCGCAAAATGTTCAACAAATGTTTTATTAAATATTTGAAAGTAATACGTTGAATGTGTTTAAAATATACAAAATTAAAATTACTATAACTTGATATTGAAATAAATTCAATAATTTCGTTCTAGTTCTTCTTTTGCTTTTCCTACTTTTTTCGGCATTTTCTTACAAAGATCTTCAACCTCTTCGGATTTATAAAAATGTGGAGCAATCTCTACAAGCCATTTAGGTTCAATTTCAATAACCTGTCTCATGTATTCTTTAGTTGTAAGAACTAGTTCATGATAGAGAACCCATCGAATATAAATAGTATTATCTTATTCATTGCAAAGATCCCAGTCAATAGTCTAAGGCACATACCGGGAGCAGAACGGCCAGCTCTACTGGTTCTACGATGATTACTAGTTTCAGCGACTAGTTAGATAATCATTGGTTCCATGCGAAATCTTGGACTGTAAATATATAATTTAAATTTAGGTAGAATGTCGAGTTCGTTTTTCTCTTGATCGAGAAGAAAGACGAGAAGATCACTTAAAGGTTTTTATATGTATTAATAAATATTAACTACGGTATCTGTGTAATCAACTTCAGATGCTGAGCTACAACCATTACATCAACTCAACTAGTTAACTTAATTTCAAAGCCAATCTTGAATTTAATATTGAGTCTCATTTTACTGTCGGTGTTAATTATTTACAATGGCCTCTATAAAGATCAATTTGGATGTTAAGGTAAATGCAAAAAGATATGTTTTACCAGTCAATGTTTACCTTGAATGAGAGGCTTTTTATTCAAATATAGATGGATTGAGTTAGCCAGTTTTTTGGCTTTTTTGCCGTTTTTTAGATATTTCAATGTTTATATTTGTTTGTTTTGCTTTTAAAATATTATTGACACTAAGCATGATAAGAATGGTTCCTTAGTGGATGATGAAGATGGGAATGAAGATAAAAAAGACAAAAAGATGAAGTAAAAGCCGATAATTTAAGGTCAATTCCACTCTCTTTTGCTGTCCCTCCAACAGTTCAATGTATAAGGATTGATTGAAACATTTGAAATTAATATTGTGATTAAGAGTGTAAAAAGACGCTTTAACAATTCACTTGATTATTTGTAAGTTTACAACAGCTATTTACCTTGTTCAAATAAACTCACCTTTAAGTTCATACCATTGAAAATATTGACTTGACTTTAAACAAATCTAACTTCAACTTTATTTCACTCCTGATTGTGTTTTTTTTTGTAATTCAACGAAACCGTCAACATTTAACATTATTTAATGTTGACTTTACCATAGATTTAACCATGATCAGTTGAATTGGCCAAATAATGGATTAAGCTTTTTGTTGTTAACATTTAGTTTCAGTAGTCCAAGCTGAAAGTGTTATTTTTTGCACTCCGACAATATTACTGTATTAATGTGATTGTCTGATTGATAATTTAATGATGCAAACTTCAAATTTACATTTACCTTTTCATTTAATTGTCTGACTTAAGGATTGAGGTATAGTGATGGAAGTTTAAACCCTAATCTAGTTGTAATGTTAACCGGCGATGAAAGGCTAATCTTCATCATCATAAAATATCATGTTTTGGAATTACAATTGATTTAGAATCAATCAACTTGCCTACTCAATTTATTAGTTAATAATGCACAAATAAAACAAAATTAAACGTATATTTATATGTGTGTTTAACTTTAAGACTTTTTTAGGTTTATTATTGAACCTTAATTGTGCTCACCGTTTTTTTCATTGAGTTACACCCTTAATGGTTAAGTAAATAAAATTTGTATGTATTTGTAAGATAATTACGGGACTAATAATCTGTGTATAAAGTTAAACATTTAATTGCGTTCAATTAATTTATGATATTACTTTGAAAATATTAAAGTACAGGAGAAACAGTGAGGAGTTTGGTTATCCTTTTAGCCTAAGCTTTAGTGTGTGTGTTTTGCTGCAAGAATTATAAATGGCAAAATTTTATTTAAATATTTGATTGTAAACATTATATAATCAAATTATTTTAAATGAACATTTATTGGTAAGGAAAAGATCATCAAAACCAGGGTGTGGTTACAGTTAAGAAAACAATTGAACTAAATTTAGATTGACTTGGAAGCCAAGATCACATAGAGATGTAAAATTTTAGTTCCACTTTTTAACCTAAAAGATATTTACGCAGCACGGTCCCTTGATTTATAAGGAATATTTCTTGATTTCAGCTCTCTGTATATAGTTGGCGGCAATCTTCCAGATACACTAACAGCGTAAATTCCAGGCTTGAAACTGGGAATCCTTAGCCATTTGGCAGCCCAACTTTCATCTGGTTGAGTGACACCAATCATGCCATCAAAATTTGAAGATGTACAATCGAATATCATTTCACGGTTTCCTCTCATACCCAGGACAAATTCACAATTGTCACATCCATCCACTTCAAACTGCTCAAAAGATTTAACGAGTGAACAAAGCAAACAGGCCCGAAGATTACGAAGCGTACGAGGAATTCTGTCGACTGGGATATCCATATTCAAAGCTTAATAGAACAAGATTTGAACTCTGTGTGAATAAATAACGTAAATATGATTAGGTGAAAATAAGAAAAAAATTGTCACTAAAGGTACGTTAGTTGTTATCTATTTGTTTGTTTTCAACCTGAAAAAACTTATCAAACCAAGAGATGTCACTACTAGAAATTGGAAAGTCTAAAAAAATATGGCGGAATTTTCAAAAATCGTTCAATTAAAGATGTTACTTAATTGATAAAATTGTTCAGAAAGAAACTCAAAAACATGGTTTATTTTAAAACTTTTATTAATTTTTTGTTAGCATAAATTATTTTCAACGTGGATACATTCACATTGGCTAAATCAAGCTATAAACCAGAGTTAACATGCTTCTTTAATGATTTTAAATACATCTTTTATCACTGGGTTTTGAAAAATGACAAGTTTTGAAGGATGATTGTAAGATTGGTTTCATTTTGAGTTGAAACATCGTTGATTATGACGATATTAAACATAGCTATTCCAAATTTACGAAATGCATTAACAAAAATGTTCAATCTTCTATGAGAGTTAATTCTTTAGTATTTTAATTGGTCTCTTAGATTGGCCATGATCTAGCAACATTTTTAAATAAGACAGTTAGACAATTAGATATTGTTTTAAGGGCAATGATTAAAATATCAAAAAGGAAAATCTGCACAGAAAATAAAATAATTTCGGTGCACATTCTTAATTAGATTAGGTCCGGTGGATTGAAATAATAATTTTCGCATTTTCATGTTTACATTTTTAAATCACTGGGTGTAGTTTAGTTACAAAAAAAGACAAAACAATGTTGTAGATCAGAGGCATCATTTTTTATAAATAAAGCAGTTATCTTTGATCCGATTCAACGAAGTCCAAATAGCGATCAGAGATTAATCTATCATTTCAAGTTAGAAGGGTTAATTGGAACCAAAGAAAAAAGTTGATAATCCATATGTTAATAACACTTGTATTAACTCCAATAGGTTTTTTAGTCTGCGAAGAATTTAATTGAATGATGAGAAAACAAAAAATTTCAAAACTAATCAACTTCCATCGGTTGATTATTTGGAGGGTTGGCTCCAGGTTCATTTGATTCTTGAGGTGCATCTCCTCCAGATTGTTGCTGTTGTTGACTTTCAGCTTCCTTCTTTTTTGCTTCTTCTTCTTTCTTTTTGCGTTCTTCTTCACGCTGTCTCTCGATACGAATTCGTTGAATCTCTTCCATAACGGCACGATTAGAACTTTCCATAATATCAATACGTTCTCTAATGTCTTTAATCGTGATTGGTGGGTCATTATATGTGGGAGCTTGAGTCAGAATATTATGAGTGTTTTCAAACCACTTTTGCGTCTCTTCAAAAGTTTGCTTCAATTTAATCATTTTACCCTCATCAACCTTTTCAGGAGTTGAAATCAGTTTTTGAGCCATTTGAATACTTTTACCCAATTGTTCCAATACACCGGGACGATTTTCATGTTCTCTTAATCTGTAAACAATAGCATCGCTAAACTTGGATTTAAGGGTGGTTAATTTCTCAACATAAACAGCTCGTTTTTGAGTTGATCCGGCATCTTCATCTTCATACAACCATTGCTCTGTGCTTTTGAGATCCACTAGGAAATTTTGTTTGTCATTTTGTTGAGTGTAACAGTCATATCGACCTTCCTCTAATTTATCTCTCCATTCGTAAACATATTCTTCCAACTCGTTACGAGCATCGACAAGTTCTTTCCATTTTTTATCATTTAAAATTAAATTAGCTTCTATTTCTTGTAAATTAGCTAAATCTTTTTCTGATAATTTACCACGGATCCAAAGTGGTTCTACCACAAGATCAACACTTATCAATTTAACCTTATTAGCTTGTTTGCTATCTTTCGATGCATCCTTTCCTGATTGTCCTTCTTGTTGCTGTTGTGGTGCTCCAGTCTGTTGGTCAACAGAATTGGCATCCCTGGAACTATCGTCAGTATCCATTTGGGCATTTTGTTCTTTAGGAATGTTTTCGTTAGCTTTAGTTTCTGGAGTATTACCGCCAGATTTGTCTTCCATCTGGATACTCGCTCCAGTGACAGCAACTAATCCATCAGCATCTAGTCTTACTCGAACTCGCATCTTATTGCCAGTAATTTCGATTGGATCGTGGCTAGTTACTTTGAATTGGCCAATTGAAGTGGTATGACCGTTAGCTGAAATGTATTCTAATTCAAATACCATTGGTAAAGATCGACAGGTAACAATTATTTGACGAGTCAAAGGCATAGGAGAGCCTCTGATAAAAAGTGGACTGACTACGTGAATTTTAGTTTCTTTTTCCAAATCATGCCAGTATTTGCAATTAATTTGATATGGTGCATAATCAATGATCTGCAAATCGCGAGCAACTCTGAAAGAAGGACTTAACATAGCACATTGCAGAGCACATCCACGTGCAACCGCTTCATCAGCATTAAGAGTGGTTGATGCTTCAACTCCGAAAATATCTTTGATAAAACGTTTAATAGCTGGAATACGACTTGCACCGCCCACAATTTCAACTGCGTTAATTTTAAACTCCATCGTTTTCGATTCCTCACTTTTTTTAGCGTCTTTACTTTCTTCTTCTCTTTTCCTTTTTTCCTCTACTAATTCATTAAAACGTGCAGTAGCTCGTTCTAGAGCTCTCTTGAACACATTTTCGATCGCTTGAAGATGATTTTCGGCCAACTTTTCAAAAGTAGCTCTATCCATACGACCAGAGAAATCTTTGTCATCTTGCAGACATTCAACATTGACTGGTAATAGGTTACTATTTGCACTCATTTGCTTCTTCAATTTTTCACATTCAGCTGTTAATCGAAGGTAAGCTCTCTTGGATAGCGTTAGGTTTTGTTCCTTAATGAAATGGTTGGATATAAGAGCATCGAAATGCTTACCACCAAGGTTTGGCTCATACTCAACCGCAAGAACTTGAAGAACAGTTTTCTCAAAATATATGATCGCACATTGAGTTGATGATGAACCAACATCTACAAACCCGACAATCGCATTGGATGTATTATTACCGACTCTATAGAAAGAATAATAAATACCGACAGCAGTCATGTCATTTAAAATTCTTATCGGATTGAGACCAGCTATCGTAGCAGCATCTCTTAATGCTCTTCTTTGACCATCCGTGAACCAATTGCCACAATTAATAACACAGTCAACCGCATTATTAGCTACCTGACGTAGTTTGGTGAAAAGCATAGCTAATAATTGAGTAGCTGTGTAGGTGACTTCTTCATCATTGATCCACACTTTAACAGCAAGCTCACCAGTGTCTGATAATTCAGCCGGAAAAGATAAATTTTCAGAAGCAGTGACTTCATTAAATTGTCTACCAACCAATCGAGAAAGTCCATTGAAGGTGTTATTCAAGTTGGTTAATTGTTTTTGCTTAGCAGATACTCCTAACTCTCTTTGCTTATCATTAAGAGAGATATAAGCAGGCGTTGAACGTTGAGAGTATTCATTCAAAATAATTTCAATACCACCTTGAGCGGCAACTCCAATGTAACAGTTTTCACTACCAACATCAAATCCGCAAATTGATGCTTGTGTTGGTTGACCAGTTGATGACATGATGTAATGATTAGATTTAACAGCTAAAAAATTCACCGGGTCGATAAGTCAATAGATAGAAGACCACCACCACTGAAGTTGAAAATCCAAAAAAGCAAGGTATGGAGTAGAAGACAGAGAGATAGAACACAGAAGTAAAATTGAAAATAACTCAACAAAACAACTGGTTCACTAAAAGTGAGAAGACAAGAAATTAAATTAACAAAACGTTACACAGAACTGAACAAGCACTAGAGATTAATTCAAATAATGTCACAGTAAATATACAAAAGAAATAATGAGCTGATTGAGATTCTAAAAAGCTAACCAAAATGAATAAGGCAGTTTATGTGTTGTAATGTGTTCACTCTTCACTACTTATTACACAAAGGGAAGGTTACTAAGGAGAGTAAGCGAAAAGAAATAGCAGTACAAGAATTAGATTGTCGAATGATTTTTAAAGATTTACACGAAATACAATCGGGAAATTCAATTTCTACTAAATGGACACACTCGTCAACTTATTACAGTTAAATTGACAATGATTAGAAAGGTATACTTAAGACTCACTAATTCTAGAAATTTCCTGAAACCACATGGAGCTTCTCTTATTAAATCAGCTTGTCTTGAAATGTATATCCCAGACAGCGATTAATATTAACAATAACGGTTTTAATAATAATTAACAGACTTACCTTTAATAGGAGTAAATAACTTAAATAACTTTAATTCAATAAAAACTTGTAGTCGCAACAAAAAGAATTAAGAATTAATAGACGATTGAAAATTTTAATAGTCATTGACTTCACTATCTTACAACCGGTATCAAGCTTAAAGCGCCACTCGGTTACACCCCTTTCTCTCTGTATCTAATGCGAAATGCTTGAAATAAATATTATTGACTATTTTACAACTTGAAATAAGGATGAAGGTTAATTAAATTGATTGATAGATCTTAGCTAATCATAGATGAATTCAGCTCAACTTATTTATAGTCGTTTTAAGCATAAAATAATTTAATAAAACAGATGCATCCAAACGGACAAATTCACAACTAGTATTTTAAAATCTGAATAAAAGGTTCATGAAAATGGATTCATTCCGAGCTAATCTATTGTTTAAAAAACGTGATTAGCAAATTAAACTTGGTCTGGTAATAATTGCATACCTAATATGACGATAATAATGGATTTACCTCGAAAATTATTATGAATGTATAAATTACGAATGTATTTAACAATGGTTTAAACCTTTGATAAGAATTTTAGCTCTTTTACATATGGTTTCAAAGAAGCTAATTGAATTGATCTCAAAGGTAAAATAATGAACAATTATATTGACAGAAATTTACAGTTTAAATTCGATACCAATTCCAATTTTAAATGATAATTATTCATTATCCATGGTAACATACTTAGAGGGAAAGTATGCAAAGAAAAAATAAAAGCTAAACTTTGGCTGTTAAATTGCTTGATTCCATTAAGTTGTGGCTATAATTTTAATTTTACTTCGATTTTACTAGGATAAAGTTTCTAATTTTCCATTTTTCAATCTTTGTAACAATTGTCTGAAGTTCTAGTTAAAAGAGATTACATTTCTCTTTCGAAACACTCTTGCTCAATTTTGTTTTGCTTATGCGAAAATCAGCTGTTCCCTTACAAATTTCCTAGTGAAGCGAAACTGATATCGTTTATAATGAGTAATTTCATTGGACCCGTTTTACCTGAACATCTAAAGAATAAAGTATCAGAAGATGATAAAAAACCAGAGGTTATTGGACCAGTGTTACCTCCAGGGTGGTCAAAAAAAGATGAGGATCCGGAGGAAGATGATGGCTCGATGATCGGACCGGCTCTACCGCCAAACTTGATGAAAAAACGGAGTTTAGAAGAGGACGACATTGCTGATATTAAAGACAAACTCTTTGAGAAAGGAAATAAATCGCTAAAAAAATCGGTAGAAGACGAGAAGAAGATAATTGGGCCTACCTTACCTCCAAATTTTTCCAGTTCAAAAGACAAATATCCCGAAGCTAGGGCTGATTTACCAAGGAAGAATTATAGTGATTCAAACGGTGTTAAAGAAAATAGTAACGCTGATGATAATAGTGATGATGATGATGATGATGATGAATTCACGATTGGACCCCTGCCTCCGAGTGGAAATTTCATTGAAGTTGAAGAAAGTCGACATAAGAGATCTCAGCAAGATGAATCAAAACCTAAAGGAAGTCTCAGAGAAGAATGGATCGCCTCTCTACCCGAAACTAGCACAGTGGCTAGAAAATTAGGTTTTGGTCAATCAATGACCCGATTTGCTCAAAAACCAGTCTCATCAAAGGAAATTGAACCAGTGGAGCAGGATACAGAATTGAGCGAATCTGTTGATAAATACAATGTAAGTATTGTCATAACTAGATAACTCAATCCCAATCCGAATAAAATCATAATTATACTTTTTCTTGTTTTATCCAGAAAATTACAAGACCTGAAGCATTGGTTGACATACATAAAAAACAGCTCACAACAAAGGTAAGCTATGGCTTCGATGAACTAACAAAATCCGCCAAATGACTTTTTGAATAGAATTTAAAAATTATCTTTTTCTCTTTCTGAATAGAAACCTGAAGAGAAACAAACGCGATCATTGTTTGATTTCAACCCGGAAGAAGATTTGAAAGTTAAACAGATGGATTCGCAACAAACCAAATCAATTGTGGATAAAGCTAAATTTCTTAATTCTAGATTCGCTAATCCCCGTGGATCTAATAAATTTTTGTAACCAATTGTACAAGATCAAATGTGTTTTCATTGCAACACGAGAACATTTGCCGATTATATTTCTTGTAACATTTTTGTAAATTAGTAAGAAAAGCATTGGAGTCAGTTACAAGTCGGATGATCTTCAAGCAAAATATTTTTTCGATGAGTTGATGGCCCTTAGCCTGTTGAAAAGATCTGAGAAATACTAGAAGTATAAGAGTTGCTCAGAATCGCCAACAATGATGTAAACTAAAGAGAAATCTGTGGATGAAAGTAATGGTAATTTTTCAAACGGAATCACCGAGAATATAGGTAAAGATAAATGCAATTTATCAACTTTTGTTCTAACTGCGTCCAAGAAACTGCAAAGAAACAGAATACGAAAAAAAAATCAACAAATCCAAGCGCTAAAATCAATAAAATCCAATAAGTTTTGTGCTGTTTCACCGAAAGAAATTACAATTATCACGATTACATATATATTAATAAGAAGAACAGACCAATTGGACAAGATGATATTGATAAGGAAATTATGAAATTATTCTTAAATATCAACAATCGAATCTCTTTTGAATAACTGAAGATTATTTAGTTTAATAATAGAGCTCGATGTAACGTTTTTTTGTAAAATGATAACTGCAAAGTTCCTATTTATTTCAATATGGGCAATCTTAGTAAGAATCGATGAAAGTTTGCTATTGCTAAAAAACGTTTGCACTTCTCGTAGGTAAGACTTATAAAGGGTGTAAAAGAGTCTTAGATAGAAGATTTTCTGATACTTTTTTCGTAAAGTAATTGAAAATACTCAACAAAAGCTTAAATAAAGCATAAATTTAGCAATAAAGTTCAAACACTGTGTGTAAATAATCTATAGTGTGCATAGGCATTGAGCTTTTTTTCATCCAAACATGTTTAATGGCTGCATTTTTAAAATTCTAATTAACACACAGCAAGATGGGTAAACTAGAAAATAAATTGTCCGACATTATATTGATTTCTCTAAAAAATATTGTGATACTAAGATATGAAGAAAGTAAACCAAGGCTACGTAGCCATTTGTTTACCTCAACCACATGATGACAACTGAGAGGACTGTAAATCTGATAGGCAAACAGTTTTTATGGGACTTGTTGGATATTTTTTACCTGATTGATCTCTCATTCGTTATCCATGATTAAATCTGGTTTACGTTTAATTCACCATTCACAAGGTCATCGTAAGCTTATCGGTTCATTATTAGTCAACAATATACCATCATTTTGTCTATTACCATCATCTTTAATAGGATCACCAATTTCATTTTCATCTAAAACGTGTTCTACAGCAAAAATGGATATGCCTGATGAGACCAAGCTTCACTATTATGAAACTCATCCTGATATTGTTTGGGCTGATTGTGAAATGTCCGGCCTAGATATTAATAAAGACTATCTTCTTGAGATTGCTATTATAATAACCGATTCGGATCTAAATGAACTTGCAACCCTTGGTCCATTGGTAATAAAGACAGATCCTCATATTTTGTCAAACATGGATGATTGGTGTACTCGGAATCATACTAAAACTGGTCTTTACAAAGCTTGTCTAGAGTCACAATTGACCATCGAACAAGCTGATCAACAATTACATGATCTACTGATTTCAAGGAATATGAAATTAGCTGTTTTAGCTGGTAATTCAATTGCCTACGATAAACTGTTTCTTTCCAAGTATTGTCCTAAATTTTCATCCCTTCTCCACTATCGGACAATTGATGTTTCTAGTTTTAAAGAAGTTATCAAGTAAGAGCATTCAGATTTATACTTATCATGATATTAACTCGATTTTGCTTTTTTTCTTACTAAGGCGGTGGTATCCAGAAGAAGTCAATCTCAAAAAGAGACACCTTCACAGAGCTTTAGATGATATTAGAGACTGTATAACTGAATTGCGTTATTATAGAAGCAAATTTTTCAAACCGTCTTTAACTAGTGACAATAAGAAAAACAGTATTAGTGGATGGGGCGATTGGAGCCGAATCATGGAACCAAACAAATAATAGGAAACCAAAATTTTGATGCTGCCATTTAATTCATGATTGCTCAATATCACTAACCAGAGGATACATAAGCATAACAATTCCTCTTTTTTCATTTACTGATCTATATTAAGAAGCTTTCAGTAACACTTTTGTCTTTTGTAGTTTTTCACAAGAACGTATCAAAGAATATTTATCCTTTTCATTTCAGAACGAAATCATGTGAGATTCTTTTTCCTATTTTGATGGCACAAATATGTTCAAACAAGTTGGAGAAAGAAACTATAGTTGTAATTCAGAAAATGACACAAATGTTCAAAAAACACTATATGTACATGATTATACTTTTCCACGTTTATTCAATCAAATTTTCGTGATAATTTAACAACTTGGCATTAAATATCTAATGTTTGCTTGCTAGTTTCGGTTAAGGGCTACCAGTGCGGAGTCAAATTGATCTTATTAGATTGCTAGAAGATTACTGAATGGCCTTAGCATGCAAGTTATGAGACGAAAAGATCATACAGTTCGTCTTGCTTGAAATACGCATTTAGTGTAGCTTCAATAATATTCTTCATATTGTTTACTTTGATTTCTTTATTGTAATTGGAATTTTATTAAAAATACAATAATCAAAGAAATAAAGAAAAAAATTGAATATAAAATAATTTATTAAGACACTTACACTTAAATTAATTTGACTATGATATTTCAACAGGTCCATAATTAATAATCGTAAATTCATATTCCTCAATAATTTCTCGAAGTATGTGAATATTATCTTCATCTGTCATCTCAAGTTCTTTGATTGGAATTAATTTAAGTCTATTTAAAATAGAATGCAAATATTTCAATTGAGTTTTTTCATGTTTCACAGATTCTAAATCAGCTTCTTTGTCTCTAATTTGAATTTTAAGAGTTTTGAATTGTGAATTTACTGTTTCCAAGAATTCATCTTTCACTTTCAATCCAATAGAATCTATTTTCTTAGCAAAAGGTCCACTTGCCGAGAAACTAAATGTAACTCGACGATTTGGTTTCAATAAGTCAAGTAATTTAACTACAATTTGAGCAGCATAAATGTATTCACAAACAGCTTGTTCAATCAGTTTGTTGAATAGTTTTTCGCGTGTTTGGGCATCATAAAGATAGACATCGCTTCGAATAATTTTGAATAAATATATAGATCGTTTCATCATGGCCATTGCTCGTTCAAATACAATTAACTGTCCTCTATTAGTAACTTTACGGTTGAGTTGATTGATTAAACAATCGAATTTACCGACAAGAACTTTCTCCAGGTCCCACCTTTTTGATTGTCGTTGTGAATTAAATATTTTAATTATTTCTGGGAATTTATGCAGCTTTAATGGCTTGAAACGATCAAATCTGAACTCCAGAGTTTCTCTATCATAATGTATCTTTCGTTTTGTCATTACGTAACGATCAGCCAAGTCTAAAGCTATTTTATAAGCTTCGTCTCGGTTTAAATCCTCATTAAATACAGCTTCGATAACCCATTGGATTGTACACAAATAATCAATAAGTTTCAATGGTTTACGATGCTGAAACGGATTCCAATCTAATGATTCCAAGAACTGATAATACTTAAGTATATGCAAATAAACAATTAAGAGTGCATTAAAAGGTTTTTCATAGATTTCACAATAAACTGGATCATCTCGGATAAAATTTGATGGAACCTCAATTCTTGGCTTATTACCAGGTGAGCTACTGAATGTTAAGTAGTACGCTCCAGAGTAAATGCGTTTGTATGAAACATCTATGCGTAAAATGTCAGTCGCTATGTTTCTAAGTCCAAGAATTATATATGATGATCGCAATTCATCTTTACATGAACGCAGCTTCTTTGTTAACTTCAAGATTACGTTCAGTCTTGTCAATGCACTTCTACGAATTGTTGCTCGTGTTATATTTTCAATGACCTTTTCAATCCAATCAGTTTTGATCTTTTCTATGAATACATGAACATCGGAAATAGCATCACAGCCCTTTGCATTAATCACATTGAAAATTTCATCACTTTTATTGAAATGGTCCTTCAAAGTTGATATCTGCATCAATCCGTATACGTCTTTGGTTAATCTTTGACATTTTTTAATAATTTCACAAATCTTGTTAATCTCATCGGACTTGGATGACTTTGACTTTTTCTTGGATGAAGATGTTGTATTCACTGTTATTGTTATCTGACTATTTAATGTTTTCAACTTGTTGAGATAAGATGTCAAAATCACTTTTTGCATTTCATTTATTTTAGAAGATTCTTTGATAATTCCTAATTCACTTTGAGCAAGTTCAATAAATAAGATAGCTCTAGCGTGTATGTCATTAGTTGGATGGTTTTTTAATGATTGTTTAAAATAATCAGGATCCAGTATGGCTTCCAAGTCATATGGAGATTTAGCGTTATTATTTAGCAATTCAAAAGTGTCATTACAATTATTAATGATCTGTTGTAAACGCGTTCTGAGGTCGCTATCTATTTCTCGTTTTGTAAGTTCGAATGATCCAACGATTTGATGATTTATAGCATTGCACCTTTCAAAATTATCGTATAATAATTTTAATGAATCCAGCGTTTCTCTAATAACCGATAATTTAGTTTTTTCAAGAACAGCATCTCTATCACTAGAAAAAGGATAATCCATTTTGACATCAAGTGACAACTCTTTTAAATTAAATGACAGAAGTAATTGATCAAGTGAATTTATTGATTCACTGAGTAAAACTGATAATTCAGACCATTTGTCTACATGCATAATCTTTGTTGCTATGTTTTCGAGTGCAAGAATTATATATGATGATTCCAAGTCGTCTTTACAGGAATTAAACTTTTTTGTTAATTTTGATATAACATTCAGTCTCCGCAATGAACTGCTTCGGCATGTTGCTAGAGTTACATTTCCAATGCCCCTTTTAATCCAATCAGTTTTGATCTTTTCTATGAATACATGAACATCGGAAATAGCATCACAGCCCTTTTCATTAATCACATTGAAAATTTCATCACTTTTATTGAAATGATCCTTAAAAGTTGATATCTGCATCAATCCGTATACGTCTTTGATTAATCTTTGACATTTTTTAATAATTTCACAAATCTTGTTAATCTCATCGGACTTGGACGACTTTGACTTTTTCTTGGATGAAGATGTTGTATTCACTGTTATTGTTATCTGACTATTTAATGTTTTCAACTTGTTGAGATAAGATGTCAAAATCACTTTTTGCATTTCATTTATTTTAGAAGATTCTTTGATAATTCCTAATTCACTTTGAGCAAGTTCAATAAATAAGATAGCTCTAGCGTGTATGTCATTAGTTGGATGGTTTTTTAATGATTGTTTAAAATAATCAGGATCCAGTATGGCTTCCAAGTCATATGGAGATTTAGCGTTATTATTTAGCAATTCAAAAGTGTCATTACAATTATTAATAAGCTGTTGGATTTTCGTTTTCATCCAACAATCTATATCTCCATGGTAAAGACGACCTGAATGTATAACAACACCATTGCACCTTTCAAAATTATCGTATAATAATTTTAATGAATCCAGCGTTTCTCTAATAACCGATAATTTAGTTTTTTCAAGAACAGCATCTCTATCACTAGAAAAAGGATAATCCATTTTGACATCAAGTGACAACTCTTTTAAATTAAATGACAGAAGTAATTGATCAAGTGAATTTATTGATTCACTGAGTAAAACTGATAATTCAGACCATTTGTCTGGTAATACTCCGTAATTCAATAAATAAGTGATACTCGTTGGACACTCCATCTTAATGGCACATTCACAATTCAATGTTACACTACTTCGTTGTGAATCAAAATGAAGTTGATTTTCTACTAATTTTGATAACAAGTGATGAATTCACAAACAATACAATTACAACAAACCAATAATATAATTTCAAAATATAGAGATAACAAAATCTCAAAAAAAATAGAAAAAAATCAGTAAAGTTAGGTGTATTATAGGTGTTAGTGTGTTTCAAAACAGATTGAAACCAGTCGATGTAGGCATACACGCCAGAAGAATGAGCAGTAAGAGAATTGGTCAAATAAGGCGCAGCTTTTGCGTTTATTAAAATTTATATGCGCTACACGCTCGATCCAATTTAAATTTCTGAAAAAGATACTTCAATCAAGACTCGACCTATCAATCACTTAATTAACTTGACCAACTCTTTAACCACTGAGCTAGTGATTAATTTAAATAGACTTGGTTTAATTTTTGAAGTATATTGTGGAAGCTGACATTGTTACTTTTGTTTGGATGAAAATTTTTGCGTTAAACGCAAAAAACGCGAAGAGGTAATGACAAAAAATATGTACTGCATGCATAAAGAAAAACGCTTCAATTCGTACGCTGAATTTTCTTCTATGCGTCTATTTTGATTCGACTGGGATTTTTTACAATTTTTGTCACTTTGCGAGAGGCACTTTTTGATTTAAATTGTTCTAACTTCTTAATAAAAGTTTTTATTTTCATAAAATTAACTGTGAAATAATTCTAACTAATTTAGCTTTCAATTTGAGCACATTTTATGATAAAGAGTTAAATCAATTTGTAACAATTAATATTTTAAGTTCCCTCAGTTTGCTCTGATCAACCTAATAAATTATTATTTTAATTTCATCTTTCTCAACGTTATAGTTATCTGAATGAAATATATCTCTCTGGATATTATTATATTCTTTCAATGAACAAGGTTAATCTCAGCTTGAATGCTGTGAGAAGAGAAGATTTTGAAAAAAGTTGAGAGTAGCGCATCAAAAGCAAAACTAAATAATTCGGTTTAACTTTTTTATTGTGTTTAAAATTTTGTTGAACAATTTAGTTATAAGAGAAATTTAATAGGAACTGAAATTAAGAAAAAAATTGAATATAAAATAATTTATTAAGACACTTACACAGGTCCATAATTAATAATCGTAAATTCATATTCCTCAATAATTTCTCGAAGTATGTGAATATTATCTTCATCTGTCATCTCAAGTTCTTTGATTGGAATTAATTTAAGTCTATTTAAAATAGAATGCAAATATTTCAATTGAGTTTTTTCATGTTTCACAGATTCTAAATCAGCTTCTTTGTCTCTAATTTGAATTTTAAGAGTTTTGAATTGTGAATTTACTGTTTCCAAGAATTCATCTTTCACTTTCAATCCAATAGAATCTATTTTCTTAGCGAAAGGTCCATTTGCCGAGAAACTGAATGTGATCCGTCGATTCGGTCTCAATAAGTCAAGTATTTTAACCCCAACTTCAACAGCATACATGTATTCATTAGCAGCTTGGTCAATGAGCTTGTTGAATTCATTTTCATAAGACGTGAATCGGATAATCTTGAATAAGTATATAGATCGTTTCATCATGGCCATGGCTCTTTCAAATATAATTAGCTGCCCTCTATTTGTAACTTTACGATTGAGTTTACTGATTAAACTGTCAAATTTGCCAGTCAATTGATCTCTCAAATCTGTAGCTATTGTTATAGCTATCCTAAAACTATTTCTCTTCTCTGGTGGCTTTGAATGTAAGATCTTGTAAATTTCCTGGAATTTATTTGGCTTGAGTGGCTTGAAACGATCAAATCTGTACTCTAAAGTTTCTCTATCATAATGTATCTTTTGTTTTGTCATAAGGTAACGATCAGCCAAGTCTAATGATATTTTGTACAATTCGTCTTGTTTGAAATTAACATTTAGTGCATTTGCAATAATATCCTGTATACTACACAAATAATCAGCCAGAATCCACGGCTTGCGATACTGAAATGGATTCCAATCTAATGATTCCATGTACATATAATATTCAAGTATATAAAAATAGACAATAAAAAGGGCGTTATTAGGTTTTCCATAGATTTCTTTATATATTGCATCATCTCGGACAAAATTCGGAGGAACATCAACTCTTGGCTTAGGTAACCCTTTGAATGTTAAGTAGTAGGCTCTACTGTAAACGCTTTCGAATGACTCATTTACATGCATAATCTTTGTTGCTATGTTTTCGAGTGCAAGAATTATATATGATGATTCCAAGTCGTCTTTACAGGAATTAAACTTTTTTGTTAATTTTGATATAACATTCAGTCTCCGCAATGAACTGCTTCGGCATGTTGCTAGAGTTACATTTCCAATGCCCCTTTTAATCCAATCAGTTTTGATCTTTTCTATGAATACATGAACATCGGAAATAGCATCACAGCCCTTTTCATTAATCACATTGAAAATTTCATCACTTTTATTGAAATGATCCTTAAAAGTTGATATCTGCATCAATCCGTATACGTCTTTGATTAATCTTTGACATTTTTTAATAATTTCACAAATCTTGTTAATCTCATCGGACTTGGACGACTTTGACTTTTTCTTGGATGAAGATGTTGTATTCACTGTTATTGTTATCTGACTATTTAATGTTTTCAACTTGTTGAGATAAGATGTCAAAATCACTTTTTGCATTTCATTTATTTTAGAAGATTCTTTGATAATTCCTAATTCACTTTGAGCAAGTTCAATAAATAAGATAGCTCTAGCGTGTATGTCATTAGTTGGATGGTTTTTTAATGATTGTTTAAAATAATCAGGATCCAGTATGGCTTCCAAGTCATATGGAGATTTAGCGTTATTATTTAGCAATTCAAAAGTGTCATTACAATTATTAATAAGCTGTTGGATTTTCGTTTTCATCCAACAATCTATATCTCCATGGTAAAGACGACCTGAATGTATAACAACACCATTGCACCTTTCAAAATTATCGTATAATAATTTTAATGAATCCAGCGTTTCTCTAATAACTGATAATTTAGTTTTTTCAAGAACAGCATCTCTATCACTAGAAAAAGGATAATCCATTTTGGCATCAAGTGACAACTCTTTTAAATTAAATGACAGAAGTAATTGATCAAGTGAATCTATTGATTCACTGAGTAAAACTGATAATTCAGACCATTTGTCTGGTAATACTCCGTAATTCAATAAATAAGTGATACTCGTTGGACACTCCATCTTAATGGCACATTCACAATTCAATGTTACACTACTTCGTTGTGAATCAAAATGAAGTTGATTTTCTACTAATTTTGATAACAAGTGATGAATGCACAAACAATACAATTACAACAAACCAATAATATAATTTCAAAATATAGAGATAACAAAATCTCAAAAAAATAGAAAAAAATTCAACTCAGTAAAGTTAGTTTCAAAACAGTTTGAAATTACATGATTGATTTGCACCGGGGAATCAGCTCATATCACAACAAAATTCAAAGCAAATTCACACTGTGAATTTCACAGTGCGATTATTGAGTTTAATCTAGAACTCATCATCAGAAGCGCGTCATTTGAATTGCTAACAATTCAATAAATCGTTTCGCTGCACATTCACAATGTAATCGTTAAACTTTATCGTTTGTGAATAAAAAATGATTGCCCGATCATGACTGATCACAATTTTTTTTTCACTTCGTACGATAAGGTCAATGTACATTTAAAGACTCAAACTATGAATTGACAAGTTCTTTAATTGACAATTATTGACGAAATTTAGTTTAAATTTGTCATTTGGTCTCTTTTTGTACATTTGAGATACCAGATTTTTCACTGAGCTCTGCACTCGGAAGATAATTTTGTATGATATATATTCCTGCTCCAAAAATAAACCATCAACCTAAATAACAAAAAGTTTTTCCCACAAACACAATGCTACAAAATATGGATGCCGATTAACCTCTGACTTTTTCCAGACGTGATGCTCAATGCTCGTTTTTTGCATTCAATTCATTAGATAAGATTATGGATTCTATTGTTGATACCTAAAATTGAAGATGGTAATAATTTTGGAGTTTCAGTTCAGGTTAGTAAACTTTTTCCTGACATTTTTAGGTGATCAGAGGTCAGTCGATCTAAGTATCGGCTGACTTGGGTGTCTACTAGAGCTATACTCTTTGGGTTGAATTGGGTTTAACTTGAATTCCTCTGGAGGCTATGAGTTACTTTAGGTACTCATTTATTGCGGCACTTTTTTTGTTTTGTTTCCAGTCTGATTACAAGAAAGAGCTGTTTTTGTTTTGTTCTGTGCTATCAATAGATTTTGGGTTGATCTGTTCCTAGGTTCCTAGTTGCTAGTTGCTAGTTCCTCGGAAGTAACATTGAAAAATTTGAAGAAAAAAAATGAAATTTCGATTATTGCTAAAATTATTCAAATTACAGTAAACTCTCACTTATTTTGACAAAAAAATAGTTGGCAACTGAGCGATCATATTTTTTTGTTTCCAATTTTTGATCTTTTTATCGATAAGTATTTATGTGTGAGTTTTCATTTAAGGTAACATGAACTAATCATGATTACCTCTAATTAAGAAGTGAATCGATAAATTCTGTGATAATTTCATCGAAATCTACACTATTAAATCTTCAGATGGCACTGATTTTTTTGTCAAAATAAGTGAGAGTTTACTGTACTTGTTTAAATAATTCAATTTTGAAATTTAATGCATTTCAGAAGATTAAATTTATGAAACGATAAATCAGAAATTATTTTTTACTCCATAATATGTTGCTTTTTTGTCTTCATGGTTCAAAACATTGTATCTGAGTTTGAAGATCGCGGACAAATTAGTTTTTCCCAATTTTTTGTCATCAAGTGATAAAGACTATTGTAATGATTTCGCAATTCCTTCACTACTAATTTCATATGGAGCCATTGCTTTTCATCAATTTCAGCAAGACAATCTCGGTAATCCTCCTGTAGAGAAATGAAAAAAGTATTAAATTAATTAAATGCTATATGATTGATGAATAGATTTAGACATTAAAAATTATATTCAACTAAGCCACTTACTATAAATGGATACTTAGCAATTTTCGAAACGATTTTTGCTCGTGAATGGTGGTATTTTGAGGTTTCATCATAGTATATAGCGGCTTCACCCTCAGTTGAGCGAACTTCTTCCAAAATGTCCTCCTGAAATAAACAAGCATTGGTGAGCAATAAAATTAATCAGAGAGAGAGAGAGAGAGAGAGAGAAACAATTCAAAAACATCTCACCAATATCTAATCAAAAATACACTTACTTGGATTGAAACTCCAAAATTATTACCATCTTCAATTCTAGGTATCAACAGCATGACCCATAATTTTATCTGATGATTTAATGAAAAAACAACAGAGAATTACGAAATCATTAATATCAAAACATATGAGAACGTGGTGTGCATTTCAAAAAGAAACTTACTAAATTTAGATCCTCAACGAGCTCCTTAATTTTTGGCTTTAACATATTAATGATGGTTTTAATTTTATTATTTCCCGAGACTGTGTTGGCTTGCTTGTGATTAGTTTCTTCTTGGTTTTCTGTAGAATCGATAGAAGCCGCTTTTCTTTTCTTCCCTCTTGGCGTTGTGGTAGTCGCATTATCTTTTATAGAGTCGTTATTCATATGCAAATCATTTGGAAGACCAACACGAGATTGTGGAATTATTATTTCTTGGCGTATCCCTTTGATATATTTCTCATCAAAATATTCCTCCTGTTAGAACAGAGATAATATCATATTAATATTTCAAAATTAGAAATGCTTTGTTAAGCATTGAACACATGGTTGTTAACATGTGGTAACTTAATAAAGCTAAGCACGCGAAATCTCAAAAAGTACTCACCGCAAGGAAATCATTGAAAGCTAGTACTTTCCGGGGAAAATCTTCCTTGATAAGCTTTTGAACTTTCTCATTAATTTGATCATTCCATTCTACTAACTGTAAAAGAAAAAAATAACCGTGGTTAGACTATTGGTGAGGAAAAGATAAACAAGAGAAAAAGCATGTTGAGTAAGAGCACACTTAGGCAAAGAGGGCAAATTAAAATACTCAAAATAGCCTTATTTACCTTAGGTACAACAGGCACATCTCGTTTAAGGATATTTTTATTAGCCATAATAGCGATAATTCAATATTAATTCAATAAATGACTAAGATATAAGAAAAATTACAATAAAATACCGGCAATATATTTAAACAATAGTTGAATGCACGATGGCTCATCAATCCTTACATGTAATGACATTAGGGAATGTTTATAAATATTATGAGTTTGCTTGTTCAGCTTACATATTCAATTATTTAATCTTATCATTTTTTAAATTCGATGTGATACTAATTTGATAAGCTTGAAAAAAGCAAAAATCCTTAATAATCAAGGCAATCAGCAAGTTAAACTTTAAAAAATATCAAGTTTGAGTTAGAGTAGTCAAACTGATGAGAGAAATGGAGATCCATTTTCAAATTAAAATCACAAAATAGATAGCAATTGATAAAAAAACATCAGTTTCTAAAATCGAGCCAGATTACTACGGAATATACCGAAGAGTTTATTTTAGAAACCATGAAAAGTGACTAGAAGTATTTTCAGTCGTCAATTTTAAAGGATTTAAAATTTCCATTGATTTCGAAGAGCAAGCAACATTTATTTACTCAATTTTCACCCTGAACATTATCTCATAGTTGATAGCAATTTGAACAAAAAATATCGAATCAGCTTGTAATTTCACAACGTAAGCTAATAATAAATACAAAAAACACATAATATTGAAACTCTATATTCATGCAGGAGAATAAGCAATTATCACAAACGATTTACATCAAAACAATTTGACATTGTAACTTAATAATTCCTTCATCAGTTGCTATTTTCAATTCACATCAAAAAATGATACTAAATTACCATTGAGATAGTAATCATGCATGGAAATGGCTGGTTTTTTGCTATCTGAAGAACAATTCAAATTCCTGGTTTTGATTTATTCTAATAAGATTTAAATTGAGTCTTTACCTGATACACTGGATAAAGATTAAATCACATTGACAACTGAGTTTCAACTTAAGAAACTGCACTTTATTTTTAAATGGTCCCTGTTGTGGGGGTTAACATTTAATCAAATTTTTTTTCAACTTTTCTAATTAGCAACCAATTTCATTCATTTTTATTTCTGATGATGAAGTTTTAAAGCCTGTAAATCTAGAACATTGATATTTAAATAAAACTTCATCCATTGAACAGGATTGTAAGTCATGAAATTAAGCTGCCTGATGAATAGGCTATTTTCAGAGCAGCTTTCATTGCTGACTAATTTATGATAGCATTATTGTCTAATATCCAAATGGTTAGTGAAATTAAAATTAAAATTTAGCTATCAAAGCATAATTTAATACTATGTAACTTAAATTGTCTTGTTAGATAATTTTTAAATCAATCCAAAACCGCATTGTGAATAAATTTCACGGGTTTCTATTTTAATATTTCAAGAAGTAAACTCAAAATTTGAGTTAATTATCAATTGCACTTGAATAAAATTGTTCAGGGGATGTATTCGGTTGTGTACAAAAACTGAAGATAAACCAGTCAATCATTGAGAACAGAAAATATAAATCAATTTAATCAAGAAGAATAATCAATAAATTGATGGGAGTAACTTCGATGGCATTCAAAAAAGCAATTGAAAAACAATATGATTAAGAAATTTACGTAAATTTAACGTCACGATTAACAAAATTTATACAAACATTGTTCAATTGAAGACTATTATAATTGTCTATCAAGATTGTCTTCGAATCAAAAGAATTTAGAAAAATTAATACCAAATAACATCATTCTCTGTCCATGAAAAATTTTTCAAGATTTCATGTCAAGTTGTTGCATTAAAATTCCAACATTAATTTTCTTTATTTATGCCGAGTGTAAACAGTAAAAAGAGTTGTGAAAAATGAATGATGAACTTCAACTGTTATTGCATTTCTTAAGAGTATAAGCTTTATTGAATTTAATGTGACTTGTCTTTGTACTATTGTACATTCTGTCCATTTTAATAAAATATTATTGATCTGAAATGACATGATTACATTTATTTATTAAATATTTTCAAGAGTTTCTCGTGTTGTCAAGATTATACAAGTGTCAATGCTTTTACTTTGAACCAACTTCTTCTGTTGGTCGCTTTTGTTCCATCTTGTGATAATCTTTGAAAATGTAAATAACATATTCTACTGTTTCATCTGTTTACTTGAAATTTGGTTTATTCAAACTATTACCGTTAACATAATTTCTGCATTATCAAGAGTTATTGGTTCAGTCGAAAGACTAAACAATGTCTGTCAATTACTCAGCTGGTTTATCTTACTATGAGGATAAAGGAGTTTGTGGTTTGCCTGAGGTGAGTGGTGTTTTCTTTATTTTTGTTGGTGATAACTATTTATTTATTTTCACTATCGGAATTTAGATGTCATCACCTAATCTTTATGTTTTCCTTATCATGTAAACTTGGTAGGTTGTCGAAAATCCAGAATCCATCGAGGAAAAGATCAAAATCTTGGCTGAATGGATCAAAACATCAGAATGTGTAGTTATTCATTGTGGAGCTGGTATATCAACATCTTGTGGAATACCTGATTTTCGTGGCCCCAAAGGTGTTTGGACTTTGGAGAAGCTAGAGGAAGATGCAAAGAAGAAAAGTTCCAAAAAATCAAAAAAAGATTTTATTAAGACTGATGATGTCAAAGTAGAGTCCCATGAACAATCTAATAAATCAATAGGACAAAGCATTTCTTTTGAAGATTCAAAGCCAAGCTTTACTCACAGGTTTGTTAATCTATTTTATGTCTTGATTTGCTTTTTTTACAGTTTACTATTTTATAACAAAGAATCAATAATTTCAATGCTACCTATGTTATTGTGATAAATTGGTGAAGACCTTTATGTAGAACTATTCCAAGATTAATTCCAATTTTTCCCTTTCCATTCCACAGAGCATTATCTCAACTTGCTTCATCCGGACTCATACATTTTATAATCAGTCAAAATGTTGATGGTTTATTTCTCAAAACTGGAATCAATCGTCGTTTCATTTGTGAACTGCATGGCAATTTTTTCCTTGATGAATGTAATGTTTGTGACACTCGTTTTATACGCTCAACCTCAAGTCCAACTATGGGTTTAAAAGCTTCAAATCGACCTTGTCCCCGACCTGGACGACCCTGCCGAGGATATTTAAGAGATACAATACTTGATTGGGAAGATGATTTACCAGTAGGTGAATTAGAAAAGGCTCAAAAATTTGCTAACAAAGCTGATCTATCAATATGCCTTGGAACTAGTTTACAAATTGTTCCAGCTGCCAATCTTCCTTTCGTTTGCAAAAAGAGAAAATCAAATCCTGGAAAAGTCGTTATAATCAATTTACAGCCAACTAAATTTGATCACCGATCTGACTTGGTAATTCACGATTACGTTGATTCTGCTTTACAACTTCTCTGTAAATTTTTAGACGTCTCTGTACCTGAATACGACCCTTCATGTGATTTAACAAAAACTCAAGACGTGGATCGAAATAAAGTTTGGAAATGAAACTATTGAAAGCATTTTCTAATTCAACTCAAATCTGTATCTATTTTTGTACACAATTTTACCTAACGTTATTTGTAAATAATTTTCCCTGATTTAAAGAGCTTTTCTAATTTCATTCGGTGTCTCGCGATACAATGAATAATTGTTTGTTTGATTGAATATTGATTAACATAACCCATCACACCTATCGTCCAGTAATCTGGCCTTAAATACTAAATGGCGCTATGATTCCAAGAACTAATGTCAAAATTTCCAAAAGTCTAAATTTCAACTGTAAATATTAAACTAGTAACTTTAGGTCCAAAAGTTTCCCCACAAAAAATATCCATGATGCCGGTGATTAGGTATTCGGCGCTTGCCATTGGCATTCATTGAAAAAGACCATTTGAAAATAGAGCGGTTACCAGGTTAGCCCCATAATGAAGACGTAACATAACATTAGTTAGAAAAGGTGTTTCCACTTCTTACTAAAAAACGTTGGTTAAGCCAACGCTTATGGGAAACAATCAAATAGGTTAATCAATAAGATATGATAAAATATCAACATCAATCAACGAAAACATTAATTGTCACAAAAAAAGATCAAAAAATGTAAAAAAAATAGAAGACAAAAGAAAAAATCACTGATAAATTGTTGGGATGAAAATGTGAGTGAGAAAAAAGTGAGCTGTTGAAGGTGACTCTGGTGTAGAAAAGAAAGTTTATTCTTTACTCTTAAACTCATTTGAGTTGTTAGACCGTTTGTTTATTTTCAATTTCTTGAGCCTAATTTTTTTCTAGTTTTAGTTTATTTCTAGGCTCTTCTTTTTTATAATTATTAATCATCATGTCACAATCACTTCCAATTAAGTTCCAGGAGCATCTTCAGGTAAATATTTGTTAATTATTTTCTCAGTTAATCTCTTCTTTTTTCATTCAATCTGTTCAATTGTGGATAAAGCAGAAACCAGAGAGGCAGTTAATAGCTGAAACCACCTCATACACGCACACACACACAGGAAGTCTTTCTCCTTTCCTGCTGATGATGCTGTTTTTACCGGTTTTACCATTTTTTAAACTTCGTATTTCCACCTTTAATTAAAGGTTGATTATGTAATTGACATCTACAAAATTTGACTTGAGATTAATCTCGAAATTTCCACCCATTGAAGTTGATGCTGGCTTAAGCAACTCAATGTAGATGAATTGCCGGCTTTCAGCATTGTGGCTATTCCTTTTTTTCTCTGTTTTCTGCTTAACATCTTGATTGCCGACTGTTATTTGATAAAGCTTTACGCCCCTCTGGTATATAAGCAGAGTATAATTAATATTGCCTTGATAATTTATGCTTATATCATACTTTTTCTATTTCTGCCGTTTCTACCCTTTTTTCTAATCAACCTTTACTCTATTGTCTCTTATCATATAGCTCACGGCAATTGGAATCAATGCGGCTAATATCACCTTCAATACTCTTACCATGGAGTCGGACAAATTTATATGTGTCCGAGAAAAGGTCGGTGATTCGGCTCAGGTTGTCATTATCGATATGTCCAATCCAACGACTCCCATTCGTCGGCCCATTTCTGCTGATTCAGCCATCATGAATCCAGCCTCAAAAGTGATTGCACTCAAAGCAATGAGAACTTTACAAATATTTAACATTGAAATGAAATCAAAAATGAAAGCTCACACCATGGCAGATGATGTTGTTTTCTGGAAATGGATTAATGTAAATACAATTGCTCTTGTCACCGAGACTGCTGTTTACCATTGGAGTATGGAGGGTGACTCACAGCCAGTCAAGATGTTTGATCGTCATGCATCTCTTACTGGCTGTCAGATTATTAATTATCGAACTGATCATAGAGTCCAATGGCTACTTTTGATTGGTATTTCCGCCGCAGTAAGTTTTCATTAATAACATATTCCACAAAATTGCAACCATGAAGGCAATCTTATTACAGTTTGATATTCACTGTCTTATCTTAATTTTCTTGTCCTATAGCAAGGTCGGGTTGTTGGAGCTATGCAACTTTACTCCACTGAACGTAAAGTTAGTCAACCCATTGAGGGTCATGCTGCAGCCTTTTCTACTTTCAAAATGGATGGAAACTCAGAAGTCTCTACTCTTTTCTGCTTTGCAGCCAGAACATCAACAGGTGGAAAGGTAATAGTAAATAGTAGCAAGTAAATTTAAAATTTGTATGAAAAAATAGCGCACGGTTTTTATTGATACGAGTATCGTTATTCATCATTTTTAATTTAATCCTTTTTTCCTCATTATTTCACAGCTTCATATTATTGAAGTCGGTCAACCACCAGCTGGTAATCAGCCATATCCGAAGAAGGCAGTTGACGTTTTCTTCCCTACAGAGGCACAAAATGATTTTCCAGTAGCTATGCAGGTTTCAACTAAATATGACATTATCTATTTAATAACCAAGTATGGCTACATTCATCTTTACGATATTGAGACCGGAACCTGTATATATATGAATCGAATTAGTGGTGACACAATATTTGTCACTGCACCTTATGAGCCTACTAGCGGCATTATCGGTGTGAACCGAAAAGGTCAAGTTCTCTCGGTTTGTGTTGATGAAGATGCTATCATTCCATATATTACCACCACATTAGCTAATCCAGATCTTGCCTTGAGAATAGCCGCTCGAAATAATCTTCCCGGTGCTGAGGAACTTTTTGTTCGTAAATTTAATACACTCTTTTCGAGCGGTCAATACACTGAGGCTGCCAAAGCTGCTGCTAATGCACCTAAAGGTATCCTCAGAACTCCCGATACAATTCGTCGATTTCAACAAGTGCCTACCCAACCCGGTCAAACCTCACCTTTGTTGCAATATTTCGGTATACTTTTAGATCACTTTCAGCTCAATAAATATGAATCACTCGAGTTGTGCCGACCTGTTCTTCAGCAAGGTCGTAAACAGCTTTTAGAAAAATGGCTAAAAGATGATAAGGTAAGATTCAAATTTTGTTAAAACTATGAAAAAAAGTTTTGAGGATTAATTTTTACTTTTGCTTCCCTTCATTTCAATTCAGCTTGAATGTAGTGAGGAGCTTGGTGATTTAGTTAAAGCTGTCGACCCAACTTTGGCTCTTTCTGTTTACTTACGGGCTAATGTTCCCAATAAAGTTATTCAATGTTTTGCTGAAACTGGGCAGTTCCAGAAAATTGTATTGTATGCAAAAAAAGTTGGATACACCCCCGATTACTCTAACTTGTTGAGACAAGTGATGAGAACCAATCCTGACCAAGGAGCAGCTTTTGCTCAAATGTTAGTGCAAGATGAGGAACCACTTGCTAATATCAATCAAATTGTCGATGTTTTCATGGAATCCAATTTAGTTCAGCCTTGCACAGTTTTCCTTCTAGAAGCTTTGAAAAACAATCGACCTGAAGAAGGTCCTCTCCAAACACGGCTGTTGGAAATGAATTTGGTTACTGCTCCGCAAGTTGCAGATGCAATTTTAGGTAATGGTGTTTTCACCCACTATGATAGACCTCATATCGCTTCACTCTGTGAAAAAGCTGGACTTTTGCAAAGAGCACTTGAGCATTACTCGGACCTCTACGATATTAAAAGAGCAATTGTGCATACCCATCTTCTTAACACCGAATGGCTTGTCAATTATTTTGGAACGCTTTCAGTGGAAGATTCTTTGGAATGCATAAAGGCTATGCTGCAACACAACATCCGACAAAACCTTCAAATTGCTGTGCAAGTTGCTACTAAATATCACGAACAGCTTACTACAACCGCTCTTATTGAGCTCTTCGAATCATTTAAAAGTTATGAAGGTTTATTCTACTTCCTGGGATCAATCGTAAATTTCAGCCAAGATCCAGATGTCCATTTCAAATACATCCAGGCTGCATGTAAAACTGGCCAAATTAAAGAAGTCGAGAGGATCTGTCGACAGAGTAATTGCTACAATGCTGAGCGTGTTAAAAATTTCTTAAAAGAAGCAAAACTTACTGATCAACTGCCATTGATTATAGTATGTGACCGATTTGACTTTGTTCACGATTTAGTTTTATATCTTTATCGCAACAATCTTCAAAAATACATTGAAATTTATGTGCAAAAAGTTAACCCATCAAGATTACCTGTTGTAATTGGAGGTTTATTGGATGTCGATTGTTCTGAAGATGTCATAAAACAATTGATGTTAGTTGTTAAAGGTCAATTCTCAACTGATGAATTAGTTGAAGAAGTTGAAAAAAGAAATCGTTTAAAGCTATTGCTTCCTTGGCTCGAAAATCGAGTTCATGAAGGTTGCACTGAACCAGCTACTCATAATGCTTTAGCCAAGATCTACATCGATTCTAACAATAATCCCGAAAGATTCCTCAAAGAAAACAAATTCTATGATAGTAAAGTCGTTGGTAAATATTGTGAAAAGCGCAACCCTCACTTAGCGTGTGTCGCATATGAAAGAGGCCAATGCGACTTGGAGTTGATTAATGTTTGCAATGAAAATTCATTGTTCAAAAGTGAAGCCCGATATCTTGTTAAGAGAAGAGATTCAGACTTATGGGCACAAGTTTTAGTTGAAACCAATCCATTCCGCAGACCTCTAATTGATCAGGTTAGTATTTAACCCAACTCTATTATGTGAATTAATTTCCTTTCATTTAAACTAATTATTTGTTTTATTATTAAAAGGTTGTCCAGACTGCCCTTTCAGAGACACAAGACCCTGAAGACATTTCTGTAGCAGTGAAAGCCTTCATGACTGCTGATTTACCCAATGAGTTGATTGAACTTCTTGAAAAAATCGTGTTAGATAACTCGGCATTCTCTGACCATCGAAATTTACAAAACTTGTTGATTTTAACCGCAATCAAAGCGGACAGAACTCGAGTAATGGAGTATATTAACCGTTTAGATAATTATGATGCACCTAGTATCGCCAATATAGCAATAAGCTCTGAACTTTATGAAGAAGCTTTTGCTATTTTCAAAAAGTTTGATGTCAATACATCAGCTATTTCTGTTCTCATTGATAACATCAAAAATCTGGATAGAGCCTATGAGTTTGCTGAACGATGCAATGATCCTGCTGTTTGGAGTCAACTCGCCACTGCACAATTGGGTGAAGGGCTTGTTAAAGAAGCAATCGACTCATTCATTAAAGCCGGTGATCCTTCATCTTACATGGATGTTGTTTCAACTGCCCATAAACTCGGAAACTGGGAAGACCTAGTTCGTTACCTCCAAATGGCTCGAAAACGAGCTCGAGATTCAAGCATTGAATCTGAATTGCTTTACGCTTTTGCTAAAACGGGTCGACTTGCAGATCTTGAAGAGTTTATATCTGCTCCTAACCATGCCGATATTTCTCGAGTGGGTGATCGATGTTATGAAGATGGCCTTTATGATGCCGCCAAGCTGTTGTACAACAATGTTTCTAACTTTGGTCGTCTAGCAATCACACTTGTTCATCTAAAAGAATTTCAAGGAGCTGTGGACTCTGCCCGTAAAGCAAATTCAACACGCACATGGAAGGAGGTCTGTTTTGCTTGCGTTGACCACGAAGAATTTAGATTAGCACAAATGTGCGGTTTACATATCGTTGTCCATGCTGATGAATTGGAAGATTTAATCAATTATTATCAAAGTCGAGGTTATTTCGAAGAACTTATCAGTTTACTCGAAGCTGCTTTAGGTAATATTTTATTCTCAATTTTATCATAAATTAATTTATAGTTTAGTAAATTCCTAACAAAATCTATTCTTTCATATCAATCGATTTAGGTCTTGAAAGAGCTCACATGGGAATGTTTACAGAGCTAGCTATACTTTATTCCAAATATAAACCATCCAAAATGAAAGATCATTTAGAACTTTTCTGGTCCCGAGTGAATATTCCAAAAGTTTTAAAAGCCGCTGAACAGGCACATCTTTGGTCCGAATTAGTCTTCCTTTATGACAAATATGAAGAGTTCGATAATGCAGTAATCACAATGATGGCACATCCAACTGAAGCATGGAAAGAAGGACACTTCAAAGAAATGATTACAAAAGTAGCCAACATTGAGCTTTATTATAAAGCTATTCAATTTTATTTAGATTACAAACCATTGTTATTAAACGATTTACTTCTCATTCTGGCTCCACGTATGGATCATACTCGAGCAGTTAACTTTTTCAGCAAAGTTAATCAACTGCCATTGGTGAAATCATATTTAAGATCCGTTCAAAGTTTAAATAACAAAGCCATTAATGAAGCATTAAATGGTCTATTGATTGACGAAGAAGATTACCAAGGATTAAGAACATCTATTGATGCTTTTGACAATTTCGATAACATTGCATTAGCTCAAAGATTAGAGAAACATGATTTAATTGAATTCCGACGCATAGCTGCCTATCTCTACAAAGGTAACAACAGGTGGAAGCAATCTGTTGAATTATGTAAAAAAGATGGACTTTATAAAGATTCTATGGAGTATGCCGCTGAATCGAAAGACGCTGAAGTTGCCGAAGATCTTTTATTGTGGTTCTTAGAGCGTAAAAATTACACATGCTTTGGCGCTTGTCTCTTCCAATGTTACGATCTCCTTCATCCTGATGTTGTTATGGAATTAGCATGGAGACATGATATAATGAAATATGCTATGCCTTACTTTATCAATGTCATGCGAGAATACATCACCAAAGTTGATGAACTTCAAGAAACAGTGAATACCAAGCTAGAAGAAACTGCTCAAGAGCAAAGCTCACTTGTTTATGGTAAATAATGTTTTAATTATGAAAATATTTAACAAATATTGTGATTAAAAAATTTATTCTTTCTTCATTTCAGCGGCCGAACCTCAATTAATGCTAACTGCTCCACCCGGGATGGCTGGCTCATCACCTAATTTAACTGGAATGCCTGGAGTATCAGTAGTGTCTGGAGTTCCCGGTGTTCAAGGAGTACCTGGAGTTACACCTGGAATGTATGCAGGTGGAACGATTGGAGGAACGTTTGGAGGAACTTATCCTTATCAAGGATTCGGAATATAAATAAAATTATTTTAGATTAACAAAAAAAAATGATGAATCAAAATGTGAATGCAAAAAAATTCCACCCACCTTTACCCCTTATATCTATTAAGTTTTGGATTTGTCATAGATAATTGTATTTGATATACTTTTAAGATTATAGCCATATATTGGTGTGAAAATACAAATGGACAAGCTTTTATTTATCACAATTAATTTCTAAACAATTATTCCTTTATTCAATGATTTGATTCGGTAAAAAATCATACACTCAGCAAATCGAAGATCCACCACTCATTACTTATTCATTTTATTTTCCAAACAACATTGAAATTTGAGTTAATGATGATACAAGTTTTTAGTGGTATACAATGATCGTTAATGCAATAATTGATAAGAAAAGGTAGACTTTGAAATCCTTTCAAAGTAAAAAAGATGTCCACTTCAGGCGTGTCAAAGAAATGATCACTTATTGAGGTGAGATCATGAGTGAAAGAAATGAATGTCTTTGTAAACACTTTACAAAATGTTACAAGTTTTCGAAATTATCAATAAATCGTTAAAAATTTAATGACTTGACACTTATGAATCAGTAATAGAACAATGTTAAAAAATCAAACACGATGATTCCGCTAAATAACTGATAGCTTTTTCACTCGATAAGTTAAATAATAGCAAAGTTGATATCTCTGCTTGCTTGAACCATTGAATCAAATAATGGTGAAATTGAACTTTAAAAGATGAGAGTCAGTTACGAATTATCGTAACATGCAATTAAAGATCCACCATCAGCAAAAAGCGTTCAACACTGGCAGGTATAAAAAGATGATTCTTAATCACATTACCACATTGGCGACCCAAATACCGCCTCAATCTAAGTCGGCATAAATGTTTCAAGGAATGTACTCTGCATCTCCAATCGGCTATTAAAAATTGTAAAGGAAATCTTTCTTCACCTCGAAATCTTGATAACTTTTCCACTGCTTTTTTAGATAATTCTGGTTTGGCTCCAGCAATTAACAATAAATTGACCATGTTGTAATTATTAGCTATTACTAACCTTTCCAGTGGTGTAAATCCCTCGATCCCCGTAATGTCAAGATCACATCCAGCTTTGACCAAGATTTCTATTATTCGATCTTGATTGCGAGAAATGGCCACATGTATTGCATTTTGTTTAAGAAAACCTACTTCGACCGTGTCCAATGCACAATTATGGTCAATCAGTTCTTTGATAGCATATTGACCGTCAAGATTTGTTTCACTTGCCCGCCTGATTGCATTTACCAAAACTAAATCACCGTTATCATTCATATGATCTGGATTTGCTCCAGCATCGAGCAATATTTTAACTAACTGATAGTTTATAGTCAAACTCTGGTCAATCGAATGCATTAATGGCGTATTACCACGATTATCGACAGTGTTAACATCAGCGCCAAGTCTTAATAATAATTCAACAGTTTCTAGGCGGTTATTTATGCAGGCAATTGCTAATGGCGTTTGACCATTAGCATTTGCTTTTTCAATATTGGATCCAGCATCAATCAACAATTGGACAGCCTCTGTAAACAAAACAAAATAAATTATTAGATTGCTAAAAATGACATTATAAAAAGCTTTATATTAAATATTAATGCATTAATAAGCAATAAAAATAATCTTCAAGGAAGAATGGCATAATAGTTTGGGCTCAAGACAGCGAAAGACAAAATAATGAAAGCAAAATAGAGACAAAACTAAATCAGAACGCGAAAAATATCGATGCACATTATTATATTAATTATTTACTAATTATTCAGCTTCTCTAGATATTTTACCCTTTGATATTTCGCCTTTCTCTATTCAGACCCTTTACCGACAAAATATCGATTGCCTCAATCAATTTAGTAAATTAATCACTAAAAAGCAATAACAAACCTTAAGGCTGTGTTAGATTTTCAGTATTTACCTAAAGATTTTGTTTGAGCCGCTAATTGAAGAGCAGTATTTCCATGACAGGAAAGCGCATTCAGATCTGCTCCTTTCTTAAGTAATAACTTGATGATTTCTGGGTGACCATATGTAGCAGCATAATGAAGTGGACTAAATCCTGAAGTATAATGGTTTACACTGCATCCATGATCAATCATCAATTGTACCATCTCCAAATTTCCTTTTTCAATAGCCATGCATATGGCTGATATTTGCTCTGAAGGTGTATAACTTTCTTCTGGCTGAAAACGTCCAGTACTGTAATTTTCGTTCAATAAAGCTTTAACTGTGACCATGTCATCTGCTTGGATAGCAGCTATAAATCTTACTTTACGCTCCCATGGATCAAGTTCATTTATGGGCTTGTTTGAAACCTCAGTTGGAACAGGTTCATTGTTTCCAAATGCCAAGGGCAGTGGTTTTTTGGTCGCATCCATTTTGATAATTGTGAAAGGATGTTTGCTTAAAAAGTGTAACTGACGCCTCGGATTATTTGAATCAGCTAGATATTGTACAACCAGTCTACTCAGAAAACCCACCATGAAATGAAGTGCAAGAATTCGTGTTTGAGGTAAACAATAAAGGATTAGCAATTGGTTGAAAGGTAAACTTGTTATATAAACAAACAGAGATTTACATCGAAGATACTATTGATTTTTTTCTCAAAAATATTTACATGGATTTAAATTGCAAAACAAAAAAGAATATTGCCCTGAATTGCAAAGGGACTTGTCCAGTTGTGGTGACAAAATATACAAACACTAAAAATCTGTGAGCGGATCAACAATAAAGTCCAGTAAAAGCAGTATTGATAACAAAAAGATATAGAAATGAACAGGAAGAAAACACTCGAGTATCAGAAGGAGATCTCTTCGAATCTTATAGTCCAAAAATAGCAGAAAACAGTTGAAAGCACAACTCCAAACTCCTTGGCAAAGTACAGTCTCTGTTCAGTTTACTAACAAAGTGAGAGGAAAACAGCTAGAAGAGCATGTATGAAATGAACACATTCACCTTTTAAATCTACGATTTCGTATTTTGATCAATTCTTTTGAATTGACTCAAAACAGATCAAAACAGAAACGCATAGAATAAAAACCTGAGAGTCCAACTGCCAATCCATTTTAATAGTAACAAGGGTGTTTGCAGTTGGCCATACACTCGCCAAATAAAAACTATAGCTACACTTTCTAGCTCGAATCAAATAAAAGATCCAAAACATCCATTGGTTTTTTAATGATTATTTAGTGCAGTTTCCCTAGAAATTGTTGAGTTTGTTTGGATAAGTTTCAATACCTTGTTGAACATATGTACAAGCAACACCCACAGTTTACGAAAGTGAAGCTGAACAACATACAAATCGCAAAGCTATTAACATTTGTACTGCTTGTGTTTGACTGTTTTACTAAAAAGACACAATAAACACAATTGTAACATTTATACACAAACATACACAAATACTGAAAGATAAATGGCCAGAAACGGTAGAAAAGAAAATTCTTTCCAATTTAGACTCCGCCAGTTTGTAGAGAAGAAAAAATTGCGACCGTTCGTGTGCGTTATGATACTCTCTTGAGGTTAGTTCTCCAGAAAATCGAGTCCAAAGTTGCAATTTCGATTGCTTTTTGTCCAACAATGGAAGCGTATTTCTTCATAAAACTCATTTTTCGCGATGCAACTTTCAAAAACCAACAAGATAACAGACTTTATTTCATAAAATGAATTTATATGATCCCGTAAAACAGAAAAGTTCGATTTTCAGTCAAATCGATTTTTTATCGGGGCCGATTGAAATAAAGGGCTTAAACTTATTATTTGTCGATAAAAATTGTTCTTACATATCATCGATTGAATACTTTTTCAGATTTATTGATCAATCGCTTTATTCTGACCATTAACTTAAAAAGTTCAAAGCTCAATAATTCGAGAATAGTATCATCTACAAGCACCATTCTTTGACAAAACATGAGATTTCATTGTGGATTAGGCTATTTGGAAGTTTTTAGATAACTCAAGACAATAAAACGAGAGTTATAGCATTATATTATTTAGATAACCAGATTTGATTCAAGATTACGCAAAGTAAAATGTTTTTTTGTTATGTTAGAATAATATTCATTATTTCATCAATCGGTTCTGATTTCTTCGATTTTCAGTCACATTTCGTTATATTTCCTAATAGAATCTGACGTTTGGTCAAAGAATGGTGCTTGTAGATGATACTATTCTCGAATTATTGAGCTTTGAACTTTTTAAGTTAATGGCCAGAATCAAGCGATTGATCAATAAATCTGAAAAGTATTCAATCGATGATATGTAAGAACAATTTTTATCGACAAATAATAAGTTTAAGCCCTTTATTTCAATCGACCCCGATAAAAAGTCGATTTGACTGAAAATCGAACTTTTCTGTTTTATAGAAACTCGAATTTTTTTTCATGAAATAAAGTCTGTTATCTTGTTGGCCTTTAGCACTTACATCGCGAAAAATGAGTTTTATGAAGAAATACGCTTCCATTGTTGGACAAAAAGCAATCGAAATTGCAACTTTGGACTCGATTTTCTGGAGAACTAACCACCGGAGAAAATTTCAACTCACAAGACTGGTCACAATTCTTGATTCTCTACAAACTGGCGGAGTCTAAATTGGAAATAATGCCTTTTCTGACCATTATCTTTCAGTATTTGTGTATGTTTGTTTAACGCTTAAATATGATAAACTTCTGGTTTGTATTATGAGAAAAATCATAAATATCGATAAAAATTGTTCTTACATATCATCGATTGAATACTTTTTCAGATTTATTGATCAATCGCTTTATTCTGGCCATTAACTTAAAAAGTTCAAAGCTCAATAATTCGAGAATGGTATCATCTACAAGCACAATTGTGTTTATTGTGTCATTTTAGTAAAACAGTCAAACACAAGCATTACAAATGTTAATAGTTTTTCGATCTGTATGTTCTTCAGCTTCACTTTCGTGAACTGTGTGTGTTGCTTGTTCATATGTTCAACAAGATATTGAAATTTATCGAAACAAACTCAACAATTTCGAGCCAAGCTGCACTAAATAATCATTAGAAATCAATGGATGTTTTGTATCTTTTATTAAGACTAGAAGATTACTGAGAACTAATGACCGGAGAAAATTTCAACTCACAAGACTGGTCGGAGATTTCAATATCCTACAAACCATAAGAGTTGTAATTCGACAGCAAATTGATTCACCCCCGTTTTCGTCCATTTGCGTTTCAGTATCCGTGTCGATTTTTTTGTAAGAGGGAACGTGTGGTAATGTGTTTCTTTTCAGCTCTATCCACATTGGACTGTCAAACTTGCTATAGAACTAACCAATTTTTCGTGTAATAATACAGTATTGAGTCTTAGATCTTTTATCCTTAATTTGATTTCTAAATTTCTCAAAACATACCAAAAATATGGATAAATATTTATTTTTATCCTTCACAAAAAGTGTATATACTTCAATTATCGGTAAATGCAATAGCAAAGCTTACCTTGAATAATCATAGCAGCTCAATTTGAGTTGTTGAAATCGGCACAAGAACTAATAATATGTCAATATACACACGGAATGAATTGTAATTGATAAACAGTGAGATGAAAAATGAGTTTAATAAATCAAAATGGCAAAAAGCAAACAATGTATGAAATTGGAGTTTTACTTCCTCTAATTACGAGGAATATGCGTCAATTTAAAATGAAAAGGTAAAACACAATACACTTGCTAAATTATTGATCAAAAAGCACAAAAATCGTCACTATGAGCCACTCGAGTTCACTGTTAAATCTAAGTTCAGTCAAGCAACTGTTCAAGTCGATATGTTTGTTGTTTTTAGTCATACAGCTAAATGTGTTCTTACCCCATCGATTCAATCTTGGTTACCTGGCGTATGCTCAGTCTTTAAACACTAGCAGAACAGTTGCTGAAATTGGTAACAAAAATGCAACAAGTAATTTCAATGGTTATAAAAACGATAAACGAGCAAACCCACAAGTGATTTTACCTCAAGGAATAGTACAAGGGTTTACTCAATCAGTCAGAAGTGCAAAGGTAAATGTGTTCCTGGGCATTCCATATGCTGATCCTCCAATTGGCGACCAAAGATTTCGCCCATCTCAGGTTATATCAAAAGTTTCTAATGATACCATTTTGGCAACAGAATATGGACCCAATTGTTGGGAGCCTCCTCTAGGTCCATTGGCTGATCTACGACGAAGTGGAAATTTGATGGTTCGATCAGAGGATTGTCTCTATTTAAATATATGGGCACCAGAAAATGCTTCGATGGACAAACCTTTACCGGTTTTTGTTTATGTTCACGGTGGAGTGTTGATAATGTATTCAGCGGGAGATTCGAGATGGACTGATGGTCGATCATTGGCAGCTTTAGGTAATATAATTGTCGTCACCCTTAATTATCGCTTGGGAACATTGGGGTTCCTTTACAGTGGCAGCTCTGATGTTCCTGGTAATCTTGGTCTGACAGATCAATTAACTGCTCTCAAGTGGGTGAAAAAACACATCTCATTATTCGGAGGTGATCCAAACAAAATAACTTTATACGGACTGTCTTCTGGTGCCTTGACCGTCTCCATGCTTTTCTTATCAGGACAAGTGAATGATTTGATTACAGGATTGGTGGTTGATTCAGGAGGACCAAGTCCACTTTGGGCTGATTCACCTGAAAAGTCATTAGCTCGTTTTCAAGTTATTGCCTCCAAAGTTGGTTGTTATATTCGTGGAACCAAAGTAGACACAGCTGGCATAGTCGATTGTCTAAAATCGAAACCAGCCCTTCTTTTGACCACTGCTGGTTTAGATCCGGAAAATATAGCGGTAACCGGACCAGGACGACCTGAACCTTTTTTCCCTACGTTAGGAAGCGATCTATTTCCCCAAAACTCTATTGCAGAGCTTTATCAAGCGCATCTTTGGAAGCCCAGTATTCCGGTTCTTATTTGGGTTGTAACTGATGAAGGTTATGCTCCAGCAACTTATGGTCAATTCCCAAAATTAATGAATCCAACAGCCTCTGGTTGTTCTCAACATTTGATTAACACTCGAAACACACTATTGCCACCGTCTACCAATAGTTCCAGTATGACGAAAATTGGTGATCTAATTAAAACCTATTGTAAAGGCTATGAAAATGCACCCATGTCTGCCATGTTGAGTAACTTCAATACTTTTCTCGGGGATTGGTATATCACTTGTCCAAGTTATTACTTTGCTGACATACTAGCTGAAGGTGGACAGAACCCAGTTTATTTTGGTAAATTCACTTATTACAATAACTCATTTATACAAAAATATTTATCTCCTGACTTTACTGGTGGACTTTATGGAGCTCGTCATGGTTTGGACAAAATTTATCTAATGGGATTACCTTACACTCGACCTGATGACTTTAGTGAAACTGATCGTGGTCAAAGTTTTCAAATGATCACTATTTACTCACAGTTTGTTAGAACTGGGAATCCTGGTTGGCCTCCTTACCAAATAACCTCTAAAGGAAGGATAATACCATTTTTAAGGGAAGTTAATAGTTTGAAAGACATAAAATTCACAGCAATTAATCAAGACAGAGTCAAATGTTACATTTGGAATGACATACTTTACAAAAACTAACGCTCATTCTATCTAAATTGTATTGTTAAACCGATAAATGTCATGTCTTTGATTTTTCTCATAATACAAACCAGAAGTTTATCATATTTAAGCGTTAACCGTCTATTCGAATGAAATATCCTAGCCAAATGAATATTGAACAGAAATCATGCCGAAATTTCTTGAAATAAAAACGATTTACTACTTTCAGAAAGCTAATGATCGATTAACAATGCTAAACCGATTCTATTGGGTAAGGTAAGTGAATAAGTTAATCCTTTGAACTTTGAACATGCCTTTGAAATAAAATTTGATACATTTTGATGAATAAGCGAGAAGTTTAACTGTTTTCACTAAAAAGACACAATAAACACAATTGTAACATTTATAAACAAACATACACAAATACTGAAAGATAATGGCCAGAAAAGGCATTATTTCCAATTTAGACTCCGCCAGTTTGTAGAGAATCAAGAATTGTGACCAGTCTTGTGAGTTGAAATTTTCTCCGGTGGTTAGTTCTCCAGAAAATCGAGTCCAAAGTTGCAATTTCGATTGCTTTTTGTCCAACAATGGAAGCGTATTTCTTCATAAAACTCATTTTTCGCGATGTAAGTGCTAAAGGCCAACAAGATAACAGACTTTATTTCATGAAAAAAAATTCGAGTTTCTATAAAACAGAAAAGTTCGATTTTCAGTCAAATCGACTTTTTATCGGGGTCGATTGAAATAAAGGGCTTAAACTTATTATTTGTCGATAAAAATTGTTCTTACATATCATCGATTGAATACTTTTCAGATTTATTGATCAATCGCTTGATTCTGGCCATTAACTTAAAAAGTTCAAAGCTCAATAATTCGAGAATAGTATCATCTACAAGCACCATTCTTTGACCAAACGTCAGATTCTATTAGGAAATATAACGAAATGTGACTGAAAATCGAAGAAATCAGAACCGATTGATGAAATAATGAATATTATTCTAACATAACAAAAAAACATTTTACTTTGCGTAATCTTGAATCAAATCTGGTTATCTAAATAATATAATGCTATAACTCTCGTTTTATTGTCTTGAGTTATCTAAAAACTTCCAAATAGCCTAATCCACAATGAAATCTCATGTTTTGTCAAAGAATGGTGCTTGTAGATGATACTATTCTCGAATTATTGAGCTTTGAACTTTTTAAGTTAATGGCCAGAATCAAGCGATTGATCAATAAATCTGAAAAAGTATTCAATCGATGATATGTAAAAACAATTTTTATCGACAAATAATAAGTTTAAGCCCTTTATTTCAATCGGCCTCGATAAAAAATCGATTTGACTGAAAATCGAACTTTTCTGTTTTACGGGATCATATAAATTCATTTTATGAAATAAAGTCTGTTATCTTGTTGGTTTTTGAAAGTTGCATCGGGAAAAATGAGTTTTATGAAGAAATATGCTTCCATTATTGGACAAAAAGCAATCGAAGTTTTAACTTTGGACTCGATTTTCTGGAGAACTAACCTCAAGAGAGTATCATAACGCACACGAACGGTCGCAATTTTTTCTTCTCTACAAACTGGCGGAGTCTAAATTGGAAAGAATTTTCTTTTCTACCGTTTCTGGCCATTTATCTTTCAGTATTTGTGTATGTTTGTGTATAAATGTTACAATTGTGTTTATTGTGTCTTTTTAGTAAAACAGTCAAACACAAGCAGTACAAATGTTAATAGCTTTGCGATTTGTATGTTGTGTTTCATGAACTGGCGGTTTAAGTTGTTCATATGTTCAATTTCTAGGGAAACTGCACTAAATAATCATTAGAAAACCAATGGATGTTCTGGATCTTTTATTTGATTCGAGCTAGAAAGTGTTACCATAGTTGTATATGGCGAGTTTATGGCCAATTTTAAACACCCTTGATGCTATTTAAATGGATTTTCAGCTGATTGCTAATTAGAAAGATTATTTATTTGAACCATTCATTCTGTTAAATCAAAATAAACTCGAATATACTTATTGAATAATAAGGCAAAATTGGTGGATGTGCCTGAATGAATGAAAGTTTATGCAAGAAATTATGTGATATGGCCAAGTGAAGACTAGTTCGACCACCAAGGGTTCCAGATTTTATTTTACGCGTTTTAGTTAATCCAAAATAATTTTGCGAATTCGTGGATTTGAAAGATGAATGTATTCATTTCATTCATTTTAAACTCTGGCTAGCTCTGATTTTCTGTGATGTTCAATCATATTATTTTATAATCTATAATAAGATCTAAAGTTTGGACAAAGAATGACTATTGTAGAAGATACCATTCTCGGAATATCGAGTCTCGAACTTTTTAGGTTGTTGACCAAAATCAATCGATAAATTGAAAAAAAGTTTTGACGGACTGCAACAGTTTTCATCGACGAATAATAAGTTTGAGTTCTATCAACTCAACCGACCACAATAAAAAGTCGATTTAACTGGAAATCGAACTCATCTGTTCCACAGAAACTAAAAATTTATTTCATAAAGTAGAGTGCATTTTCTATCAAAAGTTGCATCGAGACAAGGATTTTCATTTAAAAAATGGACTTCCATAATTGTACATAAAGCAATCGAAGTTCCAATTTTGGACGCAATTTTCTCGAAAACTGTCAATCAGAGAAATTTATAAATCGTACAAATGGACTCAGTTTTTGTGTCTACAAAGTAAAATACTCTAAATTTGAAAAATATAAATTTACCCGTTTTCGACCATTTGTGTCAATGTTGTAACAACCATGTTTTACATTTTTCGGTTCAGACTAAAACCATGCATTCATATTTGAACAATTATTCACTACTCAAGTCTGATTCAAAATTTCTACTTCAAGAACTAATTTGAGGTGTTAAAATAATAAGATTAAACTATTGATCAGGCAGCAATAGAACGGCAATTCTTAGAAGCGGTAAATTATTATTAAACAATGGACTGATTTCAAATTAAGCCTTTTTATAGAAACTTCCATGTAATAAATTGAACATTAAGATAAATTTATTCTTGACTGACAGCATTAATTGATTTAATCAATTTGGATAATATTAATGATAAAAATTTTATCCACATCAAAATTGAATTTAGTATTTTGGCGCCCAACTCTTGATCATCTGTTATGATTTCAACTAAACAGCATGCTGTTTAAAGGTTTTTTAAGTTTTGCCTGATTGGATCCGATTCTATAATGATTTCAACATTTAATTATTTTTAATTGTGTTGCCATCACTTCTATTAGTCCATTCTTGACTCTCTGTATTTTAGTTTCAAGTTAAAAAATAAATTTCGACATAAGAAAAAAATCCTTATTATTAATATTTACACTTTTTCTAGTGCTTGACTCTCAAAGCATGAATAATATGAACCGTGAATGCAATTTTTGTTCACAATCTGGTGCTAGTTATGTTTGTCCAAAGTGTGGTCTTTTCTATTGTTCTTTGAATTGTTATCGTCATCGTAACCATCTAGAGTGTACAGAACTTTTTTACAAAGATTTGGTACTTCAAGAGCTGTCCTTGAATACAAACACAAAATTGAAAGAGGAAACGATGAAGCTGTTGGAAAGGATGAATTTAGAAGATGAATCACTTGATTTCCAATCACTATTGGGTGACGTAGATTGTGCTGGTAAATCTTCGTCTATCTTGGGCCAACTCACTGATGAATACGGTCTACCTGCTGAGGAAAGAGCGAAGTTTGATAAGCTAGTTGAAAATGGAGCTATATTTAACTTACTTCCAGCTCACTTTTGGGACCCTTGGTATATCAAAGTTTCTCAAAACTTGGTCCTAAAAACTGACCCCAATATATCAGATTCTAATAATGAATACAACGATGGCGAGAAAGAAAGAGAACACAATCTATATGATGAAACTGACGAAAACGATTATGATGATATTCCAAGTTATCCTACAGATTTACCAAAACTTGCTGAGATTATAAGACAAGAGCCTTCTCCATTGATTAAATGTGCCTTGCTACAAACAATTTTCTCATATTGTGCGATTTGTCGATATTTTGTTGGTAGTCATCTATCTTCTCCTTTGGAACCTTACAATTTAATGATCAAGCTTTCAGCCCTTGATTCTACGAAAATATCTTATCCAACAACTGGTCAATGCTTGCAATTTGTTAGCAGACATCTGATTGAACAAGTTCAAATGCCTTTATGCTTCGTTGAAAAGCTTTATACGGACACATCGCTAATCATTAAAACTGGAAATCGTTTAGTACTAAGATGTTTGGTCGACATTGTTAAGCTATGCAAGGGAGCAAAAAAGAAAAGGCATTCAAAAAGTGATGAAATTAGTCGAATCATACGGAAAGTGAAATTTTACATGAGTTGGTGTGTCGAAAACGAGGCATTATATCAATCAGATTTACCCAGTGTTCACTTTGAAGCTCTATCGTTAAAAGAGCTGATGGAGGAGAATCAAGAAATAAAGAACTCTGGCGAGAGTGCGAATCCTAAAAATTCAAATCAAACTGATCGAAAGTTGATTGAAATTGTCGAATAAAAAACTTGACTGTTCCTACATTGAAATGACGCTTCTGTCCAAGGCAAAAGGATTATATTCTGAAAATATTCTGCTTGAATTGGTACCAAATTGATGACTCTAATGAAGGACGAATAACTTAACGAAGCTTGCCAAAATTATTCTACTTTCTCACCTTTCATCAAGTCATTTACTGCTGCTAATTATTCCAGTCGGTATCGACAATATGTGAACATTATCTTTAAATTTAGGAAGGTCAAAATTCTAAATGATGTTAACAAATTGTTTTCCACTCTATTTTCATCCAACAATCCAAAAGTGCTAATTTAACATACATATCAGCTACCTAAATACAATTTTATGGCATACAAAAGAGCTTATATCTCTGAGCAAGAAATCAACCCAAAGTAATCACTTATGAATTCCAACCATTGGTTTCTGATCTTGAATTAACTCTTTTCATTTGAAGAAAGATTTCAAAAACAACATCACCATGCCCTTGCAAGCATTTAAAAAGAAGGAGATTGACCTTAAGGAGCTGGATGAAACAGCCAACAGGCAAAGAAAAGGCAAAAAATATTGAAAACTGGGCTGAGTATAATCAGGTCAGAGAAGAAGTTGATTAACTTCTTGGACATCTGAATGCAAAAAAAGAAGCAGTTAAAATTGTAAGTTGTCCCAAGCTTCAAATCAAGTTTCCGTTCATAAAATAAATGCTACTCAAAATAATATTTATATTTTAGCCTGATTTCATTTTTAGTTTCTCACTCTTTCTCTTCTTTTACCTCTTCACCATTCCTTCCTTCTTTGCATCATTTTGTGTTATTTCTCTCATTCTACAGAAATACAATCCTTTTATGTTTGTCCAAATTAGTGATGTAAATCCTAAACATTTATCCAAGCAATAGGATCTTCAAATTTCCTTTGTGAAAATATACAATGTCTCAACAAAAAGCTTCATTCAGGCAAATCATCATTTGTTTAGTCATCTTTTTCGGATTCCATTGGTTCGCTCGTAATGGATATGATACTTTTGCTCATACAATTGCTCATCTAGGATTTTTCTTCTTGGCCCTTTATCTCTCATGGCATTTGTCTAAGTTCATATCTTTGACTGAAGTTAAAACAGAACCCAATGATAAAGCTGTTCTTATAACAGGTGAGTTTACCTTAAGGTTTAACATAAATTTCATCATTAATCCTTTAAATGATTCTGTTTAGGCTGTGATACTGGTTTTGGGAACATTTTTGCTAAACAATTGAGTAATCTTGGTTATCAAGTTTTTGCTGGAGTTTTGTTCCCTGATCGTGAAGGAGCTCAAAGTCTAGAAAAATATGGACCGAATTTGCATATCATTAAAATGGATGTTACGAATAATAATGATATTAAAGCTGCTAAAGATTATGTGATAAACAATCTTGAACCAAATCGAAGTAAGTTATTATATTATTCTCTATTTTTAGCACTGTCTTAGTAAGTTAAACATTTTGATAGAAACAACAACTTGTATCAAAATAATATAATTTGGTGTTGGACTGTTTCTAAATTTTGTTTCCTTCGACTATAATACAAATGAATAAGATTTTCTGATAACAATTTAATCTAAAACACTATTATTTTTTCGTTTTTACAGAGTTATGGGCGATTGTCAATAATGCTGGAATTGGTGGATTCAGTGCAATTGAATGGGGTTCAGACAGCCTTAAAGAAAATTTTCATGATCTATTTGACGTTAACACATTCGGAGTTGTCAGGGTGACTCGATCTTTCTTACCATTGCTTCGACAAACTAAAAATTCTCGAGTTGTCATTGTTGGATCATTAGCTGGTCAAGTCACTTTTCCAGGGTTGACTCCTTACTCAATGAGTAAACATGCTGTCCGTGCCTTCGGAGACGGACTCAGAAGAGAGATATCTTATTATGGAATCAATGTTTCAATAATTGAACCTAATATGTATGCGACAAGAATCACTGACAATGAGTTTATTTCCAACGTTTCTCGTGATGCCTGGGCAAAAACTCCTGTTGATTTACGAGCAGAACTTGGTGAACAAGAGTATCGACGATTTATGCATTGTCGAACATATCTAAATTGCTTGAAAAGAACCAATATTCAAGAAGTGATTGATGCTCTACTATCAAGTGTGACTACTGAAAATCCACGAGTTTATTACAAAGTTGGTGGTTATACCGATAAAGTGTGGCTCCATGTGTTTTCACTTTTACCAATTGAAATTCAAGACATTTACTGTGATAAAGTTTACCTCAATTCTATCATAAAGCTAGTTCAAAATCAATCGTGATTGGTCTTTTCGGTCAAGTCGTTTTTGAGCTACATTTCAAGCATTGGGGATGTTGAATTTTTTCAAATTCAAAATTTGTTGAGGTGGATTCTGATGATATATATGATATATATTCATATAATATATGTATATAATATATACATATAATATATATATATATTCTGATCCTATATTGCTAAATCATTAAATAGTAGGAGCAAACGTGGAATTCGTTTCAGCAAACTTCAAATTATCAAACTATCTGGTGCTTACCGTGGCATTTTGTTGGACTTTATCATAAATTTTGTTAACATCCTATGCTCAAGAAAATGGATGATAAATAAATAAAACATCGTCTGTAAATAATAACTTTATGATTAAAGTTTTTCTCTATTTTTTCAAATGGTTCTTAGGAAAGGATTTTAAAATCCATCAACTGGATTAGATCATTTTTTCAAAAATATTCCTTAAAATTTCAAGCCAAGCTACAATACATATTAGTAAAAAAGAGAGCTTACAGCTAGTTCCGGTACTCTCGGCCTCTATTAGAAGCCAGGCACTTCCGCTAAATTGACTCTTTGACCCTTAATCAAAATCTTGGCTTAAATGATTAAAACCTAAGCCTTATTAGCCAAATTTTTTCGTATCAAACTTTTTATCATCAAATAATACATTTTAGCTAACTTTTGCGCGTTATTTCGTTATTTTATCAGTTATCTTGCGAAACAAAGGGGCACCGAAAAGACTTTGGTTTTAATTAATTAGGCTAAGATTTTGATTGGTGGTCAAGGGATCAATTTAAAGGAAGTACCTGATTGTAAAGCGAGGTCGGAAGTGTCTGGCTTCAAATAGCGGCCGAAAGTACCGGAACTGGCTGTAAGTTCTCTTTTTTACTACTATCGACGCTTTCGGGGACAAATTAAACTATTGATATATACTGTGCTAGTACATTAAATTTTATCATTAATTTAACTGTGAAAACTTCTAAGTCATGCTTAAATCTTACCAATATCTTTTTTCTTATCAAAAAATTATGAATTTAAGAGATGACAGCTTTGAGTGCTTGAATTTTCTAAGATAACAGAAAACTCTGATTTATTAAATACATCTTGTATCACTAACTTAATATTTTCTATCGAGCTAATTGTGTAATGAATTATAATTTTCCAAAGAATGCCTCATGAGAGTCGGTAACTCATAACCTATTCAATGTGAATCCATTGATGTGCTTACGGTTTTAGTTCTTATCTAAATATTTATCACTTGAGGCTTTAAAATTTTGCCACGGATTGACGATTTCGGCCATTTCCATCAAATACATGTATAACTCTAAAGACATGAAGTTAAAAATGCCGACTTCTGACTTAAAATTGGTACAATGACACAAAACGAGTTCCGCGGATGTGCTGCTTGATATTAAAGTTTAAATGGGCTAAACTGGGGCGATTTGCGATTGAGTGCATTTTCACCCAAAATCGTCTTTTTTAAATTCAAACTTCTTCGCCAATCATTTTGAATGGACGTAAATAAAAAGTGCCAAATGAGTTGAAAAATAAAATTACTCAACTATTTTCACAGGTTTAACTTTCCTTAGTTCGTTGAATGAAGGAAATATCTAATGCTCTGATGAAAATGAACTAATGATGATTCAATGAATTAACCTCTAAGTCTGAGCTAATAAATAATTTTATTACATATCATTGCTGATATCATCGGACAAAAAGAGCTCCAAAAGTAAACTTAAAATTTTTTGAGGTTTGATTAAAAAGAATAAACTAGAATTCGCAATCAAAAATCGTGATCTTAAATTAATTATCGTAAAATTGCTTTTTTACAGTTTCAAGTCCATCCTAATTTTGAATTTAATGATATTCGAATCTGATTAATTTCTTTCAAGATTTTCTTCCTGAGATGAAATTTTAATGGATTGTTTCATGCAATATTAGAGTTGGTTGCAAAAAAATAATTTCAATCAATTAAACTTTCATTTCAAGTGATAGTGAATCAATATTTTATTGCATTGTACTGACCAGGAAACTATTGAACCGTTACAACATCTAACCAAACTGGACTGTAGAAAGTGATTTAGCCTTAGTAACAAAAAAGGTCAACGGATTGTTTTGAAGGTTGCTAAACCCTTAACATCTTCATCTGATCTTTGCATTCAACATACAATCATTTTTGCGTGATTCAATTCAATTCAACTGAATACAAAACAAAAAGCTACTCCAATTTACTTCAGTGTCTCGCCAAGAATACTGTAAATAGCAAACAGAAAGTTTATCATAATTTGTTGTTTCATTCTTGTTACTATTTGAAATGTGATTTATTTGAAAACAGTGATCAAACACTTAGATAAAATTTTCATTTTGAAACAATACAATTCAATGGAAAAATATGATTATAAACTGGAAAATGAATAAATTTATAGTTTATTTGGCTGAACGAGCAGCAATCACATTTTCAAATGCTTTCCTTTACTTTAATATACTTGGCTATAGTTTGTCGTCTTAATTGTTTTACTCGTTATCAATTGCGTGTATGGTAATTTACTGATTATGATGTTCGTGAGGATGATGACAATGAAACAATCTTAACGGTTTCAAATGACTAAGTTGTGATCAAGAAACTGGTTTACAATTGTTAACCTTGTTGCTTGGATTAAGTTTTATAATGGAAAGCAATAGTGCAATCAATAAAGTAAAATTAAGTTAACAAATAATGGCAATCAATGGAATTACTGGTTTCACTGGGTAAAAGTCAGATCATTTATTTGCATCAATCTGAATGTAAAATCAGAAGATTCAATCAAATTGAGTGTTTAAGTGTGATTAGATTGAGTTTACATTAAAAAATTTGCCTTAAAGATGAAATTGAAAGTTCAACTCGCAACAAATTGAAAACAATTAGATTTAATATAAAACCTGGGAATAACCTGATCTATTGAATTGCCATTAAATTTCACCTCAAGTTGAAAAGGTTACACATAATGTAGAAAGGTTTCACCTACAATTCCTGATATGATTACAATCAGTCCGCAAAAATTAATGATCTCAATGTTTACCAACTTTAGCAAGAGAAAAATGGAAAGCATAACTAAATCTGATTTAAAACAATTTAACTCAATTCAAACAGTGAAACCTTTTGTGTGTAAAATCTTAACAGTTTCACAGCTTCGTCTAGCAAATGATAGAGTCTATTGTGCATTGACTATCAGCTATTTTATTATCATTGATTGATCAATTCACGAAATCAAGCTCAGGTAATTGTGTTAACTTTCCGCTGTAACAATACATATTTGTATTGTTACTAATCAACATTATGGTTCAACATCTTGAGATTGGTATCACCAGGAAGTAATCTTGAGTCTTTTGGCTAACTCGGAATAAGATTAGGTTAACTGGTTATTATGATTTCAAAATCTGGTGAGATTTGGTTAAAATCCTTTTAGGTTTGGGAAAATCTGGTCCAATTAGTACCAGAATCTGGTAAATTTGGTAAACATCTTGACAATCTGGAAAAATAGAGTAAAAGAAGATCAGAATTGGGTAAAATTTGGTTTTTGATTTCACTTGTTTCGCAACTTTAAAGATAAAATTTCTGAATCAACAATCATCTTAATTCAGGTAAGATTTATTTTCATATAATCCAATTTAGAATCCAATATGCTGCATGAATCTTGCATGCTAATCAGTTGTTTTGATGAATCAAATTGAATATAAAAAGTGATTGTCTGTCTTGTTTAATTTAACATTCAATCTGAAATTCACTTTCACTCGTTTTTGATGTGATTGTTAATGTTTAATGAGGTTTCAATTGTAATTACTTTTTTAGTTTTACTCCATTATGATGTTAAATACAATTAACAGTTGGTTTATCTTCATTTGATGAGTTGTTGTTGTTTTCAGTTGATTAACTTAAATTGGTTATTGTTGGTATAAATATAATTTCATCAGAACAGGTATTATTGACTCGACTGTCAGAACTAATCAGCCAAAATAGCTAATCTGAAATAGATGATTAAAAAAGAGAAAGTGGTTAATTGTTAGATTTTGATAGTAAAAGTTTGCCAAGTCGAGTGTTTATTATGAATGGATCCAAACTGATTAAACTGCCAACATTTTTTGGCTCTTCAATTGTAATCAGAATGAACTAGAGATTTGATTGATTTAAATGATTTGAGTTTGAATGAGAACAGTTTGAGCTGCAATTGAGTCATCTTGATGTACAGAAAATTACAAATTGTCATATTCAGGCCTAAAAAGATCGACTATTTTCATGTATTCAAGCTTATGACTATGTTCAACCTTGATCTAATGTTATCGATGGTTAATCACATTTTGTTGATCAATGATCATCTTAAATCATTAAACTGTTCAACGTTAGTTTAATATAAAAAAGTGGAAAATCAGAAAGTTGATCTTAAATTTTAAGCAATATTGGTTATGGAGGTAAATGGTTGAGCTGTGATTATTCAATTTTAAAAATACTCACACTTTGAATTTGATTGAGCCTTTTGATATCAGTTATCTGTAATTCAAGATATTTATCTGCGTTAAGAATAAAAATAAAATAAAATTGAAAAAAATATCGGAACAGATTAATCAAGAAGCAAAGAAGACCTAAAATTTAATCTCAGCATTTTTATTTCTAATATCAAGGAAAAGTAAAAAGGAAAAACAAAACAGACTCTCAAGACTTTAGGCTTGTACTTAGAAATTATAATTAAGCTATTAATCGCTAAGCACAATGATCAAATTGTAAGCTTAAAGTAGGACACAATACAACCATTATTAAGTAATTAATATTACGATTATTCATTAAAAAACCTTATAATTAGAGGAATGGAAAAATTGGAAACGTCTAATGTTAATTTGTACTTACGGTTTATCAGGAAATTTGAATCATCATCTAAGATTAACAGTCAAAGGTAGCTTCCTTGAAACATCCCAAAACACAATTTACTGTTATTAGCTATCGAAATCTTACTCAAGATTACCTTCAATGAATTGTTCAGAATCAGTGAATGTCATTTAGTTGGTTGAGTAACGATCATCTGGTTAAGAAGCGTTACAAAAAGACAAACTAATAAGGACAAAAAGAGTAAACAGAACACACACATTGAAAACAAATGTTACCCATTTTATGCTATCTGTTAATCATATGGTAAAAATGAGCGCCTAATCGTTCCCTCGGATTTACCAGTTTTTTGTGCTACCAAATTAAAATTGGATTGTCGATTGTCAATCTAATATGTGATCTTTATTGTAGTTAGTATTATTGTGGTTGTGTTCAAATTTAAAATATCATTTGGAAATTGTTAATATTTTATTTTTATATCAACCTCAAACATTGTAAACTAATATTTTGTTAAATCTTCCTGTTTGTCTTACCTTTTCTTCTTCCTCTTTCTCTTCCTTCTTTTATTTCTTTTATCTTCTCTTCAATATCATCATCATTACCATCACTATCAACATCTTCTTTACCATCAACATAATCTCAACCAAAATCAACATCAGAACAAACAGGATTCCTGCTGGACACTGTAAACTCTCGCTTTCTGTTTCTTCCTCCTCCTTTAGTTCATTTTTTTCACCGTCTTTACCTTTCTTACCTTTCATTTCACTCTCCCATTTGTCTTTTCTTAACTTTTCTCTTCCTCATCATCGTTGTCTGTTCATTCTTCAATTTTACCGTAAAAGTTACAGTTATAATACACTTCTTTTTTCTTCTCCGTTTGTTTCATTGTTCTGTTGGATTACATCTTACCTTCCAAACAACTAATCAACTGTATTTGGTTTTATATCATTGTGGATCTGTTACAGTGTTTGATCAACATGATTAATCATCACAACAATCGTCCATCTAACTATCGGATTAATTTGTTTCAATAGCTGTGTCTTATCAAGCTAAACGGACTTATACTGTTTTTCACTAACAAAACCTATGATCTTTCTTGAAATCAATCTCTAGTCTTAGATTTCTTTTGTTTAACCAATTACCATGAGTAAAAAACCTTTTTTTCTCATTTCTTTCATTGTGACAATCATCAACTGTTCTAATTTCGTATCAACATTATCATCAGATTCATTGTCAAGATCAATTTCTGTTCCAAGGAATTATTCTGGGTATGTTTTTACTTTTCCTTTTCTTTCTCAATGCACTTGTCATCGCCCATTAACATGCAGTTTATGACAATTTTCCCAACCAAATTAGCTCTCAAACTTTCCTACCAATCAGTTGATCAATGTCATAACTAGCAATCAACTCCTCAGATCAGCGTTGGATCAGATCATTGCAAATATAAGAAAAGCAATCGGCAAAACTCTGCTTGTTGCGTTGTCATAAACATGTTTCAATGTGATTTGAAACAATCAGTGTTAAATAATCTAGTCTGAATTTGTTTATCAATTGATTATTATTGTTATAAAATGCACTTTAATGGTCTTATTAGAACAATTGATTAAATTTGTTTCTCCTTTCGCACAATGGAACCAAAGACATGCAGTTGTTAAATTATTATCGAATGAAGTACCAAAATTATTTCCGTTTTTTAATGGATCAACTTTAAGCCATCAACAAGGATTCAAAAACTCAGATAATGAGGTAAGACTTTATAATTACTAATTAACTAACCATTTAAAATTAAATTTGCTTCCTAATGCATGTTAATTTAGAGCCTCAAAAGATTTAGATGTTGATTAAATTTAGTCATTTCGCTTTCATCTAACATTGCTTCATTTATGACTAAAATTTTTAAATTCATTTTCTACCCTCAATTGGTTTTAGTAATGAAAATAGTTTGGAAACCAATATTTGATTGCACTTTGAACCAGTTTATATTAAAAAATATTAATTTTTACTCGAATTGTTACATCAAAATTAATGGTAACGATAAATAATCTTTTTTGTTTCATGAAAAGTAAAAAGTTTATTTGAGAAAATAAATTTATTTCGGTTTGTTTTACATTAAATTGTTGATTTAATTTGATAGATGTTTTGTAATAAAATTGGCATTAGATTGAATTGTATTTGGCTTGATTTTAGTTTGGTTACACCATCTAAAGCAACTGTCTGTTGCATCTAATTTGTTTATCAATTTATTCGTAGAAATTTTCGATTGTCGTCCAAATAACATTAAATTGCCCTTGCTTAGTATCTTTTTAATTAAGGTAACTATGAGACAATCTATTTGATTTTTCACTGTATCCAGCCAATTTCAATATACAATTGCCAATATCTGATTAAGATCTAGTTGATTCTTGTGTAAACTCCTTGTTTCATCTTGAGCAATTGAATAACTTGATAATGATTGAAACATTTTATTGTTGATTTAGCTAAAAAAATTGCATTAACGGTGATTAAATTTAAAGGTGCGATAACTGGTTTCTTTGATTGGGTGTTGACAGTTAATTGGCCATGAAACTGTAACCCGTTGTTGTTAGTACAACTATTATTGCTGTTGTTGTCAACCAGATTAAATTGATTAGTTAAACTAAATTTTGTCGACCAAAAAGTAAACAATAATAAAAATGGAGAAAAAATCAGGATAATGATTAAGAGCGAAGTAGGCCTAAAGAAATGCACAGCGTCAATCAATTACCAACTAAAAGTTAATTAATGTCTTTTTACTCGTCTTTCAACAGTTGGAGGAGTTATGGACTGTCAATGAAATGAACAGCACATTTAGTGTTTTAAGACTTGGTCCAGCCCATCGGCATCGATTGAAACGATCAACGGGTTATTCAATCATATCAGATGACCTTCAAGAATGGATAAACAGAGGATTTGGACCCAATATCCGGTCAGCTAGGTCAACGAAAAGGATTGAATCAGTTTTGGTCCGTGATTTTAGGCTTGACAAGTATCAGCCATTAGACGAAATCTATCGTTACCTTGATGAGCTTGTCAATGTGGCTCCGGTTCGGGTATTTGACATTGGTGAGACTCACGAAGGACGTAAAATTAAAGCAATTGAGATTCGTGGTAATTCCCAAGATCCTCGTTTGGTATGGATTGATGCAACCATTCATGCAAGAGAATGGATCAGTCCGGCAACAATTATCTACATCATTGAACAAGCCTTGGTAACAAAGGCTAAAGTTAACTTCTTAATGGTTCCAGTATTTAACCCAGATGGTTACGAGTATTCTTGGACAGTTGATAGACTATGGAGAAAGAATCGTCGTCTCAGCTCATCAACAAATCCATTATCACCTTCATCGTTACCTAACTTACCCCGAGCAGCCGATGCAATGACCGAAGAATGCAATGGAGTTGATCTTAATCGAAATTTTGATGCTTCTTTTGATGGACAAGGTTCTTCTGATGATGTTTGCTCTCAACTATATCAAGGGCCATCACCTTTTTCTGAGCCTGAAACACGATCAGTGGGCCATTTAATCTGGACGATGAGGAAAAACATCAAGCTTGCCATTAGTATTCATTCATTTAGTCAACTTTGGGCTTGTCCATATGCCTACGATACAGCCCCTACACCTCATTATCGTGAACACATGGAGGTTCTGAAAGCAATTCAAGATGCTGTTTACAAAACACATGGTGTCCAATATACCATTGGTCCTTTGTCAACATCACTTTATGTTGGATCAGGTTTCTCCATGGATTGGATGTATGAAAGAGCTGGAATCACCCACAGTTATCTGGTTGAATTGCGTGATAAAGGAGTTTATGGATTTCTGCTTCCTGCTGATCAAATTATTCCAACTGCTACTGAGACTTGGGCAGGGATTAAGGCTGCAATATTCAAAGTACTAGACGTAAAAATTAGATCTTGAATAAGTGATTTAAATTAGCATTTCTCTTTTTCATTAATGTTGCCTTTTACTGACTTCCTCGCTGATTCGAGGTATCACATTTGATGTGGATGAAGATATTTTTTATATAACAAATGACTGGGACCATTTGTATACAAAAGCTTTTTTTAACACATTGTAATTGCCGAAAGTGTACAGTATTTATCTGTAAAGAAATAAATTTATGTATTTATATTGACCTGACATCACTAGTTTTTGTTAGAGCTGTAATAACAATTTTAAACAACTGAATGGATCATTTTATTAGCAGTTTTTTAGTGATTCACGAAATTATAGATCCCACTGGAAAGTCAAGCACATAGAATCCTCTGGTTACCGATAAACTGTTATGACTTGCACCTGTATTTGGGCATCAAGTCAAGAAATTTTCATTGCTTTTTTGGTATTGTTCAATGGTGTGTTAAATTAATTTATGGCATATCATCCGGAGTTAATTGTACATTGAAAACAAGGATAAAATATAAAAGAACAAAAAATGTAATAATAACGAATAATGAACAAAAAATATGGTTTTTGAGTAACGAGTTCCTAGTCATGATGGTTGATTAGTTTTTAAAGGTTGACATTTGAGCCAATTTAAGTGTACTGGAAACAGCTCTTAACAGTGGAAAACTCTTTGAATCACGACAAGTTCCAGTCCAATCATCGTAATTCAATGCATAAGTCATGACACCACCCATCTTTCTTGATGCTGCATATCTTGATTTAATAGAAAGACTTCGTTCATTTTCATAGGATATCCAATCATAGTTACGGTGAGCAAAAGGTACCATCCCTTTCTCATCGAATTCACTTATTCCACCATCACTCAGAAACTCGCAAACTTTGGTATAATTCAGTTGACCTTTACCTAAACCAGGACCAACACTAGGTGAGTTAAAACCTTGACCAAATGGATAAGCCAAATTAAAGGTTCGAGCAAATGTGGGTACACCTAGAATCAATTTACGAACTGAGATCTTCTGTTTGAGCCAAAATTTACAGACTTCATCCTGGATGAAAATAATAGATAAAAAAAGCATTTTTAAAATTGACTATGATGTAGATATGAATTTTCACTTGATTATCAATTAAACAATTTGGAAAAATCAACAAAAATTTGCCGCTCAAAATTTACAAAAAACAGAGCCATCTATCTGGAAAATTAAACATAGTGTGTTATTTAGATTGTTTTGTGTTCAATTTAGATGATGTTAACATTACCATCTAGCGGACTTCTAGTTCAAAATTACTGTTATCAATGTTATAACTGTCAATAATGTTCAATAATTACCGTGCTTGTTATCTCTGCTCCTGCAGGGTTTATAATTCGTGGATAGAGTGAACTATGATGTCCAGTGAATGGTTTTGATTCCGAATAATAGTGATAATCAAAAGTTAACAAGTTTAAATAATCGACAGATCTGTAATTGAAATGTAAGTTATAAAATGATACGTTGAAAGTGTGAAAATTGCCGATTCAAAATGCAATGTTTTATTTTATTAATATTTACCTAACCAATTCTGTCATATTGTAAAATTTAGAAGCCATATCAGGGTGTGCGGAAACTGTGGCGGTTAATAAGGTGTCCAATTTACCTTTTCGTAAACATTCTTTTCGAGTCAGCTACAGCAAAACAACGAAGAAATACTGATTTTCAATTTTTGAAATGAAGCCATTTAACTCTTTTGAAATCGTCACATTACCTTTAATAGCGAAACCAAATCACTTTTAGATTCGTGATATTTAGTCTCATTCTGATGTAAACGGAAAAAATCGACACCGTCAAGATTGTATAGACTGACTAAATCAATCAATGAACCAACGAATTGATTCCTTTTTTCCTCAGTTGCCAAAATATTGGACTCGGTCATGGAACCAACTTTAGACTGACCCATACGAATAGATAGCAAAATTTTTAAATTAGGGTTCTTTTTCTTTAAGGTATTCAACTCGTGCAATCTATGAAAAAAAGGACATTTTAAATACTCAAGTTCTAATCATTGTTCTCTTGATCATAATAGATTTTATGCTAACTTTTCGGTATTACTCTCAGGATGTTGGAACCAAAGCAAACTTTCTGGACCAACAAAAGCATGGCCAACTATTATGTGATCACAAAGAGCGGGATCAATTTTGTTCACTGGTAAAACTATTTCATCTGAAGTGTTGAGTAAATAGAAACAAACTGATCTAAAGCCTTTTGGTTGGACATCTCCTGAAATAAAAACAAAGTACGCGTTATTTTGTTACACATTAAAAATTGGGTAAAGTTATTGATTTGCTGAAGGTAAAACAGTTTCGATGGAATATCAACAAACCTTGTAAATCAAGCATATCATCTGTAATAACATTATTAAGATCAGACAGAGCATCACTTTGATTGGAAATCAATCTGATTGGTCTGATCGTCGTGAGTCCTGTTTCTCCTATCTTTTTGGTTACAAAATTATTATTTCGCACAGGCAGGTTGGTTTCACGGTAGGAAAACGCTGACCCTTTTTGCTCACTTTTCACTGTTGATGAACTAAAAGAGGGCACAAAGTTTCTTGGTGGAAACACTCGGATCGGTTTCAAAGTAGACGCCTGAGTAACTAAAGTTGGTGTCACTTGGACCACTGGTGCTGGTATTTGTTGAATGTAGACAGGTTGTTGTTTAACATAACTATCTGGCGGCCGAGATATCGGTAATAAAATCATTTGACCGTTCGACCCAGTTGATAAAGACGGCGTTAATCCAGTCAAACTTTGTAAACTTTGTAAGTTTTGTAAGCCTTGCAAGCCTTGTAAGCTCTGTAGGCCCTGCAACCCTTGTAAACCTTGTAAACCATTTAAACCACTTATTCCGTGTAAACCTGTTAATGATGGCAGTGAAATAGGAATTGGATGAAGCTGAATAATTGGTTGAATATAAGCAGATGATGATGGTGATGAAGATGATGATGAAATTAACTGAGAACTTGTGCCTAATAATGATGGTGATGCAGTAGTTGCTGTTGGATTCAACAAATTGTCTATTCCCGTTGGAGGTGTCATTGTATTTGATAACTGGAATGTAAATCTTGGTAGATTATTATTAGTTCGTACCTGAAATGGCATTGTGGTGTTCAGTAAATGACGCCAAAGGGTCATTGAAATACCATGCATTACAATTAAAGACAAAAGAGTACTGAATGGAGCTGCCATTTTAATGGCTATTCCTTTGGATGAATGGATTTACAGAAATACCAATGTTATGGACCTGGTCGCGAATATTGGAAACTGCATTAACAATAGAAAACAATAGATTGGTGATGTTTTTAAGTTTAAATCACTTGTGACTCAAATTTGATGTTGGCTACTCAATGATCTAAGAAAAACTGATAAACTGATTTGAATGTCTCAAATTGAAAACGAATCGAACATGAGAAACCAATTCCAATATTGAAACGGCTTATTAAATTCAAGATGAAGAGAAAAATCAAATCAGTTCCTCGTCCATTCTCAATTTAATTGGAGTTATAAACAATTAAATGTCCCTTCGCGACACAACCCATTTCACCCTAACCATTTCTAACGCCAGGAAGTGAAAAGTCATTTCATTGATTATATTCCAATTGAATCAATTCATTGATAGTAATTGGAAGAGTTGTGATGACTTTTTGAATATTATTTATTGATTAGTTTGGTAATCTTCATCAGTTATTACCTTTTAATCAAATCATGATTAGTGCTATTCACTTATTAAAGATATGTTGAGATAGAAACCTTTTATTGATTAATTATGATTCAACAGTAAAAGTCAAACATAATCTTCCATTTTAATTGTGAGTTAATAATAACCACTTCCAGGTACCAAACTCACTGATTGGCCAATCACACGCTTTAATAATAATATCATTTTTGATTTCACTCTTATTCATCTCAATTCATCCTTACCTTAAGCACCGTTCATTTATCAAATTGTTTGGACGGTTGATTAAATTTTTTATGTGGAGTCATGATATTCAGATTATTAGCTATTACAATTAAAAAATTGAATTTACCATAACATAAATTCACTAGAATCAAAATATCTATCAAATCTGTCATTACCGAAATATCAAAACCATTCAACGACTATTTTAAAGCTCTTATATTTTTCTTATCCACCAATGAATAATTTTGCTGTTAGGTAATCAATAAGTTTACCTGAAGAAGTAATCATAGTGCAAATAATCATGATTGAGGTTAGTCTAGGTAACCAGAATGTCAAATCATTTGTCAAGATCCTCTAAAAGTCTCCACATATCTTCAATCCAAGCCAATAATGGTAAATAATAAAGGTCTTTAATTAATCGATGAACCAAAGTAACTTCTAACGTATCATAAATGGTAGACCAAAGATAGCTCGGAATGTTCATTGACACCAAAGATATTTAACTGTTATTAGAATTGATTTAATATATACAAATTAATCGATGGTTAGAATTGAAGGATAAATGGTTCAACTATTGACTTATTAATGCACAGTAACAGAGTGAATCAAGGTGTTGCTAGATAGAAAGAATCACATATCTTGCAAAAAAAAATATTGCTGACCAATTATTTTGAACAAGAATTTTGGTCATCTAATAAGCCAAGGATGCTGTCCAAATCATAAAATAGACTATGATCATTGATTAATCCAGTTGAAATTTGTTATTATTAATTATCAATACTTGTGCACTTAGCTTTACCTTTGTTATTCACAGAATATCTGAATACGAATCTCTTTGAGATTTTATTGCTCACTAGTTTTTTTAATATTTGTCAGTCTCTTTTATCCTTTCCTTTCCTCTCTCTCTATCTGAATCTTTTTTTTCATGGTGATTTGGTTGCTAATCAAAGCACGCAATTAACTAACGTGACATATCTATGGTTGGCTATACTATATGGTTGCAACATTTTCCCATCTTGATAATAAACGACCGTTATTATGGTGAAATTTACTCACAGACTCAATGGGCAAATAATTGATATTCAACCAGCCATGTTAACTGTTTTTGTTTCAAATCTAAATAATCTGTGTTTCATTATTATCAGTTATTTATGGAAATGAAATTGAATGCAGAATGTCCCACCAAGCCTTTTCTAGATTATCCTTTTGATTTTGCTGTTTTGATGCAATCTCTTCCTCTTTACCTTGTCAGTTATGTATACAACTTGAGTGACTATCACAGCTGTTATCTAAACTTTGATTAATTTGACGGTTACCTGATGAAATTGATCAGTAATCAGTTGTTCAAATTCAGAAGCTAAAACAATATACTAGTCAACTTTGAAATAATATTAGCAAACAATCAGAAATTATTTTCATCAATGAGAGCTGTTTGCATTAGTATATTAATTTTTAAACTTACCAATTATCCTAATGCTGGTTGTAAGTAAAGGTTTTGTTTGATTAAGCAAATTGAAAAATGGCAATCAAAAAACGACTCAAATCAATAATCAATAATGCTGTGAATTTCAAATGTTACATGAGACTCATCATAACTTATCTAAAAACTGACTCTTCAACAAATCTTGAGCTGTTAGCTTAATTATATTGAAAGTAAACTAAGCTTTAGAGGAAGGCATTACAAAAAATCAATTTAATTTGCTAACAATTGCAATACAAAAGTAAATGTCTGAACAATAAATTTTGCTCATTCACCTAAATGTGAAACAAATGAAGGTTTCATTTTATTTCATTATTAACGTTAATAGCTGTAAAAATATAATACTAGCCGTTGATAACCTTAATTATTTTATTTTATTACAACCTTTATCCAGGTTACAAGACATATTGTATTTAGATTTCAATTCATGGTTGAATTTTACGGCTATTAACAGTAAGATTGATATTTCAACCCATTTAATTTTTAGACAAATATCGAGCTATTTACTAGCATTATTTTAAAAAAGAATGCTTCTAATTATTCCATCCGAAAAACAGCAAATTTTAATGCTAAATTTGCAAATTACTAGATTTTTTGTAAACCATTGCCGAGTAAAATTTTGTCAAAATTCATCATTAATCATTTGAAATTTATCTCTTTTATCTTTGATTATTAACTTTTTATGGGGTTATGGTTGTAATCAGTAAATTATTAAACCTAAATTGTTAAAATTAAAATAATCTTTGGTGTTAATTTTGTTTCTTTATGAGTTTCGAGAAAGCTTCCATTGATTAACAATGGAAAAGTAAAATAAAATCGTATTTATGAATTTCAAAGATGGCGCTCTCTGGCAACAAATGTTATTCAGGAATGGTTTTTTTTCTATGATGGTAAGTTGATTGTTTTTGATGTTACTTTTAAATGTTTTCACTCATTAATTACGACGTTTACAATTAATTTTGCCACTAGTGTTGATTTTTATTCACCCCAAGTGTTTAAAGATCGATAGATCAGCTGTTAACAATGAACTTTGAGCTCCTCCACCAATTTGGACAAAGCTATCCGGAGGAGTTTGATGGCCAACTTGACAGTGGATCAATCGCAACAACCTGTGGTTTCAATCGCCGAGGTACTCTTCTTGCTGTTGGTTGTAATGATGGCAGAATCGTTATCTGGGATTTTCTTACTCGTGGTATTTGTAAAATAATCACTGCTCACGTCCACCCAGTCTCAAGTTTATCCTGGTCTCGAAGTGGAAGATACCTAGTCTCATCTTCAAATGACAATAATGTTAGTATATGGGATGTTGCAACTGGAGAAAATGTTTATCGGTGGAGATTTTCTTGTCCGATTTTGAAAGTTCAATTCAATCCACGAAACGATCGTATGATTCTCGCATGTCCTAACCGTCATCAAGCTGTTCTATTGTTCCGTCCTGTAGATACAAATCCTCCCGAAAAAACTCATGTAATCCTTCCTATGGATGAAGATTCTGATCTCAATATCATTGCATCTTTTGACCGCCGTGGTCAATACATTTACTGTGGTAACGCAAAAGGCAAAATGTTCGTAATAAAAGTAGAAGATGGGGGAAACAAATTGGATATTGTGGCATCTTTTCGAGTTGCAAGTTCAAATATTGTTGTTAAACAGATCGAGTTCGCGCCCAAGCGAAAGGACACTTTTTTAGTTAATGCATCTGATAGAGTAATACGTGTTTATGAAACACATGAAGTACTCAATTGTGGTCTTAACGGAGAACCTGAGCCTATCCAGAGGATACAGGATCAAGTTAATAAGACAACTTGGAAGAAATGTTGTTTCTCAGGTGGAGTAGATGCGGATTACATATGTGCTGGATCAGCTAGACAACATACATTATGTATTTATGACCGAGCAAGTGGAGGAGGATTGGTGAAAATTTTGCAAGGTACCAAGGGTGAGACTTTAATTGATGTGGTGGTGAGTTTGATTTCTATGTAAATTTACTCTTTTCAACATCTGGTGGGTTAATGTAATTCGAAATGAGATTTCATCACTTTATTTATTATTTATCTTCTGATAGTGATAGTATATCGAATGTATCAAATGAGATTGACTAGTATGAGAAAAGTTTCATTCATTTCCTTTCTTTACTTATTTTATTTTGCATGGCTTCTCATTCGGAGTTGAACTCGAGAATCAGTCTCTGAATTGAGTCGTATTTTCACTTTATATTCTATTATTTGTCTTTTTCTGTCTGTTAACCTATGTTAACTCTCTCTAGACTGATCGATAAGTCTGCTGATCTAATTCAAGTCTAATTTTGCCTTTTCTCTTTTGTTTTCATGTTTCTTTCCTGCAGTGGCATCCACTTAGATCAATCATAGCCAGTATATCAAGTGGAGTTGTTTCGGTATGGGCACAAGCACAAATAGAAAACTGGTCAGCTTTTGCCCCTGACTTCAAAGAGTTGGATGAAAATGTTGAATATGAAGAAAGAGAATCTGAATTTGATGTTCAAGATGATGATCGTTCTCCTGCTCGCAATATACAAGACAACGAAGACGAAGATGAAGAAGTGGACGTGCTTGGAGTTCAGCCATCAACACATCTTCTCAGCAGGTTACTACTTTTGCTCTTTTTGAATGAAAATCATAAATGAATGAAAATGATTTTCAGAAAATTTCTTTCATGCCTAACTTGAGGTTATAATAAGAATGCCCTTTATGGTTTTTCTTCTCCCTCTACTTTGAAATAATTTTCTTTTTTCGTCTACTTTTTTTGCAGTGATGAGGATGAATCTGCAGAACAAGATGGACTTTATTTTCTCCCTATTTCTCTTGAATTTGATGAAGTTGAAAATGTAGATTCAGCATTCAATCATTTCGGAAAGGATGCTTCAGAGTCGCCCATACCAACTAAATCACCACGTAAAGCAAAAGTTGTTGATATTGATTTAAAAGACAATTCTAAAGACGGTAATGATTCTCACTTAAATATATAAATATATTTATGCTTATCATCTTTCTGTTCCTCTACTTCATATAATTACCCTCGTCCCTTGCCTGCCATGCTTGTTGTCTGTTTATCATCTAATTTCTTTGTAAATGTTTTTCAACTTTTTTCTTGGCTCATCTCCTATGTTTACATCTGATGTTCTTCACCTTCCTCTCTAATCATCTTCGTCTTTATTTTCTTTCTCATCTCTCTTCAGCCTCTTCAGCTTATTTTCATTTTTACCATCTTGTCTTGTCCTAAGTCTTATCTTGAACTTGAACTTAGACTTCAATTTCTCATTTGCTCTTTTCCATTTTCTTTTACTCTTGTTCTTTAGGTGGCTCCAAGCCTGGAAATAGATCCATTGGTGGCGAAGGAAGACTCAAGAATAGAAACTCTCGGCTCTCGAGTAAACGTAATATTTCTTCAGTCGCTGAAGGGGGGTGCTCTAATCAAAGTAATGTTAAGAAGCGGAAAAAGTTGAATCATTATGACCCAAACTATGAAGACGACTGAGGCTTTATTTTGTTTTCTTTGTCGCTTTTCCTCTCCTTCCATCCTCTCCATATTCCCTCTTTCTACTTTCAATTTGCATCTTTAAATCTCTGTCGCTCTTTAGTTTAATCATAAAGATAGAGACATAAATACAAAAACATCACTATTGTACATCAAAGAGAGACTCACTGATACATTTATAACATTGCCAATATATACATATATTTATAAATAAATAATTTTTTTCAGATAAAACAAAAAAAAATGTTTTCTTAACCAAAAAATGGCTTGAGTTGTCATGAAAAAACCATTCATCATAATTGTAGATGCAAAAGGTTACAAAATAACGACACATGAACAGTCACAAAAAACCAGTTGATCTAACCGTAACAGACTATCATTAACTGAATCAAATTTGAATTTGCTAGCAAACATGATGTAAATCAATTAACCTCTTATTGATATGCACCTTAAATAGCATATTTTCTTGCATTATTCATTTCCCTCACGGAAAATCTTAAAGAAAGGAGTCATGAAGACAAAAAAAGGAGCAGAAGACAGAACGTCAAGGCCTATTGCAGCCAGTCATCCAAAGGAGAGAAAGACTGGCAGGACTTGAAAAAGAAAAGAAAAAAGGGCAAAAAGAGATGTTTAAGCGTATGATGATTGTTGAAGTTGTTATAATTCCAATCAGATAGATGTATTTATAATCATAATGAAAAAGGCGTCTATGATTGGTTTGATCAATTAAGAAAATTGTGAAAATGGCGGGATGAAGAAAAGACTAGAACAAAGAAAATGAAGCAGAATGGGAAAACGGTTAAGGATGTATAAATGTATTGATTGTTTCAATGATTGGGCATAATATTAATTGAATTAGACGATTCTTTGAAAGAGGGGTCAGAATTAATGATATTTTGAAAGGGGCCTTATAAAAACAATTGTTAATTCAAATTGAAACAAGATTAATTAGAAGAGGAAATTAAAGGAAAAAACAATCATGATAATCATTTTCATTAAGAACCTAACTGTCAAATTGTCCGTTGACAAGATAAGTGTTCATTTGAATGATAACTTGAAAAAGCAACTAGGAAAGGAAACTCATGATTATTTTTGTTATTAGATTAAAAGTGATTAATATTCAGTAGTGAATTTAAATGTGGTAATTTTATTCACTATGACCAGTCATTCTAACTCAACCTCATGGACTTAATTTAAATCATATCAAGATTGCGCAGACAACTAATCGATTAAATAAAGGTGGGTCTCGTTTTTTGCGTATTTTTTTTATTTGTAAGCAGAGGCTGAAAAACCAGACACTCATGAGACTCACTCAATAAAAAAGGAAAATTCAAGAGGTTTCAATCTAAGTTTACAATTTATTTAGTAATTTAATCCCCTTATTTGGAGAATACAAATCATTTCATTTAAAACCAAATGGCCCACGCTGAAGGTGTCTTCAATGTCTTTTTATACTGTATATGTATGTGCTGAGGGATGGCTTTTAATAACAATGGTGTTAAGTTTTTGTTTCTGCTTTTATGTTATTGGATGAATTGGTGAATTTTTTTGTTTTTGACGATGAATTTTTCAATTAGTATTCGTCGCCACCCTCATCGTCACCGGCTTCGTTAGAGTCGAGGCCCACTTCTTCATAATCTTTTTCAAGAGCGGCAAGATCTTCTCGAGCTTCAGAGAATTCTCCTTCCTCCATACCTTCACCGACGTACCAGTGAACGAAAGCTCTCTTTGCGTACATCAAGTCAAACTTGTGATCAAGTCGAGCCCAAGCTTCAGCAATAGCTGTGGTATTGGAAAGCATACAAACTGCTCGTTGAACTTTGGCTAAATCTCCTCCAGGAACAACAGTTGGAGGTTGATAGTTTATTCCAACCTGAAAGAATAAAGAAAAAGATTAGATGAAATAAAATTAAGGCTAGTCTAACATATAAAAAAATGAAAAGCAAGCTTAGAATTATGAATCAGACCCACCTTAAAACCTGTTGGGCACCAGTCAACGAATTGGATACTCCTCTTTGTCTTAATAGCAGCAATGGCAGCATTAACATCTTTAGGAACAACATCTCCTCGGTAGAGAAGACAACAAGCCATATATTTTCCATGTCGAGGGTCACATTTAACCATTTGATTAGCTGGTTCGAAGCAAGCATTTGTTATTTCAGAAACAGTTAACTGCTCATGGTAAGCTTTTTCAGCAGAGATAACAGGAGCATAAGTAACTAAGGGGAAATGAATACGAGGGTAGGGGACAAGATTAGTCTGAAATTCAGTCAGATCAACATTCAATGCGCCATCGAATCGGAGGGATGCTGTGATTGATGAAACAATTTGGCCAATAAGGCGGTTGAGATTAGTGTAAGTTGGCCGCTCAATATCAAGATTTCGCCGGCAGATATCATAGATAGCCTCGTTATCTACCATGAAAGCACAATCAGAGTGCTCAAGAGTTGTGTGAGTAGTTAAAATGCTATTATAAGGTTCAACGACAGCAGTAGACACTTGGGGGGCGGGGTAAATAGCGAATTCCAATTTAGATTTTTTCCCATAATCAACGGATAAACGTTCCATAAGAAGTGAAGTAAAACCAGATCCAGTTCCACCTCCAAAACTATGGAAAATCAAGAAACCTTGAAGACCGGTACATTGATCTGAAAGTTTCCTGATACGGTCAAGAACCAAGTCGACAATTTCTTTGCCAATTGTATAGTGGCCACGAGCATAGTTATTGGCAGCATCTTCTTTACCAGTAATCAATTGTTCCGGGTGGAATAATTGCCGGTAGGTACCAGTTCTAACCTCATCAACTACAGTTGGTTCTAAGTCCACGTATACAGCCCGGGGTACATGTTTACCAGAGCCAGTCTCGGAGAAGAAGGTGTTAAACGAATCATCACCACCTCCAATGGTCTTATCACTAGGCATTTGACCATCAGGTTGAATACCGTGTTCGAGACAGTATAATTCCCAGCAAGCATTGCCCATTTGGACACCAGCTTGACCAACATGGATTGAGATACATTCACGCATTTTGATAGTTTAAGGAATTAAGATAACTTTCTCAAAAATTCAACTAGAAGTAATAAAAAAAGAGAAAAAAAACGTTGGCAGAAAGAGAAAGAGAAAAAAAGACGTTAGAAAATTTCAAGTGAAAACGTTAACTATTGAAGTTAATAACGAGAGAACAAAAAAATCAACGTGAAGTTAAAAGGTTAAAGGCAAATGGGCGAAATTAACGTTGATGACAACAGATCACAATGAATAAAAGAAATAAATTACCGGTTAAATAACAAAGTTAAAAGAGGAGAGATAAAAATAATATAAGAAGACACCAAGACAGACACAGGTAAAATAAAAATTTGCAGTAAGCGATTGAATAACTAACTAGCAAAAAATGGATGACATATAGGGTGTGGTTGAAAGCAAAGAAAATGGAAGCGAACCCTTCTTTTTTTATATAAGATAGACAGAGAGAAAGAAAGAGAAGATAAATTGAATGAGAATAATGAAGATGAAGATGAGAGGGAGAGCGACGACTGAGAGAGAGAGAAAGAGCAAAGCCCAAAGTATCAAAGACACAGACACAAAACAACACCTCACTTATAGTGTGAGACAGATTATAATATTAACGGACTTACTCGAAACCAGAGGAATCCTTTATATACTCAAACCCTGTAACCAATCAGAAATGACTAACAGCCAACCAATAAGAATAGTTGCTTATAAAGTAACCATAGAAACATTAATAAACATAATAGTTTCCCCCTTTGGATGATAAGGAAGATAAGCTGAAGGGATAAAAAATTAATTTGCCCCAAAGAAGAGAAAGACCTCGCCCTTTCTCTTTCTATTTTTCGTCATCTCTTTCTTTCCTCTCTTTTTCTCTGTCATCCGGTTTTCTCTTTCTCAATCTCTTTCTTTTTCATCCAAATGGTTAATTCTGGTTAAGTGAAAATAGCGGCTTTTATCTCCATCTTTTGACGGCAAAAGAGATTAATTTAAGCTGCTTTTTGATTTTTCAGTTTTTTATTTCATAACACTTGCTGTATCAACTGCTGGTGTAAGATGGCGCTGAAAATATCCGATACTTTGCTTTACTTTAACCTTTCTTACCTATCTAACATCTATTTTTTTCTGGTTTAATAATTTTTGGTATATGCTTAATTTTTCTATTGCTTCTATCCTGATTGTTGTACCATAACTGTACTTGGAACAGTTTTACCATAATGCCTGTTTTATTGAAAGAATTGTGTGACTCTGTCATCAATTCTCTTGGATCTCCGTCAGACGAGTTTCAAGACAATATTAGGGAAGTTTTTTGGTGAGTAATGAGTCTTAATATTGTTATTTTCCGCCTGTTATTTTTTTGTGTTTTTCTTGTACCTTTTCTGTTTTCCTGTTTATTTAACATGCACGTTTCACTGCTCGTTTCCTGTTTTGATCTGTCTTGGCACTTTTAATTCAAACTTTTTGCTCAACAAATTGCGTTCTGAGCAATAAATTTACGATAACCATGGTTACTGTCTTTATACCGGTTCTTTTTTTGTTTTTGTGCAAATTTCAATCTTTTGGTTCTTTGAGCTAATTTACTCTTTCTCTTATTTTGTCAACTTTTGACTTTTGTTTCAGTAAGATGGACGAAATTTATAAGATGGTTAAAGATGATCCTAAGCGAGTTGAAAAATATTGTGAGGAATGTCGTCATATACTTGTCGTTCTTCGTCTTTTCCCGCTCGAGTTTAAACTTGCCATGGATACATTGTACAAAAAAACTTTATGTGGATTTCTAAGCATATATCTCGATTTCAAGATGATTCTTTATAAAACTGTAAAAAATCAAGAGGAACATTTCAACAATACAATCAGAGAAATTTTTCTCCTGCTGGGTGACGAAGAAAGAACATGCATCTGGAATGTTGTCGTAACATCGCATATTATTAATGAAGTTGACATTTTACAGATACTGGCTGAACGCTTTATTGAGGAGACTAGGAAAGATAAATTTAACAATGATGAATATATTCGAATGATCTGGGTGTTGCATGTGTTCTTCTCACAATGTAAAAAAGCTGGTATAAATGATGGTGTTGCTAAAGTTTTAGAAATAGCATTAAAACTTAAATACCCTCCTGGGTTGTGCAAATGGATGTGTCATCATTATCCTGGATTTGGTTGGAAAGGATTAACCGATGAGTGTGTTCATGAGACTTTGGTCTCAGAAAAACAGCCCAAATCTTTTTTCAAAGCAGTTTATCATTCTATTGCCAAAGATGATACTCTTAAATTCCAATTAGAGGAAATCACTCGAAATGGTCCTCAAGGAGATGACTCATCATCACAGAGCTCAGAATCTGTTAGTAAAAAGCTTCAAAATTTAGCTCAATCTAAAGAGTCTGGCACTTCGAAGAAATCACGGGTAGATGCAGTTAAGGCTGATAAAAGCGGAAAAAAGGACGACAAAAAGAAAGTTGTGCAGGAAGAATCTCTCAAAGAGAACGAATCTAGAGATTTAGGCCCAGAAAACAAAAAAGATCTGAAAACTGGCTCGAGTAAAGATAAGAAACAGGATTCTGATACTAAGTCAACGAAAACTCTTGGACCCGGTAGGACCAAACCCACCAGTGCAACTTCGTTCTTAGATGATGATTGTGATGAAGATGACGTCGATGACGAAGATACTTTAGATGCTAATATTGCCGATGATCGAAGCAATGAAAATGATGAAAATATGAAAGATAAATCCAATATTAATTCCGATGATGAATCAAATTTAGCTAAGAAAGTTACAAGTACAATAAAGAAAGGAAAAGTAGCCGAAGGTTCAAGTGGCGAAGAGTCTGAAAGTAGCAGTCTCCCAGAAAAGAAATCACGTCGTTCAAAACAAACTAAAAATAAAATTCCAAAGGCTACCAGTGATTCTGAAACTGATATCAATGAAGAATTGCCGGAAAAGCAAGTCAAAAAGTCCGTCAAAAGAAAATCCGGAGATGATTCTGACAGTGATCAGACGATCAATGGTGATGAATCTGCTGTTGAAACAAAAATCGATGAACGTGGTGATCATGATGATGATACCAATGATAGTACGATTTCATCCGGACGAAAAATCTCATCCAAGAATAAACCTCGAGTTAAGAAGGTAGTAAAGAAAATTAGAATCGATCATTCTCCAGAAACGACAATCGAACCGTGTGTAGAAGATATTGAAACTATTTCCGACGACAAAAAACTCATTGACGAATACATGAAAGGTCCGTTCGCTTGGGTTTTTGAGAAATTTGAAGAAGAAAAAGTGTATAAAGGTGAACCTTACATATATTTGGAAAACATTTCAGAGATTGTTCCCAAATATGAGCAGGAGGCGACCTTAGCCGATATTTTGCACACCAATAACCAAAGAGCTAAGCAGAAAAAAGTGGTCAAAAAGAAGACTAGAAAAGGTTACCGTTAATTGTTTATTCCTTTCTCAATGTAATCTAGTTTTCTTTTGGTACTCACAATTGTTTATACCTTTTCCATTACCAGCTAACCTGTCATCCCATGAAATCAGTTATATCATTAACTATTCATTAATTCTATCATTTATTCTATCATCCTCATTGCCACTTCCATTCTTGTCATCTTCCATCCATCTACCCATCACCAAATCGCCAAAAGACATGCAAAATTACAGTCTGCTTGATCTGTAATAAACTAAATTTTATTGGTATTTTGAGCTTTTGGCCTATCAGATCGAATAACGAAAGTGACCTCTATTAAGATTTTTTTGTATGCTATTATGAAAAAAAAGTTGACTCGATTATTTTAAATATTTCATTGTTTCATTGTTAGGCGATTGGATCACACCATTCCCATTCTCTCGTTCCACAATAAATTCATCTAATTTGACTCAGCGCAAATAATGAAACTGTCTTGTATTTATCATAATTTGTTATCATTTATTTGATTTGATCTCTTTGTATCGAAAATTTGAAAATTAACAAGATTAATTTTTTTCTCGAATCTCATATATCACTGTGATTGCTATGAGTAATCTATTATGATACTGGCATGTATTGAGATGTTAATTTTTGATTGAATTATTCTATTCTCTGAATTTTTTAGTAAACTCATTATTTTTCCGACATGATAAGATAAGTCACTATGATTTGAACGAACTTTATATTTGGATGAGCTAACTCGTATACATTTGAATTAAAATATATAAATTCCCGCATCTCGTGAAATATGGAACGAAATGTAATAAGTATCCAATCGTTTTACTAAAATGAAATACAAGAACTAAAAATTGACTGATTGTTGAAATGAATTTGTAAGTCAAATAATTTGTAATAATTTATGAGTTGAAATTCAAACAAATCATTTAAATTTCCTCTTTAATAATCGCACTCGGTAATATTGAAGTCGTTAAATGATAAAGAAAAAAATAGTTATTTTTTAAAATAATTTTATCGTCATTGTGATTATAATTACAAAAAGATGAGTGAAGTGAGATCTTTACAACAGTGGCAGAGTATCACATACGAATTGACATAATTTACAATTTTATAATCTAGCTTCAGTGGTAGGACCAGGATCTTGACCATTTTGATTCCATATCTTTAGCTAAATTGCATTATATTGCGGAAATACTGTATTCACTCGTTAAGATTCTCTCATATACATGTTTTCGTGTCATATTGGATGCTTCGTAATGACGAGCAATATTGCCTTGATCCACTTAAGTTACTGAATGATATTATCATAGTAGGAAAAGATCAAGAAACTAACATAATTCAAAAGAACAACAAGATTTTTTAAAAATAAATCAATATTTTATTGCAATTATGATCACAATTACTATGAAATGATTAAAGTGAGATCTTTATAACATGGCAGAGAATTGAAAACACAAATTTAGGAACACTCGAATGAAAGTTTGAAAGCCCGCTTTGAAGTTTTGTATTATTGTTTGCTTCACTGTTTACTGTTACCAGCTGAGTGAAGCAGCAACTTGTTTTATACTCACTCACTCTTTAAGCTGGAAGTCTCTAGAAATGTCAAATACATTCCTCAACTTTCTTTCAAGTCTGGAGTTTTTTTTGCTCATGATTTACTTAATCAGTCACTAATCCAATTTAGTACCATTACGGGCACAGCATATTATTTACGGGTTATATAACGTTTGCGATTCAATTCAAAGAAAAAAAGAGGAGAAATTACATTAAAATACTGGAGAACTCGAGAAACTTCTAGCAGTGTGAGTGAGTGAGTATAAAACAAGTTGCTGCTTCACTCAGCTGTTAACAGTAAACAGTGAATCAAACAATAATACAAAAATTCAAAGCGCGCTTTCAAACTTTCATTCGAGTGTTCCTAAACTTGTGTTTTCAATTTATATTTTGTGTTCAACTACAATCAAAGTCTAATAAAAATGTCTCTTGTTCCACGACTGATTGATACAATGTTCCGAGATCCATTCGATGACTTCTATCCAGTCATCGCTTACCGTGAACCAGTTATGGATTACCCTAGAAGATCATGGGGTCAAATGAATCGTGCTCTTCGTCAATTAGACCAATTGTCTAAGCATCTCAATCAAGAAATGGCTACAATCAAGGATTCCGAGGATAAATTCGAGGTTAATGTTGATTGTGCCCATTTCAAGCCAGAAGAGATAAACGTTAAACTGGCCGACAATAATCTGGTTGTTGAAGCCAAACACGAAGAAAGATCTGATGAACATGGCTACATTTCTCGATCATTTAAGAGGCGATATGTTCTTCCAGAGAATGTGGAATTGGACAAACTTCAGTCAAATTTAGGAGTTGATGGTGTACTTTCAATCAAGGCTCCAAAGAAGGTTGTCAATGCTGTTACAGGAGAGAAGAAGATTCCAATTACATTGACCAACCAAGTCCATCAACCTGTTGAAGGTGGTGATAAAGCTCAAACGGAAAAGATGGAAACCAAATAATCAAATTAAGCCAAAGATATGGAATCAAAATGTAATTCTGGTCCCACCTCTGAATCTAGATTTTTCAAATTTTGTAAAATATTCGAATTTGTTTGTGATACTCTGCCATGTTGTAAAGATCATAATTGTGTAATTGAGTAATTGTGATCATAACTGCAATAAAATATTGATTTATTTTTAAAAAATCTTTGTTTCTTTTCTATTCCTCTTTAATGCCTTATTATGATGATATTTTATTCAGTGATATAATTAGATAAAGGCAACATTTCGCGTTATTTCAAAGTGCCCAATATGACGTTTTAAGTTATCGTTGGAACCACATTTCAGTGACAAAGTACGTATTTTGAATAATTTGAATGCACTTGATCATAAGTTTCTAATAGCTGAAAATATTGATGTTACCAACCGTTTTTAACAACAAATTAATTTCAAGCTTTAAATTGTTATTTTTGTATTATTTTTATTATTATTTTTCAGCTATAAAGCGATTTCGTAAAAGAACTAGCATTTATCTTATTGAACAATAACTAAAAAATTATTCAAGATGAAAATATCTCTTTCAATGGTACAGGTTATGATTTTCGCTGAACTTTTTCATTTTTTATTTTAATCGAAATAAAATAATTGTATTTGCTCTCACGCAGGACCCTTTTAATTACCCGAAATACATGTATTGGTACACTGTGTTACACTTGTTGGTAACATGAGAAAAAGATTCAATGATTGAATGAGGGTCTCCAGAATTTTTCACTTTTTTGCTTTTCGAGTTAAGGACTTAAACTTTCTGACAATCCATGGAGATCATAAATACAGACAGAATATTACTATCTTGTTACTCCATAACTCTTCATCGTGAATCTTATTCGTGTATTTACCATTACATTTATTTCCAATCCATTTTGCTGCATTATTAATATCTTAAAATCTTTATTTGTAAACCCAATATATGCAGCTAATACTCAATGATATTCTTGTTTGATAATCATGTTGTGCTTTAGTACTTAAGGTGATAATTTTGGTTTAAGTTAAAAGTGCTGTTTTTCACCTAATTGTTTGAAATATGATTTAATCTAATCTTGGAGTCTAATATTTAGAGTCAATATTTCATCTACAAGAGTTTATTGTCAATATTGGTCTAACATCGTCAATTTGGATCTAAATAATAGTTCATAAATTGAAGGTTCATAAAGGATAAAAAATGATGAATGAATAATACATAACTGAATCATTGAATCCATTCAATCTCATACCAATGGATCGCTGCTCTTGTAAAAACTTGAAACTTTCATCGGAAGGACTACTTGTCCGAGAAACGGAGGTTATTAACGTTCTTTACGATTAGTTACCCAAAATACTGAACTTGTCCAGAACTGGTACAAAAAATAGAGCGTTGTATCGTAGCTGGAGCTGAATAATTTGGTCTAATCAAAATTGCAGTCCACTGCATGTCCAAATATAACATAATTTTCAAAATATATTTGATATCCTTTTCATAATAGCACGAAGTTCTACTTTAGTCTATTATCAGCAGTTTCAGTCAACAGATTGGGTTGAAGTCGAGAGATTGATTAGCAAATGAATGAATTTATAGCATTGCTATGTTATAAACAATCGTGCCTCCAATAATATTGAGATTATGTGGTAGACGGTTGAATAACATGATGAAATCAGAATTTTACTTGTAACTTAGTATTATCTGACTGTTTTGAGGGGAAACCAGATAAATAATACTAGTTCATTAAGAGCTGTGAGAAACACCTATTTATCTTTACAAGGTCGATTACATGGGCCTGAGTGAATGAGATGAGAGTCACTTTGAGCACTGAAATATATTAGATTACTATTAATAGATAAATTTACTTGGTAACATCAATATTTTCAGCTATTAGAAACTTATGATCAAGTGCATTCAAATTATTCAAAATACGTACTTTGTCACTGAAATGTGGTTCCAACGATAACTTAAAAACGTCATATTGGGCACTTTGAAAAACACGAAGCGTTGCCTTTATCTAATTATATCAGTGAATAAAATATCATCATAATAAGGCATTAAAGAGGAATAGAAAAGAAACAAAGATTTTTTAAAAATAAATCAATATTTTATTGCAGTTATGATCACAATTACTCAATTACACAATTATGATCTTTACAACATGGCAGAGTATCACAAACAAATTCGAATATTTTACAAAATTTGAAAAATCTAGATTCAGAGGTGGGACCAGAATTACATTTTGATTCCATATCTTTGGCTTAATTTGATTATTTGGTTTCCATCTTTTCCGTTTGAGCTTTATCACCACCTTCAACAGGTTGATGGACTTGGTTGGTCAATGTAATTGGAATCTTCTTCTCTCCTGTAACAGCATTGACAACCTTCTTTGGAGCCTTGATTGAAAGTACACCATCAACTCCTAAATTTGACTGAAGTTTGTCCAATTCCACATTCTCTGGAAGAACATATCGCCTCTTAAATGATCGAGAAATGTAACCATGTTCATCAGATCTTTCTTCGTGTTTGGCTTCAACAACCAGATTATTGTCGGCCAATTTAACGTTTATCTCTTCTGGCTTGAAATGGGCACAATCAACATTAACCTCGAATTTATCCTCGGAATCCTTGATTGTAGCCATTTCTTGATTGAGATGCTTAGACAATTGGTCTAATTGACGAAGAGCACGATTCATTTGACCCCATGATCTTCTAGGGTAATCCACAACTGGTTCACGGTAAGCGATGACTGGATAGAAGTCATCGAATGGATCTCGGAACATTGTATCAATGAGTCGTGGAACAAGAGACATTTTTAATATTAGACTTTGAAGTTTGAAGTTTGAAGTTGAACACAAAATATAAATTGAAAACACAAGTTTAGGAACACTCGAATGAAAGTTTGAAAGCGCGCTTTGAAGTTTTGTATTATTGTTTGCTTTACTGTTTACTGTTACCAGCTGAGTGAAGCAGTAACTTGTTTTATACTCACTCACTCACAATACTGGAAGTCTCTAGAAATGTCAAATACATTCCTCAACTTTCTATTAAGTCTGGAATTTTCTCCGGCTCATGATTTACTTAATCAGTTACTACAATCCAATTTAGTACCATTACGGGCACAGCATATTATTTACGGGTTAGATAACGTTTGCGATTCAATTCGAAGAAAAAAACGGAAAGAAATTTCATTAAAATACTGGAGAACTCGAGAAACTTCTAGCAGTGTGAGTGAGTGAGTATAAAACAAGTTGCTGCTTCACTCAGCTGGTAACAGTAAACAGTAAAGCAAACAATAATACAAAACTTCAAAGCGCGCTTTCAAACTTTCATTCGAGTGTTCCTAAACTTGTGTTTTCAATTTATATTTTGTGTTCAACTACAATCAAAGTCTAATATTAAAAATGTCTCTTGTTCCACGACTCATTGATACAATGTTCCGAGATCCATTTGATGACTTCTATCCAGTCATCGCTTACCGTGAACCAGTTATGGATTACCCTAGAAGATCATGGGGTCAAATGAATCGTGCTCTTCGTCAATTAGACCAATTGTCTAAGCATCTCAATCAAGAAATGGCTACAATCAAGGATTCCGAGGATAAATTCGAGGTTAATGTTGATTGTGCCCATTTCAAGCCAGAAGAGATAAACGTTAAACTGGCCGACAATAATCTGGTTGTTGAAGCCAAACACGAAGAAAGATCTGATGAACATGGTTACATTTCTCGATCATTTAAGAGGCGATATGTTCTTCCAGAGAATGTGGAATTGGACAAACTTCAGTCAAATTTAGGAGTTGATGGTGTACTTTCAATCAAGGCTCCAAAGAAGGTTGTCAATGCTGTTACAGGAGAGAAGAAGATTCCAATTACATTGACCAACCAAGTCCATCAACCTGTTGAAGGTGGTGATAAAGCTCAAACGGAAAAGATGGAAACCAAATAATCAAATTAAGCCAAAGATATGGAATCAAAATGTAATTCTGGTCCCACCTCTGAATCTAGATTTTTCAAATTTTGTAAAATATTCGAATTTGTTTGTGATACTCTGCCATGTTGTAAAGATCTCACTTAGATCATTTCATAGTAATTGTGATCATAATTGCAATAAAATTATTTATTCAAGTAATTATTCTTGTTCTTTTTTTGCTATTCATTAACAAGAAGTAACTGACTGGCATTAACATTTCGTCTAAAACATAGAGACATGGCTTTTCATGATGTCAGAACAATAATGAGTTTACTAAAACATCCAGAAAATCGAGGTATTTAATTAAAAACTAACATTTTCCATCATAAAAATATATCACTTATAGCAATAACAGTGATCCATAGGATGCGAGAAAAATTAAACTAGTTAATTTCCAAATTTTTGATACAAAGTTATTAAATCAAATAAATGATTATGAATTTTGATTTATTGTGGAACGAGAGCATGTAAATTTAAAATAATCGAGGCAGTTTTTCGTTAAAAAGAGGCCACTTCCGTTATTTAATCTGCATAGGCCAAAGAAGCAGAATATTAATACATGGAATACAAAGAGACACAACTAACAGTACCTCTTCTAATCTTCTATTACATGTATCCTCTTTTGTCAGCTCTTTGGTTATTGCTTTGCAAAATATCGGCTAAGTTGATTCTCATTCTTATATTACTGGAATTTTCTCAGAACAAGATTAATTATCAACCGTAAACTTATAACATTATCGCGCACACTATTTTATGTTATACTTTGAACAGTAGGTTATACTGAAAATCTATACTGGAAAACAACTGAAAGTTCATGAATGCATCTGACGTTTCTAGAAGCTTCCAGTAAAAGGAGTGAGTAAGTATAAACAAGTAGAAGCTCTACAGCTGGTAAACAGTGAAGCTGTAAAGACGCAAAACTCGCCAATAAAAGAGTAACTTCAAATTAACTGTTTTAGTTTCTTGATTCTATTTTCTAATCAAACAACAAAGTCAAATACTCACTATCAAACTAATTCGAACTGTTACTACCCTGTTTCCATTTTCTTGTATTTTCAAATTTTGTTGTGTTGAATCGTGATTAATTGGCAAATATGTCTTTGGTTCCACTTATTCTTGAATCAATGCTAAATGATCCATCAGATCATTACTATCCAATCATCGCTTACCGTGAACCAGTTATGGATTACCCTAGAAGATCATGGGGGCAAATGAATCGTGCTCTTCGTCAATTAGACCAATTGTCTAAGCATCTCAATCAAGAAATGACAACAATCAACGATTCCGAAGATAAATTTGAGGTCAATGTTGATTGTGCCCATTTCAAACCAGAGGAAATAAACGTTAAACTGGCCGACAATCATCTGGTAGTTGAAGCAAGACATGAAGAAAGATCTGATGAACATGGTTTCATCTCACGAGCATTCAAGAGGAGGTATATCTTACCAGAAAATGTAGAAATCGAGAAAATCGAGTCAAGCTTAGGAGTTGATGGTGTACTTAAAATCAAGGCTCCAAAGAAGGTTGTCAATGCTGTTACAGGAGAGAAGAAGATTCCAATTACATTGACCAACCAAGTCCATCAACCTGTTGAAAGTGGTGACAAAGCTCAAACGGAAAAGATGGAAACCAAATAATCAAATTAAGTCAAAGATATGGTTTTACCAATCGTATTGGTAAATGCACATCTCTTAATGCAAATCTCGTTTGTGTTCCAAAGTCAATTAAAATTATGTCTATTGTATCACCTGTATATCCCACCATTCACTGAACCCACCTTCTAAATATTGTATTGTTTTCTTCTTTTGTTTATCTGTGATTAACAATAAATCTTTTAAGGCAAAATATTTTCGCACTTTATTTCATCTCGTAAATGAAATAATTGAATTTATTTAAAGACAAATTAATCTAAAATGAAGCTCAATTTCATTTTTTTGTAAGAAAAATGATTGAAAGTAGATGTTACAGCTATGTATTAAGAGCAAAGTCATGAAAAGACATGATCACAATAAATTCAGAAAATTTTCCAGGCAAAAGAATTAAGTGAAGAATATCATGAATCAATGGTAAATTTCAAATGAAATTACCTTATAGCGGTTTCAGTAATGATTGATATAAGTTATAAATGTAAATATGAATTTCAAAAGCAATTAAAATCAAATAGTGCGCTTTAAATATTTAAAAGTTGAAAATTTTAATTAATAAAAATTAAAATAGTCAAGATAAATAAAACTCCGTTTTTATCATCTCATCAAAATATTAAAAGCCGAAATTATGGTTCTAAAATCTTGATTGTATTAATAATTTACGCTTTCTGAGTCTCTGATAATCATTACGGTTAACTTAGCAGACGAGAATTGCTCTTACGGATAATATTTTCAGGCATTGGTCTTTAAATCATCGGGCATATTAAAATATTTCTATTCCTGATAAAATTTTGAATATTTCATTATTAATTGTGATTATCTCCTTGAAAAAAATAGTTTACATCAAAAATTAAATAAATATCAATTTACCGTTTGATGTACAAAATTGGCGGTGTGTTTTAGCAGAATAGCAATTCATGTTTCTATGACAACCATCAGTTGTCTGCTTTAGACATCCGTTTCCGCAATTTTTTCTATTTAGTTCTCTCTATTTAATTGACTGATTAGGTACCGATTGTACCTTTACCATATTTCTTAGTTAATTTAATTTTTATTTTATATTGTTTGGACCAACCATTGAAAATGGGACGACGTCCTGCTCGATGGTAAGTTATTTAAAACATTACATCTTTATTTTCACTATCTTCAACTCTTTTACCTTAAATTGAATGTTATTGATGTTTTCTCATAGTATTACTCAATTTAACTGATACCTTGCATCACCTAATGACTTTGTCATCATTAACTAATCTGCTTATATCTTTTTGCTTCTTTTCTCTTCAACAGTTATCGTTATTGCAAAAACAAGCCTTATCCAAAATCACGTTTCTGTCGTGGTGTTCCAGACGCTAAGATTCGTATTTTTGATTTGGGTAGGAAAAAGGCAAAGGTCGACGAGTTTCCACTATGTGTGCATATGGTGTCTAATGAATTTGAACAAATCTCATCGGAAGCTCTTGAGGCCGCACGTATCTGTGCTAACAAGTATCTTGTTAAAACCTGTGGTAAAGATGCTTTCCATTTGAGAATTCGTCTACACCCTTTCCACGTTATCAGGTTTGTATTTTAACTGCGTTTTACTTTTACAATGTTTCTAAGACTCATTTACTTTCCTTCCTTTTCTAGGATTAACAAAATGTTATCATGTGCTGGAGCTGATAGGCTTCAAACTGGTATGAGAGGAGCTTTCGGCAAACCTCAAGGTACTGTAGCTCGAGTTCACATTAATCAAATTATGATGTCTGTTCGAGCTAAAGAAAACCACAAAGAAAATGTTATTGAAGCTTTGAGACGTGCTAAATTCAAGTTCCCTGGTCGTCAAAAGATAGTCATCTCCAAAAAATGGGGATTTACTAAATGGGACATGGGCGAGTATGAAAAACTTCGTGCTAACGGTACATTGAAGCCAGATGGTTTCTATTGTAAATACCGACCCAACAAAGGACCCTTTGAAAACTGGGTCAAAATCCAGAAGGAATTGCGTGGCATCGAAGCCTAAATTATCAATGTAAACTATTCGGAGGAAGACTATGTCCGCTTGTGGAGTAAGAAGCTATTTGTTGAAGAAACCAGTAATAAATAAAGATGTTTCTTATGTGAAATCAAAGTCTCTTTTTATTATTCTGTTGAAACCAATTAATGGTTGAATTTAAATCTAGAGCGACTGCGTCTTGGTACAATCTAATTTATGTCACTAGTTTAAAGGATTATTGATAGAATCTTTCGATTGAACCGGAGAAGATAAAACATGTTACAGTTTTAGTTTTAATAAATATCTGCACAACATGAACTTTTATACATTAATTAAATTACTGTTAATGACACGAGTCGATGCTGTTCGACCGATTTTAACCAAAAGAATGATCTAAAGTAAATGATAAGCTTAATCTGAATTCATATGATCATCTTCCTTCGGCATCCAATTCCTTTAATCTTTTCACAAGATGTTGACTTGGTAGTCCTTGGTAATGAGCATTTATCAATGCAGACTCCAACATTGGTCTCTCCAATTCAGGCAACCTCTCAAAAATAGGCTTTTCCAATTCTTCATCTAAATCATTGGATTCTCTAAAAACCATACAATACACTCCAATTGCCGCTAAACAATAAGATATAACTCTATAATTAGACGGCCAAACTTCATTTTCATCAGGAGGAACAAAATAATTATAAGCTGATTTCCATTCCTTGGCAGCTTTTGATTGAGAGTAGGATATTGTTTTGGGCTTTGCATCATTCACATCAATTCCATTTGAAGTTGTCGTGGTGTTCGACCTTAGAGCACAAATGGCGGGCCTTGATTTGATGAAAAAGTTAAAACATCTATTAATTTTAACAAATGAACTAACGGTATTCATGATTATGCTGTTATAGATTCACTAAAGAAAATAGATGAAATAAATCACATGGTAACAAGCCAGAAAAAATAGACAGAGAAAATAACATGTGTAAGTTGTTATACGCACAAATAAAACAAACAGATAATTTTATTGCAAACAATCTCAAGATCTGGATAGTTTATTGTGAATGTACTCAAATGTTACAAGCAAGCTGAACAGATATTCCCAGGCTGAGAAAGGTAAGAAAATGTAAAAAAGGTAAATGGTTATAAGAAGGACAAAGAAAACTGGTTACTGGTTACTGTATACCTGCGCAAAGTAAGAATGCTGTAAGCTGGTCCCTTAACTTTTATTAGCACCTAGTCTCGCCTTGCTTGTTCTCTCTTTCTTCTCCATCTTAGCATCTTACTCCATCTTTATTAATGTTTCTTTTGTGTTTTAGTCGTTTTTTTAAAACAATTTTTGTATTTTTATAACCCAAAAGTGCCTTTTTATTTAACATGATCCATGAGACTGTTAGTGAAATATCTGAATGTGATCTGGATTACACAATGAGGACCATTAGAAGACATTCTAAATACAAATTAGTGACAGTGCCTACATGTCCACCTTTACTTCCATCATCATCTTTTATAGGATCTTCCAAATTACTGCCATCATATTTTAATAAATTATCAACTTCAACCACAATAACCTCCAAGGTATCACTTAAATTGATTAAACCATGTTTAACTTTTCATACTTTTTTGTGCCTTTTATTGGTCAACTATTATACACAACCAATCCTATGTCAATCTGACCGTGGTAAGTGATTATTCAAGCTTTTCTTTACCAAATTAAAACGCTCAATTGTCAAGTTTAGCTAATCATGTTTTCCCTTTATCATTGAAAATTCAAAAATTTTTCTTGATTGACATCATTTAAAAGTATCAAACTAAACCAAAAGTACTGATTTGATCAATTTGAATCGTGTTGATCCAGATTTATCTTGTCCGACAGTCTTTAATGTTGATGACATTCTCTGATTAACTGCTAAAAGTTTAATTAGCTTAAGAGCTAATCATTTGCATTGTGTTTATTAATCAGGTTTAAACCATTAAAGCATGAATTATTGAATTGCTTAAAAGTAAAATGAAAAGTTTTCAAAAGAAATGTGAATTAATGAGTTATGGTGAACTATTTTTCACCACAGGTGGCTCTGTATAATGTCATTTTAAACGCAATTTTGTGACAACAAAAGAGTCACGCCTCTTAATTTGGCAAATAGGATGAAATAATCAGTAGATGGCGTTTTTATTAAAACTTTTACATTATTTGAATAGTTCTTGAAAGTCGATCCTTGATTCGTACGAAATCAATGTTTGTGTCAATCTTATTTCAAGCGAATAGAGGATCAAGCATTTATTTAAAGATCTACATTTGATACTTCATTCATTTTAAATGATGTCTCTTCCATTCTAATGATCCTAAAAGAGATTAACTTCAACTGGTTTTTACGGCCAGTGTCCCTTCCTTTGTTTTCATTGTCCTGTTTATTGCATAAAGTTGTCTTCATTTTAAATAGCCTGCAATTATTTTAATTTGGTTCACATGGGAGGGTAAAATGTTTAAATCTTTCTGTTAAGTTTAAGTTTCTCTGCGTAACTCCATAATTGGGCATTTGTATTGTAATAAAATAAATTGTTTTTCTCAATTTGTCATTTTCATCATTATTATCTCAAACAATTGATAAAGAGTATCAAATTTTCTTAGAAAAATATTAAATTGATGAAGCTTATTGAGAAAAATGAGTTTATGATTGAATGAGAGCTGAAAAGTGAAGCTTTCTGTCGCTAATGAGCAATAAAAAGCTAACGACTTTTTCAAATAAATTAAAGAGTTCATTTCAATGTTAGGAATGGAGGATACATAATGACTCTTGAATTCTCATAAGATTTACATCACTACTTTTTAGCTTCTGAATCACTTGATTTCGATGCTAGTTTCCCTTTAATCTTGTCAAATTCCTACAGTTTACTCGATTCCAATATCCAATTAAATTTACGATGTTTTATAATCAAAAAATTTCTCTCAAAACCAAAAGTTAAATGATTTCTGAGGAGAATACCATTGAACTCGATTGGAGTCAGAGAGTACCTTTTATAAAAAATTGATTGATTCTTTTTCTCCAAGATTTGAAAATGTTAGCTATAATTTTAGCAAAATCAACTTGAAGCACTTTTGCATGGTACTCTTTATGATCTAATCCAATTATTACGATTGCTAAGCTTGACTGATTTTACTTATTATTTCCAGTTCAATTATTGAAGTCATTTCTAACGAGCTTTCATTTTTTCTATTCTTGTTTACAGAGACAACAAGTTCTCCATCTGACTCTCGTTCAATTATACGAACTCAAATAAATTATCCTCCTCAAGACGTTAAAGTGATTTTAAGCAATACTGCCGAAATTCAATGTGGTGTAAGACATGAATCTACAATACCATTCACCCTTAAATGGTATTTCAATGATAAAGAAATCTCAAGTAAACCTGCAAGTCGTGTCCAAATACTGAATGATGGAACTTTAAGAGTCGAACAAGCCAGAAATACTGATGTGGGCATTTATACCTGTAGTGTTACATCAACCGCCGGTAACGACTCACGATCTGCTCGGTTAGATCTGGTTGAACTCCCTCATCCACCCACTGATGTCAAAGCTGAACTCAATATTCAAGGTGGATTTGTTAATGTTACATGGACACCAAGTTTCAACGGAAACTCACCAATCACAAAGTATATTGTATACAGCCGGGTTAAATTGAATACAGATAGTGGCTCAGAAACTGAATCTTGGGATGATTTTTCTTATCAAAGTTCAAATATCCAAGGTTGGCGAGTTGCTCAAGCAAACATTTCTGCAAGTCAAAATTTTATCCTCATCCATAATTTAAGGCCTGCAATGACTTATCGTTTTCGGGTGAGCGCAGTAAACTCTGTTGGTGAGGGTCAACCAAGTAGTCCTTCAACTCCTCCAGTAACTCTCCCTGCCCAACCACCCAGTGAAGCTCCTATCGGTGTGGTTGGAGCAGCTCGCTCATCTACAGCCATAATGATTCAATGGCAACCACCATCAGGTGAAGCTCACAATGGCCATCTTCTGGGTTACATAATAAGATACAAATTGGCAAGGTATGCAGAAACACCTTGGTACCATAGAAATGTTACCAATCCAGCTCAACTCTCTTTCCATTTGGATGATTTAATTGTTTGGCAAAACTATGAGATTCAAGTTGCTGCTTACAATGAGATGGGTGTTGGTGCTTTTAGTGACTCTATTTGTATCCGAACTAAAGAGGATAGACCAGCCGCTGCTCCTAGTCAAGTTACTGCTCGAGCATTAAGTTCTAGGGTTATCCAAGTTTCCTGGTTTCCTCCGGACCCCCAACTAATCAATGGAATCAACCAAGGATATAAATTAGCAGCGCGTTTAAAGAATGGAACACTTTTCAAAGAAATGCATGCTGATCCTCAACATTTCACTGATCGTCCTCTGTCAAGTAATATTACTGATTTACAGCCCTTCACCGAGTATCTGATAACAGTTCATTGTTATACTAATGCTGGTGATGGACCAGCAAATGATCCACCTATCAATGTTGTTACTGAACAAGATTTGCCTGGTGAAGTTGAAAGCTTCCGGTATTGGGATTTATGGGACAAAACTGTTGATCTTGGCTGGACCCCTCCAGTTCAAAGTAACGGTGAATTGATAGGCTATACTTTAAAACATTATATTGCTGATGCACCTCGTGATCAATGGACTGTGTCCAATTATACAGCTAATACAAATGAAACAAGGATAGGTAATTTAAAGCCTACAACTTTTTACCGGTTTGAGATAAATGCTTGGACTAGAGTTGGACCTGGTCCAGTTAAATCATTAACAATTAAAACTAGTATTCCTCCTGTTCTTCCTCACCCGCCAAGTCGACTTGCCATCTCGAATATTGGACCATTTTCAGTTGTTCTTCAATTTACTCCTGGTTTTAATGGTAATGCTTCCATTAGTAAATGGATTGTTGAGGGTCAATTCTTCAAGTTGAGGAATGCCAATTGGACTCCTATTTACGAATCTGTGAACAACAGTCAACCAAATGCGATCATTGTTAAAAATCTTCGACCTTATACTGAATACCGTTTAAGATTGATACCCTTTAATATTGTTGGCCGAAGTATTGAAGCTTCTGAGCCTTCACCTTCTTTTCAAACTCTCCAAGCACCGCCCGCTCATCCTCCTCTCAATGTTACATTGCGTTCACTCAACGCAACCAGTTTAAGAGTGAGATGGACTCCTTTACCACCAGAGTCTTGGTATGGACAACCTAGAGGTTACAATATAACATGGTTTGAAACCACTGAGGAAAATGAGTTGGAAATGGCTGCTGACCGGAAATTTCACGTATCCGGTGACTATCATTCACATTCTTATACAATAACTGGATTAGAAGAGTTTACCAACTATGCGGTTCAAGTTTTTGCCATTAATGATGTTGGCACAAGTAATGGCAGTCGATTAGTAGCCACACGTACATCTGAAGCCACACCTACAACAGGTCCTAGTAATGTAAAAGTAACAGCTACATCGTCAACAACCATACTTGTTGAATGGTTAGACATCCCTAAAAAACATCGTAATGGAGTCATCCAAGGTTTCAAGATCAAATATCGAGCTCAACGTCAAGATGAAGTTTCAGAGTTTAAAAAGATTGAACGAAATGAATCTCGCACAGCAACTCTCACTGAACTCAAAAAATATACTCTTTATTCCGTCTCTGTTTGTGCCTTTACACACCTGGGTGATGGTGTTTATAGTCCAAGTTTTTCAGTCCAAACATTACAAGATGTTCCTGGAGCTCCTTCAAATATCTCGTTTCCTGATGTAACTCTCAACACAGCTAGAATTTTATGGGATATTCCTGAAGAACCCAATGGAGAAATATTAGCATATAAAGTAACTTACAATTTAAATGTCAGTGACACTTTTTCAGACCGTTCCCATGAACTAGCTTCCACTGATCGAACTTATAAAGTGACTGGACTTCAACCCAATACCTATTATTTGTTTAGCGTTACAGCTCGTACAAAAGAGGGTTGGGGTCAACCAGCCAATGCTTATGTTTATACAACTAATAATCGAGAGCTTCCTGCAAACCCGTCCATGCCACACATAAAATCGTCCCAAATAAGTTCAAGACAAGTTACTTTCACTTGGAAACCTGGTTACGATGGTTTAGCTCCTCTTCGCTATTATACCGTCCAGGTTTCTTCTTCAGGTGGACCATGGATCACAGTTTCTCAAAGAATCGATCCTTCATTAACAATATACACTGTTACTGGTTTAAAACCATTCACTCCTTACCAGTTTCGTATTCGTGCTAGTAATGATATTGGAAATTCGAATTGGAGCCCTGAAAGTCCTTCTATTTTAACATTACCAGCTCCTCCAGATTTTTCTGTGACCGGTGTTACAGTTTCCCCTTATAGCCCAACTGCTGTTTCTGTTAAATGGACACCAATCAAAGAATGGAATGGTGATGAAAAAGGTGCTGGTTACAAAGTTCAATATTGTTTAGTGTCTTCCGTTGTTTCAGCTGTACATTGTCCATCCACTCTTGTTCAAGGTCCAGCAGTCACGGGCGTTTCTATTGATAATCTTGAAAGAGATCATCAGTATGAAATCAAAGTAATTCCTTTTAATAGTCAAGGTGAAGGTCCAAGCAGTAAAACTAAGATAGTTTATGTTGGTGATGCAGTTCCTAGTGGACCTCCCCTAGATGTTAAAGCAATTTCACTATCTTCGACTGAAGTTAATGTTACTTGGTCACCTCCTGAAAATGACAAGCAAAATGGACAAATTTTGGGATATAAAATATTTTATTGGCAGTCCAAGTTAAAACCCAATGCTACTCTTACTGACGAAGACTCTGAAGATAAACGTGAAATGATGGAAATTGTACCCAACACCTATTTAGAGCTTTCAGATTTAGAAATGTTTACCAACTATCATATCCAAGTATCTGCTTTCAATCCTGCTGGTGATGGACCCAGATCAATTGCTGTCTTTTTTCAAACTAAAGAAGATCTTCCCGATATTGTAGGACCTTTAGCGTTCACTGATATTACAATGAGTAGTCTTCGCATTCATTGGGATCCACCAACCAAATCAAATGGTATCCTAACTGGTTATTATGTTGTCTACGAGACAAATCAAGACGATTTCAGTAAACAGGTGAAACAGACCGTATCCGAAAATCATTTACTTGTTAAGGGTCTTAAAGAAATGATGACTTACAATTTCAAAGTAAGAGCTAAAACCTCTGTTGGGATGGGACCAGAAAGAAGTGGTAATGTGACAACCGGTCCTCAACAAGGTTCTCCGCCTCCAGTTACTCATTTCAACTTTTATCAAACCACAAATGCTGTTCGTTTAATTTGGAAAAATCCTGAATATGGAGGCATTATTGGCTATCTTATTGAAGGGCAACGTGTTTCTGCGGATTCTCGTGAATGGTATCCAATACAAGAATTGCGAACTGGACTTATAGATAGCTATGATCTCAGTTTTGCCAATCTCAAAGCATCCTCTCAATATACATTCCGTATCATGACAATCAATAAATTTGGTATTAGTATACCAGCTTTACCACCATCAGCAAACAATGCTGGTGTCTTCTCGAATCTCGTTATTACCACTCCATCACAGCTTGAACTTTCCTCTAAGTTGCCATTCTATTTTGAGAACTGGTTCATTACTTCGGCAGCATCAATTTTAGCTCTGGTTCTTGTTGTCTTTTTTGCCACAATCTGTGTTTGCAACACTGTATATAAGTATAAGCAAGAAGCCAAGAAAAGAGGATCTCATGATGCACTCAGTGAAAATGAATTCGGACTCGTTGATAACCTTCACAACCCTTATGCTTCTGGTTTTGAATTGCGTCAAAACACTATGCGTTCACAAGCCTCTCGTCGAAGCACTAATGCTCTTAACTCAATTAACATGGCAGCCGCAAAATGTCCACCTCGTCCTTCACCCGGTTCTATAACTTATTCAGACGAGGAGGTTGACGAGGACACCAAAGATGCTAACTTATATTGCTCTAGTGGTGACAGTGTAACAGAAAAACCTAGTGAATTAAGCAGCAGTGGTCCTGAATCAGATTCTGAGCATGATGATATTTACCATTTTGTTAATCATTATGCCAATGTAAATGATACTTTAAACAAAAATCAGCCCTCATGGAAAAGAGGTGCTGCATCCTATGTTGTACAAACTTCAGCTTCTTCAAGTGGCAGTGGTAGTGGATCAGCCATCCCTAGAAGACCACCACCGCCTGCTCCTGGACCAGCACCGCCAAGTTATAATGCAGCCATTACATCAGAAGATAGTGAATTAGATTGTCCCAGTGTAAACTTAAACGGAGGACGAATCATCATCAATAATATGGCTGGAAGCCGCGCTCCTTTACCAGGATTCTCATCTTTTGTGTGATTTCACTTTTTGTAACATTTGTCTTAAGTTGAAAAACATTAAGCTTGTAATTTACTCTAATTTATTTTGTAGATATTTTTTACTGCCTCACTCAACGCAACGATACTGCACCACATCACTTCTCTTTAGATGTTTTATATTTCATCTTTACCAATTTTTACCCTTTTTTATTCGCTTCAGTCACCTTCATGGTAAATGTTTTTTTTTGTAAATAACAAACTCTTTGTAAAATATTTTTCAATTATAATTTAAAATTTCATTAAATTAAAACTCAATGACAATTGCAATATTTTTATTATTAATTACTACCAAAATCCATAATATTGCATGAATTGTAAGATATTTCGGATAACGAAAATACTTTCTATTGTAGAGTTGCGTTCTGATCTTATGGAATTGACTAAATTCATTTTTCGGTGGTTAATGAACTAATTAGAGTTGTCATATTATTGCTACTAAAATCATGGAAATTCCCAATCTTTCCTCGAGCTATTAGTTTAAGCTGTATTTATCAGGAAAAGTAATAAGAAAAGTAACCCAAACCATTGTTTTCGATTGCTTTTATTCAAGTAAATTTGATACAATATTGTAATAATAACTGGGAAAATCAAATCTTTATTTGCATCGTTTAAGTTTTCTTTCACCAAATCAACGGCCTTTTTGATCACTTTAACCCGCAATAGATCTTTCGAAAGCTATATAACATTCCTGTTGGATAAAGAAAAGGATGGAATCAGTTGGAATGGGATTATATTATGATATTGTAATAAAATAATATCATATATAAATGTATAATATTATTTAAAATAGATTGACCAAAGCAAAAGCGTTTGGTTGAATGCCAGTAAAAGATTAAAAGGTAAAATTGTTGTTGTGCACCGCGTAATTGCATGCCAGTGCCTCGATGAACGAAATTGCAAGACTAGTTTGAACAATAAGAGTCGAAATTATATTCATTAGATGAAAACGTGATTATCGAAGATAATGTCTGATCAAACTATTTTAAAAATCAAGCCCTTCACAATTTGTATCTGTCAACCTAATATTATAAATAAACCTTTATGTTTTCTTATCTTACCCCAAACTTTTGAAGTTTGTCACCAACGGCTTGCTTGTTGCATTTCATGTGCTTGAATAAAAATTTTCAAAATTAAATGACTGAAATATCTTCGGTTATTGTAAATAATAAAATAGAAACAGCCAATTCGGATAAATACCTCAGAAAACTTTTCTTGATTACCATTCATATCATTACAAATTTTGGTAACTTCATCAGCCTTGGTCATCGGTAAAATACTTTCACAGTTATTAACTATAGCTAGTTCATCTTTGGAAAAGAGTTTTTCCTGTAATTCATTAATTTATTTGCATATTTATCATCAATAAGCAAGATTCGATTTATATTATAAATTCTTTACTTACCCAACAATCGTTCGTAGCTTTGATAGCTTTATCAAAAGTTCCGTCTTTGATTTCTTTAGTACGCAACGAACACACTTCTTTAAAAGCGTTTACATAAAAGGCAGCGAGTGTACTTTCTTCATTATCAGATGCACTTTGGGCTAATGAAATTGTGACCATTAACAGAATTAAGGTAAAAGTTTGCTTAATCATGATGATTAACTGCGAAAAATTATTTCTCGCACTTTTTTTCGAGGAGAGAAAAAGATAAAACAGAACTTATAATGTTCAAGCTCAATATGTTAGTTTGTCTCATCTGCTATGCTTTATATGTTCCAAACCTTCATCAGATTAATTTTTATTGATATAAATTATCTGCAGTGGAAGTTTAAATATGAAGCACCAGTTCTATTCATTATGATTCGTAATCGAATCTAATCTTGTTTTTGAAAAGTGTAACGAAATACATAGACATACAAAGATCAATCAACTGAATTTTCATCAGTTTTATTTGTTCAATTGTTTCAACTAACCAATCAACCAATAAATAAATTTCAATTAAGATATCAATAGACTTGTTCAATTGATTTAATAAATAACTTTTTTCGAGTTATCTTATTGAAATAAAATTTGACTCTTAATGTTAAATTAACTAGCTATTGATTTTACTTGATCAAGGTTAATTTTCACCTTCGGATCAAAGTTATTGTTATGTTTCTTTTTCTGGTTCAAAAGTACCTTGACATTGATTATTTATTTAATAAGCAATGGTCTTATTTTATGTCAAACAATTAAGATTTATTTTTGAAGTCAATTCTTTTTATTTGAACCAATAAAGTTATTATTAGTAAGAATTTATTGAAAACAGTTCAATCATTGAATGCATAAAAAAACTACAATTTATTTTTTTCTGCTAATTCTGATAAAGAATTGGTTAAAATACTCTTTCTGGTTTCTATTGCGACTTATGTGGCTCAACCAACTGACAACCAACAGAGGTGACTGCATCTTACAAAGCACAGTTGTTACATCGAGCAGTTAAAACAGTTCGCAAAACGATCACTGAATTGATAAGAAAACTCTTTTTTATTCTCGTATTTCTATTGTAACAAAATCTTATGAAATTAAACGTTAATGAACTAATTAGAGTTATCATATTATTGCTACTAAAATCATTGTAATTCCCAATCTTTCCTCGAGCTATTAGTTTAAGCTGTATTTATCAGGGAAGGTAATAAGTAAAGTAACCCAAGCCATTGATTTCGATTGCTTTTATTCAAGTAAATTTGATACAATATTGTAATAATAACTGGGAAAATCAAATCTTTATTTGCATCGTTTAAGTTTTCTTTCACCAAATCAACGGCCTTTTTGATCACTTTAACCCGCAATAGATCTTTCGAAAGCTATATAACATTCCTGTTGGATAAATAAAAGAATGGGGTTAAACTATGATATTATAATAAAATATAATAATATCATATCTAAATGTATAATATTATTTAAAATAGTTTGACCAAAGCAAAAGTGAAGAGTTTGGTTGAATGAAATATCAAGCCATTCAAATTATGTATTAGTCAAATTATTGAGAGAATTGCTTCTTACCATGAATTTATTGATTTTGTCACCAACAGCTTTCTTTTGGCATTCTATAAGCTTTAATGAGAAATTTAAATGTTGATGAAATATAAATAACATATCTCTCATTTTTGTAAATGCAATAAAATAAAGCGGTCAAATGTTGATAAATACCTCAGTAAACTTGTCTTTATTACCGTTGAAATCAGCACAAAGTTTGGAAACTTGATCAGCCTTGTTTGTGGGTAAAACACTTTCACATTTATCAACTGCAGCAATTTCATCTTTGGACAAGAGTTTTTCCTGTAATTCATTAATTTATTTGCATATTTATCATCAATAAGCAAGGTTCGATTTATATTATAAATTCTTTACTTACCCGACAATCGTTCATAGCTTCTATTGCTCTATCTAAAGTTCCTGCTTTTATTTCTTAGTACGCCAATCACACATTTCTTTGAAAACTAGTTCGCTCATAGATGCACTTTGGACTATTGTAATGGGGAATAATAACAGAATCAAGGTAAAAGTTTGCTTAATCATGTTAACAGAGAGAAAATTTTGGACTTCTCTTCGAAGAGAATAGAAAAATATAAAACAGAATAATGCAAATATCTACAGTTGAAGATTCACTCTGAAAAAAAGTTCTATGCATTAGATTCGGTAATCGAATCGAATCTTGCTTTTGAAAAGTGTTTGAAAATACCAATGAAAGATCAATCAACGAAATTTTCATCAGTTTTGTTTGTTCAGTTGTGCTTCTGGTTGATTTATTGTTGAAAATCAATGCAATTAGAAATGAAGGCAACCATCATAAATCAATTTAATTCAAATTTTGAATTTGATACGTACTTCTTATAAACTAATTAACCAATTTTCGAAGACAATTGAATCAATTGATTCAATTAATGACTTTCTTTACCTGATTATTTTATCAAAACAAACTTAAATATTGAATTAATTAGCTGTTGATTTTACTTGCTCAAGGTTGTTTTGCACGTTCGGACCAAAAGTTATTGTTATGTTGTTTTTTTCTGGTTCAAAAGTACCTTGACATTAATATTGGCGATTGGGTTATTTTAATGCATAATGAAAGTGAATCAAGCTTTGATTCATTTTTAAATTCAATTCTGTCTATTTGAACCTATTCTAAGTTAGTTCAAGAAATTATTGCGAAGAATCAATCATTGAGTAGATAAAAAACTCTATTTTATTCTCACATTGCTAATCCAACAAAATCTAGTGATTCTAAATATTGTACCAAAGAATTTGGTTCAAATACTCTTTCTGGTTCCTATCGACTTTTGTAGTTCAACCAACTGACAACCAATAGAGCTGACCGTATCTTATAGAGTACAGTAGTTACATTGACCTCTGATTGTTCATATGAGCATCGGTTTAGCCATTCCCAAATCAATCACTTTTCATCGATTATTGAGTGGAATTTTTTCAGTGGAATTGAAAGTTTAATGCTTGCTTGATTATAATGCAGGATTGAAAATTAATTTCATCCGTTTGGTGCAGTCTGAAGGGGAAAATGCAAGAATCAATACAATCAAATAAACAGAAAATGTAATTGGGAAAAGTAAATGGAAGAAAATGAGAAATCACAATTAAAAGTTAAGTCATCTGAAAATTACATATTTAGCTTAGAAGAAAATATTTCCAGGTAAAGGGGATTTTCATTGCTCGATGATTGTTTTAATTATGAAGTTGCCTGGTGGGTTATTTATGGGTGGAAAGGTAAAGGAATGGCTTTGAATAATTTATAATTAAATGGTGTCAATCGTTGTTCTGTAAGTTTTTCCTCAAAATTCTGTTCGATTTAATTCTTCAACTCAACTTTCTTACGGTCTTGAAGGAGTTAACTTCAACCTTAAATGTAAGCTTGTGATATAAATAACATAACATTTTCAATATTTTTCATTTTTCATTTAATCATTACAGTTTTTGTGTTTTAAAACTGTTCAACTTCATTCAAAATAAATAAGTGAATAAATCGAGTTATCCAACATGAAATTTTTGGGTTTTACGTTGATTCTCGTAATCATATGTAAGTGACAGTTGAGATATGTTCATTTTTGATTTACTTGTCTAATCTAAACGAATCTATCATTTCTTATTTGGATTAAAATTATTATTATTATTTTATACCAAACAGATTATTAATTAACTTATTTTCTCATATTTTTAGGCATTGGTGGAATTGAAAGTCAACAATGTCACCTTCGAGAGCTTGATCTTTGTGCTGCAACTTTATTGGTTTTTACCAATAATCCTTCAGGTAAGCACACAACTCATAATCATAAAGTCGGAAAATTTGTGATCGAACTGTCAACTGTGTCTAGCTGATTGATGTTTACATCTTTTATTTAATTTTAATAGATGCTACTGGAACTGACGAGGAAATTGATCGGCAATGTGGATTTATTCGTGAAGCCGAGGAATGTCACAAAAACTTTACCACTCAATGTGCAACAGAATCTCAGAGAGAATTGATTGAGTTTCTTGGGAGTGGAGTTAAAAAAGTTGCTGATGATTTTTGTACTGTTGGGACAAAATTACGAGAAGATTACAAGAAACACGCTAAATGTGTCTCCGAATCACGAAAAGACTCAAAGACTTGTACAAAAGACTTGAAAGCAGCTTTGGAAGTAATCTCAGACATTCAATGGGATAAGCGCATTTCAACCAGTTGTTGTGCTTTTAACCGCTTCGAGGACTGTGTAACCACCAATCTACGAACCAAATGTGGCGATGAAGCTGTTGAAATTAGCCGTAAATTGGTACGTCTGGCTGCATCAAGATTACCTGAGATTGTCTGCCAATCTTACAAAGGAGACAAATGTACAGGTTTACTTCCCCCTTCTGGAACTGCACCGACTGGAGCTAAATCAAATAGTTTATTGTCAAGAGTTTTCTCAACATACGTTGGCAATCAAGACTAAAACGCTAATCAACTTGTACCTCCGATCACTGGAACCAATTCCTATCTTGTAATGTTGTGTGTTGCATTATATTTATTTGTTACCCATTCCAGTCAATATTCATAAAAAGAGACTTCACTTTTAGCTATTTTTCTCAAAGGTTTGATAGTTTGTGTTAATTTAACTTCATTGAACCAACATCGAATTGCAATCGTATGAAGATTTTCACTGCACCATTCTAGGTTAGACCACTAACTATAGACAAACTAGTCCCGAAAAATGATCCTTGACGAATATCAGCTCTAAACTTGAGCTAACAGACCCAATCAGGACAAATTTTATTAGCAACCTAAAGTCTCATTTTGGGAATATTGACTGTGATTGTTATTCACGATCACAAACCAATCATGTCATCCTCTTTAGTTCCTGAAAATTATCTCCTCCTTTTAACATTATTCCCATGTAATAACTTTTGGATAGTGATTTAATTTTAATATTAAATAATTTTTTTACCAAATTTATCTTTGGACCGCAGTTGAATGTACCATTTGAGACCGTTTAAAAAACAAAGCATTTATATGAAAAATACATGTAAGTGACCCTTAATCAGAGATCCAATCTGAAGTGCATCTTAAAATGAACAGTTAAATGTACATAATAGAGGCAAATGGTATGGAAATGAATGTAATGCCGAAAAATCAAAATATTCTGTATGTTGGATAATCCTTCTATCAGCACTGAATGGTACGCTGAATGTATAAGACAGTCATGAGATTTTTTTGTATGAGGTGCACATCAGAATTTCCAAGCAAGAAAAATATAATACTTTAGTTGACCACTATAGAAATGCTAAGATTCTAGCCAATTTGAATAATCGAGTAAAACCCATTTGAGTTCGGTCCCATTACGATTTTATCAGAATTATCGTAATCATATTTATGGCCAAATAACAATATCGCAATGTTATTAGAAATCGATGGATAAATTTTTTGGCTAAAATCAACAGGTTTGCCACCAGTATCCAAAGTTGCTAGAAACTGATCGATTTCTTCTTTAATCAGTGTTTCAATTTTACTCTTTCCCAAACCAACATTACGTAAAATGTGCAGTGATAAACGCTTGTGTTGACGCCAAGGTTCTCCTGTTTATTTTTATATTGAATGATGAATTTGTAAATTCAACCGATTTTATACATAACTTAACTGATTTTTTGACTCAAATTCAATTCATTCTCTTCATTTGTTTCTCTTATGGTCATAAGTTATTGATACAGTGAGGTACCAGTAATTGCAACTTACGTACGTTACTTTGTTTTTTAGATTTTTGTATCCTTAGTGCAAAAATTTTGTTAATTAATTACAAATTCTATCTGTTTCTTAAATATTAATTAACCTATGTGAATTCACAATCAATTGAATCATTCCTTTTCTAAGCTTCTCAACAATCATATTCAATTTAATATTTCGGGTGCCTTGTGAAAGAACAATTATCTAATTTAGATTATGTGCAAAAATTGTAGATGAAAACCTTAACCTTTACCACTGGAGAGAAATTTTCATCTGACAAGGGAAGTTACCCAAGTGTCACTCCTGGATTTTATGTTTGATAGCTCATTCGATAGGGTCAAGGGTGGATGAATAGACTAATGGGTTTTGCCTGTGAAACAATTTTCTTAATTATTGTTGAATAAGATAATTTTAAGTTCATTCACACAACACCCTCTATAAATTGTAAATTACAATAATGCAAAAAATAACACAAATTGAAATTTATCGCTAAGGGCCATGATTTATTTAATCAGTCACTAATCCAATTCAACATTACTGGAACAGCCTATTACTGACGGGTAAGATAAAGTTTGTGATTCAATTCGAAGAAAAAAACGGAAAGAAAATTCATTAAAATACTGGAGAACTCGAGAAACTTCCAGCAGTGTGAGTGAGTGAGTATAACTAGAGGTATCTAACTAATTATTGTTTGCTTTACTGTTTACTGTTACCAGCTGAGTGAAGCAGCAACTTGTTTTATACTCACTCACTCACAATACTGGAAGTCTCTAGAAATGTCAAATACATTCCTGAACTTTCTTTCAAGTCTGGAGTTTTCTCCGGCTCATGATTTACTTAATCAGTCACTACTAATCCAATTTAGTACCATTACGGGCACAGCATATTATTTACGGGTAAGATAAAGTTTGTGATTCAATTCGAAGAAAAAAACGGAAAGAAAATTCATTAAAATACTGGAGAACTCGAGAAACTTCCAGCAGTGTGAGTGAGTGAGTATAAAACAAGTTGCTGCTTCACTCAGCTGGTAACAGTAAACAGTAAAGCAAACAATAATACAAAACTTCAAAGCGCGCTTTCAAACTTTCATTCGAGTGTTCCTAAACTTGTGTTTTCAATTTATATTTTGTGTTCAACTACAATCAAAGTCTAATAAAAATGTCTCTTGTTCCACGACTGATTGATACAATGTTCCGAGATCCATTTGATGACTTCTATCCAGTCATCGCTTACCGTGAACCAGTTATGGATTACCCTAGAAGATCATGGGGTCAAATGAATCGTGCTCTTCGTCAATTAGACCAATTGTCTAAGCATCTCAATCAAGAAATGGCTACAATCAAGGATTCCGAGGATAAATTCGAGGTTAATGTTGATTGTGCCCATTTCAAGCCAGAAGAGATAAACGTTAAATTGGCCGACAATAATCTGGTTGTTGAAGCCAAACACGAAGAAAGATCTGATGAACATGGTTACATTTCTCGATCATTTAAGAGGCGATATGTTCTTCCAGAGAATGTGGAATTGGACAAACTTCAGTCAAATTTAGGAGTTGATGGTGTACTTTCAATCAAGGCTCCAAAGAAGGTTGTCAATGCTGTTACAGGAGAGAAGAAGATTCCAATTACATTGACCAACCAAGTCCATCAACCTGTTGAAGGTGGTGATAAAGCTCAAACGGAAAAGATGGAAACCAAATAATCAAATTAAGCCAAAGATATGGAATCAAAATGTAATTCTGGTCCCACCTCTGAATTTATTGTTGTATTGAAACACTGTAGTTTAATAATGCAAATTCGTATGTGATACTACTTTCTCATGTTGTAAAGATTCCAATTCACTCATCTTATTGTAATTATGACCACAATTACAATTAAAACTATTTTTAATATTTAGAAAAATTTTGTTCTTTTTAATATTTTTTCTTAATCGCATTATCATAGTTTCCCTATCATGATGTATACCATACAGTAACATGATGGGTAAAGGCAATATTGCCCGTTCTTCCAAAGAGTCCAAAATTACAGGAAAGGTGTAAGAGAATCGTAACAAACGAATTAAATATGTCAGCCATTTATAAATTTTACCTTTATTAGAGCTACTTGAGTATTGCTCTCTAGATCATTGAAATTAAAAAATCCTAACCAAAAGTAAATCTTTCAATGAGTTTGCGATTTTTGATAATTAAGAATTTTATGATTACTAGTCATTAAATTGTCCTGAAAAATGAAAAATTAAATAAGTTTGAATCATCAATTCAATGGATCTAATAGATCTAAGAGTTTCATTAAATTATAAACACAATGTAAGACAATAAGATGAATTTAATATAAATATTAATTAGATTAATGAAAGGAGACAAAAAATGCATCAGGTGATCAAATAAGTCCATTTGTTTTAGCTCTTAGCAAATCAGCAACCAATCTTGGCCATATTAGATCTCAATAAACTATTTTCTTGAAAATGAAAAGTGGAAGATTAGCTGGACGTCTTGAAATCCCAAAAACTGCTACAAAAGATAATTCAGTTCCGGGCTCGACTTTGATACGATACCTTTGTACAATGTTGACTCTTGTGGTGTGACAGCTAGGACTTATGCTTATTCTTATTGGTTCGTGGCCATAACACTTAAACAACGGGATATAAAAGACATTGTAACTCCTGTGGTCAAAACCCAACTGGGTAACTCAACCCAATCAAAATAAAAGATCGGTTTGAACCCTTAAAGATAGTTGTTCACTTATTCTGAAACGGGTGTATTACATTTTGGTGACCACTGCATGATATGTTGCGCCTATTTTAAAAATTTTAATTTGAAAAGCGAAAAGCCTTTGAAACTGATTTTTGAATTTTTAATTTCGCGAATTGAGATGATCGAATTTCATCAAGATTTGACTTCTGACTCAAAAGTTATTAACAAAAACGAGCGTCAAGGATAAAAAACACCCATTATATTGAATATTAGGATATATTCATAAATATTATTACGAGATGATCTGATTTGATATGACAAACAATGTTTAGTCTGCAATTAAATTTATTAATAGATTCATTGGTTTTTCGGTTTTTGTTAGGGTAACCAACTATTACGGCTAGTTATTTTTAACCGTCGGATTTTATTTAACCAAACAATGAGCTTGTCTTCTATTCATGTTTTCAGAGGTCGCTTTCTTTGCTCTTTGCTTGAAATTTGGTCTGAAGTGTTCAATGTTGATGTTCAGAATTGGCTGATTAATGTGATTTACTTTGTTTTCAGTTTATAACAGGATCAATTATTTATTAATTTTAGATTAATAGTTATTCGGTGAGGAAAAAACGATCAGTGCAAGATGAAAAGTGAACAAGATTTACAAAATCAACAGCAGCAGCAGCAGCAGCAGCAACAACAACAACAACAACAACAACAACTTCAACATCAACAACAATCTCAACAATCGAATCAACAACAACACCAATCTCAAGCCCAGTTGCAACCGCAAACATTAGTTTACTCGCCTCAAGTTCCAATCCAATGTAGTCCGATGTATTCACCACAAATTATGCTTTCACACAATGGCACTATCATGCCTATTACGGCTTTACAACAAGCTGGAGGGAATCTTATTCAAATGACGCATCAATATGGTAATAAACAGAATAAGAATGTAGCCATTGCTGCTTCACCACAACAACAAATGCAAGCATCTCAACAACAGCCACAAATTACGCTAGTAGCTTCTCAACTACCCACAATTATACCGAATAACCAGCAACCAACCATTCTGCCCAATCCTGGTAAATCTAATGAACCAAGAGGGAAATTGGTAATTTGACTTGTTTTCTAATTATTTTTGCACCAATATCTGTTTCACTTGATCATTAGTCTTTAAATGCATCCACTTTTTACATTATCTGAAAGTATACCTAGCTATAGTTACATTATTTTTGCATGTTAATCTCATTATTTTTTTTATTCATTTTCTGTTCTCAGGCTGCCCGAAATATCTCTAATTCTGTTTCTCCTAAGGTTTGTTTTTTGTCTTATTTTAATTTATTAAATTTAACTATGTAACTTTATTTTATTTTTTGTGTGCCTGATCTAACCTTCTTCCTTTTTATTGCAGGTAATATCTCAAGGAACTCAACAGATTCAACCTAAATCACCTCATATTCTCCCTCAATCTGTCATCACTAGCCAACAAGGTTTGATGGCACAACAATTTAAACCACTGCCGCAAAATAGCTTTGTTACCGGTCAATCGCCACAAGCATTGAATAATCAATATTTTATTCAAGCTTTCCCTGGACCTACTGGACCTACTATATTAGCGCCAAACAATCAACATTATCTTCCTAGAGCTTCAAATCAATCTGACATGGTGATAGTGGCACCTAATTCTTTCAATACTACACCATTTTATATAAATCAGAGTGGTACAGCTTTTGTTAGTAGCAATGCTCTTAGTGGCACTTCGGTCATATCAGTTTCTTCAAATAATTCTCACACTGCCACTAATACAACCCAATCAGGAACAAATAAAGGGCAAACATGTATGATTGCACCAGCAACTCAACATACGCCAACAACAAATCGATATAAAAATTTAAAACCCGCCATAGTTCAGTCATCTATTGGTACACAAACATCTACATCAGCTCCTTCAACAACTGTATCTCAAACATTAACTCCAATAATTACTCATAATCACCCTACTAATAATACTTCTACTACAACATCAATGAATGTCTCAAAAGGAAAGTCACATAAAAACATTCAAAGCTCAGCAAATAAAGTACCGATTGAGAAACAAGGATCAGAGGCACGCCAAACAATGACTGTTACATTGATTCCTCAAGTCAATAATCCATCGGCTTCACAATCAATCAATGAAAAGATGATTTCTCAAGATAATTCATGTAATACCAGTACAATGGGAACATCAGATCTGATGGGGGCCAATAAAACTGATGGGTCCTATCAGACACCTAAAGCAATTAATGATGAAAGTAGATTTGCTCAAAGTGTTCAGAACAAGGGCCAAGAGAAATTAAAAAATAAAACTGTGAATGCACGAAATGTTTCAAATAATGCTCTGAAAGAAAAGATGGTTCAATCGCCGAGCAGAGAAGTGGACGGGAGAAAAGATGCTGCTACTGGAAACGATATTGGTTTGATGACGCCAGTGATCTCTGAGAATAATGCTCCTCAAGACATGAATAATTTGAATAATGGACGTAAAAAATCTACTAATGGTGTTGCTAGATCAAATGGAGCAAAAAGTCCACAAAAAGCGATAGTCAAACCTTATCTCAGTGAAACTGGCGTGTTAACACATGTTATAGACGGATTTGTTATTCAAGAAAGTCAATCACCATTCCCTATAAATACTGAAGGTTCTCAAGAAGCAAATTCAGAAGAAACAATTATTGAATCAATCAATGAAGATGATGACAAAGAGGATACAATTATTATGAATGATCAAATGATAGGTAAAAATGTGTCTTCGGAAGCAGCAATCGCACCTTTGAAATCTAAAAATGACGCTGTATGTGAATATTGTGGTAAAAGTATCACAAAAGGAAACAAGAAGAAAAAATCTAAACGTTTTTGTTCCAATATTTGTGCCAAAAAGTTTGCTAATAATGCAAATATTCCCAATATTGTCAGTGCGGAAGATTTTGAATCACCAGACAAAAATATGAACAAATTTACTGTTGAATCTATTCAAGATTCAAAAACAGATAATAGTCCAAATCGTGAACATAATATCAAGAAGGTGAGTTACAATTCCATAATTACTTTAAACTCTCTCATAATGTCACATCGTGGAATTAGCCGTTTTGACTATTTCCTCATAAATCGGACAATTCACTTAACATGTCGAATCAAAAAATATTCTGGCTTCTTGGGGTTAACTTGATAGAAAATCAAATCGCGAGAAAATGTTTACTGAATTGTACTAATTCTGTGACAATTTAAGAAGGTTTATTGTATTAAATTGCAATATCGAAAAACGCTAATAACATCTATTTACAGCCAAAAACTGATATCTCACCAAATCGAGGTAATGCTGAAACTCCGTCTGAATCTATGGACACAAATGAAGGAGGTTTCATTCCTGCAAGCGGAACAAATCCTAATTTATGGAATGTTAGTATTGTTAGATTTTTACCATTTCTTTATCAATCTTATTTAAGAACAAATTGCCATTTTATTTTCCATTTCCTAACATTTATTTTTGTTATATCCACCAGGTTCAAGATGTTTATGATTTTGTACGAAATTTACCTGGATGTCAAGAATATGCTGATGAATTTAAATCTCAGGAAATTGATGGACAAGCACTCATGTTATTAAAGGAAGATCATCTTATGTCTGCTATGAGTATGAAGCTTGGACCCGCTTTGAAAATTTGCTCCAGAATCAATTCATTATTCAGAGCTGAAGCTGCTAAAGCTCAACAATAATTTATCAATACGTTAGTTTGTATTGTCTACAAGCATTTCAGTATACCTTTCAATCAATTTTTTAAATCTGTGATGCTTCATTATATTTTTTTTGACTTGACAAAATAATTAATCTCATAAATCTCAATGCTTCACTTTTTTTATTTGAATCATGAGAAACTAGATTATCCCAGCGTCTAAATGTATTTTATCGTCATTTATGGTGATTAGATGTGATGCCACATCTTATTCAAACTTAATTAATTTATCATTGCATCCACATGGAGAAATGTATTTGTAATTGAATCGTGACTATTGACTTATTCAACCAATGAACTTTTTATCCTGATCATTTTGTATTTATATCCAATTTTTTATGAAAATACCATTTCCCTTTTGCTTAAATATATTTATAAAAGTATTGCACCTTTTCATCTGAATCCATCTTTACAATGATTCGGTGATATTTTCCACTTCACATCATCCAAGTTAACTTTATAAATTTATTTCTTAAATTATGAACCCTAAATTTGCATTGTATTGATTAGTCTTGAAATTGAATTAACACTAATGCCTATTGATATCAAGCAATTTTCAAACTTCTAAATAAAATCAGATTTTTAAGCATTGGTGAGTATTTTATGAATGTCCAATCGGATGTTCAAACACAATAACAGTAATCAAATAAATTCAACTATTAATGATGAATTAAGTAGTATCTTAATCTTTCGCAATAAATTTGCAACTGAAAATGCTTTAAGTTTGGTATGAAAGATCGGAATCCAACTTTTGATCATTTTTTTTACTCTTATTAAAAAAAATATTTCAAAAGGATTGTAAAAGTTAAATACTATTCTTTTTATCCTAATATTGCTTTTTTAGGTAATTATAATTACACCAATCAACCTGACAATATGCTTCAATTGATATTGTTCATTCTGCAACTTATTTGAGTTCAAGTTTTCGTGTACTAACCATTGATTCTTAAATACCATTCACCATCAAATTTTCAAATTCACATGAATTCGATGAAGAAATCTAGAATGAATGGGAAATCGCCACTAGACAGATATTTACCATTCAATTTCAAGCTTAAAGGTATTCAGTACAAGCACTACATGTAAAACAAAAGCTGCAAGAAAAGCAGAGTTGTAACATTAAATTAGCATTAAAACATACAGACAAATAAATATTAACGACAATACAAGATATTATTCTCGATCTTTTTTAGTGAAATGCAATCGATCATCCAGAATTTCACCCGAATTTATGAGCTAATTGAAAGAAATCCTCAAGATTTTACAGCTTCTGAAAATGTGAGGCACATTAGGCTATTGCATGACATGCTCTATGAGTACAAAAGGGATTAATGGATATTCAACGAAATTATTTGTTTACAAATTATTTCAAGCTAATTCTGTTTATCTTCGATGAATTTTCTTAGGTTTAATTCACCAAATAACTAATTAATAATTACTAATTACTGTCCTCAGGAAATTCAAAAGAAATCATATTGTACGAAATACACTAGAGATACTGTTATGCTTTCTTCATCTTTCTTCAAGCTTATGGATTTCGGTTTTTAGGTGAGTTCCTTAGCATTGCTCAAGTATTTGTTCTAATTGCATTTATTTCATTTTTCCTTCTTTCTATTGTTTTCTTTTATATCTGCATGTGTTTTTCATTCTGAATCATCTTTTACATTCATCACTATTTTCAGATTGAGTTAACCACAATCTTTAAAGAACTGTATATTTCAACAATTTTGACTCCATTTCAAGACACATTCAAGTTCATTTTGTCAGCTGTTCTTTTCACCAAATTTAATTGTTACTCTTTTCTCTTCTTCTTCATCCAACATCCACTCATTCAGTGATGGCAGGAAAGAAAATTTTCTTTGATAATTTTGTGTCTAAAAACGCTTTAACTTTACCACGAAAAGGTCGAGATCCTATTCTTGGTGATCTATACATTAACGCAAGAAAAATTACTCTTAAAAGGATTGTAAAAGTTCAAGCTACATTTGATCCCTTCTACCCTAATATTGCTTCTTTTAGGTAATTATAATTTCGCCAATTACCTTACCCCAATATGCTCTAATAGACCCTAGCCATTTATTTCTGTTAATTAATTAATCTACTTAAACACTCGTTTACAGATCCTCATCTAATACTATTTGCCTTTTATTCTTTTCATAATTTTACAGAGAGTTGCTTCATTTTTTACACGGAAAAAAAATTGGCAGAACCAACGAGGAATGTTTCATCAAAACAAATGTTAGTAATGGAAATGAACCTGAGATACAATTTTTCTTGAGTGAGTACAACTTGATGACTATTTCCCCTAGCAACTATGAAATCTAATCTATCTCTATTAATTTTTCAGAAAACGGTAAAAAATTGATCTACAAAACAGGATTATTGCGAACGATCGATATTTTGTATCATCTTAATGATCAATTGGCCAAATTAGAAGCTGAATTTGCCAAATCTGAAATTTAAAGTTTTGAATTCGTGAAATTAGTCGTATTATAGTTGAGATGGCTGGTAGATCATATCAAGCTGTGCTGGAAATTTTTCGTAAACTCGAAGCCAATATGCCTTATTTTGTGGACGTATTTGACGAAGAAACATTTTACATCTTTGCCGCCTGTTTTGTTATCGCTACGATTTTAGTAGCCTTCATCTTATCTAGGTTCATTACCTTACGAGAGGTTGATTGGTAACCTAAATTATTTGATTAAATCAAACCTAAATTTTTACAGTGCGAAATATTCCCTAAATTTATACAAATCAAAATACATAACTGGTAAAAACTGATAGTACGGTTAATGAATGCCTTGCTTTGAGCTCAAATTATTCCAAGCAATACCAGTTATACCAGATAGTTTAAAAGGCTGTACGCTTTTCATGAAACTTTTTCAGTTTCAACTGACTGTAAGTTTATTTTGACTAAAATCAATTCATTATACATTAGATGTCTGTGAAAGCTTGTTTAATCAAGAAGCTTGATCCGTACAAAATACATCACCAATTTACAATTTAATTACAATATTTACAAAAAAAAAATGTCTGTAATTATCCTGATAGGGAAAACACCAGAGAATCAGGAAAGAAGTGGAGTCTTCTCCGATAAATCAGGTCTCATACTGTGATCGCCATTATAAATGAAATAATCGGTGCCTAAAACGCGACTACGCTCGGCATAAGTCAAAAAACCAGTGCTATTCCTGATTCCATAAAATAGATAAATGCTCAAACCTGTAAATAAGCATCAAATAGGAAATTGTAAATTTAAGTAAGATAATTAACAGAAATTAACATCAAAGAAAAAAAATATTGTTGATCATATCCATTTGCATTATGTTTAGTAACTTGTGAACCATTTACTTAAAAATTTAATATTTTTTATTGTCACAATTAAATAAATTTTCACTTTGCCCTTCATCATTTAATTGCTGCAATTTCATCACGTTCTGATCATGTTCACAGGTTCACGTGTAAAATTGACAGAGATGACTGCATATAAAGATATGATAATTTAGCTTTGACGTTTGTCAAGTGAGCTGATCGAGTTCACATGTTGATTGTTAGCTGCAAGTGAGACAATTTCGATGAGCAATTAGAAAGCGACAAAAGTGAAATTTTGATTCTGATCATTGGTATAAGCTAAAAGAAGCGAAAGTTGTGTAAGAGCAATTTCCAGTGATTGTTACTATTAATATAAACAATGGTTACTGTTAATTGTGCTTTACATTCAAGGTTAATCAACTTGTACTCATGATAATCTAGTTGATAGAAGAAATAATTGAACGAACAATGAAATCAGAATCACAAGTCATTAGACAATTATATTTTAAATGACAATGATTTACTTTTTAAAGCATTTTAAAGTTAAACTGCTGATTGGATTGAGTGAAATATTGATGAAAATTTTACCAATTGTGGTGTTTGTGGCAAATAAACATCGATACCAGTGGATAGATTTCAAGTCCAACTCTGAGATTCAGCTAGTCAAGCAGAATTGTCGAGGATAATTTGAAGATTTAGTTATGAAATGGTGAAAATGGAATGAAATTGAGGCTGTTTTTATTTAAAGTATTATAAATTAATTTTTTCAAATAATGAAAGTTAATTACAGATTTCCTTACAAAAAGATAATTGAAATTAGATTGATTTGAGATTATCAAATGGATCCAATTTGTTGAGTTTTTAAGAAAAAAAGGCTGTTCAAATGCTGCATTATTTTGTTGACTAGTTAGTTAACAAACTAGAATCATAATCGCAATTATTTTAGGCTTGAAGATACAACAAAAAGTGTGACTAGAATTGTTACAATAATTAAATGAAAGGTAAACAATAGATAAAAGCAAGAAATGAAGGTTACAAGCCTTCGGATTTAAGGTTTGAACACAACATGAAGGAAAAAGTAAACCTAACTTAGGATAGTTTTGATCATCCAATAAAAGCATAAATTATATTTTACTTTTATTAAATGAGTTGTAAAAGGATTGAAAGGCATAATTAGACGAGTCAATCATAATCATTAGAAGATATTATGTATTATGATTGAGCCGGATTGGTCTGTCATCATGATAAACGGCATCTTGTAATCTTTGATCAATCGATGACGAAAAGAAGGCAAAGAAAAATAAAGAACTGAACATCGATGAACAGGATAAGACAATCTGAAAAGTGTTATCGGTCTGGCAAGTTGATTAACAATAGTGAACTGACAACATAGTTAACCGATTGTGCGAGCTTTGGATTTAAGATTCTTTGGTGTAAGCTGGAAAGATTGGTTTTCAACTCGCTCTTTACTATTAAAAATACCGTAAAGAAAGTATATTGACAAGCCTATGATGTTGGAGAAAAGAGATAGATAGAAATGAATTAAAATCTTCATCAAAAGTAAAGTTTATGCTGGATAATGGATTTAAACTAGGGAAAGCAAATAAAGGAAGAAAGATTACAAATGATAAAATTAAAGAAAAAAATCTCAAATCTAATGGTTAGAAAGTTAAAGCAATGTTAGAGGAATCGCGAGAAAATTCATGCAAATATTTAAGTTGGAATGTAAAGTGATTTTCAAGCTAACAATGTTTTTTCTTGTGTTATTTTTTGACTGTGAATGGGAATTAATAATAAATGAGAAGCAAAAGGACGAGCAATTGCTCAGGCTATCTTTCTAATAGTAAAACAACAAACTCACCAATGCTCATCCAAACTGCAAAACGGATCCATGTTATTGCTGAAAGTTTCATCATGAGATAGATATTGATAAAAATTGAGATAACTGGAATTAATGGGACCCATGGAACCTGAAAATTGAGAGAAGGAGAAGAAAAGAGAATAAACATTAAAGATTAGAGAAATTGAGATCAGTGGAAAATTCCTAAGCCTTTTCACTCCAACCTCTTAAATAAATCAAACAATTGAGTGAACCTCGAACATGTTATTAGCAGATGTCGTACATTGTCCTTGCTGTAAATATGGTTTAATATAAAACTAGCGTAATCAAGTAAATTAACTTTGACAAACTAACATTTTAGACATTTCCTTTAACCATAATCTCATAGTGATTTGTGTCATACATTGATGACTGGAACTTTTTATGATAAAATGATCAGCAAGACTGAGAATAATTAATGTTCAAATGAAAGAATTTACTTTCACTCGGTTTCTCTTATTTAGATTAAAAAGCATTTCTTTAAAGTTTTAAGACACGAAGATCAGTAACTCACTTGAAATGATATGGTAGCAGCGCTTTTGGGTTGACGACTAAGCGCTATTACCAGAGAGATAAGATTGGATAATGATATTCCAATAACAAGTAGAGAGATGGTTTCCAAATTACTGAGATTCTTTTCTAAAAATATCAACAATAAGTCCAATATGACCACATTTCCACCTGTAATTAAAGAGGAACAAAAGTTATTAGCTATGCCGAATTATAGATGCTGGTTGAGTATTTTATATAGACTTACAAATAGAGAATACTAAAAGTCTACTCATTGATGAGGTCTTTAAATTCGGAGAGGTAATATTATCCAGATTGATTAATCGTCGAAGAAAATGACTGTTAACATTTGAAAATCCGAGTGATCGATTAGAATTTGCAGCTTCATCGGTTGTTACTTTGTAAGAGTTCGCAATACCATTTAAATTAGCTTTTTCAGAATCTCCTTCGTACCTAAAAAAATAAAATGACAGATGTTATTTTTAAATTATTCATCATCTAATGTTGTGTAAACAACAAAATAGAGGAAACATACAAATTAACCATAATTATATCAGTATAACTATAATTTCAATTTTACGATATACGTCAGAGTTCAATTTAATAGTTGTAAATGTTATCTAAATAACAAAGTCCAAATGTAAATAGTCAAAATGCTCGATTGTAAGCTTTCAAGAAAATGCAGCATGAGTCGTTTCACTTTGCAATTCAAGACTGAGATAAGTTTGCATGGGTAGTTTATGATTTTATTGAGAAGAAATTAGCTTATTGATCGAATAAAAGATTGTACTAACCTGAGAATCAAAATAGAAACAGCGACGAGTGTGTAAGCAAGAAGAGTTCCGATTGACATCATATCTGCAAGCTCATCAACATCAAAAAGAGCTGCCATGGCTCCTGAGAGTGAACCTGATACCAAAGTAGCTATAAGAGGAGTTTTAGTCCAAGAATTTACACTTGCAAGATTACGAAAGATGAGTCCATCGGTGGCCATTGCATATAAAACTCGTGGTAATGGAAACATAGCTCCCATTAAACTAGTGGAAAGTCCAGCCAGAGCTCCAATTGTGATTATCCATCTGGCCCAAGGTAAACCCGTTTTTTCGAAAACATATGGAAGCGAAGCTGAGTTATTTAGATCATAATAGGGCCACATGAGAGTTTGAATACTCGAAACCCCAAAGTATGCGAAAAATATTATCAGCAAAGACACAACAATGCTGATAGGTATAGCCTTTTGCGGATTTCGTGCTTCTTCTCCAGTTGTGGCAATGATATCAAAGCCAATGAAACCGTAAAAACAAGTGGCAGCTCCTGCCATCATTCCTGAAAAACCAAAAGGTAAAAATCCACCAGTACCACTTCCACTTGGAACAGATGATTCAGGAATTTTCCAATTTTTGAAATCACTTTTAAATGATCCACAAATGATCACAAATATGACAATAGATAAATTAATCAAAGTAAAAACCGAATTGAATCTAGTCGATTCTTTTACACCAATCGCGAGCATGACTAGGGAATAGAAAAATCAAATTGGATATCAGAGATAAAATGGCAAAGATTAAAAGCACGTGAAAAGGTTACCTGTTAAGAGCAGCGTTATCCCACAAGCTAAGAAATCAGGATAGGCAGACATGTGTGAGATTCCTATGGGCATCCATTCTGTGAATTTTGCTGCTATTGTCCCATTGAAAAGAGAATCTAAATAGCCGCTATATCCTCTTGCAACCGAAGCAGTGCCTGAAAGACATGACAAAACTGAATTACTAATTCAATTCAGATCTGTTATTTAAACTTACCAATCACATATTCGAGTATCAAATTCCAACCAATCACAAATGCCGTGAATTCCCCGACAGTGACATAACTGTAGATATAAGCTGACCCCGCTCTTGGAACTCTAGCGCCAAATTCCGCATAACAAAATCCAGCAAAAACGGAAGCCAAAGCAGCAAAGAAAAATGATAAAACCACTGCAGGACCAGCTTCTGTACTCGCAACCTTTCCAGCTATCACATACATTCCCAACCCTAAGGTACTTCCAATACCTTATTTGGAAAGCAAAAAAGAAAGAAAATAGATCAATCTAACAACACTGACTAAGATAAAAGATTATCTATGACTTACCTAAGGCAGTTAAATCCAATGTTCCTAAACACCGGTTCAATGTACTTGGTCCTTGATTGTCATCTATCTTTTTTCGTCGAACAAGAGCTTTGCCAAAAGATCTTAAGTTCATCATGATTGTAGTGGCGGTGTTTGGATCTTCTTTTATCACAGATAGAACCGTTAGAGATGAGTAAACTGGTAAATGTGTTACACTTGTGAGAACAACGATCGAAAAAATAAAAAAAATAATAGAAAAAAGGTTGAGATCTAATTAACTGTTAACAAATACTGTCGACCGCATCAACAAGAGTGATTAGTGTTACAACAAAATTGATACATTAAATTAGAAACATATTGCTTTAAATAAAAAACAATCAAATTTATCACGCTTCCACCATCAACCATATCACTACTATCAACATCTCTATTTCATTCATCCTCATCCTCTCCATCCTTCTGCATCATGTTAACATGTTTCAACATGCAAAAAAACATCGATGATACCAGCCCAATTCTTTTATCACACCGCCATCTACTGAATATCAAGTTAAACAACAAATTTTGCTACACAATTATACTGATTAATGAATTCTCCAGAGTTTTGTTGATACAATTATAAGTAACTGTTAAAGATTTACCTTTGATCTATGAATATTTTCTAAACCTTTCCTATACCTTCCAGGTTAATCATCATGTTAATGTTTTAATTGTGAGCTACTTCAATGCTTTAAAAATGCTGATTGGATCTTTTTCTCATTTCCTTTTAAGCTGATTATTTGTGATTTATTAAAGATATGCTTATCTTATTTATTATTAAAATCTAATTTGGATAACTCGTTGACCAATTAGATTTTGGTTTTACCATTAATCTATTCATAAGTAGACAGAGCATAAGCATACAGCAATTGAAGATATTAATAATAAGTAATAAGATATGGCTCGGTGTAAACAAAAAAGCTTATATTTACACAGTTTTACTTTTACAATAGTGAGATGCTCAATGGTTTATTTTGATTTCGTTTCGTATCAAATTAATCAATTATACAATTTCATGGCTGATTATTTGCAAACTAGTATGAAATAATTAGTAATCGGTCCAATACTTACAAATTACAAACACAGTGGCCCATATTGTAACTCTGATTAGTCATTTTATTCAAATCTATTATTAATTATTAATATGCATTTAATAAATAAAAGGTCTCATGAAGCGAAACATTTAATGAATTGATTTGAACACAAAGACGCAAAGTCCAGCAAATAATTCAGTTAGGTCGCGAACTTAATGTAACTCATGTAATATCCCAGAAGGAAATATTTAAAATTTAGCTTATTATTGATGAACTAATCAATAAACCAGTTCAAGTGAATTTATTATCTCATTAACTACAAAACGTATCTTTCTAAAATAATTATCAATGTAAAATAAAATTTTACTTAAATTGTTTAGTCCACTCCTTGATCCCTTTATTGCTATCAAGTTAAATCATGGAGGCTCGAAGGATTAAATCAGTTGGTTTTTATTCTAATTCTCAAAAACTTGAATTCCATAAAATGGTTATAACCGAATTAATTCCTCAATCTAAAATAAAAGTGATAATCGTTTGAAGTTACTGTTATTCGTATCAAGAAGATAAGGTTGGATGTAAACAATTGATGATTAAGCATAACTTATGATTGAAAGTAATAGGCGTTGTTTAGATGAGCAATGAGAGGTAAAATTCAAAAGAAATTTCATTATTTTCCGCCGTATAACCAAAATTTTTTGATGATAGGAATAAATGGAATGAACAATCTAGTATGATTTGATGTATCGATGAGAAGAAAAGAAAGAACGAGTAAATAAAAGGTTAGCAAGTTAATTTCCGCCAAACTGGAATAGCTGATTACAAGGGTTTAAGAAACAATGAGAATCATATCAAAGAAGAAAAATTAGGTGCGAGGATGGATTAAAAAGAGGTTGAGATGATATCAATATTATTCTCGTTCTCTATTAAATAATTAATTATAAATATGTATATGTATAAATATCACATCAGCTGAGAAAGGCGATAATTTGATAATGGTGATTTTCTCCCTCATTATGTCAATTTAAAATGGTTCATCTATCAATAAGTAACAATTGTCGGTTGTTGATTTCTCATGTCACCTAAAGCAACTGACGGAGAGAATTGGGCAGGTCCAGATTTATCAATTGCAAGTTCATTATTCACTAAAATGGCACTTGGATTCTCTGACATTGCTTTGGCTCTCATTTCCTCCAAACTTGCCCTGAAAAAGAATAGATGAAGTGGATTAATTATTGTCATTTAAAAATTTTTGTAATGATAATTTTTTGTATAAGAATGAATAAAGTTGCTTACTTTTTTCCTAAACTTAAGACTAGGTAGCAAGCCGAGGCTGCAGCCAACAGACAGCAGGATAGTATAGTGGAAAACCCTTGACAAATGAAGAATGGTATCACCGCAAATCTAATGAAAAAAAATCAAGTTGTAAATTTTGTTTCAATGAACTGCAGCCGTTATTGGGATAAACTCACAATGCATAAGAAACAGCTTTCCACCAATGAGGTTTTCCTTCATAGAACCGACTTGGAATCAAAGCAAAGTCCAAAAAGACACATAGACAAGGTGATTCGATAAGTGTAACAAGTAGACCTTCACAACTGAACAAACAAGCAATATAAAGAACATGTTAGATTATAAAGAAATCGACTCTTTCATAAGTGAAGAATATCAAATTAAAAGGAGAGATAGTAAGTCATCAATAATTTGATATTTACATAAGTAAAATACCAGCAAGTAAACATCCAAAATCAAATCCGATCATTGCCCAAAAACCAAAGAATATGGATACTGCAAGAAAGAACAATACAGAGATAGAAAAATTAGAACCGCAAAAATGAGAAAAATTACCATAAAATGTCATAAAAATAACGCCGGTGAATACGATGGGAATAGAGATGACACAACTTACACAAACCAGCAACAGTTGACACTCCACGGGCCAAAGTTGAGAAGAGCCAAGGAGTATCTTCTTGTCCTGTAACATTCATTTGATTAGATCTGGTAAACATTTTTATTATGAAAAGTAAATTAACTAATCAACATTAACGAAATTTACAAGATTGACAGAATGTAAGATAAAATAATAAGACACAGCTAGTGAAAATAATCAAATTGATTGAATTAATCGTCAATCAATGACAGCCGTGCTTATCGTTTATGCAGGCAAATTAGCATTTACGCTCTCTAGTGGCTTGAATAAAAGACAAAAAAAGACCGCCAACTTTAATATTTTAAATCATAAAATCTTTTAAAATTAATAATTAGAAGCTTTCTATTACTAATTGTCGATACTCATAGCCTTTATCATTAATTTCGCTTACACTGGCTAGTTCTTTGAGCTCAAATCGAATGCGAATAGCTCACTTTTCAAATTCAGTCTAATCTTTTTATTTGTAAATTTAAAATATAAATGTAATATTATTATCAAAGTGTTTCCCTCTTTAATCGTGTTTAGAATTAATTGAAAATGATTATCACAATTTGATTATAAAGTATTTAGAAATTTTAAGGTGTAAATACGCAAAGTGTATAATCAGTATTCCATTCAAATGATCGGCTTAAAATCTAATAAGTATTCTTTTAATTCTGTAAGATTATCACGTAAGATTGCAAATTACTTTTGAGTACAAAGAGTAATTGTATTGGAAATGTATAATAAAATGGACTGAATTGTAGGCGAATAAAGTTATTTATTTATTGATAAAATTTGATAGTCAAATAGAAAAATAAAAAGCTATATTAGAATTGCAAAAAAGTTAACTTAAAAATTTGATTAAGTTTTAGATAGCAAAAGCGAAGGACTGAGAGACATTTGTTAAAAATTGAGTTAATTATAATCGTCAAAATCTTTATCTTCCACCGGGGCAGCTAAATAACCGGGTTTTCGTCTGATGAAGAATCCACACTGAAAAAGGAACAAGAAAAAGAACAATTAGAATTCAAATTGTTAATAGAAATAAACATCAGAATTTTTGAAGTATAATACTCACTCTCCATAAGACAATGATTAACAAAATAAGTAACAATATTCCTAAAAGTATAGACATTATTATTATCCAAAGAGGAACCCTCGGTGGTGGCAGTAAAGGTAAATCTGGATAAGCTTTAGTTATTGCCTGAAATGATTGAACGGAAACAGATTTGATTAGCTAATTGCGATTAAGAATAATCAAACAAATTAAACTTACAAAGGTACTATCATCATTTGTCCGATTTTGCCTGATTGAAGGTCCAATTGCTAACTTTGCTCGTGAATAAATATGAACTTGATTAACACCTGAAGCGTAATCTTCAACAAAAGTTGAATTCCAAAGTCTTCCTATGAACACAATTACCTTTAAAAATAAAAACAAAAATTCATATTATTTAAGACAATTCAGATGAATGGAAAAATTTAAATCAAACAATGCTGAAACAATATGACTTACTGATGGCACTCCTGGACGGAGATCTTGAAGATAACATAAAAATTTATAGCAACGAGCCGTCTTTTTTTGACAATCCTGTTATTCAAATCAATAAATAAGTGTTAGATAATATTCAAATAAAATTTTGTATCTAAAATGATTTATCAAAAGCATAATTCAAATCGTTTACTTACTAAAACAACTACATTTTGACTTTTACCATCTTCCATTATACGTTTAGCTGGAACAATGGTTTGCCTTTTTGGTCTTGATTTAATAAAAGAGTCACTTTTTATCGAGACTGATTCAGAATCCTGAAAATAAATCATAAATAATTGAAAAAATTTATAAATTCAGTTTAACCAATATAACCAAATATATATTCTTACCCAAATTTTAAGGGGATTAACAGTACCAAGTGTTGGTACACATTGACCTTTACCCTGTACAACAATTGTATTCATTAAGTAGAGAAGCCTGAAAATATAAAATGAATGACATTATTAATGGATGATGAACCAACTAATAGACAATGAACAAGAAATTACCATTTTCCCTCTTCTTTGTCACTGGAAAGTGAATAAGGCCAATCAATTTCAACAGTTAATTCCTTTGGATGATAAGGTCCATTTGATATAATTGTATAGGAATGTTCAATTCTACTTCCGATGTCATCAGACGTTTTCTGCAGATTTCAAGTTGAATAATATAAACAAATAATTCATTAGTTAATTTATTATGCCACATTTGCTTCTCTTTCCATTCATAAGACAAACATTCAAAATTAAAGTTCATTTTGTTTCATTCATTTTAACAACTAATCAATGTCAGCCTTTCATCCTATTTAAATAGATTCATTCAGTCATCATTATTATATATTTGATATATGATATTTACTAACCATTGCAACTTCACCAACAACTTCACCACCAAACCAAACTCCGGCTGGATCTGAAGAACCTTTAATTTCCAAGTCAGCTCGACGAATAACTAATAACTTTGTTGAGATGTCATTTTTAGCTTGATTCAAATCAACACTTGACGTATTCACGAAGACTCTTATATCAACATCATTCTGAGATTCAGTTATATCTTTTGGATCAAATTTCAGATTCAATTTAACCTGCAGAAAAAGAGAAAAGAAAATTAGTTAATCAGTCTTATTAATTACATTTGTCTAATTAACTCACCTCTCCTCGTTTGAATGGATTACCCAATGAGCAAACTAAAAGACTTATATTGAAAGGTTTACAATCAATTTGTTCACCTTCCTGTTAAGATGGAAATTCAAGAGAATTAATTTATTATCAAAATTTCATTGTAAGTCAATTAAAAAACTAGGTTACTATAGATTAGTGATTAATTAATTGGAACTGGAAACCATCAATCTGACAAATTATTTGAATAAACCTCGTCTTCAACAATAATTTCAATAATAACTTCAATATCTGATTGTAAATGATTGATTTATGTGAAAAGAAAAACCTTTTCAACTGATTTTTCATCCATTCAACTAGAAATTTATTTCCGGAGAGTCTATCGACTGGTTCAACTCTAATTCATATTCATCATTTTTCGGATGAGAAAAAAGTGAAATGCCAAAAACTGTTCTGTTAAACTCATTGAAAGATGAATGGTAAACTCATAACTAATTATTCATGAAAGAAATGACTACTGATAATTGAAATTGTACTGAATACAGATAAATTTAACAGCCACTAAGTAATCACTAGATTGTACAATGGATTACCGTCTGATCTTTCCCAATGTAAGTAATGAATGGATGGTAAATGTAAAGATTAGCATCATAAGCTGGTTCCATTGTATTACGAACAGTCAATTCCAGATTAACATCAGTTGATCCTAAATAAAGAAAATTTAAACAATTAATAAAATTATTGACAGAAATGTGAAGTTGACTATTGATTGCAGAAGCAAAAAGCAATGTCGTTGAAAATTTTTAGCCTTTTCTACATTTTCCACATTTTCAAGTGTAAATAAATCAACCAATTTGTTTTATTTGTTTTGCCTTCTAGTAATCAAAATAGGTCAACTCCATCATTTAAACGTTGAATTAATTTGCTGATCAAGTTGATTACCTAAATATAAGATTCTATCCTGTGTATATGGTGTATCCATTGGATGTTGTAGTTTAGCAATAACATTTAAATTGCTTTGGCATTGCTCAGTGTTTCCTAAAGTAAAGTGATACAAAAATATAATTAGAAGAAACAAATTGTAAATAATCAGTTTTGTTTGAACAGCTTCAAAATACTTACGACATTCTTTAAGGAATGAAGCATGAAATACTTTTCGAGCTTCTTCTTGGTTCAAAATTGGGTATCTATCGATATCGGGTGAATTTGACCATATTCCGAGAGGTTGTTTAGGTTCTTCTTGTTCCAATGAGTAAGTCAATTGAAATTGAATCTAAGTGAAAAGTAAACAAGAGTAAAGTTAGTTGATCAAGCTTTAATCAATGACAGCATCTGATCAACAATATAAACGTATTAAATTACCGATCGATGGATATCCGATTTATCCTTGATGTAGACAAGCTCACGATGACAGTTCCATCGACCGACGCGATCACTTAAAATGGGAATCGTTGTGTTGACAATATGAGGATTATCTGATTCAGCAGATGAATTAAACTTGACTCGAGGAACAATTGGTTTCTCTGTAAATCAAAACAAGATTAAAAATTACAATACAATGAGTAAACTTAATAATCAAATTAATGAGAAATATTTACTTTCAAGGAAACTTTCAGCTTCAATGACATATCTTAACTGGAGAACACTTTTTCCCTTTGGTGAGTTTAAGAGTTGAAAACAGGGTTCAATAACAAAACAGGGAAGCTTTGAGCTAGGATCTTCGCGACAATCTTCACGATTGGCATCAATTTGTGTTATATTGTCAACACGAGTAGCAATGTTCAATATTGGTCGAGCTCGAAGAAGAATTGCCTAAAGAAGGGAAAAAAAGATTATTGAATAAAAATGAATAAAAGAGATGAAAGTTAAACAGTTCAAGAGAACAGAATGTTGATAAAATATCATCCAGTTTACATCCGGTTACCAAAGGTACATGAAATTTTTACCTGCAAGTTTATTCTCATAATTATATTGACAGTAAACTTACCGCGTCACTTTCATATGCACCAACAAGTAAATCAGGATAACCATTTTTATCCATATCAAAGGAGCCTGTAAACAATAATATTGATTAATGAGTATTGAATGGTTAAGATAGGCTTTTGAAGCAAAAGTAACAATTAAGGCAATCATTTTTGAAATACAATAATATTGGCAAAAATACATATTTACAATGGACTATAATGGGCAAAATGTAAAACTACAATCAATATTTACAAGCAGTAAATAAACAACAAGAGAGGAAGCTGAATACGTTTGGCGCCAAAAAAGTAGGAAATAAACTCAAAAGTTGTTGTAAACAATGGCTGAAAGGAGAGGAAAAGATCGTCGTTTTTACCTCAACTAAGGTCACCTTTGTCCTTGGATGGACAACAATAGCATCAATGAAAGGTTATGGTTAAATGAGCTTGAAAAGGAAAGCTTAGATTTGTATTCATAAGATGTGAAATTGCGTGATGAGCAAACCTAAATGTTAGTCAATTTACACACGATATTTAATGGCCTAACATTAGGTTTCAATTAAACAACTGTTCAACACATTCATCAGTAAAGTGATGATATTATTAATTTTCAGTGTTAATTCATTAATAATGATTTTTTTTACCAAACAAATGATTTAAGGTTAAAAGACCAGAAATCTGGTTAAAAGGTAACATTTTCATCTATTGGGTTCAATTTTTTATCTTATTTCACTGCAAATGTTAAAGTGGACAAAATGTAAATATGAAAGGTTATTTGAGTAAAATAAAGTAACCTTAAGGTTAACATCTCAAGAGTACTTCGGGACTTTATGGAAAGGTTGTTTGGTCAGTTTCTTCTGTTTTTAACCCAAAATTGTTAACATTTTGGAAGATTGTTTTTTCTCTCTTTTTTTTCTTTCAAGGTAACAACAAAAAAGAGAAAGCAGGAAGATGAAGATTGGAGAGAAGAAGAAGATAAAGAAAAGAAAGTAAAATGGAAAGGAAAGTTTGTACATTTAGAAGCATTTGAAATGACCTAAGATTCCCTCCAGGCTAAATTTTGTCTCATTTTCTTGTGTTAAACTAGACAAGATTAATTGTCCAAAACATAAACATGATAACAATTCAAAGGTAGAAGGTTATTTTCATCATTTGCCCATTGATTAGCATTTTAAGTTTCATCCCAAACCATCAACCATCATAATTATTGCATTCAAATAATCACCAAATCTGGTCAGTGTTAATCAATATACAGTGAATTAACTGGAATGCAATTTGTTTGTTCACATCAGGTCAAAGTTTAGATATTTTATAGACACAAGATTCATATTTACATTCAACCTTTCACCTTAATTTTCATAATTTTCATCTGCTATTACTTTTGACATGATAATAACAACAAACGAAAAAACAGTTTTAAAGTAACAAGTTAATTCAAGAAGCTTTTTTTTATAATTGTTATAATTATAATAATTTACAAAATAACCGCAAACCTTGTTAAAGTTGATTGTAAACGTTAAAATTGAGTAAGCTTTCACTAAATCATACAATAATTACAAAGCAAAGTTGCAGGTAAAAGCAACACAAAAGGTAAGTTTGGGTTAAGCAGCAAGAAAAAATTAGAAACCAGAAAAAAAGGAAAGTTTAAATGCTATTAATTCACTAAATAAAAACTTAATTAAGATTTTGTTGTGTCACGAATCAACAGAATTCACTAAAATTACCTTTGATTTAGTTTCCATTAAAATTGCAATAATCTTGCAATCAAGAAACTAACAGAGATATTTTGAGCCATATTAACATATATTGAGTGAATTGTCAACAATAACATCTTTGGAGTCATTTTCATTCATAACTCGGTTTAAGATGATGATTAAGATCCTTTGTTAATTGTTGTTACTGAAAACTATTGTTAACAATCAGCTAAAACAAAAAGGTGTGTTACATTCAAGATTACATCAGTAATACAAGTGAACCTGAATAGTTGAGATGCAATTTAAACATCTTAAGACAAAAAATCAGGTTTTTTAAGGTATTTTTTGTTCCTCTGTTAAGTCAAGATCTTTGACAAGTTGAAATGTTGAAGAAAGTCAGTAACATTATCTTGAAAAAAATGATAATATTGATATTCCTGATGATGATAATGAAAATGAGAATAAAAGATAATCAAGTTCACTGTTGGATATAACTCAATGTTTTAGCTTGAGTTTAACATGGGAAAGATGAAATGAAAAGACCAATAAAAACATCAATATTACGATAAAAAGTTAAGATTCAGATCAAATCTACGATATCAATGATAAAATTATCAAACAAATTTTTGGCTTATCAGTTAATCAATACAAATACACAAAAATTGACACCTTAAACGCATTATAAATCAACTGTTGATTACAAATTGAAAATGAAAAACAATTTGTTTACTCAACAAACAACGATAATCTGAATTGCATCTTTCAACTTTTTTTTATTGAACATCTTTACCTTTTTTCATCTTTTACCTTTACAACCTTAACATTTTATCTCCCTTTTACAACAATATTTTCAACAGTTAGACTAATGTTATTCATCAATATTGAACTTGCCTTTTATACCCTAACAGAGTCAACATAATAAAGGTAATTGTGAATACAATATTGAAAGCAATTTTGTGTTCGAGAAACAAAAGTCGGTTTTTTGTTCATTGAAGATGATGTTAATGAGAAATGATTTGTCATTTCAAGAGCAAATAAACTAACGAGAATCCATAAGGTAATGGCATTAAAACAGATTTTAATGCTTATTTTAATGCTAATTTAAAGCTTTAATGCTTCATTCAATGAGCATTTCAAATCTCATGTTAATGTTATAATGTAACCATAGACACATCTCTGGGTATTGGGCCAGAGTTGAAAAACAACAAAACAAATTCAAATGGTATAATTATCAACAATAATAGCCATTGATGATCTCTTGCTGTGTGAATTTGAACAGCAAATCTTTCTTTTTTTACTCGTAATTTAACTTGTAATATTGACTTGTAGGTAACAATCAATCAGTCCTCATTTATACATGACAATAAAGCTGATTTACCTTCGTTTTTTTCTGGTTACTTTCAAGTTGATGTTGAGGGAAACATGAATAACATCAATTTTAACAGTTGAAAGAAGTGTTTAAATATATTGAAATAGTGACATTAATAGTTAACCTTTATTCTGAAGGTAAAAATTAACAATAATCAATTATATTGTAAATTGTTTACACAGTTAGCCCAAGGTAAAAGTAAAGGTAAAAGATGGTTAAAGGTAAAGAGCGACATGTTAGGCGAGATTGAAACTGTCTAGTAACACATACAGTGTACTAATGGTTAAAAAGGTTTGTTGAGATTTCCTATTGAGAGCTTTAAGATGTTATTGAAAGAAAAGTAATGGACAAGGATTGATCTTTTCTTGTGGCTTTCTTGACCTAATAACCTTAGATATTTACCTTTTACCTGAGAAATGGATGGTGAAAAGGGAAACTAATTGGAGCAAAGGAAAGAGTACATTGATTGAAAAAAGTTATTGAATAAAACCAGTTGAATAGTCTTTGTACAGAAACCAGAAATTTCTGTATCTTAGTTGATTGGACATTATAATTAATTGAGTGTAAAGTGAAGTGAGAATTGATAAAAAAAAATCTTTTCATAATTTTCCTAACATTGAACATAATATAAAATCTCAATTGAAACTATTAATAGACTGGTGTTGAGATTGATGTTGAGGTTCAAATGACAGATAAATTAGTGTTTCTAAGAAACTGAGGAAATGTTTATAAAATCATTGAGCAATTTGTGAGATTATCATGTTGAATGAGATAAACATGAAATTAATGAAAAGGTAAGCAACCAAGGTTACAATGGCGAAGAGTCGTAAAGTTAATTTACCTGAAAGTGAATAACCAAAGGTTCGTATTGGTCGACCAATTCGTCCAGATCCTTTAATGTCTTCACCTTTAATCACTTGAATTGCATTTGTTTTAATGCCATTAGGTGAACCTAAATAAATGTAAATTGCTCCACCGCCTTCATCATAAGGTGCACCAACAACTAGATCATTGAACCCATCCTTCCAAAATTGAGTAGAACAGGGAAAAATTAAAAAACATTGACAATTCACAATTATTTTACCAATAATTAATTTTGTTGATTTGTAAATTAAATTAGCTCAGAGTCGAGTCAATGCTACATGACAGCTGTGAACATCTTACTTTGTTAATATCACCAAGATCAGCTAAAGCCCAACCAAACCTTGAATCCTGTTTACCAATAAGACGTACATCATATTTGCTATCAATACCTTTACCTGTATTATAATACAGGTAAACAGCTCCTTCAGAACGTGACCCATCATAATAGAAAGGCGCTCCAACAATTAAATCTGGTTTACTGTTTTTGGGTTTACAAGAAATGTAAGTGTTAAATGGTGATAGCTGTTTGAGCATTGAAAATTATTTACTTGTCATTTTGCAGATCCATTGTAAGAAGTGTATAACCAAATGATGAAGCAAATTGTTCACCGCTAAGTATCAGGTCAACCGATAAAAAGGAGCCTTTCTCTTTGGAAAAAAAGACGACTTGACCTGTAAATAGAAAAAGAAATTGAGTGTAAATTTTTAATCTAGTTGATTGTGATTAAAATTGGTGAATAAGTTACTAACCCGTTCCATTTGATCTTGGAGCTCCACCAACAAAACTCATTTTATCACCAAAAAACTTTCCTGATGTAACCGACATTCCTGTAAAATTAAAAACAATTGTTTTAAGGTTTAAATGAAATAAGCTAGTTTTGGGTTAACAATTAACCATTAAATATTAAATATAATATCAATGAGCCATGAGAATACTTTTTCAACGATAAATCATAGTTATGTTCATTTAAAAAATTTCAAAGCAAACAAACTGTTTTTTCCGCAATCATTTATAGCATTTACAAGTAGGAACATTCACAAATCACAATTATCATTTTGATCATTAAAATTAATCGATAAAATCATTAATTACTATCTGGTTGATTTAAGAGAAAATAAGATTCAAAGTAATCATCAAATATAGACATCAAGATGGGTTAACATTACAAATGATTGAGCTATCGTTTTGGTTTTATTGTTAATATCTTTTGACTCATGTCATAGTTAAGTGAAAATCAATATTTTGGCCAAGAGTTGAGGACTCAGATGGTCATGGGTCAAAGGCGAATATGTTTATCAATAGCTAGATGTAAAATTTGAACAATGTTATCGCATCAAGCGGATTAAATATTACGGACAAAAAAAGGTCACAAAGCAATTCATTGGTAACATTTGAAAGAATACCATTTTTTCATACATTTTTTGTTTGTAAGCTTTAAATCATGGGAATAGATTATGATGGAGATAACTTGATGTTAACATTATATGATGATTAAAAAATATGGTTAGGCTCGTCTAGTGGTTTTAATTACTTTGCTTTGGAAACTGTTGATGCACAAAAAAAGCGTTTCTTGTACTGGTAAAACTTATTAACGCTTTGCTGTGTTTTCAACTTTTAAAGCTTGTTTTTATGGTACAAAATTGATGTAACCATAAGTTAAACCTCAACTGGAATAAATAATAATACTTTGTATCAGTTGTGGCTTTGAGAAGACTTAGAAAGATGAAAGAGATGGAAGAGAAAGATGTAAAGAGGAAGATGAAAAAAAGATGAGAAAAAAATGCAAAGATGTATTGGATCAATTGAAGTGGAAAAGTAATGTTAACACTGGAAGATGAATGACAAAATGTGTGTTACAATGTTATGACTCACTGATGATAATGCAAAGATTGATAAAATGAATAGTAATACATACCTAAGTAACTGTATTTATCCACTGGCGATTCCTTTTCTTGAACTCGTCCCATGTACCATGTTTTGTCATCACGAAGAGCAAATCTAAATGGGAAATGATTGATTCGATTATTGATATTTTATTATTTACGTTTGTCCAATATTGTAATCATTTACCTGATTGCGTTAATGAAAACGGTTCCTCTCCATGTATAAGGTCCAGGAGCACCTATTACCAGATCATTTGAAGATGAAATATCGATACTTGTTCCAGCTTGACAGAATCCTAATGATTTTAAAAGGTAATTTAGTTTCACTGTTAACACTGTCACTGTTTTACTAATTTAGACTTACCGTACTCTTCGTGGGCTTTTTTGACGGGACGGTTATCACAAGGTTCCCATGCACGGTGATAGTCAAGGTAGTTTGTTAATGAATAGCAAATACCTCGACTCCAGTGGTAGTCTTTACCTTGTTCAACGTATCGATGTGCACAAGTCTGTTTAAAAGATGTCATCAGATGAGGAGAGATGAGATGAGGGAAGATGAATGTTGTAATAAAAGATGAATGCGAATGGCCTGTCAACATCAATTATATGGTTAGTCTGTAAAAATGTATATCACACTCAATTTGTTTTCATTTGAAAATTTGAAACAACCTAATCACGACTTTTGTGTTTTTTTTGTTTCTTCATGTTTTTTGACCTTATTGGCCTTTGAATTATTGTGATTGAATCTAGAGTCAGTTGCTTCGTGCCTTTGATTTACATCTTTGACTCCTATTTTAAAAAGCCATTGAACAACACAAACATTTTCCCTCTCTTTGTGTTATCCAATCTCACTATTGTAATACAGCACGAGTCAACTGTCCATATTTATTTTGGACTGTGTAAACAAGCTTGGGTAAACGGCTCTTTATCTTGTATCAATACCTAACCTAGTTTGATTGAATGGACTTGGTATTGTCATTATTTTCAGATTTTTTGTGTGTAAAAATTTGATTGATTGATAATCACTGGTACATCTCAATCATTCATTTTTCAAATGGTCAGGAATAGGGAAAGGGATAAAGTGGGACTAGACTGTTGGTTATTGAGGGTTAATATTTGGAGGATAAAGGGATTAATAGATGATGATTTTACCATTACTTGACCCCCTGGTCCGGCACTTTTGACAACAACTCCTAGCCATTGGTCATTTTTAAATTCTTTTTCTCTTGGTGGAACTGTAAATGGATTTATTTGTTAATGTGTGTTCCACCATTTTTGTCATTTTAATCAACAAGTTACTCACGTGGGTTACCGCGATCAAAATCAACTGCAACTGGAGTACAATCATCAATATTATTTGATGTTTTACACTGGAAAAGGTAACCAGATCGATTTGTTCCTGGTTGATCTGTTTGAGCTCGAGGAGCACCAACTAATAATCTGAAATGATCAGGTTAAATTATTAGTTTTACTAATCGGAACAATCAAGACAAAGACAAAAAAGGTTGAAAAAAATAACTTTCAAACCACTACATCAACAACTAAAGAAGATTCAGATTAACCGCCTACCTGAAACTACATTAGACACCTACCTAATTTATTTTGATAGGTATTACCTTATTTAGGAAAAAATGTGTAGGAACAAACTTAAGGCAAGAAAAGAGTGAATAAAGTTTATAACAGGAAGACGACAAAAAATAAAGAAACTTACACAGGTGAATCGAAATCGATTAAATGTTCAGCCACCGAGTAGCCAAAATATGATCCTTTTGGTCCAATTTTAATGTTTGGTTGACGAGTGTCCAAATTAAACGAACTGATTAGTTGATTGACCAGCAGTAAATAGTAAAAAGGTAAACTAAACCAAGGATCATGAAACATGATTAACAAAAGGTGAAAAAGTTATTGCACAAGGTACGATCCTTTTCCGTGGTTGACTTGTTAAAACCTGAATCCAATCAATTTTGATGGAGAACGATTAAGAAGAACAAAAATTAACTTTTTGATTAGTCAAAAACATAGTAACTTTATTTAAAAGTTACAAGAAACAAGAAAATTGGTGAAAAAAAGTGAAGTGAAGAAGTGAAAATGAAAACCGAAAATGAAGTGAGAAGAAATATTTCAACCCAAAGATGGCGCATTTCAAAAATCGAGAAAATGAGAAGATATTCAGAGTCATCTAGTTTCTCCTATTCTAACTATATAAACCGAATAAAACCGCTGATCGAGATAAAGCCATTGATTATGTATTACTTTCACTTAATTGTTATCAATTTGATGATTAACAACTTCAATCAACTGTGAATTACTGTTTAATTGTTCTGTTATCTAAATTTTTAGTTTATGCCTTTTTCACAGCAATTTAAACGCACAAAGTGTATAACTTTGATGTTGTTGACCAGCGAAAGGTTTTCGCAGGCTAATCTATGGGTCAAAGTGTCTGCAGTTTACTTTGGGATTATCAAATTTCCTTGACCAATAAGGATTAAATCAACTGGATTTATCTTTAAATCATCATCTTAAGAGTGTTTATTCATCAATAGATGGCTCTTAATTACATGTTCCGCCATCTTCTGATTGTTCAACCATCTAAAACTACCTAGTGAGATTATTTTTCTGGCTCTCTTCTTCTGCTTTTCATTCAATACTCTCTGTGTTTCCCTGTTTTTTTCCTAGGTTAACTCTTTTCTTCACTTCTAGGGTTATCTTTTAATCGAATTTTTTTCTCTCGATAATTAATGTGTTTGATTATCTTTTCCAATAGTCTTTTATTTTGATGTCTTCAAGAGCAATGGTGATATCTATTAAAGGGTGGAGAGGGAAAGTGGAAAGGAGTAAAAAAAGTAATCACCACTGTTGAATCTAATACATTATTGTTAAATCTTTATACTTTGATACATTTTTTATTTCTGTGATTTGTTTTCTTTTTTTGGAGGAAAACCATGTGAAATGATCAAGCATTATTCTGTGAATATAATAGTCATCCCATTTTCTTACCATGATTTCTGGTATCTGCAGTTTGCATAGTTTAACTTTTTGCTATTTACTTCTGGTCAATCAACTAATCGCCACGTTTAATTTGGATACCCGATTTCCAGCCATTAAATTTGGACCAGAAGGTTCGTATTTTGGTTTCTCTGTGGCTCAACATTTAATCAATGCCAGTTCATCTTCAGATGCTGAACCTGTGTAAGTTGCATTTCTTTATCTTTCTTATTTTTCTAGTCATTGAGAAAAGCTTTTTTTCCCACCCTATGTCAATCACAATATTTTCTGGTATTTATCTGGTTGTGTAAATATGGTAACTTTAGATTGCTGTTTTAATGGTTTTATTACATTCCACATTACATTATTTTTCATTAAACCTGCCCTATGAATAGTAACTGGCACACAAAATAGCATATCAAATGTTTTAGTCACACACAATTAAATCAATCAAACAATTGTCCTCTGTCAAGAGTTTACAACAACCCAATTCACAAAGACACCAGAATATTTCTAGTTCAATATGATTTGTTTGAATTTTTTTCATCGGAAGTTATTCCTACACAATTAATATCCCAATTAGGGAAAGTTAGAATCAACAACAGATTATCATCATCATCATCAGTTTGCAAATGTGATCGACAATCAACTAAATAAGGCAAAAAGCCTACCAAAATAAACACTACAGTAGGTGTTCAACATGGCTGTTGATTTTCATTTAGTGTGGGTGATCTCAATCATCCATTATGAATACCGTTCATTGACCTGTACCATTGTCTCTCAAGGGTTATCCATGGGTCATCCTGTGTGAATCCAAAGAAGTCAATTTTTCTCTCGAATTTCAGTAATTTAAACCGTTAAAAATTCGGATCTAATTTTTCCAATTGTATTATACGCTTAATACTTAGCTTATTAATCAATATACATAACTGGAATGCAATTTGTTTGTTCACATCAGGTCGAAGTTTAGATATTTTATAGAAACAAGATTCATATTTATATTCAACCTTTCACCTTAATTTACATAATTTTCATAGCTTTTTTTATAATCGTTATAATTATAAAAATAACCACAAACCTTGTTAAATTTGTCTGTAAACGTTAAAATTAAGGTAATTTTGAATACAATATTGAATCAATTTTGTGTTCGAGAAACAAAAGTCGGTTTTTTGTTCATTTAAGATGATGTTAATGAGAAATGATTTGTCATTTCAAGAGCAAATAAACTAACGAGAATCCATAAGGTAATGGCATTAAAACAGATTTAATGCTTACTTTCATGCTCGTTCAATGAGCATTTCAAATCTTTTAAACAGTTAATGTTATAATGTTACCATAGACACATCTTTAGATAATGAGCGATAGTTGAAAAACAACAAAACAAATTCAAATTGATAATTACCAACAATAATAGCCATTGATTATCCTGTAGATATTCATGTTTTAGATGCAAGCCGGAAACCGAGAGTCTTAACCAGGAATATCTCCAATGTAGTTATCTAACATATACTTATATTAGCTGAATCAATTCTAATTTGATGTTAATCTTCCCTAACTTGATACTTAACAATTTAACACTGTTTAACATGCATCCTGAACCTTCCGAAAGTCAACTACACCAATACAATAGAAAATTGTTAACAATGAATTTTGTGAAACAAACGAGTAATACTAGTTATTTCTGCTCATTCACAGATTTTTAGTTGGTGCCCCTCGAGGTCAATCCGCTCAACCCGGTACCAATCGATCTGGTAACCTTTATCAATGTAAAATAACAAATAATTTGTACGATTGTAAAGTAATTGCTGTTGACTATGATCCTAGGAATCCACGTAAGTGATTATTATAAGCTAATCTGTCTAGAAATAAAATGTCAATTTTGATTTTCAGTTCCACCGAGAGAACAAGAATTTAAAAACGATCAATGGTTAGGTGTTACTGTCAAAAGTGCTGGACCAGGGGGTGAGGTAGTGGTGAGTAACTCTAACCTTAACATCACTACAAACCATCCTTGTTCATTTCTAAATGTAACGCTCATTTTCTGGTGACATCTTCTAAACAGACTTGTGCTCATCGATACTCTGAACAAGGTAAAGATTACCACTGGGGTCGAGGTATCTGCTATTCATTAACAAACTTCCTCGACTATCATCGTGCATGGGAACCTTGTTACAATCGACCCGTTAAAAAGGGACACGAAGAGTATGGTATGTCTCACTTTTAAAGCATTTATCGATGTGTATCAATCAATGTGTCTTATTATGTGTCAATCAGGATTCTGTCAAGCTGGAACGAGTGTTGATATTTCATCGTCAAATGATCTGGTCATTGGTGCCCCTGGACCTTATACATGGAGAGGAACCATTTTTACCAATTCATTAAAGTACGATTTTCATTACCCGAGAATTATTGATACAAATGGTAAAATAAACTCAACAATTCAATTTTCCCATGTTCATTTAGATTCGACCTTCGTGATGACAAAACATGGTATTCCGGGCAACTTCAAGAACCAGAAACTCCCGTTGATAAATACAGTTATTTAGGTGTGTTTAATAACATTTTTACCAAAATTACCATCAATATGACTAATCTAATTAGAATCATATTGTATGATGCATTTGTCATAAAATTTCTGGTCTTTTGCTTCTTCACACTTCAACTGACCAAATACATCTTTTCACTCATCTTTCATTTTGCCTTTCCAAGACACTTTCAAGTCTTCTTTCCTGTATATGTAAAGTAGTGACAGAAATCAGAGATGAAGATGAGTACTGTCAAAAATGTTAGGGTCCTCTCATTTTAAAAACAAGTCTCAACTCACTTTGTTACTTGTTTATCAGCATCCTGCAACCTTTTTTGCCTTTCAACTTTTTTTCACTTTCTCAGTGATTCTTAAACCATAACAAAACAGAAACTTGCTAGTTTGATTTGATTGTATCAATACAAACTTTAAGCTGAAAAGCTCTTGAGCTTATGCACAATCATACCATCAAATTAACCCTAACTTTTCCAGTCGAGTAACTAGTTTCTCATATAAATCCTAATTTTATTTCCATTTACCATCAATTATTGTTAATCATTTGATGCAGTTTATCCTAATTAATTCTGTAATTGGCCATTAATCCTTAATATATGATTGACTATGTCAAGTGATCAACTCTTCTACTTATAATTCCTATTTTTCAATGAAATTAATCAAGATAAATTAGTATTGACCCTTTGCCCCTGATCATCAATTAAGATTGAGTTAGAGAGGAATATGATTTTTTCACTGATTTTTTTCCCCACCACAATAAAAATTGTTTATTGCTTAGATCGGCAAATGCATAATAATAACCAACGGAAATTTTAATTGTAAATTAATTTTCTTATTTGTTTCTTAATTTTCAGGAATGTCTGTGATATCTGGAAAATTTTTTGGAAATAAAATGAACTTTGTTGGTGGAGCTCCAAGATCAAATGGAACTGGTAAGATTGATCAATATACGAATGGAATCAAAATTAAACTAATTTATTTTCTACTTCAACAGGTCAAGTTATTTTCTTCTCGAAGATCAAAAGCTCGTACTTTGCAGTTGACTTCATACTCAATGGGGAACAATTTGCTTCATCCTTTGGCTATACACTTCTTAAAATGGATCTGCAAAATGACAAGTAAATAAATTTTGTTGCTCAAAAAGCTATCATTATTAACACTTACATTTTTACCCAAAAACAGTAAACCCGATTTAATAGTTGGAGCACCTTTTTATTATGATGTTACTCGTTCAACCGAAGGAGCTGTTTACCTGTATTATAATACAGGTAAAGGTATTGATAGCAAATATGATGTACGTCTTATTGGTAAACAGGATTCAAGGTTTGGTTGGGCTTTAGCTGATCTTGGTGATATTAACAAAGTAAGATGTTAACAAATTCAACCTTAAATTAACATCCATTTACAAATCACTAAAATTTAATATTAATTATTGGTAAAATAATTGTGAATTTTCAATGTTTTTCACTTTTTTTGCCTTTTCTACTCAATTTTGGAAGGATGGGTTCAATGATCTAGTTGTTGGTGCACCTTATGATGAAGGCGGTGGAGCGATTTACATTTATTTAGGTTCACCTAATGGCATTAAAACAAATGCAATTCAAGTGATTAAAGGTGAAGATATTAGCCCATTGTTACCTGAAAGAGCGCCATTGCGAACCTTTGGTTATTCACTTTCAGGTAAAGTTTAGAGTTTTTATGCTTGTTTATTTTTTAATTCACCAATTTAGAAGCTCATCTTCATCAAGCTCATTCCAATGTTTCAAATATTTCACCATTTATTCAAAAATTTATTCAATTAGCTGAAATTATATTTCCATGTATTCCAAATTTTCTCGAGTCATCATTTCTCTGTTTCCTTCAACACACAAATAACTCAAGATACTTGAGGTTCATCTTGTTTTTTCATTTGCCACTTTCTCATGTTAACCTAGATGTCTTGGTAGATTATATTGAAATGTATTATAAATAGCTGCAGATATTTGGGTAGACCGGAAGTATATTTGATGGTCAGACTCGTGCCCTTTACACAATCTTATATCCTTTGATCTCAAATCTAGAACAAATTAAGGTTCTTAATTAGTCTTCAGGTCATAATTTTGAATGTTTAGTGAATTCAGTTTAGCATAACTTTGAAACAATTTACTCTTAATATCATGTAATAGTTGCATTTGTATTTTCAGACTTTGCTTGTTCAGTTGAGTGTGCATAAATTAATTGAGACAAGCTAGTTATAATGATAATTGGTCTTGTAAAATTTGTGACCTACTTTTTGTTAACATTTCATTTGATTCGTCATTTTGATGAATTTCACTTTTTGCCAACATTCAAATTTGTAAAAACACTTTGATGAAAAATGTCTTCATCTCATCTTACTCTTCATCCACACCTTACTTTTTCTAGTTTGTTTATTAGTGACTTTCATCTATTGATGTTGGCTTTTTGCCTAAAAGATGAGACTTTACGAGTCGAGTTGAACTGTAAAACAACAAACAAGTAGTCAAAGGATAACTTGGAAAATATTTTATCATTTTTCTTGCGTCTCTTTTGGTAATCGCAAACTCATTTTGAATGTTATCTATTTAATTTGCTAATAATAATAACATTTTAATCGACATAAGTATCATTTAAATTTCTGTAAGTCATTTAAATCGATTCGATTGCCATTTCGACTCTGTAATAAATCAGCTCAACTTCATCTTTAAATTGTTGATGATTTTCCAAGAAAATTATTGTTCATCAATCAGAACTATTATCAAACATTTAGAGCTTTATTGAGACTATTTACCATAATTGATCATGAAATTTGGAAAAAATTCACTTCCAGAATCAAATCGCTAAAGCAAAAGGTTTTATGATTTATTCAAATTTAGTTTATGCTATTTTAGTATCGTTCATTAATCAACACATCAAAAACCTGATTTTTTGCCTGTCTTAAGATGTTTCAATTCAACAGGTTCACTTGTATTACCAATGTAATCTTTATTGAATGTAACACACCTTTTTGTTTTAGCTGATTGTTAACAATAGTTTTCAACCAACATTTAACAAAGGACCTTAATTATCATAATTTCATTAACTTATCAATTAAAATGACTCCGAAAGATTTTATTAATTATTTGTTGATAATTCACTCAATAGCATCAAATATATGTCATATGTGTATGGCGTGTGTGTTATATGGATGGAAAATTTATGTTGGTAGTTTCTTGATTGCAGGATGATTTCAATTTTAATTGAAATTAAATCAAAGGTAATTTTGGTGGACTCTGTTGATTTAGAAATCGGTTAAATCAATAGAAACATCTTCACTGTCAATTTCACTTCATTTCATGAATCGCTCATCATTTTGTTTAAATTTCTTTTCAATGCAACAATCAATTCTTTTGACTATATATAACCATCACAAACGGAAATTTCAACATTTTTTGTACAGAACTTCATTATCAATGTCTATGGTGATCTCATATTTCCGATCAAGGTTAACCATTTTTTTGTTTATTTATGCTTCTTTTAACCTTAAACAGGTTCTCTTGATATGGATAAAAATGGTTATCCAGATTTACTTGTTGGAGCCTATGAAACTGATGCTGTAAGTATTATTCATCAAAATTAGTTAATCATAACATTGAATGATATCCTTTCAAACCAGTTTCCAGAATCATATTGTTCAAGTTATTGATAAAACGACAAATATAGACATCTTCATTGAAACATTTTCTTTTTCTCAGGTCATTTTTCTTCGAGCTCGTCCAATATTAAACATTGCAACTCGTGTTGATAATGTAACTCGATTGAATCCAAATAAAACTACTTGTGATGAAGATCCAAGCTCAAAGTTTCCCTGTTTTGTTATTCAACCTTGCTTTCAACTGTTGAACACACCTAAAGGAAGAAGCACTTTTCAGTTAAGATATGTGATTGAAGCTGAAAGTTTTCTTGAAAGTAAATTTTTCATTATTTTCTTTCATCTAAAATTTGAATAAATGTTTAAATTTATATTCATTATAATCATTTTACACTTTTGTTTCCATTTTTTAGAGAAACAAATCATGCATCGAGTCAAGTTCAATTCATCTGATTCTGTAAACCCTCACATCATCAACAAAACCATTCCACTTCCAAGTGATCGTGTTGGTAACTGGGACTGTCAGCGCGAAATCGTTTACATTAAAGATAAATCTGAAATTCATCGAGCGGTAATTTGATATTAAAATGATTGATGTCTTGTATTCAATTATTAGTTTGCTTCACTAACGTTGTTTTATTTCTATTTTATCACTTAGATTCAATTTCAATTAACTTATTCGTTGGATCTACCGGAATTAATACCTATAGACAGCCGCTTAAAACTGCCAGATATCGATAGATATCCAATTTTGAATCAAGAAGAAGCTCGAAAAGTATTCCATGCATCATTCCTTAAAGAATGCAGTACGTCGAATTGTCATTATTAAATCTACTATTAAGCTAAATATTTGTAAATTTGTTTCTTCTAACTATCTTATTCCATTTTATTTCAGAAAACTCTGAGCAATGTCAAAGCAATTTAGATGTTACTGTCAAGTTACAGCATCCATTGGATACACCATATACACAGGATAGAATCTTGTATTTAGGTAATCAACTTGATCAGCAAATTAATTCAACGTTTAAATGATGGAGTTGACTCATTTTGATTACTAGAAGGCAAAACAAATAAACCAAATTGGTTGATTTATTTACTGGAGAAAATGTAAAGCAGGATAAAAAAATTTCTAACAATATTGCTTTTTTAGTCATTCAATGGCCAATTTCATATTTCTGTCAATAATTTTATTAATTATCTAAATTTTCTTTATTTAGGATCAACTGATGTTAATCTGGAATTGACTGTTCGTAATACAATGGAACCAGCATATGATGCTAATCTTTACATTTATCATCCATCCATTACTTACATTGGCAAAGATCAAACGGTAATTCAATGTATAATTTAGTATTTATCAATGATTGTTGGCCGGTACAATCTGATAACGAATCAGCACTTAAATTTTTCTTCGCAGGATAATTATTAATAAGTTGTTTCTATGATAATTTTTTTAAGTCCTTATCTATAATAAGTACATTTATTTGTTAGAACTTTTGAGAATTACTATCGAGATGAGTTAAATTTTTATCTTTTAATCAGTGATATATCAAGTTCAATAGCACTGTTACACACTAGTTATAGTGCATTAGTAATTATTTGATTTGCTTTGATTATTTCATACAGGATCGTCAACAAATCGATTGTAAACCTTTCAATATTAGCCTTCTGGTCTGTGAATTGGGTAATCCATTTAAACAAGGAGAGGTATGACTTGAATGAATTTGAAAAAAACAACATTTAACTCAAATTATTAATTCCGTCTTAACTTTTTGTCCTCAGCTAAAATTAAATCTTAAATTTGATCCACGAGAGGTTACTGAAATGCAAAATGATGTCACTATACGAGTTTTTGTAAATACAACGAGTCTTGATGTGAATCAAGCAAATAATGATATAACAACTAGATTAAAAATTATACGTAAAGCTGATTTAGAAATCAAAGGTTTTTCGTATCCAGAAAGAGTTTGGTATGGTGGTAAAGTTGTTGGTGAAGCTGCAATGGTAAGTTATCAGTAAATTGTATTTGTATTTGTATAATGAAAATAAAACACTTATTGGGAGAGGTGAAAATTGATTACAAATTGTAATCTTTGAATTATTCAGAAAACGTCTGATGACATCGGAAGTAGAATTGAACATTCCTATACAATTATATCAAATGGACCTTATCATCCAAAGGAATTAACTGTTGAAATTGATTGGCCTTATTCACTTTCCAGTGACAAAGAAGAGGGAAAATGGTAATTTCTTGTTCATTGTCTATTAGTTGGTTCATCATCCATTAATAATGTCATTCATTTTATATTTTCAGGCTTCTCTACTTAATGAATACAATTGTTGTACAGGGTAAAGGTCAATGTGTACCAACACTTGGTACTGTTAATCCACTTAAAATTTGGGTAAGAGTATCATTATGGTTATATTGGTTAAACTGAATTTATAATTATTTCAATTATTTATGATTTATTTTCAGGATTCTGAATCAGTCTCGATAAAAAGTGACTCTTTTATTAAATCAAGACCAAAAAGGCAAACCAATGTTCCAGCTAAACGTATAATGGAAGATGGTAAAAGTCAAAATGTAGTTGTTTTAGTAAGTAAACGATTTAAATTATGCTTTTGATAAATCATTTTAGATACAAAATTTTATTTGAATATTATCTAACACTTATTTATTGATTTGAATAACAGGATTGTCAAAAAAAGACGGCTCGTTGCTATAAATTTTTATGTTATCTTCAAGATCTCCGTCCAGGAGTGCCATCAGTAAGTCATATTGTTTCAGCATTGTTTGATTTAAATTTTTCCATTCATCTGAATTGTCTTAAATAATATGAATTTTTGTTTTTATTTTTAAAGGTAATTGTGTTCATAGGAAGACTTTGGAATTCAACTTTTGTTGAAGATTACGCTTCAGGTGTTAATCAAGTTCATATTTATTCACGAGCAAAGTTAGCAATTGGACCTTCAATCAGGCAAAATCGGACAAATGATGATAGTACCTTTGTAAGTTTAATTTGTTTGATTATTCTTAATCGCAATTAGCTAATCAAATCTTTTTCCGTTCAATCATTTCAGGCAATAACTAAAGCTTATCCAGATTTACCTTTACTGCCACCACCGGTACCTCTTTGGATAATAATCCTGTCTATACTTTTAGGAATACTGTTGCTTATTTTGTTAATCATTGTCTTATGGAAAGTAAGCACCTATTTTTATAAAGTTTTATTCAACTTTTCTATTCTGATATTGAACTTATGTTTATTTTTCAGTGTGGATTCTTCGTGCGACGTAAACCAGGTTACATGGCAACTCCGCTTGATGAAAAAGAGTTGGTTGATTATAATTGATTTAATTTTTTCGTAAAATGTTAAGAAAAGTATTGTTTGTTGTGCTCCTAGGCAAGCATTTATTGTTATGGCATCCGTTTACTTCCATTTTTGTAATGACTCAAGTTTTTCCAATTGAATACAAATTTGATCAATTAAAGGTGTTCTATTTGTTCATTTTAATGCTGTTTTATTTCATATTAACTGCAATAAGATTGAATAAGGATAACTGACGAATAACTTAATCCTTAAAAACCATTCAACAGATTTTAATATGTTGTTTTAAATATGTAAGTTCAAAAAGCTAACAAGTTATATTGACATGATTGGTTATTAGAGAATACGTGATAGAAGTTATTTTGGTCATTAATTGCTGCAAATCTTGACAAGCTCTGGACCAAGTTTCAAGAACTAGTTATCAATCAAATATTTTCTCGAAAATAAAAAGTGGAAGATTAGCTGGACGTCTTGAAATTCCGGAAACGGCCTCAAAAGATAATTCAGTTCCTGGTTCCACTTTGATACGATATCTTTGTACAATGCAGACTAAATATAAAAATAACTCCACATAGGCTAAGCCTTCACCTGGACAGTTCCTTTTACCAGCACTGAAAGGTATGAGATAAGGTGGTTTCACTGCTTTAGTACCATTTTCAGTAAGGTAACGAGTTGGATCAAATTTATCAGGATTAATCCATAATTTAGGATCATGGTTAACTGACCAGAAATTGAACATCACCAACGTATCTTTAGGTATGAAGTGATTACCAATTTTGGTATCTTCAGATGCTCTTCTAAGCAAATTATTCGCAATGATTGATTCAATTCGCTGAACTTCATGAATAAATGCCATTGTAAATGGCATTCTGGTTCTATCAGCAAAATCTGGTCTGTTTTCAAATCCAATAACATCAGCTATCTCAGTATTTTATCTTGATATTCTGGGTATTTTACAAGGTATAATATTACCCATTCCATAGTACTGTACACAGTCTCTGAACCAGCACCAAAAAATGCAGCTACATTACGTCTCAATACCATTTCACTGAAAGAACCTTCAGGTATGTTCTTGATTTCTCTGTTTCTTTTCTCTTCCAGGTAACCATCAATGTAATCAACGATTTCATGTTTGTCATCATGTTTCCCTCGGTGTCTGTCAATCTCATCTTGAATGAATTTATCAACAATTATGAGATTTTCTTTTATGATGTCTACATTCAACTTTCCAAGGAAGATTAGGAGTTTGGATAACCAAGGCAGAAATGCTAAGATTCCAGCAAATTTGAATAAACGAGTAAATACATTTTGAGCTCGGTCCATTTCGATTTTAACAGGATCATTGTAATCATATTTATGGCCAAATAATAATATAGCAATGTTATTAGAAATTGATGGACCGATTCTTCGACTAAAATCAAGAGGTTTACCATCAGTATCCAAAGTTGCCAGAAACTGATCGATTTCTTCTTTAATCAGTGTTTCAATTTTACTCTTTCCCAAACCAACATCTCTCAAAATGTGTAACGATAAACGCTTGTGTTGACGCCAAGGGTCTCCTGACATTTCTACAAATGATCTTGTATCGTATACACCAGTTACGAGAGCTTCATGTGGTCTAGCAAGCAGAGCATCATTGGAAACAGCATCCTTCAAGTGAGGCCAATCACAAACCAAAATAACATTATGCTTACCTAATTTCAAGCAATAAACTGGTCCGTACTTTTTGGACAATTGTTCAAACTGAAGGTAAACATGATCTTTCAGAAAAGGCAAATAACCAACAATGGGAAGACCCCAAGGACCAGCTGGTAATGAACGAATTTTTTTAATTGTGTAAAACAAATATTTCACCAGCCAGAAGAGGGCAACTCCAATCAAAGTGTTAACTAGAGGCAGAAAAACTGATAATGAGAACATAACTCTGAAAATGACTAATATTTGTGAATAGAAGATGTTTGAAATAAATATTAACAACATGAATTAATTTGTAGTCAATTAAAGCCGAGCAAAGAATGTTCATTGAGTGTAAAAAAGATAGTAGAATGGGTGTTTTCGGGAATCCTTGCAAAGGTATCATGTTGGAGATGTCGATATTGATTATCATTCTTGATAACTCTTAATTTGATTCAATATTTGATGATTTCGTTGATTTAGGACTTTCATTAAGTTATTTATATTGTGTTTTTATTTATTACTGTTTCTTTACATCATAAAGAGAGATCTTGCTTGATTATTAACAATATTTGATGCGATTAATCAAAAGCTAAATTCAAAATTTAAAATTGTGTTTTCTACCAAAGAATTCGTGTTCAGTATTTCTCCACACCCTGATTCCATGATTTGCTACATTTTCTATCTATTCGCTTTATTCATTTGATTTATTTTTGGTTGATAATTTCTGGAAGTTCAAACGTTCGTGTAGCGCGCATACATTTTATCAAACGCATAATTGGTGTCAAATCTGGTAAACAAGTTTTACGTTCGTGTTTAAACCATCTTTACTTAGATCAATGAACATTTACATTTTGTTTCTCGGATTTGCTCAGCAAATCAGCATTTTAATAACTTCGAACCAACCTAAAGAATATGTTTTCTTCAACTTTTTTGATACTTTCATTTACTGAAATTGCCTCGAGCAAGCACAAAAGACTGAATCAATACTCATTGTGAGTTAACGAAAAGATCAATATTCAATTTACTCTGCTTTTATAAATTAATTCAAAACATGACATTAATTGGTAATTTTAAAATAAAACCTTTTGACATTCATTTTATGTTTATAACTATCTAATACGTATTCCTAATGTATTTTGAATGCATTAAAAGGTGAATAATTTTTCACATGCCAACAAAAACCTTCCATGGATGTGAAAGTTATTCAAAACAAATTTCAAGTTTGTGCACTTGTGTATCAACACTTAACCAACTATTAACCAAACTAGTTTCAATGATGAGACAGAGAGCATTTCTGAAAATAAAGACAAAGAATTTACTCAAAAAAAAAGAAATTAGTTTTTAATTATAATATTTGAAAGCTAATAATGTGAAAGAAAAGTTACATTTGTGTGTATAGCCACTGGTTATTAGCCTTGGTGGACTAGATGGTCCACAACCTTGACGAGGCCTTACTTAATGAAAGAGACTCCATTTGTCTCTCTTTTTTGTTTACAAAAACTGTTTCTAGTTTATAATTTGTTATTGAAACTTTGAATAATATACTTGAATTATCTCAGCTGCAGTTGCTTCAAAAATATTATTTAATTGTCAACATAACATATAATTGTAAACAATTACATTTGCATTTACAAAAAGTTGTGTCTTTATTGAATCATTTTCAAGTGTCTCAGCCTCTAGTTAACACTTTGATTGAAGTTGCCCTCTTCTGGCGGGTGATGTATTATTTGTTTAATGCAGCAAAAAGAATCCGTTCATTATCAGCTGGTCCTGGGTATTTCCGGAATCTCAGGACGTCCAATAGTTCATTTAGATCTAACCTGGTCAAGATTAGTTGCTCATATGCTTGGTAATATTAAGTGGTTAGCAAATGGACTCAAATGATCATCCAGTGCATTTTTCTGACTCTTTTCATGATTTTCATCATTTTCATTAAAGTTATCTCATTGAATTATAGCGAGGATTAGTAGCATCATTTTTTTGTGGATCAAGACTCAGCTATCTAATAAGAGTAACATTTATGTAGACAGACATATTTAACTTGCTCATTACGATTCTCTGATACCTTTGCTGTCATTTTATAACGAGGGATATTTCCTTTATCCACTTATATTACTGTATGATAGTAATCACAGTAAAACTATGATAAAGCGATTGAAAAAGAGAAAAAACAAAATTTTTTAAATATTAATAAATAATTTTATTGTAATAGTGATCATAATAACAATAAGATGAGTAAAGTGAGATCTTTACAACATGACAGAGTATCACATATACATTTGCATAATAAAACTCATGTTTTTCAATACAACAATTATAAAAACCTAAATTTAGAGATTGGACCAGAATTGCATTTTGATTCCTTATCTTTGGCTTAATTTGATTATTTGGTTTCCATCTTTTCCGTTTGAGCTTTATCACCACCTTCAACAGGTTGATGGACTTGGTTGGTCAATGTAATTGGAATCTTCTTCTCTCCTGTAACAGCATTGACAACCTTCTTTGGAGCCTTGATTGAAAGTACACCATCAACTCCTAAATTTGACTGAAGTTTGTCCAATTCCACATTCTCTGGAAGAACATATCGCCTCTTAAATGATCGAGAAATGTAACCATGTTCATCAGATCTTTCTTCGTGTTTGGCTTCAACAACCAGATTATTGTCGGCCAGTTTAACGTTTATCTCTTCTGGCTTGAAATGGGCACAATCAACATTAACCTCGAATTTATCCTCGGAATCCTTGATTGTAGCCATTTCTTGATTGAGATGCTTAGACAATTGGTCTAATTGACGAAGAGCACGATTCATTTGACCCCATGATCTTCTAGGGTAATCCATAACTGGTTCACGGTAAGCGATGACTGGATAGAAGTCATCAAATGGATCTCGGAACATTGTATCAATCAGTCGTGGAACAAGAGACATTTTTATTAGACTTTGATTGTAATTGAACACAAAATATAAATTGAAAACACAAATTTAGGAACACTCGAATGAAAGTTTGAAAGCGCGCTTTGAAGTTTTGTATTATTGTTTGCTTCACTGTTTACTGTTACCAGCTGAGTGAAGCAGCAACTTGTTTTATACTCACTCACTCACAATACTGGAAGTCTCTAGAAATGTCAAATACATTCCTCAACTTTCTTTTAAGTCTGAAGTTTTCTCCGGGTCATGATTTATTCAATCAGTCACTAATTCAATTCACTATTACGGGCATAGCATATTATTGTCAGGTTAGATAAAGGTTGTGATCTAATTCAAAGAAAGAACGGAGAGAAATTTCATTAAAATACTTGAGAGCTCGAGAAACTTCTATTTGACATTTGCCCGTAATAGTGAATTGAATTAGTGACTGATTGAATAAATCATGACCCGGAGAAAACTTCAGACTTAAAAGAAAGTTGAGGAATGTATTTGACATTTCTAGAGACTTCCAGTATTGTGAGTGAGTGAGTATAAAACAAGTTGCTGCTTCACTCAGCTGGTAACAGTAAACAGTGAAGCAAACAATAATACAAAACTTCAAAGCGCGCTTTCAAACTTTCATTCGAGTGTTCCTAAATTTGTGTTTTCAATTTATATTTTGTGTTCAATTACAATCAAAGTCTAATAAAAATGTCTCTTGTTCCACGACTGATTGATACAATGTTCCGAGATCCATTTGATGACTTCTATCCAGTCATCGCTTACCGTGAACCAGTTATGGATTACCCTAGAAGATCATGGGGTCAAATGAATCGTGCTCTTCGTCAATTAGACCAATTGTCTAAGCATCTCAATCAAGAAATGGCTACAATCAAGGATTCCGAGGATAAATTCGAGGTTAATGTTGATTGTGCCCATTTCAAGCCAGAAGAGATAAACGTTAAACTGGCCGACAATAATCTGGTTGTTGAAGCCAAACACGAAGAAAGATCTGATGAACATGGTTACATTTCTCGATCATTTAAGAGGCGATATGTTCTTCCAGAGAATGTGGAATTGGACAAACTTCAGTCAAATTTAGGAGTTGATGGTGTACTTTCAATCAAGGCTCCAAAGAAGGTTGTCAATGCTGTTACAGGAGAGAAGAAGATTCCAATTACATTGACCAACCAAGTCCATCAACCTGTTGAAGGTGGTGATAAAGCTCAAACGGAAAAGATGGAAACCAAATAATCAAATTAAGCCAAAGATAAGGAATCAAAATGCAATTCTGGTCCAATCTCTAAATTTAGGTTTTTATAATTGTTGTATTGAAAAACATGAGCTTTATTATGCAAATGTATATGTGATACTCTGTCATGTTGTAAAGATCTCACTTTACTCATCTTATTGTTATTATGATCACTATTACAATAAAATTATTTATTAATATTTAAAAAATTTTGTTTTTTCTCTTTTTCAATCGCTTTATCATAGTTTTACTATGATTACTATCATACAGTAATTCATTAGCGAAGTATACACCGTTACTCTAAAGCGCTTAAAATGACAGAAAATGTAGCAAAGAATTGCCTGAATACATTAACTTTAGTCTCAGACAAAAAGGTAATTTCTGACCTGATTTTCATAAATCTTTGTGACAAGTATTACTTCAATACTTATCGACACAACAAATTTCTATGACCATAATCGCAACAAATAAATCAGAATTAGAGTGATCAAATTGAATTGGAGTCTACGAATCTGTCTAGTGATGTATCAAATTGGTTGAATTTGCAATTTCATCATTCTATATAAAAATAAATTGAAATCCTATTCAAAATTTGCTCATCATGAAAGACTTTTATCGTTTCTCAGCCATCACTCACTTATCTAAGAACGTTGAATCTTTTTTAACTGAATCTTATCCTGTATTTTTGCCATTACATTCATTTCCAATCCATTTTGCTTTATTATGTACAATTACATTGTTAATTGTTGGACTTTTACCTTCAATTTGATTAGACTAATTCATCTTGCTTTCAAGAAAACAAAAAAAAAAGTTCTTAGGGAAACTCAGCCAAGATACAATTTTGCGCTTTTATTGATATCTGAATTATCGCTGACAAACTTTCTTTATTTGTAAACATAAAGGGTGTATTGTTTAAAGATGAATTTGTGGGAGCAAAGAGAGTAGCATTTACAATAAAGATAATTTAGATAAAGATTTGATGTGACGAAGATAAAGATGGAAATGGACAATGATTTAGAATGCACCATATTTATCAAAACCTTTATCGTCATAATCTCCACAATCAGGCAAGTACATGCTACTTTCTTTGCTCCCATAATTTCACTCTTAAATAATACACCCTTTAATAAATGCAGTTATTGCTTGTTGAAGCTATAGATGAATAATTTGATTTAATCGAAATTTCAGTCGATTTTCATGTCCAAAATCATAATTTTCAATGTATATTTGATAATAGCACGAGACTCTACTTTAGTCTATTATCTGCGGTTGCAGTCAATTGGCACGAGAGATTTATCAACAAATGCATGTAAAAAAGTCTTGTTATGTTACCAACTTTAGTGCTTTCAATTATATTGCGTTGGTAAGATTGTGTGGTAGACGATTGAATAACACGATGAAATCAGAATTTTTCTTGCATTATCTTACTATTTTAGAGGGGATAGCAAAGATAGGACTAGTGCATTTAGGGCTCATCGAAGCTAAAAGAAACTCCTATTTATCTTTACAAGGTCGATTACATGGGCTTGAGTGAATGAGATGAGAGGAGAGTTACGTTGAGCACATATATTATAATATTATTTATACCACTTTTTTATAGGAGATCCTTTGTTCAAAGCAATTGTTTATTGCATTAATACATCAACAGCATTAATACTGCATTAATACTGCACTAATATAGCATTGAATCTTAATAAATTAGTTTATTTGGAGATAAGAGAAAAAATAAGTAAAAAATTATCAATTACTCAAACTGATTGTTACAATCTTATCACCACATTTAACTTCAACCGTCATTTTACAATCATCTGTTTTCATTTTATCTTACAAGATTGATGTTAGATTTAATCTTATCGCGCCAAGATTAAAACTGGTATAAGTTTGTTAGATCACATTATCTCGGGTATTCATTGATAAGACTCTCGGCTTCGCCTCGAGTCTTAACAATGAATACCCTCGTTGCAGTGATCTAACTTATACATAAACCATTCATTTTAGTCTCTCGTTTCATTGCAATGTTTTCCCAGACTTTTCATCTGTTATTAGAAACTCAGTCTAAAAAGTTGTTTACCTGATTTCTCGTAAGCTGAATTCAGCATAATTTCAGCTTTAAAGCTTTCAATTTTCACAATTATTAACAAATCTTAATTAAACGAATTATCTCGAAATGGTCAAGATTGTTTCTTTTACCAGATTGATCAATAAATTGAACAATTTTGAGTGTAAAAAGATTGACCATAATGTGGTTTGGTTTTCAAGGTAAAACAAGACCTTAAATTGTTCACTCAAATTGATATTATATTTTTTTTTCTCTCTCTAAGATTCACCGTTGATTGTTGGTTAGCCTTGAATTTAAAGTGATGATTAAATTAAAATGTTCATGTGCAGATAACTGAGATTTATAATTGTACAATTGACGTTTATTAGGCTTATTAGGTAGACGATTGAATAACACGATGAAATCAGAATTTTTCTTGCACTATCTTACTATTTTAGAGGGGATAGCAAAGATAGGACTAGTGCATTTAGGGCTCATCGAAGCTAAAAGAAACTCCTATTTATCTTTACAAGGTCGATTACATGGGCTTGAGTGAATGAGATGAGAGGAGAGTTACGTTGAGCACATATATTATAATATTATATAAACCATTCATTTTAGTCTCTCGTTTCATTGCAATGTTTTCCCAGACTTTTCATCTGTTATTAGAAACTCAGTCTAAAAAGTTGTTTACCTGATTTCTCGTAAGCTGAATTCAGCATAATTTCAGCTTTAAAGCTTTCAATTTTCACAATTATTAACAAGTTATGTTTCCAATGTTTAATCTTCAATTGCCTCAACCTCTATTAAACTTATTGATTGGAGTTGCCCTCTTCTGGTTGGTAAAGTATTTGTTTCACACAATAAAAAGGATTTATCTATTACCAGCTGGTCCTTGGGGTCTTCCCATTGTTGGTTATTTGCCTTTTCTTGAAGATCATGTTTATCTTAAATTTGACCAATTGTCCAAAAAGTATGGACCAGTTTATTGTTTAAAATTGGGTGATTACGATGTGGTCTTGGTTTGTGACTGGCCTCACATGAAAGAGGCTGTTGCCAATGATGCGTTACTGGCTAGACCTTATGAAACACTCGTTCCTGGTGGTGGTGATGACCGAGCATTTTCCGACATGTCAGGAGAACCTTGGCGTCAACACAAACGTTTATCATTGCGCATTCTACGTGATGTTGGTTTGGGAAAGAATAAAATTGAAACACTGATTAAAGAAGAAATCGATCAGTTTCTAGCAACTTTGGATACTGATGGTAAACCTCTTGATTTTAGTCAAAAAATCGGTCCATCAATTTCTAATAACATTGCTATATTATTATTTGGCCATAAATACGACTACAATGATCCTGCTAAAATCGAAATGGACCGAGCTCAAAATGTATTTACTCGTTTATTCAAATTTGCCGGTATCTTAGCATTTCTACCGTGGTTAACTAAGGTATTAATATTGCTTGGCAAGTTTGATGTTCACCTTATACAAAAAAATCTCATGATTGTTGAAAAATTCATTCAAAATGAAGTTGACAGACACCGAGAGAAACATAATAACAATCAAGAAGTCGTTGATTACATCGATGGTTACCTAGAAGAGAGGAAAAACAGAGAGAAACAGAACATACCTGAAGATACTTTCACCGTTGATACATTGAAGCGAAATGTAGCTGCATTTTTTGGTGCTGGTTCAGAGACTGTGTACAGTACTATGGAATGGGTAATATTATACCTTGTAAAATACCCAGAATATCAAGATAAAATACGTTCAGAGATAGCTGATGTTATTGGATTTGAAAACAGACCAGATTTTGCTGATAGAACCAGGATGCCATTTACAATGGCATTTATTCATGAAGTTCAGCGAATTGAATCAATCATTGCGAATAATTTGCTTAGAAGAGCATCTGAAGATACCAAAATTGGTAATCAATTCATACCTAAAGATACGTTGGTGATGTTCAATTTCTGGTCAGTCAACCATGATCCTAAATTATGGATTAATCCTGATAAATTTGATCCAACTCGTTACCTTACTGAAGATGGTACTAAAGCAGTGAAACCACCTTATCTCATACCTTTCAGTGCTGGTAAAAGGAACTGTCCAGGTGAAGGCTTAGCCTATGTGGAGTTATTTTTATATTTAGTCTGCATTGTACAAAGATATCGTATCAAAGTGGAACCAGGAACTGAATTATCTTTTGAGGCCGTTTTCGGAATTTCAAGACGTCCAGCTAATCTTCCACTTTTTATTTTTGAAAAAGTAGTCCATTCAGACTAAATTTTGTATTTTATCTCATAACTGGGTTGTGGTGGTTTAACTGAGTTAGACAAATATGTTATATACTATCAAAACTTTTTTATAATTTCAAACAATATTTTCTCTTGATTTTTCATTTCTTTCAATGAATTTTTCAATCCAGATTTTTTATCACCTTCATTTCAATTTTGACTTTTTTTACCAGGTCTAATCACTCTCTTCATGATGGTATTTTGTGTAAACTGTGCTTATTTAGCTAACATCAAGTTAACCAATTTTTTATCATTAAATATTGCTAGGTACTCATACAACAATTATTATCTGATTATTTTCCTTGATATTAATAATATATTGAATATATTAAAAATATGTTTAATATTAAAATCATTTAATTTTTATTAATAAAATTTTCCCTCATATCTCTTGTATTTGTTAAATAGCCGATTTGACTATTTCATCTGTGTGTTAACTAAAAAAACTCAAGAAGTGCTCAGCGCTTCAATTCAAATTAAGTAATTTTTTGAGAGATAAAAAAAATTGGATTATTTTCTGAAATATTTTATTATAAAATTGGACACAAGCCATCAAAGTTTCCATTTCCAGTTTCCAAGTTTTAAGGGCAATGTATCAATAAATCTGCAGATCATCACTGATACATATTAAATGGAAAATATTTAAATAAATTTTTTTGCCGATTATTCGTTTATTTGTAGTTTCATGACACTTTTCAACAATTGTTCAATAGTCTTTGATTGATTTAAAATCGATTCGCAATGAACATGCCAGCAATATTCAAAATATAAAATGAGTTGCTCATATTGGTCTATTACATCGCGTTCAATCCTTAGCTTAGACGCACTAGAAAATTATTTAATTAAATGAATACACGAAACTAATTGAATAGGTATTTAATTAATTGAACAGGTTTCAGAGATTGAATTTCAATTTCACAATTTTGTTTCTATCAGATTACATCGTAACTCAATCATATTAATATTTCCTAAAAGGCATGCATTCATTGTTATTAATAGCTTGTATTTCATTGTTAAGAGCATTTTCAATTCGGTCTTTGAAAGACATTAGTGCAACAATATTTCTGGTTCCGTCTGTCCAAGCTCGGAACTACTTTCTTAATTGTAAATTGGGTTTAAAAATAGGCAGAATTTCAATTCGATATCATCAACTATCGTACTTTTCGAGTGTTAAATAATAAGATTCTTTATTCATTTTGCAAAAAATTTTAGAATCTGAGAGATTCGTCGAAGGTTTCTCAACAGCAGATGAAGCTGAAGGATGCGTATAAAAAAGTTAGACTTAATTTTATCATAACAAGCATCGCCAATAATGTCACAATTAATAATACGATTAACCTGATACTGATAATTAACTGATGATACTTATATTTAAGACGTCCAGGTGATACGAATAATGTCTGTTTGGTCGGAAAAACAATTGAAACAATGAGATAAATCTGTCAGCATAGCATCAAAATCAATGTCAAACAATAAAAGTACAAGCAAGTTCACGGTGACTTAAACTAAAAAATGATATAAAAGGCGATGAAAATCCAGAGTGAATTATCATAAAATTGTTTCCAGTTGAATTACAATTGAATCCGTGAAACAATCTCAATTAAAATGATGCGTTTACTTGTCGTTGCTTCACTCCTCATCCTTCCATCTTTCATCGTCTCCGGTAAGCCATAAATAACAATTTATAACATTGGACAATATTTTCACATTTCATTTTCGCTACTTATTATTAATTTCAGGCGATGAAATCGCTAATAGTGGTGCTGTTACTGAAGCAATCCCATTGCTTCTCTGGGCTGCTGCTGACCCTAAAGAGGACTGTCAAGCCGCTAAGATTGACGCAGCAAAGTTTTATCAGTTTACTGAGAAATATCGAGAAGAGTTTCTTAAGTACTATAACTCATTCAACATCATTGGTGCTACTAAATTTTTAAAGGATCATGCTGATGAATCAGGTACTAAAGGAGTCAATTGGATTCTTGTTTTCGGTAAGATTCTTGAAAAGAAAGTAACTGGACAAAGTGAGGAAAAGGAACACGGACTTCCATCTCTTGTTGCTTGGGCTGTGAGAAACACTGGACCTGGAACTAAATTGACTTCAGTTAAACGAGAAACTTTAGTCTCCTTCCTTTTGGCCCACAAAACTGATATCTTGAAGTACCAACACGCTGGTGATGTTGATGGATTAGTCAAGTTCCTTGAATCAACCAAAGCTGAATCAACCTCTACTGATGTCGACTGGAAAACTGTTATCAATGATCTTAAGGATAATCGACAATTGTTCAAGTCTAAATGTGGTCTTTTCAACCTTCGTTTATGTAACAATATCAAAAAATGATCTAATTCAACAACTGTATGAATTGCTAGTCTCAAAAATGTGATATTCAATAAATATATTCTCTAAAATCGAATTATTTTCTAATTCTAACTATAATTAGGTATTGTCAGGTATTGACTACCAAATATTTATATAAGTTCTTTAAAAAATCAGTTTACTTAACGGATTAAGAAACACTCATGACTTCAAAAGAGATCTGCAAATATTGGGATCAATAAAATTAATGATTCAGGGACACGAATCTAAGCATACTTTATTTAAATTCAATTAGTTCTCATGAAACTAATTTATTTCTGTTTGTGAAACACTCGAAACGAAACTAGTTTGCCTTTGGTTGATCTTTATTGTAGAAAATTGCAAGTCGTAAAGACAATTTCTTTGACAAAAAAGTAAAGTAACATTTTTCTATTAACTCACACATCTTTTTCACTAATTTTATGAAGCGAAATGCAGAATTTAAAATCATTATTGATGACTTTGGACTATGACGTATGGACTTTGTCCCTGCATAAGCTTTTGGCATAACATAATTCAATGTATTGGGTCGATGGCACGAAAACATGAGTTAATCAACAAAAACACAGAAGAAAAAGGTTTTTACTATTATAAAAGACACGATTAACACAATAGCTGCATTTATGCATCAAACTTGTACACAAATGCACAAAAAACATGTAAGAATTGATTTCTTGCGAGTTTAAACTATAGTAAGTTGTAGGGAAATGAAAACTGAGTCCATTTGTACGATTCAAAGGCTTCTCCGATCAATAGTTAACGAGAAAATCGAGTTTAAAGTTGAAACTTCGATTGCCTTTTGTAAGGTTTTGGGACCAGATATTTTCATGAAACTTCATTCCACTTTTGTAAATTTTAATGGCCAAACAAAAAATGTACTTATTTTTAAAAATAAAATTCTTCGTTTTCTGTAAAACAGATAAGTTCGATTTTCGTTTAAATCGACTTCTTTCCGTGCTTGTGAAGATTAGAAATCTGAAACTTATTGTTCTTCGATGAAAATGGTTTGTAAAAACCATGGATTGAATACTTTTTTGAATTGAGCAACAGTTCTCTTGATTTTGACCATTAACCCAAAAACTTTGACAGTTAATATTTCGAGAATGACATCATCTACGATCATCATAATTCAACCAAACATTAGATTTTGTTAGCGACTATAATATATAAAAGTATTAGGCCATTAAAGATTCCACAAAGAAAATTATAGCATTTTATTAGCTATTTTACCAGATTTGATTCTTGCTTAATGAAGTTAAATGGTTAGTCAACCCAAATCTTATCTGTGTGAAAGATATTCATTATTAAATCAATTAGTTCGTATTTTCTTCGATATTCAGTCATATTATTTTAAAGTCCATAATGAAATCTAATGTTTGGTTGAATTATGGTGATCGTAGATGATGCCATTCTCGAAATATTAACTGTCAAAGTTTTTGGGTTAATGGCCAAAATCAAGAGAACTGTTGCTCAATTCAAAAAAGTATTCAATCCGTGATTTTTACAAACCATTTTCATCGAAGAACAATAAGTTTCAGATTTCTAATCTTCACAAGCACGGAAAGAAGTCGATTTAAACGAAAATCGAACTTATCTGTTTTACAGAAAACGAAGAATTTAATTTTTAAAAATAAGTACATTTTCTAGTTGGCCATTAAAAGTTACAAAAGTGGAATGAAGTTTCATGAAAATATCTGGTCCCAAAACCTTACAAAAGGCAATCGAAGTTTCAACTTTAAACTCGATTTTCTCGTTAACTATTGATCGGAGAAGCCTTTAAATCTTACAAATGGACTTTTTTTTCATTTCCCTACAACTTACTATAGTTTAAACTCGCAGGAAATCAATTCTTGCATGTTTTTCGTCCATTTGTGTACAAGTTTGATGCATAAATGCAGCTATTGTGTTAATTGTGTCTTTTATAATAGTAAAAACCTTTTTCTTCTGTGTTTTTGTGCACAAACTTTGTTTACTTATGTTTTCAGCCCATCTACCCAATACTTTGAATCATATTATGCTAAAATGGATTAATCTTTCATCCCCGGATAAACTATGACAGCCTAAATTTTGAGGAAAATTAATTTGCACGATTGAGATGGTTGTGTTTTTCAGTATCACTCAAGTTTGAAATGGTACATTCCAAATGTAGTTCAAAGATAAATTTGGTAAAAAAAATATTTAATATTAGAATCAATATCCAAAATTTAATACATTGAAATAATGTTAGAAAGAGGAAATGGTTTTCAGAAGTTAAAAAGGTTGACATGATTTGTTTGCTATCATGATTAACAATTAATGGATGACAATACATTAAAAGTAATGAATAGATTAGTAAGATCGGAATTGACGCCAGAGGTTTGTGGTACAACATGATCAGCATTTTAGTGTTGATTGCCCACAAAAGTTGAGAAAGCTCTAGACAATGAACTATTATATTTGATTTAGTTGAGTCGAGAAGTCATCAGCAACTTTTTTAACTCCACTTCAATCTTCAATTGGAGCTCAATCAATTCTCTGTTAGATTCTGTGGCACATTTGGTGGTAAAGTTTTTGATATTCCTCAGCTTCACGGATGAATCCACATTGGCGCTCAACTTCCTCGTAGCATCTATTAAAATGACATTAAAAATGTAAATATCAATTAGCTAGACAGTTAGAATTGAACAAAGGCCGAATACAGCATTGATCAGACCAATGAAGAACTAGTTGGCGCAGTAACGAAAATTTGTCGACTCATTAATTATTGATTACTTGATGGATTACAATTACAACGCAAAGATCAAGCAATCGAAAGCGACATTGTTGGCTCTCAATCTCATTTGATTTGACCATTAGATTAGATTATTAGATTTTTCAATTGAAGTGTGATATTTTTAAAAAAAAATAGTGAGGATTCACGTTTAGAAATTTTTCATAGCATCATTGAAATGAATTAAAAAGTATTATCTGAAAACTAATGCATATGTAATCCTAATGGCGTCCTAACGGAGCTCACTAGATATTACTAATAATATGAATTTCAATCTGACTTTTAGGGAAGTAACCTGAGTGGAAAATTTTGAAAATTTTTGGTTTTTTCTTGTATCTCGTAAGATAATGGTTAAAATTTTCTGAAAATTCCCCATTTTATTTTTGGATAGTGCAGCTTTCATATCTGAGAAATCGAGAACGAAAAAAACAAAGGCCACTTTACAATCATCGCTCAAACTCGCAGGAAAAAAAAAAGTTTGCAAATTTCTTTTTGATATATGTTGAACTCTCAGACAAAAACAAATTTTTGAGTCTAATTCAACTTTTTTGGAGCTAAAATTCTATTCAAAATTGAATATCTTTTGAATAACTGATCCGAATTTATTCTTCATCATTTTATTCTGATTTCTTATTTATATTATTCTGAATTTTAGACCGATCTGGCTTTTGTCTTTTGACAGACAAGGTTGAGTTTTTAGTTAGGCTCATCGGTTTTTGGTTAAGATAACGTTAAGATACTATTAGTTTTCTTTTAATCATCAGTTTTATATCAACCAAACAATGAATTTATATTCTGTTCGTGTTTACAGCTGTAATCTAAGTGACACAATCGATAATAAAGCCATGGTGTTCTGAACTTGTATTCGTCAATGTTTTTGTATCTAAACAGTCGATTGTGAATTTTACGGAATACTTACCATTGTTTACAAAACTAATTTTATTTAAAAGTTTAAAACTTTTTTGTTATTAATTAGTATTAGTGTTAATTTCATTTTCAAGACTAATCAATACAAATGCAAATTTAAAGTTCATAATTTAAGAAATAAATTTATAAAGTTAACTTGATGATGTGAAGTGGAAAATATCACTGAATCATTGTACAGATAGATTCAGATGAAAAGGTGCAATATTTTATAAATATATTTAGGAAAAAAGGAAATGGTATTTTCATAAAAAATTGGATAAAAATACAAAATGATCAGGATAAAAATTCATTGGTTAAATAAGTCAATAGTCACTATTCAATGGCAAATACATTTATCCATGTGGATGCGATGATTAATTAATTGCGTTTGAATAAGATGTGACATCACATCTAATCACCATAGATGACGATAAAATACATTTAGACGCTGGGATAATCTAGTTTCTCATGATTCAAATAAAAAAAGTGAAGCATTGAGACTTATGAGATTAATTATTTTGTCAAGTCAAAAAAATATAATGAAGCATCACAGATTTAAAAAATTGATTGAAAGGTATACTGAAATGCTTGTAGACAATACAAACTAACGTATTGATAAATTATTGTTGAGCTTTAGCAGCTTCAGCTCTGAATAATGAATTGATTCTGGAGCAAATTTTCAAAGCGGGTCCAAGCTTCATACTCATAGCAGACATAAGATGATCTTCCTTTAATAACATGAGTGCTTGCCCATCAATTTCCTGAGATTTAAATTCATCAGCATATTCTTGACATCCAGGTAAATTTCGTACAAAATCATAAACATCTTGAACCTGGTGGATATAACAAAAATAAATGTTAGAAAATGACAATTTTTTCTTAAATAAGATTGATTAAAGAAATGGTAAAAATTAACAATACTAACATTCCATAAATTAGGATTTGTTCCGCTTGCAGGGATGAAACCTCCTTCATTTGTGTCCATAGATTCAGATGGAGTTTCAGCATTACCTCGATTTGGTGAGATATCAGTTTTTGGCTGTAAATAGATGTTATTAGCGTTTTTCGATATTTTAATTTAATACAATAAACCTTCTTAAATTGTCACAGAATTAGTAAAATTCAGTAAAAATTTTCTATTGAATTAATTCAACATAATATGTGAATTGTGAAATTCATGAGAAAATAGTCAAAATAGCTGATCCAACGATTTGACATTATGAGAGAGTTTAAAGTAATTATGGAATTGTAACTCACCTTCTTAAGATTAGGTTCACGATTTGGACTATTATCTGTTTTTGAATCTTGAATAGATTCAACAGTAAATTTGTTCATGTTTTTGTCTGGTGATTCAAAATCTTCCGCATTGACAATATTGGGAATATTTGCATTGTTAGCAAACTTTTTGGCACAAATATTGGAACAAAAACGTTTAGATTTTTTCTTCTTGTTTCCTTTTGTGATACTTTTACCACAATATTCACATACAGCGTCATTTTTAGATTTCAAAGGTCCGATTGCTGCTTCCGAGGACACATTTTTACCTATCATTTGATCATTCATAATAATTGTATCCTCTTTGTCATCATCTTCATTATTTGATGCAATGATTGTCTCTTCTGAATTTGCTTCTTGAGAACCTTCGGTATTTATAGGGAATGGTGATTGACTTTCTTGAATCACAAATCCGTCTATAACATGTGTTAACACACCTTCATTGAGATAAGGTTTGACTATCGCTTTTTGTGGACTTTTTGCTCCATTTGATCTAGCAACACCATTAGTAGATTTTTTACGTCCATTATTCAAATTATTCATGTCTTGAGGAGCATTATTCTCAGAGATCACTGGCGTCATCAAACCAATATCGTTTCCAGTAGCAGCATCTTTTCTCCCGTCCACTTCTCTGCTCGGCGATTGAACCATCTTTTCTTTCAGAGCAGTATTTGAAACATTTCGTGCATTCACAGTTTTATTTTTTAATTTCTCTTGGCCCTTGTTCTGAACACTTTGAGCAAATCTACTTTCATCATTAATTGCTTTAGGTGTCTGATAGGACCCATCAGTTTTATTGGCCCCCATCAGATCTGCTGTTCCCATTGTACTGGTATTACATGAATTATCTTGAGAAATCATCTTTTCATTGATTGATTGTGAAGCCGATGGATTATTAACTTGAGGAATCAATGTAACAGTCATTGTTTGGCGTGCCTCTGATCCTTGTTTCTCAATCGGTACTTTATTTGCTGAGCTTTGAATGTTTTTATGTGACTTTCCTTTTGAGACATTCATTGATGTTGTAGTAGAAGTATTATTAGTAGGGTGATTATGAGTAATTATTGGAGTTAATGTTTGAGATACAGTTGTTGAAGGAGCTGATGTAGATGTTTGTGTACCAATAGATGACTGAACTATGGCGGGTTTTAAATTTTTATATCGATTTGTTGTTGGCGTATGTTGAGTTGCTGGTGCAATCATACATGTTTGCCCTTTATTTGTTCCTGATTGGGTTGTATTGGTGGCAGTGTGAGAATTATTTGAAGAAACTGATATGACCGAAGTGCCACTAAGAGCATTGCTACTAACAAAAGCTGTACCACTCTGATTTATATAAAATGGTGTAGTATTGAAAGAATTAGGTGCCACTATCACCATATCAGATTGATTTGAAGCTCTAGGAAGATAATGTTGATTGTTTGGCGCTAATATAGTAGGTCCAGTAGGTCCAGGGAAAGCTTGAATAAAATATTGATTATTCAATGCTTGTGGTGATTGACCGGTAACAAAACTATTTTGCGGCAGTGGTTTAAATTGTTGTGCCATCAAACCTTGTTGGCTAGTGATGACAGATTGAGGGAGAATATGAGGTGATTTAGGTTGAATCTGTTGAGTTCCTTGAGATATTACCTGCAATAAAAAGGAAGAAGATTAGATCAGGCACACAAAAAAATAAAATAAAGTTACATAGTTAAATTTAATAAATTAAATAAGACAAAAAACAAACCTTAGGAGAAACAGAATTAGAGATATTTCGGGCAGCCTGAGAACAGAAAATGAATAAAAAAAATAATGAGATTAACATGCAAAAATAATGTAACTATAGCTAGGTATACTTTCAGATAATGTAAAAAGTGGATGCATTTAAAGACTAATGATCAAGTAAAACAGATATTGGTGCAAAAATAATTAGAAAACAAGTCAAATTACCAATTTCCCTCTTGGTTCATTAGATTTACCAGGATTGGGCAGAATGGTTGGTTGCTGGTTATTCGGTATAATTGTGGGTAGTTGAGAAGCTACTAGCGTAATTTGTGGCTGTTGTTGAGATGCTTGCATTTGTTGTTGTGGTGAAGCAGCAATGGCTACATTCTTATTCTGTTTATTACCATATTGATGCGTCATTTGAATAAGATTCCCTCCAGCTTGTTGTAAAGCCGTAATAGGCATGATAGTGCCATTGTGTGAAAGCATAATTTGTGGTGAATACATCGAACTACATTGGATTGGAACTTGAGGCGAATAAACTAATGTCTGTGGCTGCAACTGGGCTTGAGATTGGTGTTGCTGTTGTTGATTTGATTGTTGAGATTGTTGCTGATGCTGGTGCTGAAGTTGTTGTTGCTGTTGCTGTTGCTGTTGTTGTTGTTGTTGTTGCTGCTGCTGCTGCTGTTGATGTTGTAAATCTTGTTGACTTTTCATCTTTCACTGATCGTTTGTTCTTCACCGAATAACTAATAGTTTAAGTTAATATAAAAAATTGGTGATGTTATAAACTGAAAACAAAGTAAATCACATTAATCAGTCAATTCTGAACCTCAACATTGAACATTACAGACCAAATTTCAAAGAGCAAAGAAAGCGACCTCTGAAAACATGAATAGAAGACAAACTCATTGACGGATTTTATTTTCATTGTTGTTAAAATAAAATCCGACGGTTAAAAATAACTAACCGTAATAGCTGGTTACCCTAAACAAAAACCGACAAATCAATGAGTCTAACTGCAGACTCAAACTTGTCTGTCAAATTTTAATTAACAGCTGTAATCAAAGCGACTTGATGGATAATCAAGTCGCAGTGTTCTGGACTTTTATTTATCAATGTATTGGCAAATTTGGTGGCTGTCTATTGTTGCTAAGATAATTGTAAGTCATTTTATTATTGCTATTTTTGCTACTTGTTTATACTTTGCCACTTCTTTAAGTGTAACTATGATCCGTAAAAAATGTATAAATCAACGTTTTGTGTGTTTTTAATTTGGAATTTTTTTTCTTTCAGATATTTCTAAATCCGAATTATTCTTTTTTCAACAGTGATTGGTGATACTCAAGGGATCTCGAAACAAAAGAAAAAATAATTATAGTGACCAAATTTACTACGATTCTAACAAATTAGTCACATTTTAACCCGTTGTGAAATAATTGTATACAACTGATGTCAATGCTTCCTCATTATTGTGTCAGTATAGTCGTTTTCTGTGGCTCACGAGAAGCTCCATTTTCTCTTATTCATCTCATTGAAAGGTAACTCTTCATCGTAAGTTCCTTCTCATGCTTCTACTTGTATCCATCCAATTTGATAATCATCAAAAATTGAATCAATCAAGTAGGCGTGGGGAAGGTTAATCTCTACTTATGCAATGGTTTATTTTACCTGATCTAATCAATCTTGACTGATTTCATTGTTAAATTTAAGCTTTAGCACATTAATATTGCTGTTAGTATTACTGTAGTTCTCCATTCTCATGCTTCTTAGGACCTCAACATAATTTCCGAGAATTTCCATTGTCTCATTACTCTGATTTGACTAATCTTTGATTTTTAATTTTTCATAGTTTAATCCATCTATCTGTCTAATTACTCATCTTTCTTGGTTCCGTGATATAAGGGACAAATCGCCATTACCAGACTTACGAGATGAGTTTAAAATCTTTTGGCAAAGCTCTTGTTCGCCGAAAAAAGATAGATGGCAATCAAGGACCAAGTACATTGAACCGGTGTCTAGGAACATTAGATTTAACTGCCTTAGGTAAGTCATAGATGATCTTTTATTTTAGTCAGTGTTGTTAGATTGATCTATTTTTCTTTCTTTTTTGCTTTCCAAATAAGGTATTGGAAGTACCTTAGGGTTGGGAATGTATGTGATAGCTGGAAAGGTAGCGAGTACAGAAGCTGGTCCTGCAGTGGTTTTATCATTTTTCTTTGCTGCTTTGGCTTCCGTTTTTGCTGGATTTTGTTATGCGGAATTTGGCGCTAGAGTTCCAAGAGCGGGGTCAGCTTATATCTACAGTTATGTCACTGTCGGGGAATTCACGGCATTTGTGATTGGTTGGAATTTGATACTCGAATATGTGATTGGTACGGCTTCGGTCGCAAGAGGATATAGTGGATATTTAGATTCTCTTTTCAATGGAACAATAGCACACCATTTTCAGGAATGGATGCCTATTGGAATATCTCATATATCAGCTTATCCTGATCTCTTAGCGTTTGGGATAACATTACTCTTAACAAGTAAGTTCTTTCAGTTGATGTTACTCTATTCATGTTTCGCCATTTCTGACGATCATTAAATTTCTCTATTCCCTAGTCATGCTCGCAATCGGTGTAAAAGAATCGACGAGATTCAATTCGGTTTTTACTTTGATTAATTTATCTATTGTCATATTTGTGATCGTTTGTGGATCATTTAAAGTTGATTTCAAAAATTGGAAAATTCCTGAATCATCTGTTCCAAGCGGAAGCGGTTCTGGTGGATTTTTACCATTCGGTTTTTCAGGTGTTATGAAAGGAGCTGCCACTTGTTTTTATAGTTTTGTCGGTTTTGATATCATTGCCACAACCGGGGAAGAAGTACGAAATCCACAAAAAGCTATACCAATTAGTATCGTTGCCTCTCTCTTTGTCAGTTTTCTCGCATACTTTGGTGTTTCAAGTATCCAAACTCTAATGTGGCCTTATTACGACTTGAATCAAGATGCTCCACTACCTTATGTTTTCGATCAAACTGGCTTCCACTTTGCCAAATGGATAATTACGATTGGTGCTCTTGCTGGACTGTCAACCAGTTTGATGGGAGCCATGTTTCCACTACCAAGAATACTTTATGCAATGGCCAGTGATGGACTTATTTTTAGAAGTCTTGCCAATGTTAACGCAAAAACCCAAACTCCTCTCTTAGCTACCATAATCTCAGGTATTTTTTCAGGATCTATGGCTGCTCTGTTTGATGTCAATGCACTCGCGGATATGATGTCCATAGGCACTCTTCTTGCCTATACTCTCGTCGCAGTGGCCATTCTCATTCTAAGGTGAATTCAGATTTATTAATCTTTACAAAATATTCATCGTATTTCCATGATGCATCATCTTTTAATTTATAAGTGACAAATCAGAAACAGATCAGATTGCCATTTTTTGTTTACATTTACTCTCCATCTTTATCGCATAATCTTAAGCATTATTATTGTTAGAATTTCATTATTTATCAATACATTAGTGCTAATGCATTGTATTTTATCTCTCAGACATGAAAGTGGAAGTGAAACTTCGGATTCTAATCCTGTTACATCAAGTTCACAAGAGGCGCTCTTTAACCAAGACTCTATACCAGAATCATCAAACCAACTTCGTTCTGTTGGAGTAACTCGAATAACTGGAAATTTTTTTCGAAGTTTATTCAATCTTGAAAAGTTGAATAAACCTGATGCACAAACTTCATTTTTCAGCAAACTTTTAATATTATCGATTTGTAAGTTTGCCTCCAATAATTTCTTAATCCACTTGTATTTCATATAAAGAATTGAAAATTGAGTTAGACCTTGATGCTTAATCTTTCGCACATTGTTTGGTATTTTGGTCATTTATCACGATAAATTTCTTACTTACTAGCATCAACTCAAGACTTATTGCCTAAAGCATTATGATTTGCGTCCATTTGAATCAATGTTGATTGTTCTTAAATTATCGCAAAACATTGAAAATCGATATGCTTGGATATTAAATAATGTGCAAAGGATTAGGCATCAAGGTCTAACTCCGTTTTCAATTGATGTTTAATTGTATATTTTATCAATCTTTCAATTTTAATTTCTTCAGGTATTAATGTTCTTATATTGGACTTATTGTTAGTAGTTTTTGAGAAGAATCTCACACGTTTGGAAACCATTCCTTTAATATTTATTGGACTATCGATATTTTATCTTTTCATTTTAATGACTGCCCTTTGTCGGCAACCCAGAAGTTCAACTACTATTTCTTTCCAAGTAAGCATTTCAAATCAATAATCTTTAATTATTTTTCTAATATTTTTACTTTCAATTCTTCAGGTTCCATGGGTACCCTTCTTACCAATTCTTTCAATTTTCATCAACACCTATCTAATGATGAAACTTCCACCAGTAACTTGGATTCGTTTTGCAGTTTGGATGATAATTGGTAAATAATATAAGATTCATTCACTGAATACATGTTGATTATCTATCAAAGCTTATAGTTTTGGTTGTTCAGTTTTCAGCCACGAAGGCTTAAATAGATGATTGATAATTATTGCTTTCATTTTCGATGGTTAATTGGTTCTGTTCAATGATTATGATAAATTATTCTAGATAAAATCTTGCAACAATACTTTCTCCGTGAATTGAGCTTCAGGAACTTCATTATCCATAAGTCAACCAGTTTAACAATACATAATCTAGCTGCTGAGCGATAAAATTATTTTAATCGCTTCAGATTTTAGCCAACTTTTATTTTATTTTATCAGCGGTTCTTTTAGAATGGAGGTGTAAAATACACACGCTTTTAATTAATGATGAGACTGTAGAAACTAAATCATGTTATTGTATTATCAAAATTTCATATCTTTATGTTGAATAATCTATAACTTACGATTAACCCTCTCACCCACAATTCATGATGAAATACATTTTACTAATCAGAGATTATCATTGTGCTGATTTTAATCAACTAGAACACTGAAATAACCCTGACTAGAAATGCTGATCGATATGTCATTAACTTTTGTTTATTGATCGAGTACACTCAACACGAGGAGACCATAAATACATTAAATTCCTCCTCCAATGATTCTAAATCAACACTTTCGATTCATTACTTTACTGATTTAATATTCAATTTGTCTTCTTGATTTCTGCTAGGCTTATCGATTTATTTGTTTTACGCATTGAGAAACAGCACTGGATATTTGTCCTACTCCGAACGATGCCGAGTTTTGGGAATCAATGAAACTACTGATGGCGATTACAGCGAATCAAGGCCTAACTCACCTGATAGAGAGGAACGTCCACTTCTCTCTTAATTATAACAAATTTACTATTATTTTTAAATACGTAAATGCTATTCTTATAAATGAGATTAACAACGGATACCTGTAAATACAAAACAAAAAAGATATTGCTTACAGCGTGATAATAAACAGATAGGACTACAATTTAAACTTTAATATTTGTCTCTCAATCCGGGGAAAAACGCTTCCAACCCAGAAGACTGAGAACCAACCAGATCAGGAGGCAGCCAAATGAAGATATTTTAATCCATTATAGTTTCATTTTATCATGTTTTCCGTAAACAAACTGAAAGGTATAAACAGATTGCTGTAACCCATGAAAATGTACAATATTTGTCCGAATCAAGCTAATACCGAATTGAATTGTGACTTTTTTATAAATCCAATGTAACTCAATCCATTCTGTTATCACATTACATTTGGTTTATAGACAATAATCAATCATGATTTACAAAAGAAAGAAATTCTCCAAAAAATGGTTAAAATTGAAACCCAAAGATGAAATAAAATCCAATTATTTTGGTTTTGAAGATTAGATGATGAGCAGTCACAACCAGGATTGGAACCAAAAAAGATGAAATAATATTATTAACAACGATCAACTTATTAGATTTTATTAATCTTTTTATCATTCAACTTAATTATTTACATATATTTTAATTGTATAGCTTTACTCCTTGCTCCTTTTACTGTTAGTCAATCAAGTCAACATAATTTATCTGTATATATTTTTGTCAAACCATAAACTTATAATTTGATATAACTTTAATATTTATATATATATATAATTTTTACCATCCTCACTCTTGTTTTTTGTGTTTTTAAATAAATCTCACTTTTACGCTTTGCAATTTTAAATTGTCGTTTTGATCGCCCACAAATTTATTTTAATTGTAATCTTTTATTTATAATATAATAACTTTACTTTCTTATATAATTTAATAATAATAATTATCTTTCCAATGATAATTCACTCTGTTTATCTACTTCTCAATACATAATATATTTCTGTTTATATCTTCCTCGATTGAATTAAATTGTAGTTGGTGTTGTTTGTAAATTGTTTGGACGACCAAATGTAATGGGTTATTTAGATTGTGTTGACTTGTGTTGTGTTGCGTGTATTTTTGTGTGATTACAATGATTAATGTGTAAGAATAGTAATGGTAATGAACAATAATAATGATATTAATGATAATCGATAATCAAAAGCCTATTTTCACCTTCAGAATCTTAATAATGAAACCATATTTTTTGTTGCTTTTTCTTGTTACCTGACTTAATTATAATCTAAAGATATATAACCAATTTAACTTCATTAGTATGATTTAACTCGTGAAAGACAAGAAATAGAGTGAAAAGCAAGAAAAAAAGGATGATAATAATGATGGCAATGGTGGCGATGATTATGGTGAAGTTGACCTTATGTTTAGTTTTTCAATTGGAAATTACATTTTCCTTTGATTACGTCTATCGTGTAATTAAAGACTAATCACACTTATAATTAAATAAAAATCTCTTCTCATTAAACCATTTACAATTGTCATAAAGTCAATCAATAAAAATCTTCATTATTTTCTCCATTTTTCTTGCTTTTCATTTGTTGGTTTACAATTGTTTTAACATGGTAATCATTTGTTTTTGTGTTTTCATGTTTGAACTTTAAAATTTCACCATTTCGTTTCTTCTCAGCTCATTTCAGTCCAATTCCTTCACCATTTTATCCATAAGTGTTTTGTGAATTTTTCACTTGCGATGCTTGGTTAAAGCCAATGATTGGCTTCTGATATCTTTTGATAGCATTAGGTTTTAATTTGATCACATCAGGTCGTTTGTTGTTACTGTTAATTGCTCGAAAACCAGGTTTACATCATCATACATTTTCCTTTCAGCTTTTCCCTTCTTAACTGTGATCTAGACTTTTTCAAATCCAAGTTGAGTGACATATTACGATTTTTATCCAACGATAGTAATTCCTAGAAATGACAGAAATCAGAAATTAGTTGATAAGATTGTTTAAGGGGTAAGATAATAGTAGGTGTGAAAATTGAGGATTTATTTTAGGTACAGAGGTTCAACTTATAGATATTGGGTTGTTGCGTTGTCGAGTTTAATTTTTTGGGTTCTCATCCTATTTATATTTTGACAATGGTTAAGATAATTCAATGACTACAATATTAAAGTGTATTAATTTGGTTTTATGATTTTAGTTTTGGGTTAGGGTTTTGTAATCAGGATTGAGAGCTCGGTAATAATTCATTTCAAGGGTTATGTTTTCCTGGTTAATCTATTTACTCCATCAGCTTGACTTACATATTTAAAATGCAACGTTTCAGGTTTGAGATCAACTTTTACGTTTGCATATTTGGTTAAGATTGAAAATTTGGGTTCACAAGGAGTGTTAACTTATAGCAGATTCAATGTACAATAATGTTGATGAAAGGATTGATAATCATTCTAAAGGTTGTTTTATTATCAGATTATCTCATTGATCGATTCCATTCAATCAAACGGATAACATTATTTACGAATGAAATAATCCAGTAAATACAGTAATAAGGGTAACAAGAGTCAAGTCTTTTTGTGGGTTATTTGGTTGTGTTATTGTTTAAATTCATCATATTTTCATCTAATCGTAACAGGAATCGTCGCTTTTTTAGAGACAGATTTTGATCGATTCGCGTCAATAAATAAATTCAATTTTATAGTTTAGTAGCAATCAAAATGAATGAGCAACATGAAAACAATAAAAAAAAAAGTAACACATGAAATGGCAACATTGATGAAGGACAATTGTCCTAGAAAAAAAGCAAATCATATTAATATTACAATTTAGTGTAACAATTAAAAATTTATTGCAACAATAATGGAAGAAAAATCGATGTAATAGCAAAAGGCAATAAAACAGTTGACTGTTATAAATAAATGTTCAATTAATAGCAAGATTGTCATTAGTAAATTGGTACAATTTGAAAATATCCAAATGTTTAACCAGTTTCCAATATTGGGTTGAATGTTAACTGATTGGCATTATTAACATGCATCTCTGTTGTTGTTTTGATTGATCAATCAATTGTTTTATTGATTTAGGTCAAGATTTAAGATGATGATGTGGATAATGATGAGGATGATATGAATGATGATCAAGTGAATAGATGTTGATAAGCCAGATACTTATTTGAAACAGAAGACAACAAAAAGTGAATAAAATTTTCATCCAATTTTATCTGAGCAAACTCAATATTATTTACGTAAGTCAAGGACAAGATTTGAGGAAGAGGAGAAAGATTCTGATGAAGATGATGACGACTATGATGACGGTGATGATGATGATGAATAAGATGAAGATATATTCTTATTCTTATTAGATGATTACATCATGTTCATCTTACTAGACAAAGGAATGGGCAAAAGTAACAAGAAAACAAACATGAAAGGCAAACATGAACAATAAGAGGAGCACAAAAAAGGAACATCAATTGACTGTAAATAAAGAATTAAAAAATGGCTTTTTTGGGTAACGATTCAAGTTAACCATTATTGTTATTGAGCATATCAATGAACATTGACTACATTTCAATCAGAATCAGCTAATCATGGCTGTCCAGTAAAAGATAACAACTTGTCACTTCAAGTGAAGGCAATAAATCAAAAGATTGAATAACAAAACAGTGAACCCAAAATGAAAATATTTTCACCACAAATGATAAAACCTAAACCAGTCAAAGATGCAAAGATATTACAATAAACTTTAAAGTAACAATCAAATCAACAAATTTAATGTGAAATTAATGATTAAATTTAAGGCCTAAACGTGAACTAACAATATTAGTAAATATACAAAGGATGAAACAAAAAATTAACTCAAGACCATGAATTGTTTCACTCTTTTGACTGGTTCTTTTGTTTTCATCTTTGCGTTTGACTTATTGGCTGTAAATCAAGATGAAGCAAGATGAGGATAAATTCAGTTTCAGTGTAGGAGTTGAAATAATGTTCACTGTTACCAGAATTTTTTTCTTGCCTTTTCTCTCCTCTTCATTTTCCTTCTCTTTATTGTTAAAGGTCAACATGGTTTTCCATTAATCTTTTCTCTTCCCTGTTACATTAAAAGTGAGTTTAGACAGGTAAATGCATACAACAATTTTCATCATCATTCTCATCATTTTGCTTCTCATCTTTTCTTCTTGTGTCATCTAATTCTCTAGACAATTTAGCAAAATTTTCACTCCCAATCTAACAGTATTATTATGATAAACAGTGTTACATTATATTATTTGATTAAATTTTATATATTATTTGTCTTTCCATCATTTATCATTTTTTTGCTTTTTTCAATTTTTTCTAGTTTCCATTTTTTACATTGTATTTAATACTATTAATTTCACCTAAATTTGCTCAAAAGTTACATCCAACTCTGACTATCATCGATTGATAATCAATAAATCGCAATTTGTTATTACATTCAAAGCAGTAAATCCTCTTCAACCAGATTAACCATTTGACCGAACCTTTATAAGATCAAGATTTACCCAAATCATATAAAATAACAAAACTCAACCTTAAAATTGAGAACAAATTCCATCGAGTAAATAGTTATTTAGGTTAATATTAACAATTAATTGTAATCATTGAATTATTCTCAAGAAAAGTATGTTTGATGAACGGTTAATCTGGTTGAAGAGGATTTTTATTGCTACTCTTGCAGAAAGCCTTTCTTGAAAATCTGGTTTCCACTTTTATGTTTGGGTAAACGGTTTAAGTTGAAAATAAATTTTTCAATATTTTTCAACATTCTCCATAACCAGCAAGTTAATGAGTTTGAAAATCAATGAAAATTCATTAAACTTTAGATGTTAGTGTCAGTGAATGTTGATTAATCTGGCAATTGTTGACAATTAAAGGGAAAATGAATTAAGTTAATGATGTTTCATAGGAAATGATTGTAATGATCATGTATAGGTAAACAAGTTACAGGGATGGATACAGGGAATGTTAAGGAGTGAGTTGCTTTTGTTGAACCAATTTTTGTTAAGACTTGGAGTTAAACTTACCTGGAAAGCTTCTTTAACGTTGTGATTGGTTTTGGCTGAGGTTTCAATGAATCCACAGTTAATAAAAAATGTTTTCAATAAACTTTGCACTTCTTCAATTTGGACTTCCCGAAGGTTCTCTTCATCACATTTGTTACCTACAACAATTGTTGGTATACTTTCACTTTCACCTTTAAACAGATGAAGAAAAAATAATTATAACAATTTATCAATATCAATATATTAATCCATTAGGCTTACCTTTAACTGTCCTGATCAATTGTTGAATTGGCTTGATTTCCTCCAAACTTTGCTTTGATGTTATACTAATGAAAGATAATGAAAAAAACAAATGTCAGTCAAATGATAGTCTGGTTAAGTCGGAGAGAAACTACAATTAACATAATAGTTTTCACGATAATTAATGTCAAACCAAGTTTTCTGTTCGATTAATGCAATTACATTATAATTGGGTTTACCTGTTAAATAAAATCAACCTCAATAAAAAGCTGTTAGATTTTAAAGTTAAGGTAAAAGTAAAGTTTCAATCTTAAAAGCATGAAAATGGTTTGATCAAATTGAAAGTGTAAAAGAAAAGCATTTTTCTTAATGCTTTTCAATGTAAAAATGCATTATTTTTCGGATCGCTTTTTATACTTTTTTTTTGCTTCTTATTATTGTGTTAAAAAAGCCATCATTAAAGTATCAGATTCATGATTATCACGCACATGAGAAATGCTCTTGTTAATATGGTTTTATCATTATGGTTCAATTTTATTCACTCTCATCAATTGTTAACACTTTTTTGTTGTTAATAGCATTGAAAACCTTTCCAGCCACTGATTTTCATTCCTCATGTTCATTATGGATCAACATTTTCAATTTAATAATGTTTCAACTGTAATATACTTTTACCTTTGATTTGATGTTTAAATGCTAATGTATTAATACCTCAATGATGGAAAAATTTACATTTAAAAAGATGTAAAAATAATGAAAAGGTTTATTCAACAGTGAAAGTTGACCATCGATGTATCAAGTTATTAATAATATTAAATATTGCGTTTTCTGGTTAACCAGTTTAAAGAAGTCAAAATATTCTGATCAACAATATGATTAATATTTTCACTTGACTAATGATCAATAAGGTTGACTATTAACAACATTAAAAGGTAATATAAATCATTGAGAAAGTAGTTTGAAAAGGTAAATCAATTTTACATAAAAAGTAGGCTTTTAATCAACCAGTTTTTTTTGGTAATCAGAAATGCAGTTATCGATTTTGTTTGCTTCATAATTTCAACCTTTTTCAGTGTCAATGTTGTTGAAGCAATTCAAAAGCTATGTTTCAAGAAACCAATGAGATTTGGTGAAAAAATTTCAACAAGAGTAAACATTTTAATCATTTAGAGCTTGTAAATTATACTAATAGTGATAATAAAAGTAGAAACTCCCAGAAAATTTCAAGTTTTATTGAGCAGAAAATTGATTGATTTTTGGGTAACAATTTGTGAAACTTTACGTCATTAGGCTTCAAATATAACACAATAATAAAAGCTTCAAGTTCCTTGACTTGGAAAATTTTAGGTTGAAATATCCGAACAATAATTCTGTAGATTTGGATAATTTGCTAAATGTTTTTGCTCTTTGTTTTGAATCTTTTACTATTTCATGTTTGCAATCAATATTTTTTTCAGGTGTTAATGAATTAGGTTATTAGTTTGCTTTGAACAATTGGAAGCTTAACCACTCTGAAGGTTGAGTGTTCATGGGAAACTATAACATAATATTTACATCAAGCTGAAGGCCTGCATTTTTGTAAAATTGATAACATCTATAAGTATTATGAATTTATTCAATCAAGGTGGATGAATGGTGAACAAAATTATCCAATTTATTCCTTTGTACTCATGATGGAAACTTGATGGCAATGAAAGATAATTCTTCTCGTGTAAATATAATCAAATTAAATTGAAAGTAAATTCATTTTTCACAGTTTTCAGCTGAGAAACACTCTCAATTGTATACTTTTGTCCAAAGCTGAAGCTAAAATCAAAATGTTCAACAAAACTGGTTAAAAATTGGGTTCTTAAGAGCTTTTATTTTTTGTCTTTTTTTCAATCCATAATGTAACTTGATATTAATAAACTGTTGCAGCTTCTAACGATAATATTGAACACTTGAATGTTTCAATTTGTTTCAATTTACCTAAATTAAAAAGAGTGTAATAATGAAAACAAGTGAACCTTTTGTCGTAAATGTTTATGTTTACTTGAACCAGAAAATAGCAAATTTAATCAATAATGACCAATTAGACTGTTGAATACAATTAAAAACCAAATCAATGTTTGAACATTAAAGGTATTGGGTTGAGTGGATAAATTGAGTCAAGTATCAAACATTAATTTGAATAAATTATGTAAAACCAAAGTAGAAAACAAAAAAAAACAATATTAACTATTGATTTTTAACTTTTCTGGTTTTTTCGAGCGAAGCTAAACAAGGAGAAGAGTGAAACTCATTTTTTTGGGTTTGATTCAAATCTGATTGTGAAACTGGTATTAAATAACAGATTAATTATATTTACCTGTAAACCAGCATAAAAGCATGTCCTTTGGTTATGTTGAGCCTTTGCATAGCTGGGAATTGATGAGAACCAGTTGTATCAGTTATCTGAAGTGTACATATATTTTTGTTGCAAGAGATGACCTGTCTATATGTATCTTCAATGGTAGGGATGTAAGTTTCCCGGAAAATACCTGGAGAGTGAGAAAGAACCCAAATTAATGATTACAGTAAATGTTACAAAATTGTGTGTAAACTTGCTAAACGTTAAAAATAGACATTTTATGTTCATTTGGACTGCAAATTTGTTTTTGTTTTTTAATACATTTTTCATGTAATATCATGCAATTGTCAAATGTACATTTATAAATCGATTGATATGGTTAAAAGGGTATTAATATTATAAAGAGTCTAGACATTCTCAGAATGTATTTAGTATTGATAATGTAATGATATCAATATATATATATATAAATATATTGTTTGACGTATTTTAGGGGTAAATCATTTTTTCATCAAACCAAATAAAGCTAAATTGGATAAGGATAATGATGGTTTCGTTTTGATTATAAATGTTATAAATAAGATATTAAGTGATATTATAAGAATATAATCATTTTTGTTCATGTCAAGTCAACATTTGATTGAACATTTGAAAGAGCAACAAATATTGAACAAAGTTGGAATCACATTTTGAAGGAAACCCAAAATTTTAAAATTTCATTTTTGGTAAAAATTATTTCTTTGAATGTTGACAATTAATGAAATACAATTTGATAAAAGAATCCATTGTCAATTTAATCGAAATTTTGTCCTAAAAATTGCTATTTACAATCATTTTATGTCAACAATTTTTTCTGTATTTGGTTAAAGTCTTGCTGTTAATATAATGTATATTACATTTTGTATAATGTTTAATAATTGAATATGAACACCTACGAATGAAGATAAATCACGTTTTAAGGGAGAATAATTATTAACCTTTTCTTGGTTAAATTTTTTTTCTCCTTTCAAACATGATGATAACGATGATTATCATGATATTGGTGAAGTGAATGTTAAAAAAAGTGGCAAATAAATATGTATAATTCCCACTGGGAAGTGGTAAGAAGATGATAGAAGAGGAAAACCACGTAAAAAATGTATACTTTGACTTTGTTGTTGATAAAATATGATTACATGATAGTAAGGAAAAGTATGAAATAATTCATGTTTCATTCTGAAATTCATTGCACACCATTTTATACTTTTTGCAACTTCACTTTACAACATCAACTTTTGTTTTCAAGTAAGTGCATTAAGGTAATGACGATCATGGTGATCATCATCATCACCAAAATTATCTTCATAATAACGTAGGTGGTAAAATATCGAGATAATTTATCTTCATCATTCCCATCATCTTCACTTTCCATTGACCCTTTTTCCCTGAAAGGGTAAAGGTTACTTCATTTTGCTTCTTAACATCATTTGTTCAACATACACTTTACAATCAATATTTTTTTCTCTCCTGTTTTTTGCTCATTAACTTGTCTTGGTTTATTAATTGATCAGAGAATCTCAATTTGGCTGATAAATTTATTTACATTTGGATTGATTATATTTCTTATTATTGATAATATCTCTAACCATTAATGGATGTTTTATTTGCTAATAGTGTCAATAAGGTTGAGATGAAAATTTTGATCAATGTTGACAAACTCGACTGGTAATTTGGTTACATTTTTGGGTGAAATGATCAATGTATTGGGATGTTTTGAGAGACATTTTTTTACCTTCTTATATCACAACATTAATTATGTATACTTGTTTTGATGCTAATCAAAGGAAAGGTGGGAATCGATTAAAAAATAATAAAACAAGATCAACATTTTTATATCATAGTGATATGATAATGATGATGGCTTAGTTTTATGGTAGCCATTAAATTAGAAAAGGTTTTGATGGATAAATTTGGCTCAAAGAAATAAAACTAAATATTGTTTCCGATCGTAATAAAGATTTCATGTGTAATTACCTTTAACAAATCGTAGAACCAGACTTGATTTTCCAACTCCGCCAGCACCAAAAACAACAACTCGGTAATCATTGCTTTGCTCAGGCATTGCTTTAACCGAGGAGCCAACAACGGTTGTTGTTGAATTTGATGTAATACCCGAAATGGGCTCACAATTGTCACCCTTTTTAGCGATTTTGGCGATTTAACTAATTAACTAACTGATAAAATAGATACTTTACAGTTCACTTGATAAAAAATGAATCAAATTGCATTACTTTACCAGCCAATTCTCTATTTTTAAGATTTTCAGCAAAGTATGCACGCAAAGGGTCGTCAGAGGGAATAAATTCAAATGTAAAAATAACGATTTTTAACAAGGATTTAACAATAAAATTAAAAAATAAAAGATTGCACTTTTCTGATTAATTTAATACCAAAAGTAGATTTGGTTTCGTGAATCAAACATGATAAATCAGGTCAAACGCGATTCGATCGCAATAAGAGTAATTTCACTTCAAGATAGCGCATTACTCAAAACTGTTTTTTACTGGTTAAAGAAAATTACCTCGCTTTAGTTGGAAAAGAAAACTGCTCGAGTTCGTTTTATTGAGAAGTTAGGACAATATGTTAAGCTAAAGATGTTGAGGGACAAAGATCCAGCTAAGAATATCACTGGATTAAGAAAAAAATCGGGTTAAGTTTTTGAAAGGAGTAACGAGTCGTTCTGGACTTGATCTAGGGAAAAGTGTTGGCTCAAAATTGCTGAAAATCTCTAAAAATCGAGAATTTAGTGTTTACTAAAGGTTGATAATTCTATTTATCGATTAAATAATCAATTTGTCTAAAAAAATTCAATTTATGTTCATTCCCACTATTTAGTGATCACTTATTTCCAATGAATAGACTTTGTAGTTCCAATATAATTCATTGTCACCAGTTTACAAGATTTCGGTTGATTATGGACATTTTCACTTAACAAACACGTTGTTGAAGTTGATTGAAACTTTGGTGAAATTTTGATTGACAGCACCTTAATTGTTGAGTTATTAGTTTATATAAAAATCGTTGTTGAACATGGGAATGAAGAGGAAAAGTCAAGAAAACAGAAAATATCACTTTTCTCTTTTGATAGGAGTGAAGGTAAAACACTGAAAGTGGAATCAACAATAAAATAATGATTGATTTAACAATGTTGATTGAGAAGAAGCAATAAATTGATTAAATAGAGACACTGATGATGAGTTCATCACAAATGGTTGAAAAATCATGTTTTGTAATAAAATCCGTTTCTCAAAAGAAAAATGTCGTCTGATGTTATCTGTTTATTTTCTGGTCTCTTCTGGTTAAGATTTTCTGGTTAGATTGATGTAGTGGGAAAAAAAGGTAAACCAAAAGGGTAAAATTAATGATTTTTATTTAAAATTAAAATTTTTAAATTATCCAGTTAAGCACAATAATAAATCTATATTGAATAATCTTACTTGGTTGGATGAGAAAGATGATAATGAGTGAATAACAAAATGATAAGGATTTACATTCTGCATATGGATACAATCAAATCTATCTGGTTCTAGAAGGATTTTTTATCCTTAACCGGATTTGTTGTTTCTTTCAACACTAGATGACACTTTCTACTGGGAGTTTTTTTATGTCTTTAATCTAGTTGCAGCTTTAGTCTTGGAGTTATTTAATTTTTTATTTATTTCGTGTTTAAATCTAATTAAGTAAACTAAAGCTTCAAGATATTTGACTTAAAATATCCAAGAATACTTGATCAATGAAAGAGGAAGGAAATATTAAAAACAATCCAACCTCAACTCAAGGAAGAATAGTCACTCCATTGGAAAAATTCAATAATCTTGCATTTTTGTTCACTTTAACAGTTATTGTATTCATTCAATGATAATAAAGATATATAATTAGGCTACATTCAACTGAAATTTCTGCTGCGAATAATTTCGATTGATATCTCTACTTCGCTTGATTGTATTAATTTAGATTTATTATTTATGTTCATGAAAGTAGACTTAATTTGGTTAATCGGATATACTTAATGAGGCCAAAAGCGATGGTCTCGTGAAAAAAGCTTTTTCATTTTGGTGATTCTGGTAAAGACTCTAAAATGACCTGACAACACTTGAAGGAAGAATTCCAAGTTCAACATTTTACCATATAATAAAAGGTTATATTGTGAAAAAAAGATGAAAACAAATTTCGCGTAGATTGCTAGATTGGTGAAAATGATGACTTTTAGAGTTTCGATCTTCGATCTCAGAGACTAAAGCTGCTAAAAAAATGTTATTAAGTGTTTGCGCCCTTGGTCATATCAAAAGAAAATTAGATATGAAATCAAGGGTTAAAGTGACCAACCAAAGGCCAGTCCGGAACAAAATCAGTCGGTGAAAAAAACGTCGGAAAACTTTTCCGTAGGAAAAGTACCGTTTTAGTTACAAATCAGAAATCTAAAAAAAATCATTGCATGTGCATTTCACTTGACTTGTGGTTGAAATAATGTTTAAAAAAGTTCAACGATCAATTTCTCGAGAAGTAGAAAAGCTAGGAGCTTTTTACATATTTGTATTTACACATTGTGGATAATTTGAAAATATTTGAAATAAACAGCTTTTTTTCTTTATTTCTTACATTTTATCGCTTACAATAGTTTGTTGAGTCTTTTCCAACATTTATCCCATTGAAGTTAATTGTAAAACAAACTTCATTTTAATCACACATGATTTCAAAAATAAAACCTGTATTCGCATAATTCATGCTAAACCTATGGAGGCAATGGCTAAATTTAATGTTACTAGCATTACATTTCTCCTCAACTCTTTGCGATAAACTAAAATGCAGACTTAACTCATCGGAAATAAATTGAATGAGCATAAAGCTCATCGAGCTTTTTATTTACAATCAAACAATTACATAATTTTATGGAAAAAGACTAACTAGATGAACTTTACAGAAGAGGTACCATTAGAGTAATTAAATTCTAATACATTTGATTTTGCCTGCGATTCCTTCCGAAATTTTGCCGCCTACTTTCTACTTGCGTATTTCCTCTCCTAATTTCTTTTATGTATCTTTTAGAAGAATTGGCCAGATCTATTATTCTTTCGTCCACGTTAACATCAGCCTCTTTTAAAACTTGCACCATGTCACGAGCCAATAAAGCATCTTCAGGTGTGAAAAAAGTATATGAAAAGCCTTTTTTTCCTTGGCGTGCCGTTCTACCAACACGATGAACGTAATCTTCGATTACATTGGGCATATCAACGTTAATTACATGTGTAATGTCATCTACATCCAAACCACGGGATGCCACATCAGTAGCAACTAAAATTTGTCGTTGTCCTTTTCTGAAACCTTGAAGGATACCTTCTCGAGCTGCTTGGGATTTGTCTCCATGTATTCCAGATGACAGATATTTTTTTGAGTTCAAAAGATTTGTGAAAATATCCACTCGTCGCTTGGTTTGACAAAATATTAATATCTTTGCCTTTTGTCCGTATTCCTTTATAATGTTCTCAACCAAACCAAGTAATCGATTGGACTTGTCATATTGCTGACAGAAAAACACTTCTTGGGTGATATTTGGATTAGCTTTTAAGGTTTTGCTACCTGCAGTGATTGTTACATATTCTTTGAGAAACTCTGAAGCTAGATCTTGAATCTCTTCAGGCCAGGTTGCAGACCACATTAGGGTTTGTCGGTCGTCAGGCAAGTTGTTTACAATACGTCTAACTTGAGGTTCAAATCCAAGGTCTAACATACGATCGGCTTCATCCAGAACTAAGTAAGAGACATTTGATGTATTTAGCCAACGTGATTCAATAAAATCGTTTATACGACCAGGAGTTCCGACTACGATTGAAGGCTTGATATTTTCAATATTTTTCTGTTGAACAAATCGAGAACTTCCACCAAATAAACAAACAGATTGGTAACCAATTTCAGAGCAAATTGCAGCAGTTTGTTGGGCTAGCTCACGTGTAGGAGCTAAAACTAAAACACTGGGACCTTCATAATCAGATTGTTTGGTGTTTAAGATGTGCACAATTGCTGGTAACAGGAATGCTATTGTCTTTCCGGATCCTGTCCGGGCGATACCGACAAGATCTCTGCCTTCTAAAGCAACTGGTAATGTTTGTCCTTGAATACCAGTTGGATGAACGAAACCTTTCTTTTCTATATATGATTGAATTTTTTGTGGCCAATGATAATCATTGAAATTAAGAAAAGGTGCAGGCACATCATCACCTTCAACAATTATTTCCTCTTCAAAGTACGCTGTTTCTTTGATTTCCTGGTCTCTCTTTGAAAATTCACTTGATTCTATATTGGTCGAAGATGGACTAGAAATTACTGGAGCCAGATCATGTTTAAGTCTGAGCGATTGAAAATATGAAACAGGAGCCAACCGAGTATAGTTAAATCTGGCTGATACATTGAAGACAGAGGGCTTAACAAATCTATGTAATAATCGATAACTTATTGAAGAGCACCGCATGATGAAAATTCTGTAAAGAAATGAAAACATGCATGGAAGAAAATGAAAAAAAATCGGCTATTTAAATACTAAGGCTAATAAATTAGTTTGTGGTCAGAAACAAGAACAATTTCACAGATTTACATGATTCTGACAGCAAAATACTTCACAATCGTAAAGCTTGGTGATTTGAAAACATACTTACTTTTAATTTAAATTAAAAACACAAAAACTTTGATTATAATTAAACTTGTAGCAAAATGCGTCATATAAAAACTACAAATTAAATGTGGTTTTTCAAGCACATGTTACTACATGTGACATGCTCTATAAGCACTAAAAGCATAAAAGGCGTAAAGCATATTCTGTTCAAATCTATGTATGCTCATAATCAAAGAGTATTGAGCTCTCTAGAGTCTAGATTAATTAATCAATTTAATTAATTTTAAAGTTTTAACCTTTAACTTCAGTTAGATTGATAACTTTTCTGAAAATTTTTATATCAATCAAAATTTTTGATAAAATATTGGTATGAAATACACTAGAGATACTGTTATGCTTTCTTCATCTTTCTTCAAGCTCATGGATTTCGGTTTTTAGGTGAGTTCCTTAGCATTGCTTAAGTATTTGTTCTAATTGCATTTATCTCATTTTTTCTTCTTTCTATTGTTTTCTTTTATATCTGCATGTGTTTTTCATTCTGAATCATCTTTTACATTCATCACTATTTTCAGATTGAGTTAACCACAATCTTTAAAGAACTGTATATTTCAACAATTTTGACTCCATTTCAAGACACATTCAAGTTCATTTTGTCAGCTGTTCTTTTCACCAAATTTAATTGTTACTCTTTTCTCTTCTTCATCCAACATCCACTCATTCAGTGATGGCAGGAAAGAAAATTTTCTTTGATAATTTTGTGTCTAAAAACGCTTTAACTTTACCACGAAAAGGTCGAGATCCTATTCTTGGTGATCTATACATTAACGCAAGAAAAATTACTCTTAAAAGGATTGTAAAAGTTCAAGCTACATTTGATCCCTTCTACCCTAATATTGCTTCTTTTAGGTAATTATAATTTCGCCAATCACCTTACCCCAATATGCTCTAATAGACCCTGGCCATTTATTTCTGTTAATTAATCTACTTAAACACTCGTTTACAGATCCTCATCTAATACTATTTGCCTTTTATTCTTTTCATAATTTTACAGAGAGTTGCTTCATTTTTTACACGGAAAAAAAATTGGCAGAACCAACGAGGAATGTTTCATCAAAACAAATGTTGTTAGTAATGGAAATGAACCTGAGATACAATTTTTCTTGAGTGAGTACAACTTGATGACTATTTCCCCTAGCAACTATGAAATCTAATCTATCTCTATTAATTTTTCAGAAAACGGTAAAAAATTGATCTACAAAACAGGATTATTGCGAACGATCGATATTTTGTATCATCTTAATGATCAATTGGCCAAATTAGAAGCTGAATTTGCCAAATCTGAAATTTAAAGTTTTGAATTCGTGAAATTAGTCGTATTATAGTTGAGATGGCTGGTAGATCATATCAAGCTGTGCTGGAAATTTTTCGTAAACTCGAAGCCAATATGCCTTATTTTGTGGACGTATTTGACGAAGAAACATTTTACATCTTTGCCGCCTGTTTTGTTATCGCTACGATTTTAGTAGCCTTCATCTTATCTAGGTTCATTACCTTACGAGAGGTTGATTGGTAACCTAAATTATCTTTTTTTTTTGTAAAAAAAATTTAAAGTAAAATGATTAACGTCCCTGCACTACCTCATTTCATTTATTGAGCAACCAATCTTCATAAAGAAAAATCACTCAGAAAGCTTCTTGGATAATTTTCACGCAAAAAAACAGTTGAAATACATCAATTACTAATTCAGAGATCAATTCGGAACACATTTAAAGACCTAAAGATCATACGTAAAAGTAAATACATTATTGATGTTTTTGAAAAAACATTATTTTTTTGGTACTCAATATCATTAAGCTCAACAGTCTTGATCGATGATATTTACTTTTGATTCTACTCCGTCAGCCTTTTTCGCCATTCTTAATTTGAGCATTATTTATCAATGCTTTTATCGATTGACCCTGAATTGAATTCTACACAATTTGTTTTCAATTAAGTGTTGCACAGGCAACAACAAATAAATTATAAACACAGAGCAAGTAAACCTAATCTTTACCTTAAAATAATCCTTTGGTAAAGAGCTATTAAAATTGAAGATGTTCCAAAGAGCAAATACCAATAAGAAATAGATTAGAATTGAAAATATCAGAATTAATTATGTTAATTTGATTAAATGAATGCACAATCATCAACTCAGAATCTCAGAATAAAACTTTAGAGAAGGTGAAAGAAGCAATAGATGGCGTTATATGGCAAATATGCGTGAAAAAGCTTCAATGGTTTGCTTTTAGAGTTTGTTTTAATCTTTACACAAGATTATAACTGGATTCATCTATTGTATAATGTATTCTTTATTCTTAATGTAAATGTTCAATGTAGTCTATTATTAATTTAATCAATTATGTGATTTGACAGTAATTTTAGATTTTTGTTTGTCTCCAAGCATAAATAAAAAAAACAGTACAAGATGAATCTCATCCTAATGCGTCTACTTGTCTCAGCGTCAACATAACCAAAGAAAATAATTCTTTAATCCAGTGGAGTAAACAAATTTAGTGTTTTTCACCAATGTTAATTATTGAATATCGGATTCCTCTTCCACTCTCAGTGGAGGAGTATAGAGTGGCTCAACTTTACATGATCGCCGTGAGTAAATCTTTTCTATTTAATTTCTTCCCTCTTATATAAGAAGACATTTGGCAACATCTGTATATTAATTTAAAATTTAAAGTCAAAACAAAACGAGTGACCGTTTTTTTTTGGCATTCACTTTGATGGATAATATTATTGCCTTTTGCTGATATTTTTCGGTCTATTATTTTTTTATTTTGTTTACTTGATCAATCTAGATAGCTAAATTGGTTGGTTTATTGATTAACTCAAGAGATTTGGCAATTTCCAATCTTTTGACATTAACTCAAAGCATTTTTATGGTTATCTTTTTTCTTCTTTTTTTCTCTTTCACTCTCATCTTCCTCACTTCGTTTGTCCTTCTTTTTTCATGTCCCCTTTACTTTCTTCAATGAAGACGAAAAAAGAAGTTATTCTCTGAATGGAAACCTTTCAAATACAAAACATATTCCTTCGAGTATGTTACTTGATGAGATTTACCTTGAAAAATATCACCATTCTCAATAAAAGATTAGATTAGACAGTCATCATGTTCACAAATCGTAAAAACATGAGCTTGACGATTAAGATCAATAATTAAATTATTTTGGTTCTACAGAAAGTAATATTCTATCTATTCTCTTATTGGACCAAGTCACCAATTGTCAAACCAATTCAATTATTCAAGACAAACTATTATCTTCTCACTGTCTGTCTTCATCATCAATCATTCAAAAAAAAAATTCAATTCAATTTAAGATTAAGTTATAAGATCTAAACTCCATCACCATTAACCTTAAGACTATTAATACTCTTTCATTTTAATCAATCAGTACCAAATATCAACGAGAAATTGACTTTTAGTATCTTGATTATTTTTTAATACGTATATTATATTACTTTGTATGTTAGTCATTTTCATTCAGTTTAAGCTTATTGACTGACATTATCTCTAAATCCAAATCCAAATCTAATTTTCTCTTTTGTTTACCAGAAAAAATCTGCTGAGGAAACAAGTGGAGCTGGAAGCGGAGTTGAAATCCTCGTTAATGAACCCTATGTTGATGGTCCAGGAGGTCAAGGTCAATATACTCACAAAATTTATTACATTGGTCAACATCTTCCAGGTAAAGTTTTTTTTCCTCAACAAAACTGTGTCAATCGAGTAATTTACTCAATCATGATTACCTTGTACTAATATAAATGTATACAAACTTAATTTTGTCAGGTTGGTTGAAAGCTTTGGTCCCCAAAACAGCTGTAGTTGAAGAGGAAGCTTGGAATGCTTATCCATATACGAAAACCCGTTATACTTGTCCTCTTATGGAAAAATTTTCAATCGATATCGAAACTAGATATTTCGATGATCCTGGAAATCAAGAGAATGTCTTTAATTTACCAAACTCAGAATTAAAGAATCGAATTGTTGGTAAGATGATTAATTTTCATCGCAAACATAATACCAAATCGATGATTGATTCTCTTTCAATTGACATTGTTTAACATATTTTCAACCAATTTATCAACTAAACTTGTCAACTTTTTCAACTCTTTTTTTTTCTCATGTTCTTTGAGGCAGTTCAACAAATCAAGTAATTGATAGGGAGTAAATAAATTAGCCATCAATTGATATGTATAAGGACAGACAATACAACAAATCATACTTCCTATAGACATTGCCTTTTCTTCCTTTACCACCAATATAAGTAATAGCCTTTTCTTCGTCATCTTTCTTTTCATCTCTTTCATTTCAACTTTCATCCCATGTCCATCTTTATTATTATGATTTCTTTTCATTGCTTTTCTTTTCAAAACGTTTCTCACTTAACTTCCTCTCACTCAATTATCTAGTCAAATGTGAATATGACCTTTCGATGATTTTGTCCCAATCTTGAATAAAAAAGAATGATTTTTGTCAAGTTGCTCATTGATATTGGATTTAAATTTAGTAGAAAATTGTTTTCTATCAAAACCTACTAACTTATTTCCTTTTCTCATCCTTCTTTCATCCTTTGCCTATCCTTTTCCTCATTTCTTTATCACCACCCTTTGAGATCATATTCATTCATTAATAAACAATAAACCTTTTTGCTCATAGCCTTTACTCATAATTCAAAAAAACTGAAATTTTTCATGTTTTCTGAAATAGCCCTAATTAAATAAATACAGCAATTATGGTTAAAATGATCCAGTGAATAAACAATCTGATTTAGGTCATCTTCTTGATGAGCTATTTAAACATGATTTAATACAGCGATGATAACACCTTTCAAGCATGTCTAATTATCATAAACTATCATAAACTTTAATAAATGAACATTTAACTTCTAAAAATTGAAGTTGTTCATCTCAATGGTACAACATACTTCATTCAAAGCAAAATAGAGGATGTTAGTTTTTACGTTTGATAGTGAATCTAATTGTAAATTATGGTGATAATAATAATTACAGTGATGTTTACTTTTTTCGCTCATACCAATTGATTACAACACTCTTGGTTGCTGTAAATGAGTTTCATAATGATGATGGTGCATTTACAATTCTTCAATCTATTTTCAGAATCTTATGCAAACAGACGTCTTGTATCTAGTTTATTACAACAATTTCAATTTTATTTTATTCCTTCCTTTTGTATATTTTTTGCTCTTTTCTAATTAAATCTCTTTTCTCTTTTATTTAGATGTAATTGACATAGTTAAAGATCAACTGCTAAGCAATGAGTATAAAGAAGAGGAAGATCCTACAATTTATGTTTCCCAAAAGACTGGCCGAGGTCCACTTAGTCATGATTGGGTTGAAGATCACTGGGAAGCCATGAAGAAAACACCGACTCTGTCGATATCCGATAAACGTATCATGTGTGCATATAAATTGGTTCGTGTTGAGTTCAAATATTGGGGAATGCAGAGCAAAATTGAAAAATATATCCATGAAGCTCGTAAGATTCATTGAACATTACATTTTATCACTCAGACACAATTTTTATGTCACTTCTCTGAGACAACTATTATCCATTTCAACTCAGCTTAGTTTATTTTAACAGTTAATCACTTTGACATTTTTTCACTTACATAATACCCTTTGAAATTTCAAAGTATTTTCTTAACTGATCATTGTATGAAATGGAAATGTCACAGGAATAGGAAGTTATGGCATTAATTAATGTGATATTAAAACCTAGATCAAGTGATTATTTAACTAACTGTTCAACTGTTCATTTTTATCTTAATTTATTTAGCTCTCCGTAAAACAATGTTACAAGCTCACCGTCAAGCCTGGGCTTGGCAGGATGAATGGTTTGGTTTAACCATGGATGATATCCGTCGCCTAGAAAGGGAAATACAGGAGCAATTAGCTAAAAAAATGGCAGCAATAAACGATCCCAACGCAAAAGATAATACTGACTCAATTGAAAATAACACTAATAAATTGGAAACTAATCATCCATCTCAGGAAGTTAATTTGGATATAATAGACAAAGATAAAGACGAAGAAGTAAAAAAATTATCCATTGAAATTCCTCGCAATAAGAGTCCATCGCCAAGTATTAATCAACAACAACCTCAACAATCTAAACCAAAGCAACTCGATGATCAAATTCATGAACAACACCAAGGAACGCAGAGAAGACTTTCATTGCGTAAAAGCTCACGCACGGGACTTCATTCACCCGGTAATTAGATGAAGATTGAGAAAACCTAAAACCTAAATTTTAATTCAATAATTTATTTATCATTTTTCATTAAATTGATTTCAGGAGAAACCTCTAATCAAAGTTTAGATGTACAAATTGCTAGTTGGCGAATGGAAAGTATTGCCAATGAAGAAGAAGAATCAAGTTCAAACGAAGAATTTTATGATGCTCAAGGTAAATTCATGAATTTAAAATAATTCTTCTAATTGTTGCTACACGTATACAAAAAAATCTATTGATTGCTTGTTTATCTCTATTAAAATTTTTTTTCTTATTATTTTTCACATTATAAAGGCTAAATTTTACTCTCGTTATTGTTGTACATTTTCATTATTTGGCTTCCATTTATTTTTCAGAAATGCTTGAAAGAGAATCATTATCTAAATGGAGTTCTCTGGAATTTTCACCACCAGAAGATTCAAACGAACATAGGACAATAAAAGATCATCATGAAGATCCATTAGCTACTGAAGGTAAACTAATAAGCCAAAAAATCATAAGTCAGTTTTAATATCGTTATATCTTTTTCCCTTTTCATCTAATTTGATATCTTTTTAAATTTTTGATATCCTTTTCTCCCATTAAATATGTTACTTAAATCTATTTTCTTTCTTACTTATAGACAGTATTTTTTCAAGCTCATTTATTCATAAAACTCAACTGGAACATTCCCGTAAACATATATCCAGTATTATGACCTGTGGTTCACTCGATCATTCGGCACCAACATCACCCACAGTTTCACCAAGTCATCATCCTCATCCTCATTATCATCATTCCCATCAAATTGTCAATACATCATCATCAACCAGTTTCCTTATTATTATCATTCACGGTGGCAATATCCTTGAATCAGGAGCTGAACCCATTTCATCTAAAAAATCAGATTTCACCACTTTCCGAGGAGCCTTTGAATCAGTTATCAGGTCACATTATCCTTCGTTGACAGGGAAAATTGCATTTCGTTTAGTAATCGCTCCAGCCATTTGTGCTGATGCTTTAGCTGTTTTATCAAGTCTTAGTCCATACAGTTTTCAATCTTCTCCATCGGCCATTGATGGCGTCTGTCATTCATATGAAGCAGTTCCTTTCGGATCCTTGCCCTTATTTGCCATTTCATCACAAGAATATCAAGATAATGTGTCAAAAGTAATTAACACAGCCAACCAAGTATATCAAGAATTTCTTAAATCAGAGGAAGGTCTTGGTTTTTCTGGAGGTGTTATTCTCATTGGTGATTCCATTGGCTCTGTGATAGGTTTTGATGCTCTTTGTCGATCATCATTGAACAACAATAATAATTCCTTCAATGGAAGTGATAATAGTATTGCTGATATGGCTGAAAATATATCAAATACTTCAGGCGGTAATAGTCGACCCAAGTCAGCAAGTCCTGCTAATCTTACTTTACGTCAAAATCCACTTATATCAATTTCAGATGGAAGTGGTCCTGAGGACTGTGATGAAATTAAATGTGATTCATTTAGACCAGCATCATCATCATCAACATCCGCACCAGTATCAACACAGCCCCAACCTCCGACTAATGTTACTTCTGGTCTCAATCGAAGAAGTAAAATGTCCAAAAATCGATCACAAGATTCATTTAACAACAATCATGAAGATAATGTCCATCTTTACCTCAAACTTTTATCAGCGCCAGAATCTCGTAGAAGAAGTTCTGGTGATTCAAGTGATCAAAGTTATTCGCATAAATTTGAATTCGATGTCAGTGATTTTTTCATGTTTGGTTCCCCACTGAGTTTGGTTTTAACTTTTCGTAAAATGCTCTATCTGGAAGATAAAAATTGTAAGTAAACCTTTTTCATCTCGATTTCATCAAACAAATTAATAGTATCCATCGTTAATCATAATTGATTTGTTTCAATCTTTCTTTTTTCACAGCCATGTTTGCCAAACCCAGTTGTACACAGCTTTATAACTTGTTTCATCCTATGGACCCAACAGTTCTTCGAATCGAACCACTATTGAGCGCTCGATTCTCTCATATTCCTCCAATTAACGTTCCAAAGTATTCAAAATTTCCGTTAGGAGATGGACAAAATCTTTGTTTAAGTAAATATAATAGCGATCAACTTTTGTTGTATGAATCTTATAACTAATTTTAAATTTACTTCTCTCAACAGACGACTGCATGAGTCATTACGCCCATGTTTTTACAAGTTCATCTTTATCCATTGGACAACACACTACTTATCCTCGCCGTGTCAGTGATATAAGCCTAACTTCCGAGGGATTCGGTGACTCCCTTACAACACCATTAGTGCAGCAAAGTAATACACATATTAATATTTCTATTGTGTGAATTCGTATTATAATAATTGTCTTTCTTAACATTTAGTTACACAGAAATGGTGGGGAACTAAAAGACTTGATTACGCTCTTTATTGTCCCGAAGGATTGACAAATTTTCCAGTCCATTCTTTGCCCTATCTTTTTCATGCAAGTTTCTGGGAATCCAATGATGCCATTGCATTTATCTTAAGACAGGTATACAATGCTAATTCTCATAATCGCTTCATCAATTTATTTATAAATTATTGTTTGGATTATTAAAATTTCATTCTTTTTCTTTCAATTAGCTGGTTCGAACGGATTTATTACCTTTAAGTGAACCTGAAAAAGAGTTTACTCCTTTCGTACCGAATCAAGGGAAAGAAAAATGGATTCGTAAACGGACCTCAATCAAACTTAAAGTAATGTCTACAGCATTTCCAAATCAAAATGAAATTTATTTAATAATGTTTTTTCATCACAGAATATTACAGCAAACCATCGAGCTAACGATGTAATAGTCAAAGAAGGTGCAGATCAAATAATTACTGCTCGTTTTATGTATGGACCACTTGATGTTGTAACTCTTACTGGTGAAAAAGTTGATATCCATATGATGAAAGATTTAACTCTTGGTGAATGGACTTATTTGAGTACAGAAACAACTGATAAAACAGGAAGAATCTCATACTCCATTCCTGCAGAAAAGGCTTTAGGATTTGGGATTTATCCATTTAAACTTATTGTACGGTAAGTAAAGACATTTGTCTCTCGTTTACTAAATTTTACTCCATTTTTTTAATTCATTCAAATCTTTTTTCTTTGATTCTACAGCGGTGATCATACATCAATAGATTTTTTTCTTGCTGTTGTTCCTCCTAGAACAGAAGTTGTCGTTTTCAGTATTGATGGTTCATTCACGGCAAGTGTTTCAGTTACTGGAAGAGATCCAAAGGTTCGTGCTGGAGCAGTTGATGTTGTTCGACATTGGCAGGAACTTGGTTATTTAATAATTTATATTACCGGTCGACCTGATATGCAACAACAGAGAGTAATTTCTTGGCTATCTCAGCATAATTTTCCTTTTGGTTTGGTTTCATTTGCTGATAGAGTATCAACTGATCCTCTCAAGCATAAAGCAGAATATCTTAAGTATCTTCAACAAGAGGTTAGCTTATAAGAAATTTCACTAATCTATTCAAATACAATGTAATTAGATCAACATGATTGATTTTTATCTCTCCATAAAATCTGTATTTCAGAGTGATGTTGTAATTCATGCAGCTTATGGATCTTCAAAAGATATTTGGGTTTACCAACAAATTGGATTAAGACAAGATCAAATCTACATTGTTGGCAAAGTATCAAAGAAGCATCAAACCAACGCAAGGGTTAGTTTACTAATATTTAATCGATGAAATTGATTATTGATAATTTAACTAATCTCTTTACATCCTATTTTACGTATTTAGATTCTCAGTGAGGGATATGCAGCTCATCTAGCTGAGCTTGTTGTTCCTGGTGCTTGTAGACCTGCAATGGGAAATGCACGAATGGTTTTACCTCGAGGTTGCTTAGGAATGGGAACTTATCCCGGCCTGGGAGGAATTCGAAGTCGAAAATCAGCTAAAAAAACAGCCTCTTACCCGCTATCCTCGGGCAACCAAGGAAATGACTCGCCTGGTACATCCGGATGTTCATCTTCATCTAACCATGAAGCAGGACCATTTACCAGTTTTTTCGGCACTCGAGGAGGTTCAAATAAATCCAAGTGATCCATCAATAATGATTAATATAAATTAATAAGCATATACGATATCTTGGAAAATTGTTTCATTTTTACCAAACGTTTTCTCGTTTTCCCTATCTTATTGACTCAACTTGATCTTAATAATTTCTTGTAATTGTTACGATATTATAGCAGTTGGCTGCTTCTTTTTCTCATTGTTGTTTTGATTTTCTACTTAGTTCCAATTATTGAATTGTTGAGAAAATACAATTAAGAAAATACACAAAGTTTCAAGTTGAATTGTTATCTGTTGATGTTTTGGCTTTAATTCACATATGTATCAATGATTAAAAATACAAATAAACTCATTAATTGACTATACTTATCATTTGAAATCCTTTTGCTCAACTTTTAAAATCAATAAACATTAGACAATCAGCTTGCAAAAAATTAAAAATACTAAAATCACAATTTGGGTTCACTTTCTCATGATTCATTATTAATAGTTGATTGAACATTCATTCACTTCTAACTGTTAAACCAGAACAATCGAATCATGTTTTTGAATCCATTAGTATTGAAGACAGTATTTGGTTTTATATCGTTTCCAACAATGGCGTTTCTAACTTTATTTCAATGATCAGTATGTATATTTGATTCTGTTGATACCATAATCTCACATAATTTCACCATAAACCATGTCTAACCAATTCAAATACTAAAGTCATCATGTATTCAATATCCTGCTAGAATCAACAAAAGATTCTAATTTTCACAATTCCAAGTATAAATAATCACAATTTACGAGTTCTCCTTACATTGAAACTTATCTATCTATCCATTTATACTGTTTTTTATCCCAATGGATAAAAAATCAATGGATTCAGTGATCATTACCATTTACAACTTCTGTCTAATGATTATTTTCCGTTGAAATTTTGTTTGTGGAGTTGAATGGAAGACAAGAATCATGAGAAACAAGGAACCCGGAAGACATCGAATTGTATTGTTTCCATGGTAAATGCTCAAACCAAAACAAGCCGGGTGTTCAAAGATCATTAGTCTTCTAGGTAGTTTATTTACTTCTGTATCAACATCTAATTCATGACAATTTATAGGATCACGATCTTGATCACCATTGACGATTTGAAGTTTGAATGAAGCTGTACCAAATAACCATGGAACCCTTGGAGAAACGGTAATTATTCAATTTATAAAAATCTATTTTTTTAAAATGGCCAATCTTGATTAATAATAATTTGTATCCTTTTTCAGACTTGAAGCTTGTATTGGTGAGATTAAAAGCCTCATTTGTTCACCATCAACAGACTTGGTCAACTCTTCTGTGTCACCGTCATCTAAGGTAGCTAATAGATTACTTGGGACAATTTACGCTGATGATACACACAATGATATTGATTGGAAAGCTCTTTTACTTAAATTGTACGAAGAATTGAGAAAAACGGAAGAAAAAGATGAAGACAATGAAGCCGAGGAAAATAAAGATGAGTATTCTTTTACTTTAGACTCGATTGGGACCTTAATTGTTATGATGAAAGATCAATTGAAAAAGTGTCTCCAATCAAAACCAACAGCTACAGATGACAATTTGACTGTTGATCCTTCATTAAGAAATTACAAATCAATTTCATCAAGAAATACAAATGTCCCCAATTACATTACATTGACTCAAAATAATGTCGAAGTCAATGAAATTTGGGAAACTCTGATTCACTCTTTAAAAGATTTAATTATTGATCAATTGGTGGCTACAAATATTGACAATCCATTGCAAAAAGAAGCCTTTTATCATGAAATGATCCTGTTAAACTCATTGATCAGTTCATCAGAGGAAAGTGAATTATTTAGTGTTTACAATTCCATTCGAAGCCAAAGAATAGAGAAACAACTGTCATTGGATCATGTTGATTGTTTCAATTTAGAAACAATTGTTGACTACATCAAGAAATGGGTTAACTTTGACTTGGAGCTAGTTGATTATTACCACCTATTTTACAATCAAGTGACTTTCCATCAAATTGTGACTCCTTACATAATTTTAGTTAAAAATTTAATCATTGAAGGCTCACCAATGAAACAATCTCACAATGAACCTGAGAAAATTTTAAAAATGATTAATCTATTACGTGATCTTGATAGTTTCCTCTCTGAACGTGATACTCATATTCCTTCTGAAAATATGTCACCTTCCAAGGATATTCATGATATTTGGGATTGGCGTGGTTATTTTGTCTCTCAAGGAGTTGACAACCTGTTACTGCGTTATTTGAACCAAGGGCTTAATGATTTAATGTCTTCAACTGCTTCTTTCAACACTAAACCAGAAACTGGTCAATTAACATCAATAAACCAATCGGACAATGTTTTGTTAACCATTAATCAAATATTTAAATTTCTTGACTCTTTTGAATCCATTGAGTTAGCTGAATTTAAAACCTCTTCAAAAGTCATCGTAAACGTAACAATAGTCGACTTTCTTATCAAGACTTCAGAAATTTGGTTAAAAGAATCGACTCTTCCAATTGAATCTTATTACACTTTGTACAATTCATTTCTCTATTCACAACGGAAACTTGACCATCATGGATTATCCAATGGCAAAATTGATGATGTTATAAACTCATTACGATCCAAAATTGTTTCTTCCCATTTATCATTGCTTTTGTTTTCCTACAAAAGTCTCGATTACATTATAATCTACATGAAAAAGCTTTCGATTACTATGCTCAATTTAATTCCATACGAAACACAGGATGAATCTCACATATTTATCAACATTTTAACTCTTTACATGGCACATATTGTTAAAATTAACATCGAATTGTCAGATTGTTTAATCCTCTCATACAATCTGATTGATTTACTGATGCCATTCGCTGTCAATGTAGAAACCTTGTTTTACAAAAACTTTCGTGATATCCATTCATGCTGTTGGCTTCTCTTGGTTCGAGCCATTTTCTTTTATGCACCCATTTCCATCCTGAACCAAGAACTTTCTTTAGGATTGGATAACAGCACCAATAATAAAGAAACAATTAAACCAGTGGCGTCAAGTAAATTTTCCTCTCCCACCAAACCAAAATTTAAATCAACCTCCAATTCAACAACGTCTCCCTTGTCAACCCCATCCTCTCGCCATTGGACCAATCTTTTTGATCTTTATATTGAAACAATTCCTCGACCATCAAACGCTTATTTAATTTCCCTTCAGCGTAAACGACCTGCTTGGTCAGCGCTTATTCGTCCTTTTCTTGAATCAAGACTATCTTTCTCCATTAATGTCTTCAACCATTTGGAGGTTACACCTGAAAATGAAGAAAAGGTTATTGCTTTTTTATCAAACATAATAACTGTTTCTTGTCTCAATGAATCCAGGGAAAAGAGTGTGAGTTACCTGTTATTTCCAATCATTCAAAGGTAAGGTGTCAGTAATATATCAATAATCACTACTTTAAGCTTAAAACAAATCACATCTTTTACTCACCGTATTACAGGAATGAAGAATGGCGTTGGTTGGATATTACAAAGATCACAGCCAGACCGAAACCTTGGTGGTATCAAGCCTTACACAAAGTTATTGATGAAACTGTATTCAAATTTGTTCAGGCTGCTTTGATTCCTCTCGCTTACCGGTTTTTGCTTCAAGTATCGAAATACAAGTCTTATTATGATGAAGCAGGTTTGAATGAAAGATATGCCGGTAAGTTTTTGCTTGAAATCTCATTCATTTTCGGTCTGTTTTTAATTTTCACATTTGTATTTGTTATTATTCAGAGTATGATGAAACTTTTCTGATAGATGAAGCCACAAAATCATTGTTGTCAACCATACCAACAATTATGGAAATACTTCCATTACCATTGATAGCAAGTCTGGAAGATTTAAAGAATATCAAAATGATTACAGTCAAGACTCTTTATAATTCTTTAACTGCACAGGTATTTCAACCCATTTTAGAAACATTATCTTTATTAATCTTGGTTTGTTGTTTCTATTTATTCAGATTATTTTTGGCTCCATTTTAAATTGTTTAACTAGACCAATATCAATCAATCAAACATTAACCCAAATTGGCGAAGCTTTCACTTCTAAAGTTGCTGATAAGTTGGAAAAAATGGTTATTACTGAAGGTAAATGGCCGTCAATGATAAAAATTGTTTCTTCAATTGTTGAAAGACGACTTTCTAGTAAAACAAATTATGTTATCGCATCGGAAGCTGATCAATTTGATTTAATGGACACTTTAGTAAATTTGGATCCAAAACTCCAAACAATTGTGGATTCTCTTTACAATTTTTTAGTCTCCAATTCATCGTTATTGGTTAAAAATGGTCACTTAACTAAAGATCAACATTTTAATCTCAATTTTGAATCAACAGGATCAATACAATTAACTTATAATATCCTTGAACACTGTGAAACAATTAAAACACCAAAAATCAGTGACATCACAGATGAAAAGTGGATTCAATTGATTTGCCGAGTGAAATCGAAACTTTCACTCCTATCAATCAGGCATATTATGCTAGAACGAGAAAAAACTGAAAATTAATGTTGACTTTGAAATTACTTTCTAATTTTAATAAATTTCATATTCAATGCTTTTTCCGATGTTAATTTAACAACGGCACTGATTAATGTGAACGGTTAAAATGGGTTGAAACTGGTTTAAAACCAGAAGTAAGCCTTACACTATTGCAAGAGCTTAAAGTAAATATCACTTGATTGGATCTTACTGCGATTCTTTGATTAATAAGTGATCTATTATACGTTTATACTTACATATGCACTGTATTGCTGAAGATTTCTCATTAAAAGGTCAGACGACCATTTATTGAGCGTAAATTATCGCTCAGCATAATAGCGTTTATCCAAGGAATAGAGGATTTTCGGATTGATTTAAAACAAGATTTGTTGCAATTCAATTTACAATAAATGAAAGTGATAACAGCAATAACAATAATCGTTTAACTATTTTAGTTGGCTAAATGAATAAGCACAGTTAAAACTAAAATAAAAACTCGAAATCTAAATTTTTCCCAAATCCAAACTCAATTGACATTAAAAGTAACATTATAAGACTCACCTTTAAACTTTAACCATGCTATTGTTATAACATTTTCCCCATTTTTATGAGTGATTTATTGAATTTGTTTTCAGCAATTTGGGTAACAATATCTAATAATGATGATTTATTAAACCAATTCAAATTAGCAGTCTTTTCAGTTGATCAATCAAAATCAACAATAATTGGGAGGGACATCAGTAAAAACATTACTCTTAACTCATCCTCAATTAAATCAGTTTTCATTTATTTGCTACTCCATTTTAATCAGTTTATTATGTTGAAAGGAAAAAGTGATTTGCATCACTAATTTAACTAACTAATCTACTAATGTTCACTGTTACTGATCATGATCATGATTATCGGGTTATTGTTGATCTTGATACTATTTCAGTTCAAAGTAAAAATGAAAAATAATTTTAACGTTATTTAATATAATTAAAAACCTCACGGTCATTGACGCTTGTTATGATTGTTATTTTTTATTGTAATTATTAGTGATCCTGTTTAAATTTATGATTAACTGTGACACTCCAAAATCATCATTAGTTGATCATCTTGTGTCATGTTACGCTCTTACAGGTAAGCTGAGAAGGTGAATTTTTATTCTACTCAAATAATAACAGTTTTTAAATAATAACAAATAATGATATTAGTGTAAGCTAATCTTACACTAATCAAGATAATCAGCCAATGAATCGGTGAAATTTTCATTGATTACGTTAACAATTTATCAATATTTTTCATGCATATTTAACTCTGAATGAAGTTATGTTGTGAAACATTTCACATTCAAATAAACATTCACATTGTCAACAGAATTAATCGTTATTTAATGTACATAAAAGACCATTAAGTCAAATAAAAAACTTTTATTTCTTATTATGTATTTAATGTGTCTTGATGCAATCAGAGCAAAAATTACTAGTTACTCTAATATCTAAAAGAGTGAAAATAGTTTTGATTCAGATTTTGATTAGAAAAGTAAACAGAATTCTTTAATTCATGCAAAAATCATTGATGGGAGTGATAACAAATGTTAGCATATGATGACATAAGGAAACAATTTTATCCAAAAATGGCTCCATGTGAATATGTAAGCAAATCTTAAGTGGCAGAAAGGTTATGGTGAAAACAAAAGGATGATGATATGGTATAAGAAAGGCGGAAGAATTGGATATTGGATAGAAATGGACCGTTACCGGGTCGAAATAGATGAGGTTGACGAAAAATGAAAGAAAATTTGTGGGACAATTCGGCCCAAGGCACAGATAATGAAGACAAAGAGGCTGTCAAGAGTATGATGATGAGTACGATGAATATGGTGAAGACGATGAAGACAATGAGTGTGATAATGAGGGTGAAGAAGAAAAGGTGAAATGTTGAGAAAACTTTCACTCACAAGGCCATTTCGTTTGCTGTTATTTTAACCACTATGGTGATATTTATGTCAAGACCATTTGACTAGCTTTTTCCCCTTTTCCTTACTAACTTTATCCTTTTATAATATTGTTAAGAAAGGAAACTTTTAGCAAGTATCCATCTGAACTTTAACATCGACGAATTTCTCATGCATTTCTCTAAAATCTTGACCACCAGGTCTTATACATTGGAATCAATTTTTCTATTTATGAATATATGAAGATGTTTTATGACAATGAGGATGATTTCTTGGGTGATATTTTATTCTTATGCTCTTTCAGGCCAATATCCTGATGGACTTTTGTCTTTGGAATCAGGTGATAAAGGTGATGATACTGGTGATGCTGGGGACTCATCAAAATTAGATGGCTTTCTCAAAGGATCGGATGATGGGGCTGAGGATGATGGCAAGGCTGAACTGGCAGATTGATAGTTTGATCTATTGCGTTCATCTTCTTCGGGTGATGTGGAAGATGATGACGATGAAGGTGATGGTGAAGGCCCATGTCCGATTGGTCCACCATGATTTCCTCTTCCCTCCCCATAATTCATTCCCATATATTCCTCTTCGGATCTGATTGGTTCATAAATGGGCATAGAGCTGTATGGGACTGGATGATGGACTGGGGAGTCTCGCATAAGTGAACCAGAGTCACCATAAGCATTAAAGCTGTGATGATGATGAGGGGAAGATAATCCGTGTGAGTGGTGACCATAGTCTTGATTGCCGTGGTTAACTGAATGAGCGAAATGATGTCCTAATTGTTGAGCGGGTAGAAGTGAAAACATTTGTCTAGCTTCAGACATTGACATTACTGATGGGTCGATAATGCCATGATCACCAATAGAACGGAGATGGGATCGGGATGCAATTAAGTTTGATGTGAATGCATTAATAAAAGGGTTAGATGAGCCAACTTGATTGTTGTAGCCATAGGAATTAAGCTGAGATTGTTGTTGATGATTGGATGATGAAGGTGAACCAGCGATTGAGATAGGACTGTTTGCTGAGACAAACACTGGCATCATACGAGTACCTGCAGTTGATTCAAAAGCTGTGTTGCGACGATGCATAAACTTATTATCATGAACAGGAATGTGTACAGGAACGGGGACTGCAACAACCTTTTCATGTCCATGTCCATGATCTCCATGCCCGCATTTACAGGAAGATGAGCAGCCACCGCCACCACCACCGCCTCCAGAAGATGCAATAATAGTGTGACCCTTACCTTTACCACCTTTACCTTTTTTGCCTTTAGGAGCAGTCTTGACAATAGTTTTTGCTGATCCTCCACATTTGCCTCCACCTGTATTATTTATTACTATGATTCCGGATTCCGTTCCTTTTTTACCTGCTTCACAAAAGGTTAAGACCATGAGGCTTACTTGGAAACTTAATATTATCCATTGAAAGTTCATCTTGATTGACTATTCTGTAATTTTTCGATGAATTTATAAAATGAAACACTTGTTGATAAAGTTGAATAAATTGTCCGGTTTCAGGAATTATTGGTTTGCGGATGGAAAAATTGGTGAAAAGAGAGAAAGAAAACGAAAAAAAATTAATTTCTTCCGATTAAGCGGTAGATGTTTTTGAATTGATGCTGGAGGTTGTTAGGAGAGAAAGTTATTCAGAAGGGACTGAAGAGAAAGGACAATAAAAATGGCAATATTTAATATCACATAAACTCACATAGATTTTGGTAGATTGTAAAAACTTTGACGTTACACTGTTTCTTGTTTCACTTGAATATTGTTTACTTTTGAATGTATCTATTAAAAGTTGATGAACACGAATGGATAAGTTTTGCTCGCTGATTTGTTAACAATGAATTTAAAGTTGTCACTTTAGGTTGAAGTTGTTCTGAATGGTTTAACTACAAAATGGTTCATCAGGTGATTGTGTTACTTGAGTTTATTTAAAATATTGGTAACTCGATTCGGTTGATAAATCACTCTCACTCACAGAGCGGGAGAGGAGTTAAACAGAGTATTAAGTGAAGAGTGTTAAGGTGAGGGTGGTAAGGAAAAGATGCATGTAAAATATAAAAACAGGAGGGAAGAGAAGGCGGGAAAGATCAATGATAAAGACGATGAGAAGAACAAAAGAAGAAAAAATAAATGGAAGCAAATAATTTGAACTTTGAATCAACTTAGGCCGGGTAAAGGCTAAATTGAAAAGAAAGGGAGAAAGTAAGGGGAGATGAAAAATTGGAAGACAAAAATGAAAGTAAGAGATAGAAAGAGACATTTTGTCTTAAAATATCTACCAATTTTTTAACGGTTAACTTTTATTTTAAACATTCGGTGCCTGGTAATTTATACTAATCTTGGTTCCTTTTTTTCAATTATAATCAACACTTTTCTTCCTCTTCACCTTAACTCTTCATCATAATTTTAACCAAATTTTTGTGGACCAACAATATGGCGACCGCACACTCAATACCAGAAATGATCTCTAATTAAAGATATCAATACTGGTAAAATCTGGTAACAGTCTTCAACAGTTTACTATAATTACCAGTTTTTACCAATCTTACATAAATTTATTTCAGTTTATCTCGACTAATTACAAATAATATTTTATCATTGAGTGATCATTATTCATTTAATATTTGAATGTAACTCCTGGCTTTCATGACATAACTAAAAGGTGAACATTTTTACATTATTACATCTTTTTTTGGGTTTTATTGGTTTGGCTTTGAAAATCCCAAATTGGCTGCTGGTAATGTTTTTGATCACCTTAACCAAGCCATTAACTCCACTAACTTTATTGCTATTATATATTATTTTGGTTAATCCACGTGTAATCATTATTAAGGTATGGTTAAGCAAATAATGTAACAATAAAAGTAAAAGGATGAAATTTATTGGATATTGATAATGTAACAACATATAACAGTTCAATTGTTGTTTCAATCAAAAAATAGATTCACTATTAACATATTAACACCTCAATATCAAGGGTAAATGTCTTCAATAAGTGACTTTAATTTCATTTAATAATTGCTATCGCAACCAGAATCAACTTAAATTTAAGGAAAGTTTTTAATTCAATGATCAATACGAGAAAATATCAAAATCAATTTGTAATAGCCATGATATAAACGGCAACAACAACTAATCTAATTAGACAATGATTACACTGAATCTATTGCTACTTTTACTTGACTTCAAACAGCTCTAATGATGTGATCTTGATTTGCATTAAAGGTAAACGATTAGTGTTAATTTTGTTTCACTAAACTGTTCAAACAAACTTCCCACTAAGCCTTTTGAATACAAATTACATTAAATGCTAATTTTAAACTGGTCTGGATGTGACTTGTAATTGACAGAACTTAATTATTGACAATCAAAAAGTGAATCCAAGCCAATCGATTTTGTTGAATCATTAAGACTTTAGATTTCAATTACTGTATCAGTTTTAGCTTTTTACATTAAATTCAATCACTAAGAAACAATTAATGACAAAATATTGAAATGTACAAAATCCCTGAAAAAAATATTTTATATTGAAGTTGAAAGTTGTACATCTCATCAAAATATCAATTAATTAAGATCAACCTGAAATTCATGATTAAGTTAGAAGGAATCGATTCAAGAAATAATAATAACGCAAAACATTGTTTGTTTCAATTAGCGAACAACAAACTAATTTAATTACAATGAGGTTGATTTGAAATGTAATTAAGAGAAATCATTAGAACAGTTAGATCGATAGTATTCACTAATTTTTGGTCCAAGTCATGGATAAAGGCAAAGATGGTGTTAATGGACTGTTACTAAATTTTACAATTAATTTGCGTCTAGCATCATTAAGTTAGTAATGAACAAGGAAATTTTTGTAAGCTAGAAGGTCGAAACTCTCTACAAAAAATTGAACAATCGAGTTGAACAAAACAGACTGGCTCGAATAATATTTTAAAGTTCTGCACAAAAACTTGGCTTTAAGTCGAATGTATGAACATTGTGGGTTTGTGCGAGCATGAAAACTGGAATTTGCAAAACATGCAAGCTTATATATCAAACACTATACATTTAAAATGCTTAACTTAACATATTTCGGGTCAAAAACATAAGTTAATCAACGAAAACCGAAAAGAAAAGGTTTTTACTATTATAAAAGACACAATTAACACAATAGCTATTTATGCATCAAACTTGTACACAAATGGACGAAAAACATGCAAGAATTGATTTCTTGCGAGTTTAAACTATAGTAAGTTGTAGGGAAATGAAAACTGAGTCCATTTGTACGATTTAAAGGCTTCTCCGATCGATAGTTTTCGAGAAAATCGAATTCAAAGTTGAAACTTCGATTGCCTTTTGTAAGGTTTTGGGACCAGATATTTTCATGAAACTTCATTCCACTTTTGTAACTTTTAATGGCCAACTAGAAAATGTACTTATTTTTAAAAATTAAATTCTTCGTTTTCTGTAAAACAGATAAGTTCGATTTTCGTTTAAATCGACTTATTTCCGTGATTGTGAGGATTAGAAATCTGAAACTTATTATTCTTCGATGAAAATTGTTTGTAAAAATCATGGATTGAATACTTTTTTTGAATTGAGCAACAGTTCTCTTGATTTTGGCCATTAACCCAAAAACTTTGACCGTTAATATTTCGAGAATGGCATCATCTCCGATCATCATAATTCAACCAATCATTAGATTTTGTTAGCGACTATAATATATAAAAGTATTAGGCCATTAAAGATTCCACGAGGAAAATTATAGCATTTTATTAGCTATTTTATCAGATTTGATTTGGTTTATGAAGTTAAATGGTTAGTCAACCCAAATCTTATCTGTGTGAAAGATATTCATCATTAAATCAATTAGTTCGTATTTTCTTCGATATTCAGTCATATTATTTCAAAGTCCATAATGAAATCTAATGTTTGGTTGAATTATGATGATCGTAGATGATGCCATTCTCGAAATATTAACGGTCAAAGTTTTTGGGTTAATGGCCAAAATCAAGAGAACTGTTGCTCAATTTAAAAAAGTATTCAATCCATGGTTTTTACAAACAATTTTCATCGAAGAATAATAAGTTTCAGATTTCTAATCCTCACAATCACGGAAATAAGTCGATTTAAACGAAAATCGAACTTATCTGTTTTACAGAAAACGAAGAATTTAATTTTTAAAAATAAGTACATTTTCTAGTTGGCCATTAAAAGTTACAAAAGTGGAATGAAGTTTCATGAAAATATCTGGTCCCAAAACCTTACAAAAGGCAATCGAAGTTTCAACTTTGAATTCGATTTTCTCGAAAACTATCGATCGGAGAAGCCTTTAAATCTTACAAATGGACTCAGTTTTCATTTCCCTACAACTTACTATAGTTTAAACTCGCAAGAAATCAATTCTTACATGTTTTTCGTCCATTTGTGTACAAGTTTGATGCATAAATAGCTATTGTGTTAATTGTGTCTTTTATAATAGTAAAATTATTCTGTGTCCTTTTTCTTCTGTGTTTTTGTGCACAAACTTTGTTTACTTATGTTTTCAGCCCATCTACCCAATACTTTGAATCATATTATGCTAAATGCTTCATGTAGGGACAAAAGTCCATACTCTTCATACGAAATATATTCAATAATGATTTTAAATTCTGCATTTCGCTTCATAAAATTAGTGAAAAAGATGCTAATAAAAAAATGTTACTCTAGTTTTTTGTCAAAGAAATTGCAATTTTCTACAATAAAGATCAACCAAAGGCAAACTAGTTTCGTTTCGAGTGTTTCATAAACAAAATAAATTAGTTTCATAAGAACTGATTGAATTTAGATACGGGTCCCTAAACCATTAATTTTATTGATCCCAATATTTTTAATGGACATACATAAATATTTGGTAGTCAATACCTGACAATACCTAATTATAGTTAGAATTAGAAAATAATTCGATTTTAGAGAATATATTTATTGAATATCACATTTTTGAGACTAGCAATTCATACAGTTGTTGAATTAGATCATTTTTTGATATTGTTACATAAACGAAGGTTGAAAAGACCACATTTAGACTTGAACAATTGTCGATTATCCTTAAGATCATTGATAACAGTTTTCCAGTCGACATCAGTAGAGGTTGATTCAGCTTTGGTTGATTCAAGGAACTTGACTAATCCATCAACATCACCAGCGTGTTGGTACTTCAAGATATCAGTTTTGTGGGCCAAAAGGAAAGAGACTAAAGTTTCTCGTTTAACCGAAGTCAATTTAGTTCCAGGTCCAGTGTTTCTCACAGCCCAAGCAACAAGAGATGGAAGTCCGTGTTCCTTTTCCTCACTTTGTCCAGTTACTTTCTTTTCAAGAATCTTACCGAAAACAAGAATCCAATTGACTCCTTTAGTACCTGATTCATCAGCATGATCCTTTAAAAATTTAGTAGCACCAATGATGTTGAATGAGTTATAGTACTTAAGAAACTCTTCTCGATATTTCTCAGTAAACTGATAAAACTTTGCTGCGTCAATCTTAGCGGCTTGACAGTCCTCTTTAGGGTCAGCAGCAGCCCAGAGAAGCAATGGGATTGCTTCAGTAACAGCACCACTATTAGCGATTTCATCGCCTGAAATTAATAATAAGTAGCGAAAATGAAATGTGAAAATATTGTCCAATGTTATAAATTGTTATTTATGGCTTACCGGAGACGATGAAAGATGGAAGGATGAGGAGTGAAGCAACGACAAGTAAACGCATCATTTTAATTGAGATTGTTTCACGGATTCAATTGTAATTCAACTGGAAACAATTTTATGATAATTCACTCTGGATTTTCATCGCCTTTTATATCATTTTTTAGTTTAAGTCACCGTGAACTTGCTTGTACTTTTATTGTTTGACATTGATTTTGATGCTATGCTGACAGATTTATCTCATTGTTTCAATTGCTTTTCCGACCAAACAGACATTATTCGTATCACCTGGACGTCTTAAATATAAGTATCATCAGTTAATTATCAGTATCAGGTTAATCGTATTATTAATTGTGACATTATTGGCGATGCTTGTTATGATAAAATTAAGTCTAACTTTTTTATACGCATCCTTCAGCTTCATCTGCTGTTGAGAAACCTTCGACGAATCTCTCAGATTCTAAAATTTGTTGCAAAATGAATAAAGAATCTTATTATTTAACATTCGAAAAGTACGATAGTTGATGATATCGAATTGAAATTCTGCCTATTTTTAAACCCAATTTACAATTAAGAAAGTAGTTCCGAGCTTGGACAGACGGAACCAGAAATATTTTTGCACTAATGTCTTTCAAAGACCGAATTGAAAATGCTCTTAACAATGAAATACAAGCTATTAATAACAATGAATGCATGCCTTTTAGGAAATATTAATATGATTGAGTTACGATGTAATCTGATAGAAACAAAATTGTGAAATTGAAATTCAATCTCTGAAACCTGTTCAATTAATTAAATACCTATTCAATTAGTTTCGTGTATTCATTTAATTAAATAATTTTCTAGTGCGTCTAAGCTAAGGATTGAACGTGAAATAATAGACCAATATACTGAAGGTTGGAAGACAATCTGACAAAACCGTCATAAAGTCTAACCAAAAATGACCAAAGGTGAATTTGTTTCGAAAAAGGACCGGGAGAACAATTTATGCCTGTTTGTATCGAATCACTACTATTAATAGTTTTATTGGTGCCAGTGATGTGGAAGCCAATGAAAGTGATGATGTGATAGCTGAATCTAATAAAATTGCATAAAATAAAATAAAAATAGCAAAGTGTTAAGCAAGTAAACGTAATATAATAGTTACACTGCTGAAATTATATAAATTTCAGTTTAATCAATGAATGTAATACTTTTTTATAAACGTTGCTCTGAAATGTTCACTGAAATGAAAATTTTTAAGATTTAATATGCAGTCAATGCACATTAAAAAGATCAATTTTGATGAATTCACTTCGTTTTACAAAACACTCAGCCTGAATGAAAAACTGTACTAAAATTTTGAATTTATTGATGAGATCTGAAAATTATTAGTTTTCTTTTTACCTTCATGAACAGTCTTCAGGATTAGTATTATCAAATAATTTACAAGTTGATCAATTCAGCGAGTAAACGGCAGTTTTGAAAGCAAACTTGAGCTGTAAGTCTCGCAACTATTTGTTAGCACAAAAGATACTTTGCTTTATCAATCTCTTCATTATAACTCCCAAGAAATGGGCAAACATTTTATATTTTGAATATTATTGCTGAGATGTTCAATGCAAATCGATTTTAAATTAATTTAAAGATTATTGGACAGTTATTGAAAGTGTCATGAAACTACAAGCGACCGAATAATCGGCAACAAATATTTTGTAGTTCAATATTTTCTCAGTTAAAATGTATCGAGTGATCTGCATATTTATTGATTCATTTTCCTTTAAATGGAAACTTTGATGGCTTATGTCCAATTTCATGGTGAAATATTTCAGAAAATTATCCAATTTTGCCGGTCGCTCAAAAAATTACTTAAGTTGAAATGAATCGCTGAGCAATTCCTGAGTTTTTTTAATTTTCTTGATATTTTTTGGCCCTTTCAAAAGCTGTTTCACAATTTAGTAGAATTATCAGTTTAAAATATGCAATAATTTTGCTAACTACAAATATTTTTTCATATTTATGAACAGTTCAATTTAATTCTTACTATTATGCATCGATATTTCAATTATTGAGCCTTTAATGTTACAAATGTAATTTTGCTTCAATCAGACTCTTTGCTCTTTCCGTAGTTTATTGACTGTACAAAATGCTCTACAATAATCTTGCATACTCCTGATATCATTTGATATTCTTCCATATTCTGTTTTTTTTTGTTTAAATCAATACTTGTCGAAGTTATTTAAGACTGCAATTTGCATTGAGTTAAAGTGAGAATAGAAACAGAAAATTTCTGATCTTCTTCCCGTCATCTATCGATGAAAAAAGCAACCTTCAATTAACTTTATTCTGAATCAACAAGAGTAACAGATTGATTCGTTATTACCGCCAAGGCAACATACAGTAGTTGAATTGATTGATGAAAAAAACATCTATTAGTACAGGAAATGTTTCATGACTGTTCGACTCGGCTCAAAATTGTCTCAATCAAATTTAAATGTTATAAAAGTTTTTAGCTTTCAAATCTCAGCGGTTAAACAATCATGAGTGTTTTGCCGAAAATAACGGAATAATGCCAATTATCTAGTCACTTTTGTTTCGACTGATCATTGATCAAGTATCTAGAAACAAAATATCGTGACTGATAAATTTCAAGATAAGAAAACATTCACATTTATTGAAACCCTAAGCGAGACTTTTGGGATTGAATATCTAGATTGTGCGAGTTATTCATTAAAACAGTAACCGATAGTTACTATTGCCGATCAACCAACCGTTTAAAAATAAGGAATGACCGGTAAAGTTTGAGAATAATTTTTCAGAATTGAATTGCATCAGTTAGACTAGACTTAAAGGCACCATTTAACCGTTAAAATAAAAGTACACTTATCAAGCACATGTTGTGCAAAAATGAACCGACTTTAATCCGAAATTGTCAAGTTATGTGACCTTAAATGGACAAAAGCGTCAGGTCATCGTCGAAACTAAATTTCATGGAAATTTTATAAAAAAAACGATTTTTTAGTTTTTAAGAAAAGACTTGCAATGACAGCAGGTCACCTTGCTGCTATCGATGAGATGCTGATACTTTATTTCGTAATAATCTTTCGAAATCGAAGTCTTTTTTATCAAATGTCTATGAAATTTAGTTTCGACGATGAACCTTGCAATTAACCTATTTTGGGCTATATTAAGCGAATTACATCTTTTTGCATACTTTGCAATACTTTTGAGGCCAAATTTCACCATTTTTTGATTCTTCGAGCCCCTGGTATCAAGTTGAAAAATATATGGTTTTTGAATTAAGGCAAAATCAGATTTTGACGCTTTTGTCCATTTAAGGTCACATAACTTGACAATTTCGGATTAAAGTCGGTTCATTTTTGCACAACATGTGCTTGATAAGTGTACTTTTATTTTAACGGTTAAATGGTGCCTTTAAGTCTAGTCTAACTGATGCAATTCAATTCTGAAAAATTATTCTCAAACTTTACCGGTCATTCCTTACTTGAAACAAGTGTAACGGAATGGTAATATTTCTAAACACAAGAGGGCGCTTTAATCCTGGTTTTCTGGTTAAACTGTTCATTAAACTTAACCCGTTGATAGAGCCTTGGCGCCAAACACCGTTACTAACAATATTCCTATCTATATCAAGATTTTAAGAATTGGCTCAACATGTCTTGCTAACCACCACAATCAAAATGCCATAATTCAATGGACATTTTGCAAGAAACCAGAATTACTTCCTAAGTCAGACTTTACCAAAAATATGATCTATGGTACAATTAAAAACGAAGGGAACATTGTATAATCTCATCGTAAGTAGACGCTTCTCACATGATACCAATAACCGTTTCATTTTTATCGATGCACCCAGGCCTGGACATGACAAGCTCGGGACGACGACCAGGACCATTCTCGGTTTATACAGTTACCTAATAGCAGACAAAAGAGGAATCTGTCACATCAACAGTCCAGACAACGTACATCTTTTTCATTCTTGTCCATTCAAACGACAAAAGAGTACAACGCACTCATATTGGTAACAATATGAAAATAACTGAAAACTAGTCTTAAAAATGCGAAAATTGGTCTTAATTCCTCATTGATGTCACCATATCTTAAATTCATGACAATGGTCCTTAACAACCCTGTAAACAATCCATCTTTCCTTTCAATTTTACCCCTCTTTTTATCGTCAAACCTTGTATTGCTCATGATTCCTGAGTTGTATACACTGCGCATTTCTAACCGACACTAATACCCTCTACAAATGAAATCTACAAAATTAGGTTAAAACTCGGGCAAATCTTAGTCTTTTTCTGTTTACATTACAATATATTTTTGTGTCATTTTTCATTATCAATTTGTTTCGTTTTTGTTCTCCTTCTTAATCCATATTAGCTGTGAATTATTATATTGAACAACACGCATTGTTAAAATATAAACGTTTTCATTAGACAGCTATAAGCCTTGTAGAGTTAATATATTTATTAAACCGTTAACTGTTTTCAATTCGTTAGTATATATAATATACTTACATAGATATATATAAATACACATATATCTGTGTACATTTTATGAATCGTAAGACTTCTATTTTATGTTTATTTCAATAAATGCGTTAAAATTGTTATAATCGTTCTCTCGAAAAATTATGATATCATCATCCATTATAATCTATTGTTCATCTTTTCAAATAATCTATAAATGTGTATAAAATCTGTGTTTACATCAAATTTTCAATTCAATTCAGTGATTGGAGCCTGAACTGGTTACATCATTTGGTTTTATACATTAATGAGAGTCTAGGAAAATAACATTTAATATTTTCAATTGACTATTGACTATTGATATTGTGAATCTTCAACTTGTGACCTTTATTGTTTGTTAAATTTACAAATTTAATTTGTTTATAAATATCAACAACTAAACAAACCAATTAACTACAGGACCAGTTTTCATCATCTCTGTAATTACCAAAGGTTAACCCATTGGTTGTACTTTGAGGTAAGCAACCAGTTTTTTGTGCTCATTTTTGCTATCAAAACCTGATTCTTTCTCACTCAATCTCTCCCTCTCTCTCTCTCTTATTCTAACCCTTTTAAGTTTACTATTTTCATGATCACCATCAGATTAATTTATCTCTCAAGCTCACTAACCTCCGTCAATATTGTTTAGCTATTATAAATTGTTAACTTACCCTACATAACGAAAAGCCAATCTTTTAAGCCTTTTCCTTGAGGTTCAACCGAAAAGACCTCTTACTCAGTAACACAGAGATTATCCTAACTGTCTTTCTCAATTTGTCTCATTTTCTTTCTTTTCTTTCTCCACAATCTTTTCTTTCTTGCCTCTCTTCCTCTGTCTGTTTACCTGTCTATCAATTTGTTTTTCTCTGTCTCTTTTGCAAAAAAAAAATGAGTATTCGAGGCCATTCAAATATCACAGCATTTACCTTGTTTAAAGGTAACATGAAAGAGAATGAGTGAGAATAAAAGTGAGATGGAAAAAGACAGAGACATAGGTAAAGAGAGAAGAAGACAAACAGACAGAGAAGAGAGAGTTGATTGAAAGATAAGATGATGATGACGATGATGTTGTGATAGTTATGCACCTCATCGCAATCATACATTGAATTATTTCAACAGCATTCATGTCCTTGTTATCAATCAGTTTTTTAATTCAACTTCTTTCCTTAATTGATAATTTTTACTCCTTTCATTTCTTCTAATTTGATGACCTTCTCACCCACTTTCACTCCCATTCACTCTCACCAGTCTAGTAACAAAATATATAATTTTCGGGTTGATTTATTTGAATGCTTTCAATTGGCTTCCAAAATGAACGTTAATATGTGTTATTTTGTTTACAATTAACGTTACCTTTGATTGTTTCTTCAAGTGAAATCACTTGCAGCTTGTCAGGTAACTATCCATTTTTTATCTGCAGTTTAGTTAAGATATAAAAAAAACCAATGAGAGGTAACATAGAGTCAAGTGTATTAATAATAAAAGTATCACAACCAGAAAACAACTCTCACCATTTTTATTTATTTCAACCATTTGATAATCATGATGCTGACGACGATCATCATCCTCATGATTATCAAAACATCTCACCATCCTTGTTGTGAGAAATGTATTAATCAGCATTAATCCATGAGTTAAATATTGTTAAATGAAATTCCATGAGAATAACAAACAAACATAAAAATCAATTACTAAATATTGACATGAACAAAAAATTAAATAATGAAAGCAAAATAGAGTCCAAAAAATGTTAAATATGAGATTATTAAGATTCCTATCAAAATTGTAATGACTATCTTGGAGCATTACAAGTTCAAACCAATGATTATCAGTAATTCATGGAAACATGATTAATTCTGTTCTCCTTTTCAATATTCATTATTCAAATTGTTTAGTTGCATTGTAAAATGGCAACAAGACTTCGTTAATCATAAACCTTTTTGTTAACTAAAGCAATCAAACAGCAAAAAGCTTTGATAATATAAGACATCAGCTGTATTCAAAAATTGACAACTTTGTCAACCCTTTTTTTTATGACAGCCTTTTCACCTTTTTTACTGGACAACACAACAAAACTTACTCTGGTAATTGGTAAAACTGTTTAGGATTGAAAGGTAATAAGACAAAAAGCTTTTCCCAATATATACCTTAACTCAACTTTAAACATTTAGTCTCATCTTCATCAGTTTCATCCTTTTTTACCAATAATAGTTAATAGCTTTAAAATAACTAATAGGCCGAATAAATAATGGTCAATGAATAGACTTTTTTAGGGTTCACTCTTGAGTCCGTCTCAGAGTCCGTCCTAACAAGGGATAACAATAAATAAAAGGTAAACAGGACAAAATTGGGAAAAAAAAGTTATCGCTAACTTTGGCCATTCCTTCATCGTCATTTCACCATTTCGCCTTTTCTTTCAATCACTTACTCTCTCTCTCTCTCTCTCTGTAAAGGTTTCTTTCAATGATGATGATGAAGATGAAGATGGCGGTCTGTGTTGAGACCTTTCGAATATTTATCTCTATCTTTCTCTTTCTTCTTCATTTTCTTCGCCTATCCTCATCTTTACGAGAGCATCATTTTTGGAAACTATCCAAATTGCATTAGATTTATCTTGCTTTTGCTTTGAAATTGTCATGCTAGCAGATTTTGGGATCCATCCACATCCCCATCCACCTCTCTTTCATCCCCTTCATCCAACATCATCATCTAGATGATCGTCTTGATCACCATCGTCTTTTCACCTCTTCATACATAACAACAAGCAACATGTTTACTGAAAAGTTAAAATTGTTGAAGATAGGCAAAAACAGGAAGAGGGAAGAAGACAGATGTTGTAGAGAGTGAATGAGAGGGAGAGATGAAGATAGAGAGATGGAGAGTGTAAGTTCATCGAAAAAGAGTAAAAAAGATTTTCTTTTATCAAAATGTCTATTGCTTATTGTTATATTTGTTGACCTCTTATATCCATATTTTCAATCCACTTTCTTTCCTTTTCTCAGCCTTTCTCAGCACCTATCTTATGGTCAGCTCCAAATATCTTGTTAAAGGGTCACCAACTCCCATTTTTTCTCCTTCAATGTTCCTCCTTTTCTTCACTCATCTTATTTCTCTTTCTTCTGACCTTCCCTCCCTCCCTCAACCTATCCCACCCTCTCTGTATAACCTCTCTACCTCTTTCGTCCATCTACATTGAGAAGGAAAGGAGGAAAAAAAACAACAACAACAACAATCCATATATTGAAAATGGATGAAAAATAAGGATAAAAAATAGTAAAATGGATTGTTATTTGAATAGAAACTAAAAGCTTAATCCAGTAAACAAAATCAATGGACATCTCAATGGTCAAGGGAAAAGTGGAGAAACTAGAAAAGGAAAGAGAGGGAAGAAAAACTTATTCTGAGGTTACTCTAATAAATGATGATAAAAGGGTAGGTCACTTCATTTTTGGATATTAAATTTTGCGAGAGAAACTTTTGACACACTTACGTTATACTCACTCATACTCTCACCTGGATCTTCATCTGTATCTTCATCATCTTCATCACCATTGCAATCATAATCTTACATTTTTTTGCGCTCCTTTTAACGTCTCATCAACGGGAGACCAAATCATAATAATAATACATCAATAATTGAAGATAGATTTGGTTCCCATAAACGATTGCCCAGCAGTCTGAGAGAGAGAGAGAGCGATATAAAAGAATGAGAAAGAAGAGAAAGATTTGGATGAGCGGAAAAACAATGTTAACTGTCTTAATTTTGATCATCACTGAACCTGAATTGTGTTCAAATTAGATACTAACTATCATTTACATGGATACAAAAACTAGAAACGGAAATGGCATAACTTTATTACGTTACATTGGTATTGGTAAAATACAATGTAAGGTGATGATGAAGATTATGATTAGAGATGATGAGAGGGCAGAGGAAAGGGCAGAAGAGATCTAAGATGAGGCTAAGAAGAGGAAGAAATTGCGTGTCAAATAAAACCAAATAACGTGCTTTACACTTTCCGGTTCCTTTTCTTCTTCTCTTGTTTTTGGTTACTCTCAATCTCATTGGGCATAAATATTAAGCGTGAGTCTCTCTTCATTAACAAACATCATCGTCAAAATCATTATCTTCATAAATTCATCTTTTCGTCTTCATCTTACACTCTACTAAACCTAACTTCCTTAGGTAATTAACTTAACTGTCTAACGCTAGACTCTTGAAAAGGCAAACTTGAAACGTTTAAGAAAAAGAAGGAGAAGAAGAAGAAAATTAAAAGATTGAATAGAAGCAGGGAGAGAAAGAGATGATGATGAAGAAGATGATGTTGATGATAGTGATAGTGATGGAGCTGACGATGACGAAGATTAGAGTGAGAACCTTAAACCTCAAGTAAAAACTTCGAAGTGGAAACATCGTTAATCCAGAAGAAAATAAGAAGAAGAAGAAGAAGAAGAGAAAAGGGAAAAGGGAAAAGTTATGTTATTTGGTTTAGTACAAAAGAAAGTAAAGGAGACTATGAAGATGATGATGAAAATGAAGAAAGGAGATGAAAGAGAGGTGATGGGGATGTGGATGGATCCTTGGGATGGATCCCAAAATCTGCTAGCATGACAATTTCAAAGCAAAAGCAAGATAAATCTAATGCAATTTGGATAGTTTCCAAAAATGATGCTCTCGTAAAGATGAGGATAGGCGAAGAAAATGAAGAAGAAAGAGAAAGATAGAGATAAATATTCGAAAGGTCTCAACACAGACCGCCATCTTCATCTTCATCATCATCATTGAAAGAAACCTTTACAGAGAGAGAGAGAGAGAGAGAGTAAGTGATTGAAAGAAAAGGCGAAATGGTGAAATGACGATGAAGGAATGGCCAAAGTTAGCGATAACTTTTTTTTCCCAATTTTGTCCTGTTTACCTTTTATTTATTGTTATCCCTTGTTAGGACGGACTCTAAGACGGACTCAAGAGTGAACCCTAAAAAAGTCTATTCATTGACCATTATTTATTCGGCCTATTAGTTATTTTAAAGCTATTAACTATTATTGGTAAAAAAGGATGAAACTGATGAAGATGAGACTAAATGTTTAAAGTTGAGTTAAGGTATATATTGGGAAAAGCTTTTTGTCTTATTACCTTTCAATCCTAAACAGTTTTACCAATTACCAAAGTAAGTTTTGTTGTTTTGTCCAAAAAAAGGTGAAAAGGCCGCCATAAAAAAAAGGGTTGACATTATTGGGTTCAAGATTGAAGTGAAGATACGATTTCCTACAGAGACGCTTATATCGTTATACACGTTATTGCATGTTTTACCTCAATCGCTCTTCATCCCTTTTCATCCCTCTCTTCATTCCTCTCTCTCTCTCTCTTCTCTCACTCACATCTTTCAACCTCCCTCTCTCTTTCTTCTCCCTCTGTCTATCTTTTTCGCTTGATTCCTCTCTGATCTTGACTCACTCATCGACTTGTTTTCAGCTCCTCTAACTCACTTTGAATCGGTTCTGTGTCTGTTGCTTTTCACTTGCTTAGTTGTTACTTGACTGGTTATACTGTATTAACGTAACATTTTATTTATTTACAGTTTTTACTTATAGATTTAACCATCACATCATCTCACTGTCATCATCTTCATCATCACCATCATCATCGGCACCAGTATCATCATCAACAATACAGTTATATTGATAACAGAAGCAACAACAACAACATTAAACACTAACTGGAACATTAACAGTAATAAATAACCAACAATAATATTATATAATGGGACGCAAAAAAATTCAAATTTCAAGGATTACAGATGAACGTAATCGTCAGGTAAGTTTAGTTTTTTACTGTCACCCGATCAGCCTTTGTTCAATTGTTCTGTGTGTTCAACTCGACAAGGTACAACAATTTTCAACAGATACTGGAATACATTTGGATAGCCTTTGGTCAAGAGTTTAAACATTGATTTGATATTGTTTCCCTTAACCTTTGGTGCATTTGTTACCCTCCAAATATAATTTATCAACAGTTACCTTCCAACAGTGTTTCAAGTTTTGTTTGTTTGCCTTGTCCAGTTTCAACCCTGACCTTTGTACAACCTTTTTTTACCTTATTTTAAATACGTCGTATCTTTGTTTTGTGATGTACTTTTCAGGTCACATTTACCAAAAGGAAGTTCGGGTTGATGAAAAAAGCTTATGAGCTTAGTGTATTGTGTGACTGTGAGATCGCTCTCATCATTTTTAATAGCACAAATAAATTATTTCAATATGCCAGCACCGATATGGACAAAGTGCTCCTTAAATACACTGAATACAATGAGCCCCATGAAAGCCGGACCAACAGCGATATTGTAGAGGTAAGTACTACAATCAGTATCAATCCTTTTTTTCACCAACTCTACTGAACTCATCACAACTCATGACTGAATCTTTTACTTCAATTTACTTTCCATTTAGACTTTGAACAAGAAAGAACACAAAAACTCGGCCAACGGTTGCGACAGTCCTGAGCCTGATGAGGCTAGTTACACGATGAACCAAAGGAGCGAGCAAAACTACAATAAAATCAGTGAGCAATATGAAATGATGCTTCAAAGGAATCCAGCCCATATCAATGGAAACAGGGTAATTTGAATATCCATATATCCACCATAACACACAATTACACTCTGTTGCATAAAGAATAGCACACTTATAATATTGTCAATTTTTGTAAATTATTTAAAAAACCAATTAAATCATTTGTTCTTTGATGATTTAATAAAATAAGAGGCTAAAAGTATTACAATTAAACACTTTATTTAACCAAATTTTTCTCGTCATTAATCCATTTTTTCACAAAAAAAAATTTACTCTTAAATAGATCAAAATAAGCAATGATTTAATTTTGTTAGTTGCTAGTAAAATTGACAAAATTATGAGTTAACTATCCTTTTGTAAATTAGTGTATTTAATCAAATATATCATCATATGAGTGACAATTTTTGCAAGATAAGTCAATGTGCAAAACAATCAAAGACCACATTAAATTGAAATGAGTAAATTGTTTAGACACCAAAGTCAGTCGATACTTGGATCACATGCTATCGAGTCGACTTAGTTGAAATTTTATCGACTGACTGACTAGATCGACTAACTTCGATGTCTAAAATTGTATTGAAACAAAACCCAAATTTGTTGTCAATTTCATTTCTCTTGAATGGCTTTTCTCTGGTTCTCATCATTTCTCTTTCTTCTCTCTCTTTCTCTATTTCTTACCTTTCTCTCTTCCTTTTCCTCTCTCATCATCATCATCTTCCCTATCATCATCAACCTTGAACTCAACCCAAACCTTGTAACTTTTTCCTTCTGGTTTATCCTTTTATTTTATTCATTCACTTTCTCATTTTGCTATTTTTATAAAAAAACACACACAAAACTCGACTCACCTGAATGTCTATTATTATCGTTTTTATTATTATAATTTAAACAAATTGTTTGGTTATATTGCACTTTACCACCCACAAACCTTCAACTGCCTCTTTCCAACTAATTTTGTCTATGATAATTGTTGTGATTATCACCATTCCTAATGCGCTATCATAAACCTTTTGTACCTGTGTTTTTACATTATTTACTTTAACCTTTCAACTTTTCCTTTTTGCTTTCACCTCTTACTTTTCATCATCATCATTAACCAAAAATCTCTCCTTAACCTAATCCTTCGCCTTTCTCTTGTCTCTACATTGCATTGGTTAATTTATGAACGCACACAAATGAAAAAACCAAAAAAAACCAAAAAATGAACCAAAACCAAAATCCCTTTTGAAACAAAATCAAATGAAAAATGCTAACATATAACATTTGAATGAAAAATGCAACAATTAACCATCATCATAATTATCATCATCATTACCCATCATTATAATTTATCCATTGGACTTACTACATAATTTGATGAATCGATTCAGTCCCAGCCTTCATCATCTCGATTATCACCAGTGCCAGTTACAGTAGCTTTAAATTCATCGCCATATCCAAATCAGGATTCTAGTCTACTTCAACCAGCTCAGTTATCACCTCAACCAGCTTCAATCAGTCCTCGGCCAAGTTCCTCAGGTAAACAATAAATTTAATAATTTAATTTCATTAAACAAATGATAAAATATTCTAAATCAAATCGTCATCAATCGTCATTACACATCTTTATATTGCTCATTAACACCAACAAACTGTGAATCAATGACTAACTTTTCAACACATTTACCTTTTCCTCTCATTTCATCTTGAATCATCTTTCCCATGGCAATTACTTACAATGATATTCATTACATTTTACTCGGAAGTAGTTTGCAATAGTTTTTTTAGTCAATTTAAATCTCTGTAAATCTGTGAAAACATTGTCTCGAACCTTATGAGGTTCTGTTGACATCGTTTTCAAAGCTCAATTCCTCCTCCTCCTCCTCCTCTTGTTACTCATCTTTAATTCTCATTCCTAATCTTCCCATGAATTTCTCAATGTGAACCAGTCTAGTCAATGAGCATTGTAGGCAAACAAAAACAAATCATCTATTAAAAGATCACCGGAAAAAGCAATGTACCATTTTTAGTATTCCTGGTTCACAATACAATTTACATTGAAAAAGCCAACAAAAGCCAAATATTATTCATCATTCAATCATTTTGGACAGAAAGTAGATTAACCCAAAACTTGAAAATAAATATGATTTCATTGGATGGTTCATGAACATTTTATCTCAATTTCATGGTTTAATATAAACCTGAGGTGCTTCTGTTTTCACATTAGTCTTTCAATGTGAAAACTAATAACTGATTATCAAAGAGGAATCACATTAACTTGGTCGCTTCATTTTGCTTTCACAATGTCAATTGGCTTTAATAGTGATTAAAGTAAGCAAATTAAAATGCCAATTTTGATAGTTACGACGCTTTACAAGAATTAACTTAAATATATTACAACAATCAACTAATAACTTCCTCCTTCGTAAGTACTGAACATGATTCGAGTACGTTTTTCAAGAATAAGTCGTTCTTTAGCCAAAAAAGTTAAACATCTTTTTTCTCACAATTATTTCAGTTTCTTCTCTATTTCTTTCTCTTCTCTCTCTCTCTAAACCATCTTCATCATCTTCTCTATCATTCCTCTTTTACTATCACTCAATATCAATTAGCATATCCGGGATAAATTGAAATCCGATTTAAACTGCCGTTATTTTTTACTGTTATTCAATCTTGTTTTACCTTACAATAATCATCTTTTTTTTTCTTTCTTTTTTTCCTCTTATTCTGTCTTCATTTTCATTTTTGTCTCTATTTTCATCTTCCTTTTCACCAACCTTGAAGATACCCAAGAAGAGTCCAAGTAATGTTTAAACAAGCTTAAAATGTGTGCAAAAAGCATCTTTTTGACCTCTTTAAATCGATACCCAAAGTCAACTGCAATGAATGAATTACAAATGAAACCATTTTAACCTAAAAATTTGGTCAAAACAAATTCAAGGGTTGAATGTGAAAATGAGTTGAAAAGGACAAAAATGAAATGTCGATTAAAATATCCTTTAACAGATTTAACTTTATTCATTTGCTTTCTAATTCCAACTGTTAATCAAGTGAATATTTTTGCCAAAATGATGAATTTACTGATTAAAGATTAACTTGTTTAGCAAATTAATCATGAATTATCACATCTTTTTGGGGAAAATTAAATTCAACAAAATGATTGATAAAAAAAATGATGAAAGTTCATTTTACACAGAAAAAGAAATGACAAAAAAAAATTGAAACTCAATTTAAGGTCATTCGCATATTAGAGTGCAAACGAAAATTTAAATTTTATTTAACTTTGAATAGCAATTGTAATATAATGATAATTGTATTGTTGTTAATAATGATAATAATTATAACTGTATTATTATTATCGTGGCGAAACGAGAACTCGAAGGTTCTAACAGGAAGAACGCTAAAGAGAGGAATGGAGAAGAAAAAAGAAGAAGTCAAAAGTCGTTTTAAAGTAAAAAAAAACAGAAAAGGCAAAAATGTAATAAAAGAAGAGATGATGAGAAGATCACAGAATGTTTCATGTATCTGATGAGGATGATAATGATGATTAACAAGATGATGGCGAACAAGAAGTTGGTCTTAAAGAGGCTGTGCAAACTTGATAGTAATTCCGGTTTGATCTCAATTTCTGACCTCAAAAAATCTCTTTTTTTCAGGGTGGTCAACTTATACTCCATTCATTACCTTCCTTTTATCATCATCATCATCTTTTCTTCTTCACCCACTTCTCTTGTTCTCTTTTTGCCAAACAACAGAATACATCATCATCTTCTGTCAGTCTATCATCATCTTGTTCCCTTTCTTTAACCAATTTTTTCCCTTTCGCCAATCCTAATCATTTAACGGGTTCGCCGACCCTCGCTTTACCATCTTCAAGTCTATCAGCATTTGAAACCAATTTTTCCCTTTCGCCAATCTTTATCATCATAACGGGTTCCTCGACCCTCGTTTCATCCCATCATCTTCTCACCATCCCATCTTCATCCAATTATCTTCTTCAATCAGCCTTTTTGTGATACTTTTCTCTTCTTTCATCTTCTCTCATCTTCTCTCATCTTATTCATCTTTATCTTCCTTTTCTTGGTCAACCAAATAATGATAATAGTAAACAAGTAAATAATGATAACTGACCATTGATTGTTGTTGATTTAACTTCAATCCAAGGTTCATTTCTGTCATCATTTTTTTTTTCTTCTTCTTTGTTTTTCTTCATTTATTATTATTGTAATTTTCATGAAGACATTTCCTTTCAGGGAAAGAAGAGAAAAAAGATTCTTAATGTTGATTTACTCGTTTTTTTATTCTTACATACCTTTACATACCTTTACCTATCTTTGCTTACCTTTACTCTCTCTCTCTCTCTGCCTTCCTCTTCCTCCTTCAACTTGATATTGGGTTTGTAAAGTAAAGTAAAAATTGTTTCATTAAAACTAAGTCACTTTTTGTTTTGTTAACAATCAGCCAAAGCTTCAACAACAATCAACAAATTGAGGAAAAAGTTTGTCAAAAGGTATTTCCGTAAAAATTACCTTTATTGTCATTAGTAGCAATTGTTATTACTATTGTTACGATGTTAAATGTGTAGTTAGTTTAGTAATTAACAAATCATTTTCTTAAGCTTCATTCAAAAAGTGTACTTTGAAAATAAAATATAAACCGATATAAACATAAATCAATTGCAAATACATTATCATCATTGAGCTTTTGTTTCAGTTTGTTTTTTTTTACTTTACCTGGCTTTAATTCATTAACATTTACAATAATTGTTGTTGCTACCAAAACCATAGACTATTCATCATTACTGTAAAAACATTGCTTTAAATCGACTTATGATAATTTAACAGCAAAAATTGTATATCATGAACAAATTAGCAATCAATTTGAATAATGTTTCCGTTATTTATTGTCATTACTATTTATTGTGTTGCCTGACAATCTTTGTTTCATCTTGTTGTTGTTGTTGTTGATGATGATGATGATAATGATGATGTTAATAATAATGCATATAAAAATTTAGCCTAAATTAATGTCTAACCAGCTAAACAACAATTTACTGATTCTGTTTCTCTTCTACTTTTTGTCATGATGATGAACTTATCTTAACATTGATGTTTCAATCAGCATCAGTAGTAAAAAAAGTCAACGGTCAACAACAATCAAATTGTTTCAAGTTGAGGTTGACACAGTTAAATCCAATTGGATTTTGTTGCTTTTGTTGTTGATTGTTTCATCTCAATACAAATTTAGGGTAACAAACTCAGTGTGGGTTAGGGAATCACGGTGGGGTTAATTTATCATCTCTTTCTTTCTTACCTTTCTTTCTTCTTTACATACAATTGAATGATGATTTTCATGATCATCATCACGATGTTAACGAAAGAGAAAAGGATGCTCAAAGTGAAGCTCAAAGTAAATGCTCAAAGTGATGTTGATGAAAGTAGTGATAGAAAGTTGATTGGCAAGCTTATCCAAGCAATCCTTTTTTTTGCTGTAAATCTTTTTTTTTCTCTCTCTTCAGCTCTTTCTATTTCACTCTCAATCCTTTTTTTTCATCAACATCTTTCTTTCTCAGTCTTTTTTGGGTTCTTTTTTTACCATTCAACATTTTCTGAGTAACCTGATGATCTTCATCATCCTCTTGAAAAGTAGGTGAACCATGGTTCTGTTTTTTACCTGAACATACAAAAAAGATGATCTTTCTCTTTCTTTTCTCATCTTTTTATCCTCTTAATGTTTCACTCTTACCCAAAAATCACTTGAAACCTTGTATCTTCATCTCAATCTTGAACATCTCCTCTCATGACAAAATCATATAATACAAATGAATTTACTCTTTATTTCATTTTATTTATATTTTTGCTTTTGTAAGACAATCTTTTTACCCCCAATATTTTGTCATCTCTCTTCATCTCAACCATTTTAAATACCATTTTTTCAATCGATCAATGATGACGATATTTATGACGATTTGATGACATTTTCACATAACTTTTCATCTTCATGATAATAATCATATTGTATGAATCCTTCATTGAATCACAATCTCATTACATATCTTTTTTTTCTCTTTCTTTTTCTCTCTCTATTTTGATACTTTCTGTTTCTGGTTATTATGATTATCATTTCTGGTTAAATGTATTAAATTTTGGCTGTTATCATTTTACTGGTTTTAAAATGGTTTTTTTTCTGGTTCAACTTAAACAAACCTTTTAGGTGCAATGTTAGACATGACCAGTGGCTCATCAAATGGTTTTCACCATCAGCCCTGTTCACCCTCCTCACTATCGGGTGAATCAAGTTCACCCAATTCAATTGTTTGTATTAAAGGAAACGTTTCACCAAACCTGACACCAGCCAATAGCACATCAGTTATACCCACCAATGTAACCCTTCACCATCATCATAACAACAACAATCATAACCATCATCACCATAACCACCATTTAACGGCCAAAGGTGGAGGCGGTGGGGTTACTGGAAATGGAAGTGGCAGTGGATCTGCTTCAAACTTAACATCACCAACATCACCTTTACCAAGTGGACAGTCCAATAACAATTTAACAACAACTACCAGAGGCAATATACGTGTTGTCATACCCAATACCCATGTTGCTATGGTACAAAAATATTTACATTGACAACTAACTGTAATATTTATATGCATAAACACACACACACTGCATACATGAATATCCATAGACATTATAGACATGAATAGAGTTTTGCATTTTTTGTTTCATTTTGTTTTTACCCTGCACTGAGTAGTTTGAAATACCTTGACTGTGACCTACTACTCCACCCTCTGAGACTCTCTTACCATTAACTTGCTTTTCCTCATTCCACTTCACTCCCCTGTCCAGGAGTTATTATTATTATCCACCTTTCCTCTTCACTTTACCCATTGATCTATTCACTTGAATACATACTCACCCAAATATTCAGGTTTACCTTGCATTTTTATTTTCTTGCAATTCCAAGACCTTGATAATGGGAAAGAAGCAAGAAAAAAAAACCTTGCCTTGAAGACCTTTTGCTTTTCTTTTCATCATTTTTCATCTTCATCTCTTTCTTTTCATCTTTTTTTCTCTCGTTATCTTCCAATGGAATATGCTTTTCCCTTGTCTTCCTTTATCATCCAATCTCCTTAAATTCAACTCCTTTCCTTCCTAATATGATGATATATCGATATATATTTTTTTTGTGTTCACTTGGAAAAAAATATTTTGCTTCTTTTTTCCATTTCACTAATCAATCTCTTATTTCTTCTTCCCCTTTTCACCTCATCTTCTTATCTTCTTTGCCTCTTTAATTTGATCATCATTTTGCATTCTAGGCATCACGTAATGGAACGCTTCTTAACTCAGCAATTTCATCCTCAGCAACGGCAATGTCGGCTTATTCGTCCTCCATTTCATCTTTTGGTTCCAGTAAGTGTTGATCATTAATGATTTTAAATTTCAATTGATGAGCTCTAACATCATCAACAACAATGATAATGAAATCATCATTAAATTAAAGGCTACAAAATATTTGCTCGTAGTGTAATAGTCGTAAAATAGTAATCGTCAGTAATTTTCATAGACTTGCAATCTTCAGCAATGAATTAACGGTAATCAGACACAAAACATGTTGTTGAACATGAGTTGAGATTAAGATTGAAAATTTAACTTTGCAAAATCACGTTGTAAATACCTTGAGAGAAATTATTGTTGAACATTGACAGGTATTGACATTAAATGAAATGGCAATCATCAAACCTCAAACCCTTTAACCTGGTTATTTCCTTAAATTTTGATTTTAGCTCAAAGGGAATGTCAGATAAATGCTGTGAAATGTAAATGGAAAAGTTGAGCCAAAATTGTAGTCAACCCAATCACGAATTCCTATTGAATTGATATCAAACGTGAAAGACTGAGCTTATTAATGTACAATTAAGTGTTTACTCGAGTCACTTGTTTCTAGATGTTAACCTTGTTTACAATTTAACAGAATTAATTTATCTTCTTTAATCAATTTTCACCATGATTCTCATCTTTCCTCATCACCATTATCATTATTTTAATGACGATAGATATGTTAATCTTAACCTTTTCAATCTTACCATTGTTGTTGTTCATCTTTCAACTCTTTTCATTTGTTTCATTTTCATTCAACTTTTTCATTCTTATTCTAATTTTAGATGGTTTTCAATTAAATAATTCAGATATGGATATTTCGACGTTCAATTCATCGGGTTTACTTCAAAATTGGCCACATCAAAATCAACTGTCCACAAGTATAAACCATGGAAGGTAAGTTTATTAATCTTTCCAACTCTCTGTACAAGAATGCATCGATGATTGATTATAATTACTAATAGTAACGAGAAAAGCAAAATAAATAAAAAAAATTGAAGGTAACAATCAAGGAAGACGAAGGTGATGATAATAATGATTTGACGATGAAAACCTTCAATGATAAATATATTGATTAATAGCCTTGATAGAGGTAAATTAGTATCACAATTTATTTACTCTAGTAAGAAATTAACTTGAACAACATTGTTATTTACTAATAGTAATTGTTGTTTATTTCCAATTCATTTTTTTTCACTCACATTTACATGATGATATTTCAATTGTTCAATCACAATTTTAATCCAACCAGTTAATAAGGAAATAGCTGATAGCCATTTTACCAGAATTTTGGTTTTCTCATTGAACATTGGTCAATTTTTGGGTTTCAACCAGTTTTAACCATTTACTCATTACAGAGGGAAAAAATTGTTTAATCAATTGAATAACCGTTCATCATGATCACATTTTTTTAAACTGTTAAATGTAATTAATTACTGGTAAGCAATTTGAAATGATAATAAAGCAAGAAAGTAGAGAAAATTTTGATTGAGTAAAAGATTGGGTTTTCAACATAGACATTGGTAGCAAGTTATTCAGAAATCATTTCTTACTCCTTTGACTATCAAACTTTTAATTATCATTTTATAACTGTCAGCCACTATTTAAGATTATAAATTGGATTAATTAACAATCAATTTACTGTTTATTCGTTGTGACTTGACAAAACATATTTGTAACCCAGAACCAGGATTACATCAGAATAGGTAACTTAGGTAATTATCATTGTGTGTGACTTTCATTGTGAATTTGGTGAACCATTTAATAGTGAAGACCAATGTTATTGGTGATTTAATATTAAGTGATGGTTTGATGGTGCGTGTGATTAAGCTATTAACAAAGGTTATTAGATCATTGATGATGACGACGATGATGATGATGTTTAGCTTTGTCTACCTTGTTACTGTCAACCAGAATTCATAGTCAATTGGTTACAATTGCTTTGAGTAAAATAAATGATTACAATATAAACCTTCCTAAAAAAGGTTCAACTCAAGCTTTTTTTGTACTGCTTATTATTATATGCAAGAATACAATTTATCATTTACAGTTACACAATTAACTGCTGATTATTGCAATACAAATCTTATTTCAATTGAACCTTAAATAATTTAGGTCAATCACCAAAAATCATCATAATCATCATCATCATCATCATTGGGTTGACATAAATGTTAACTGATTGACTTAAGGTTTGCCAAGTTTTTTTTGTTGTTGTCATCAAGTTAAAGATAAAATTTCGTTCTTCCATTGCTTTTAAATATCGTTATTAATTATTTTATGATTATCATCAGCATCATCATTATAATAAATGTAATACTTGCACTTTTCATCCAACAATTAACTTTAATTTATCTTCTTCTTTCCCTTTCTTTTCACTCTCCTTTCACCTCGATCATGATGCTTCTACCCATTGATCCGGATCAATTAATCAGTCCTCCAAGTACGAGTGTTAATCCACCTCAATTATCAGTTAGCACTGTAAGCACCCCACCCCCATCAACCTCACCCTCATCAGTTAAAGTTAAAAGTGAACCAATATCACCACCACGGGATCTTTCCCACCAGGGTCACTCAGTTTCGGGTAACCTTGTAAGGCCCTCATCAAACACACCAAGCCATTTATCGCCTGGTCATCCACCGTTAACACCGTCAACCTCTTCATCGCCTGATCCATCCTGCAGCTCTGATTACGAAGGTCCAATACAGAAAAGATTGCGAGTTCCCAATGATGGTAATTGGCCGGCTTGACAATGTTTAATTTAATCAAATGAATCAAAATTTATAAAATACCAGAACCAGAAGAAACCGACAACATCAACCAAAATTAATCAACAAATCAATATTAAGTGGAAACCATCTTTGAAGCAAGTAATATAAAAAGGAATTGCTGAATTGAAAAGCAAAAATACATTTGAATGTATTTTTTACCCAAAAAAAATTTTACATGAAAACCCAAAAGTCACCCAAATTGATGATTAAAATGTTGTTGGTCAATTTTAGACTTATGATGAAAGATTATTAGCAATTTGTTAATAACGTTGACTTGGATAATACATAATTAATTTGTCTTAAGATGATGATAACTCTATTTTTAATTAAATCACCCAACCACCAAAATCAAATTCAACAATACAAAATGGACGAAACCATCATCAATGATATATATATTTAAAGACACCAGAATCAACTCTTTCTCTTTCTCTCTCTCTCTCTCTCTCTTCTAACAAATCAAATCAACTCAAAAATAAGAAGTTTATTATTATTATTAATATTATTATTATTATATTATTATTATTATATTATTATTAACTAGTTGACTATTGACGAGACAAGTTAAAAAATACTAAATCGACAAAAACAAGCATTGATTGGAAATGCACACAACTTCACATTCACTTACACATAAACCTTCAATACAAGTGACATTGATCATCATTCTCATCATCAATATCATCATCATTCTCATCATCGTCATCATCATCTTGAATATATCATCTGTGTATCTTCACTCAATAACTGTAATAACTTGATCAACTCAAAGAGAGGAGGAGAGAGAGACATCAATGGATAATTTTTTGTTTTACTTTTCATTATTGTTATTTCACACTCTCTGCCTTTGGTCTTCATCATCTTCTGGTTCGTCAAGATGATATGTGATCTTATTGTTTTTGTTTGACATTTTTTTTCCTTTCATTTGTAAAAACTCAAACCATCAACATGAAGTTATAACCACAACCACCAACACCACCACAAGCAGCATCACCATCAATGGCAGATATGAATAACAATTGCACAAGTTTACATCTCTATCCTGTTCAATCTTAATGTGTCTCTATCTATTGTTTTGTCCGTGAAAAACACACACACAATTGGTCAAGAAAAGATGTTAATGTTAATAATAATATATAATACACAATCCCTTGTTGCCTCTAATAAATAAAATGGATTAATTCAGTAGATGTGGTCAACATTTGATTGGATATGGTCAAGATTGATTGTTAAACGTAAACAAAATGGAAATCAAAAATGCTGTCCAATAATTATCTCTTTTTTTTGTTGATTGTTGGGCGATCAGTTTAATCACAATCACTCAACACTCATTCTTGTAGTGTGATGTGGATGTCATCGTCATCCTAAGCCTCATCTAGTTACCTTTCTCTCAACTTTTCATCTTTTCTCTTTTTTCTTCTTATTTCTTCTCTTTCACTCTTATATATCTGTACATAAATGTTGGTTCTTAAAGGTTTCTTAAGTACATTTCACCTTTTGTTGAACCGAATTGGCGATGTATGAACATAACATATATATATAAAAAAAGCCAAGACAAAAAATGCTTTGAATAAATGTGTTGTACTTTGAAAGAAAAAAAAATAACAACAAAATGATCAACTTTGTCCGTAACTATTAAATTATTAGTTCATTATTGCGAGTCGGCTGAAGAGTAATGAGACACTAATTGACACTATTTAGCGTCGTCCTCGTTGACTGATAGTTGATAAAGAAAAATGTAAATCACTTTTACTGATGATTGCAGGAGTAGCAGTAAAAAAATACACTCACACCAATTACAGGTGAATGCTTTTTCTGTCTTGATTGTTGATAGTGAAATTTTGCGATCTTGATTGTTGATTGTTAATTGTTTTTGCTTTTTCTTCTTCTTCTTTTTACCATCAACTCGGATTGCTCTTTAGCGTTGAATATCATCTGAAAACTTTTCCCCGTTTCGCTTGTTTGCCCGTTAACCCTCAATGAATAATAATAATAATAATAATAAGAGTGAAGATGATGAGAGTGGTGATAATGGTGAAGATCAAGAATCAACGATGAAAAATAATGGTGAATGAATAAGATGTAGATGAGGCCTAAATTAGGTAAGAGAAAGCGTCCGGCTGGTTGTTGATCATCTTGGAATCCATCTTTCTATTTCTTCCAACGGATAAAAGCATCTTCCTTTATAAAAACACCTTGACCTTTCCAAGTAAAGGTTGTTGTCCGATATATTTTTTTTATATTGCAAACATCAACCGGCCTACTGACCTGGAGACAGCTCCTTGTTTCATCTTTTTACTGAATCCATCCTCTCTCTTTCATCGCAACCACCATCAACATCATCCACTCTCTACTTGCTCTTTCTTCGTTCCGATTCAAATGACATCAAACTGTATTAGTGGGTAGTCTCATAATGATGATGATGATGATGGAAATGCCTTTTTATCTCTCCAGGGTTAACTGACCTTTCTCTTCAACCGATGCTATTCAGGGTTAACTGACCTTACAATTTTTGAATCTAAACAAAGTAGAGAAACAAGTGAAAGAAATGAATGAATAAAAACTTGATTTTACTCAGCCTGAAACCATTTTGTGGGAACATCATTTTACCTGAAGCAGACTCTTTTTTGTTGTTGTTGTTATTCGGGCTTGCTGTGATTCCATCTTCACGAGATTCATCAGAACGAAGGAAAAAGTGAAGTGGCCTCACAATCAGCTTTTTTCAAAGGGAGGTAACGGGACAAACCTTTTAACCCTCAACTCTCATTTTATCGAAATCTTTGCTATCCTTTAGCCCTCTTCTCAACTTGCTTCGCCATCTTTAATCTTTCCTTTTTTCGCCATCTTTTTTAGCTTTTACTTGCTTCTTCTCCAGTACTTGGTATTATAAGTACATCATTACTAAACCATACGAATGTTGTTGTACGTTAATGATGATGATGATGAAGTAGATTCTCTTTTGTAAATGTGTGTTCAGCTTTAGCCCTGAAAACTTGACCAAGATAAGGCAAACTTTCTCATTGAAAGGATTTCACTTGAAAAAAAACAAAACCAGTTAACATTATCATTTCTTCTGTTCCCTTTCCATCATCAGCTCTCCAAATTAATTCAGAATAACAGTAAAATAAATTAAAATGTTTCCAGGCAATTAATAACCTTTAGGGTTCTCCTGGCCATCAATTGGTTCGTTGATTGTATTCATTATAATACGAGGTGATCCATTCAAGACTTTGACTTGTTATTTTTCATTTGGTATTTTTTTCATACTCCAAGATTGACAAGGTAAACATGGAATCTATTGAGAGAGAAAGGAAAGAAAGAGAAGATGAAAATTAGTATAATAATTTAACATAAATTGAACAGGCAAGAAGTGGAATTCAAATAGATTGTTAGTTCACTTTGCGTTCAATTTGATAGTTCAATCATTAGATTCAGTTAATGCATGTACATTTTTTATGTGTTGTCCTTTAGACTACCAATAAATCAACGATCAGACAATTTAGCTAATTGTTAGGTTGACTGTTTTGATTTTGACTTATAACTAAGGTAACCAATTGTTAACCTTGAAGTGTACAATATGTAAAACAATCTACTTCAATGTAAGTCTCATTGAGTTGGTACAGGTTCTTACATGATTTAAACCTGTGTTGATTGCCATAAATTACAGAGGTAACTAATAATCGGACAACAGGAACAACAGTATCCAATAGATTGTTTCATTGACTGATGAGTTTTAAAATTATTGATTGATCCTGCTATTCACTCAATAGTAAATGCATAAGCAACCTAAATTAAATTGCCTCAAGTTTCGGAAACAGTAAAATCAATAACTAGTCAAGGTTACTTTAGCTTTTCAAATTGTTAATATTATCAGTTAATCTTCACTCATCAAAATAAATATTAACAATATTATCTAGAGTAGAGGGACTTGATATTAGGCTTTTTTGGCTTTGATACTTGACAAATTTTGGGTCGTTAATTTGTTGTAATAATTATAAGGAAATTAAGTCAATTATTCACAACTCTTCATGTTTTCCTGGAATATTGTACTCATATTGCTTGATTATTTGAAATTTTATGTAAAGTCTCTATTATTTAACCGCACAGACAAACAGTAGCACAATCAAGTAAAAGTTATGTGCAAATTCACATGATTGAGTTGTTTGAGTCACAATGAAAATATGAGAGTTTAAAAGGTTCACTATTCCAGGTTATGTCATTGATGAGTTATTAAAAACTAGATTGTTAACTAATTTTGACAACTTTTATCTATTAATAGTGTGCGTTATATGTTTACATTCAAGTTTCGTCATTCAATTCAGAAACTTATGATGTACTAATGTAAAATTTTATATAAATAATAATATAAGGATATAGATAAATTAAGAGTGTTGGGTTAGTAATTTTGTGTAACACATTTGAGATAAAAATCGTTGTGATCAGTAAACTCCATAGGAATTGGATGTTGCCTCTTTTTTGTCATGTTTGCTCAAGGATCAATACAAAATAGCCAATATCAAGTGAGATAATATCAATGGAAGGAGAAACATCAGTATTACCTGTGAGAAATGAATAAAACAAATTAAATGGAGAGAAAATATTGATTCAAATCGGGAAAATAGTTAAATGTCATACCTGGTTAATTAAGTCAACGCCAAACGTCATGAATTGTAAGACATCATCATTGAAACATACAACAAGAGAAAAGAAGAGAGGGAACAAAAAATCAATCCAATTTCAATTGACTTCAATGGATATCAATAAAGGACCTCGACCATAAACAGTCAAGTTGATAAGTAATTTAAGAATAAGTTAGAGATGGAAAAATATAAATAATTAATTACCTTATTACCATATCAACACTGGGGCTTTATTTTCGATAGCGCTTTGTGTGACTCTCATTTGTTGGGCTGAATTTGTCAAATTATAAAAAAAACATACTTCTTTTTTGTAACATTGAAATTAAAGATTATAAATTTTCACCATATTCAATTCCAATTGGTTGATGATTACTTGAATTAAAAATGTAAACACAGCAATTAAAATAGCAATAATCAACTATCAGAAAAAAAAGAAACAGCTAATAAACATATGTTAATGCTTTTTATGCGTTTTAAGACAAAAGGATTACGCCAACAAGGCAAACTTTACAATCGGCCCCTCTAACTCTTTACATTATTGCAATTGCAATATGTCTTGCGTTATTTAACGAATGGTTTCTAAATTGTTTGGTTTAATAGGGTTTACTTTTGACCATGAATGCGAAATGCTATTTGCTTGATTGATTTATCCATTAACTTGACCTTTAACAATTGTGATTTTCATGGCATCGTGGAGTAAATTTGAAATGCAATGGACATATTCATTTTTATTGGTTAAGGTAGGTAATGTTGAAAATTTATGCTAAAAACGATCGAGTGAACTAATTTAGTTTTCTTACAATTTAGCACCATTTAGGTTATTAAAAGGTTTAAACACATTTTGCCTCATGGTTTGGAGAAATTTGATTCGGCGAATTAAGAAAAAAATTGTGAACTAAATCTAAATTAACGGGTTTATCTTTGCCTGAAAAAGTGTTTTGAAAGAGAGTGTGTTTATACCTGAAACGTTTGCAACTGTACATTCTTAATCAGGCTCATCATTATGTTATTAAGGACAATTTAACTACTCTTTAATCGTCAATGATTCAAGTCAGACAGACACATTTTCATGTTCGCAGTTTCCTATTCAATTGGCTCTTTTTGGCAATCAAATCAACTATACCCACACTCGAAATAACATAATAAAAAAGCAGATGAAAAAGATCAATGCAAAAAGAAGTCCATCATTATTTTAATCGATTTGATTGTCTCTAATTTCAATCAAGTCTACTTTTTGTTTCACTACTGAATGGAATGGGAGAAAGAATTTTTATTCAGATAAAGTCGATAAACACAAATCAGTTACAACCACTACAACATTGTGAATCGAGTCCTAAATTGGTTATTTTTTGCTTCTTCTCTTCCGGATTAAGAAATTGAACTACAATTTAATTACAAAAGGACAAATATTACAATTCTTTATTCGAATTGGCTTTGATTTTAGATGGTGATTTGAGTAAATAGCAACAATGTAAACTGTTACACTTGACAACCTAACCCAATGTAACCTAAAAAAGTAAGGAAGAATCCAAAAGATAACAATGGACCAGAAAAAATACCAAAAACCAAAAAACGAGGAGTAATTATTTGATTTGCACCTTCTTTTCCAGTTATATCAGCTCATCAGTTTCAATGCTGTTTAAAATATTTACAAAGATATTACTTTTACCATTGTAATTTTATTGAGGTATGTTTACAAATTTTTCATCTATTTATATCGTAAAATGTATAATACATTAGTACATTATACAAGATTATGTATAACTAATATATAATGGCAACTTTCTTAAGGTAAAAATATCGTTGGACTCCCAGAAACAACCATGTAATGAAATAGATAAGCTATGAATGACCAGATTTATGAAATTTCCGAAACAATTAAGAGCATAATCAAACTTATCATTTTGGATCAACTAAATACATTATGAAAATACAGTCAAATAATGACGATATCATAATAAATATAATACTTTGTTGATCTAATTGTTTAGTAAGTGGATCATCGAGACACTCATAGGAAAGGTCCACATGCTTGGTGACTAAAATTTAAAATAGGTAAATTACTTCATCGATTGCGGCAAAATATTAATCATTAGCCAACGAAGAAAAACTTAACCAGATCAAAAAAATATCTTAACATTCAAAAAGTTGCCAATATTTTTGTATTTCAATTTCAACTTCACTCTTTTGGGTTATTTTAGACAATCTTTCACCTTGATCTATCTTGTTTTAATGTTACTTTTAAACCATCATTTTTTGCCTTTTTTTAATATTCAGAATTTGAGAGAAAATGGTTTTCTCTCCTGTTAACCCTGAATCCAAGTTACACATTGAAATGAAAACACTTGTTTCTGTTGGTAAAGCTGTATGCTGCTGTTGCCCTGATTAGAAGAGAAAGCGTCCACTAGAAATGATGTTTGGAATGGGCAAAGAACGGATAAAGGCATCTTCCTTCAGAAAAAAAAACACCTTGACCTTTCCAAGTAAAGGTTGTTGTCCGACTTTTTACCCAAACACACTCAACCGGCCTACTGACCTGGAGACAGACTCTTGTTTTATCTTTCATGTTTCTCTTTCTTTTGCCGTTCCGATTCAAGTGGCTTATCAACTACCCCTGGCTTCATCTGGTTTTCATCATGTTTAATGCGTCTACAGGGTTAACTGGCCTTACTCTCCCTCTCATCTTCACTTGCTCTTGATGGTGTTTCAAACAAGAATCCGAACAAGAAAATCAAGAAAAGAAAGAAAAGAAAGACTCCGTTCTACTAAATCTGTAACCATTTGTGGGAATATCTTTTATCTTCATCTTATCAAGTTGAATGGGTCGACGGGAAAAGTGAAGAGAGGAGCAAAGTAATTTTAAAGATGAAGATAAAAATGAACAAGTAAAAGGTAGATTGAAGATAAATTTTGAATCAAATGCAGAAATCGATTGATTACATTTATCTGTTTTTCATGAGAAATTCATTCAACGATATTATCATCTATCTTAGTCAATATCATTGTCATCTAAATATGGACTTTACTTTTTCCTGTCTTTGCACGTATTTTACATGATTATAATGATTGTTCACAGGTTTCACCATGTAACTAAAATCTCATAAAAATGGCAAAATCTCGTTCTCATTGTTACTGATGTTTATTTTGGATATTAATGTTGATGATGATTCTAGTGATGACGTTTGCTTTTTTGCGTTCCCTATGATTCATTTGGAGGCTTTTAATTGTTAACAATTGATTGAGAAAATTGATTATTCATTTTCTCATCAAAATGTTGTATCAAGCTTGGACACATAGTTCAATAATTATCAGCTCTTGAGGTACAAAACTTTCAATGAGGAAACACTGCTGAGGGATTCAATGATTTTCATAGGACTTTCCTGGCCATCAGTTAATTTGATTTCAAGTTTGCTTTAATTGCATTACTTTCAAGTTTAAAAAGATTTGATTTGAGAGTGAAAAGTTATTGCTATTAAATTTGAAGATAATGCGGAAATTTTCAAGGTAAATCACAAAGTATTGTTTGATTTTACTTCAGGCGTGCTTCAAATTAAGGTTAATATTAAACAAAATAAGTTCGGCTTGAAATTTGATTTGATGCTTTTCTCATCATCAATGATGCTAGATTTGTTTAATATGATGATGTTTACTTAATCAAACTTGAAGAAATATCAAATAATTTATCTAATTGGTGATTGTTTATAACTGCATGATAACTGTAGAAACAGATTGAAATGTTAAAAACAGTCATTTTGACTGAAGGTCAACAGAATTGTAGCTTCCAATGTTGGATCAACTCATGTTGAAATAATTTGAAACATCCGTATTCATCAAATGTTCAGGGCATTTAAAACAGTTTAGTTGATATAATAAAACCAATAAATAAAGTAAAAATGTTTGCTTTTCATGAAAATTTGTCTGCAACTTGCAGTGTCGATTACCACCTACGTTAATATCTCTTTGAACTTAGGTTAATTCCTATGTCTTTACCTCACTTTGCTTACCTGTTCATCATTATCATAGGAATACAATTTATGTCCTCTTTACCTTCACATAGATCAAATTGCCTCAAGCTTTTGTAAACCAAAATCAATAAATAATCAAGGTCATTTTGTAATTTTGTTTTTGTATTACACAACTTAAAAGTAATATCCAAAGGGTTCTGGTCATCAAAATATTGGATCAAAAACAAACTTTCTATAATTACCAAAGGGTATAACGTTGATAGTTAATTATATTTACCAAAGCTGATAAAAAAATATTGTAACTAAATTTAATTGCAATAAAACGCTATCTTTTGAAATTGCTTAATAAACCTAAACTTTGCCCATACAGCGTTTGTAGTGTCATCTGACGTTCACTTTTCATACCAATTTTTCTTGCCAGCTCTTTCAATTGTAAATGTTTACCTTTCATTCGCGATTGAACTCGAAAATCTTATATGAAAAACGATATTTCAATGTGTCTTTACACTTAAATTTGAAATGAATGATCGTTTTAAATTAGTTATTAGAATTTTAGAAACAAAAATTAACAATTAGTACTCTAATTGTATATCTCTTTGAAATTCACTAGCATTTATCTCTCTTGATACAAGTTATCTATGATACAGAATAAATCAGTTTTAGTATTCCAATTCATCTCCGATTCAAGCTTTTAAATTACTGAGCATTTGCAATTGATGAAGAATAAGAGAAAAAATGCCCTTTGACACGTCTTTTTGATCGTTTTAAATAAAAAAAGACAAAAATTATCATCAATCTTAAGGTTGAACTTTAATCAAACTGTAAATCTATTTAATCTAAGCATATTTAATTTGCTTTTTTTCAATTGATCCAATATCCTGATAAATATGTACCTGATTTAGGTTAATAGCAGGTCGCCAGAATTGATTTGCTGTTGAGGATCTTTCGCATGATTATTTTTCGTTTGCTTGGCTCGTACATATGAGCTCTGAATGAGTTTTTACGGTGAGTTTTCACTTCAGACAATCTTTTCATGAAAAATATTCTTGGACCTCTCTTTTGCATCAAACTCAGCTCTGGAGTAACAGCTGGTCGAGCCAATAATGTATTGACCAATGTCCGACAGAAGTAATTCATTATCTAAATTTACAAAATTCAAAAATAAATATGAGACAAGTTGCAACATCAAAGCTTTGAAAATCAAAATAAAAAAAGTTGTGTTTGAACTTACCAATTATCCAAATTTTTTGACCAAAATATGACAATTAAATTAACTAAATTTTGTTGAATCGATTAAAATAAAGTTCATTAGATTGAAAATGGTGAAGCATAACACAAGTGTGGATGAAATCAGCTGATTGGAACCATGTGACTTGTTTTTCTCCTCTATTCGAGTAACTATGTTGTTAAATCGTTTGCCTAGTCAATTGTTTAAATCAACTTTAAAATCTAATTCTATATTTAATCTCACATGTGTGAAGTGTTCAGATTTTAGTAAACCTGATATTGGCAAGTTCAATATAATAAAAAAATGTATTTATGGGTTTATTTTCACAAGTGTTGTGGTTAGCTCTTATCATGCTAGACAAGCAATAGAGAAAAAATCAGCAATCTTAAAAGAAGCTATTCGATTAAACAAAAAGATTGGTCGCATGACTTTATATAAATTTCGAGATTTCATCTTGCCTGAGGAAGTTTTACCAGTGATTAAGCAGTTGCCTGAAATCAAATTCAACTCCGATGATGTTATTTTATCGACATTTCCAAAAACTGGTAATTACACATTTTCTCCTCTTTTCATTTTAATGATAATTGCAATCCGTCTTTATTGAAAATTTTGTTTATATTTGTTTCAGGAGTGACTTGGTTACAAGAAATTATTTGGCTTATTATGAACGATTACAATTTCGATATAGCTTTATTAACTAATCTGGAAGATAGATTTCCATTTCTGGAGTGGATTTTACCCGGAATATCGGCCATAAATAAACAACCAAGTCCACGTCTAGTTAAAACTCACCTTCCATTGAGTATATTATTCAATCAAGAAACCAAAATTGAACCTAAAGTTATCTCAATCACAAGAAACATCAAAGATGTAACAGTCTCGTACTATTTTTTTGCTCGAATGAACAAGCTAATTGATTATCAAGAATCAATTGAGATGTTTGTGGAACGTTTCGTTGCCGGTTTGATACCATATGGACCTTTGCATAGGCATTATATTGATAGTCTCAAATATTCGACCATTGATGGTAACAAAGTTCTTATTGTTGCTTATGAAGATCTTCACAATGATTTTGAAGGATCAGTAAAACGTCTTTGCAATTTCTTGGGCAAACCTTTTCCAAGTGATGAAACCATGGTTCAGTTAAAGAAGCATTGTGATTTCAGATTTATGAAAGCAAACCCCATGGTTAATTACAATCATTGGGATGGAATAGGTCTCCGTAATTTGAATGAATCTCAATTTTTTCGAGCTGGAAAAGTTGGCGACTGGACTAATCACCTATCTGAACCATGTTCAGAAGTACTGGATGATTATTATGAACTTCATTTAAGAGGATTATTCAACTTCAACGAGACACTCGATTGATAATAACTATCAGCATGGAGCTTCTAAGCTCTACTTCTAGGCTGTCGGTTGTACAGTGACCATTTTTGATTCTCATCTATCAGTTTTTCAATCGAAAATGCAAATCACAAATCACTTAGATTGTAAAATTAAAATTAAGAGCTAAGTCTGCACAAGATCAGTCTATCCACAGTTTGTAGTTGATTAAAACCAAAATTTTTTACAAGATCGCCCTTGACTCGTTCTTCATTAAATCTAAAATTATTTTAGGTTATAGTCTTGACGCAAGTTTTTGCTTGGTTAAACAGATTTGAAATAACTCTATAGTTCGGTGAATAATATCAGACCTCAACGTCGATCAGTTACACTGATGCAAAAAATTAATCCCCTCCACTCCTTCGAGAATCGCGGAAATTGGATAATTTTTTTAAGTTAACTAAACGCTAACCGAATAAAGCTCTTTTTATTCCAGTCAAAATTCCAACGTTGCCCTCCTTTTGTATGCATTTCTTTCTTTCTGTTGTGTTAGCTACAATATTCTACACAAGTTTCAAAAAATAATTGAAAACAAAAAATCCTACTTGACCATCATGAATTCGCTTGAAAGTAAATTGTATCTTTCTAGGTTACTAATGAAATCTGAATCTACACAGGGAATGATTCTAGAATGTTAAGGAATTGAATCTGTTCAAGCATCGATTCGTAAAAATTTTCAGTTCAATATGAATTCATAACAGAAAATACAGAAGAATATTCAAAACAAAATAAAACATTACATTGTATTTACGAAGAGTAATCGATTAAGGCACTTCAACAGGTCCATAATTAATAACTGTGAATTCATATTCCTCAATAATTTCTCGAAGTATCACAATATTATCCTCATTTGTCATTTCAAGTTCATTGATTGGAATCAATTTGATTCTATTTAAAATTGATTTAAAATATTTAAGTTGAGTTTTTTCCTGTTCAACAGATTCCAGATCGGCTTCTCGATTTATAATTTGAATTTTAAGAGTTTTAATTTGTGAATAAACTGTTTCCAAGAATTCGTCTTTCACTTTCAATCCAACAGAATCTATTTTCTTAGTAAAAGGTCCATTTGCCGAGAAACTAAATGTGATCCGACGATTTGGTTTCAATAAGTCAAGTAATTTCACCACAATCTCAGCAGCATAAAAGTATTCATTCACAGCTTGTTCTATGAGTTTGGTGTATATAAGTTCATCCCTTGTCGTTCGAATAATCTTGAATAAATAAATAGATCGTTTCATCATGGCCATTGCTCTTTCAAATAAAACTAGTTGTCCTCTATTAGTGACTTTACGATTCAGCTCGCTGATTAAGCCATCAAATTTATCAACTAGAGCTTTCTCCAGTTCCCATATTTTTCTGCTGCGCTGTGAATACAATATTTTAGTTATTTCTGGGAATTTATAGAGCTTCAATGGCTTGAAACGATCAAATCTGTACTCCAAAGTTTCTCTATCATAACTTATCTTTTGTTTTGTCATCAGGTAATGGTCAGCCAAGTCTAATGATATTTTATAAGATTCATCTCGGTTTAAACTAGCATCCAATGCAGCTTCAATAACCCGCTGAATATAATACAAATAATTGTGCAGTCGCCATGGTTTACGAAGCTGCAGAGGATTCCAATCTAATAATTCCATGTACTCATAATATTTTGAAATATGAAAAAAAACAATAAAAAGTCCATTACAAGGGTTTTTCTGAATTTCTTCATAAACTGGATCATCTCGGATAAAATTCGGGGGAACATCAATCCTTGGTTTGGGTAAATTTCTGAATGTTAAGCAGAAGGCTCCACAGCTAACCCATTTGAAGGCAGCATCTATACGTAAAGTATCAGTTACTGTTTTTAAGGCCCAATATTACGTATGATGATTCCAAATCATCTTTAAACGAATTAAATTTTTTAAATAATTTTAAAATTGTATTCAATCTCTGCAACGTGCCACTTCGACATACTGCTTGAGTAATGTTTTCCTTTTCCCTTTTAATCCAACAAGTTTTAATATTTATCGATTCGAAGACTTAGACTTTATCGAGATAGGATGTCAAAATCACTTTTTGCATTTCATTTGTTTCAGAAGATTCTTTGATGGTTCCTAATTCACTTTGAGCAAGTCTGGTCAACAAGATAGCTCTACCATGTAGATCGTTAGTTGGATGGGTTTTCAATGATTGTTTAAAATAATCAGGATCCAGAATGGCTTCCAGGTCATATGGAGATTTAGTTTTCTTATTTAGCGAATCAAAAGTGTCATTAAGATTTTTAACACGTTTTTCTATTTTCATTCTGATTTTACAATTCATATCTCTTCCACGGTAAATTACAGCTGAACGTATACAAAAACTGTTCCACCTCTCAAAATTATCGTATAATACTTTCAATGAATCCAGCGTTTCATGAATAACAGATAATTTAGCTTGTTCAATAACAGCATCTCTATCACTAGAAAAAGGATAATCCTCTTTGACATCAAGTGAAAACTTTTTTAAATTAGACGTCAGAAGTGATTGTTCAAGTGTATTGAGTAAAACTGATGAATTCCACCATTTTTCTGTTGATTCGTCACTCGGGTTTAATAAATCAGTAATAATAGTTGGGCACTCCATCTTACTGGCATATTCAAAGGAAATTGCATGTGAAGAAAAATCAAAAATGAATTGGGTGAGCTTTCAACAGCTGTTGTTGATATCAAATTATGAATATATAAACTATAAAGTCCACAATATTCAAATGGTACAATATCTCATTAGTGTTGAATGAGCAATTTACTGGTATAAACAAACAAAATTGATGTAAAGTTGTTATTGTATTGCATCATGTATACTCTGAATAATTCTCTCTTAGCCTGACAGTAATTAAAGTCTTCTGAATTTAATAGGCAGAAGTTAGAAGATTTATTTTGTCAGCCAGCCGATAAAATTTCGACTAAGTCGAAGTTGATATGTTCATCAATTATCGACTAAGGAACAGTTCGGTTTAAGCAATTATTTAGATTAAACACCTATTTTGATTAAAATGTTGTCTAAAAACTTATTCTAATGTTGATTTTTTAATGAAATAAAATTTTAAGATAAAATTTTTGTGATAAGGTTTCAATGCAAGCGCATGATTCAAATGTGGATAAAAATTGTAGCTCTGGTTAGAGCGTCTGTCTATCATACATTTAACCCCGGGTTTGAGTCTCTCTCTGACCCTTGGTTTCTCCTCTCTTTCTCTTCTCTTCTGTCTTTCCTCTCTTAATGAATATTGTAAAACAAGCATTTGTATGTAAAGATGAATATGTAATAAGATACACTATTGTAGTTCGTGGTTGAAGCGAACAGTGGAGCCACTGCGGCCCGCACCCCTATTTTGAAATAATAAAGTAATTGTAAACCGAATCGTTGTAAAATTTGTGACGTCACAAATTATCAAAATTTTATCTTTAATAACATTTTTGTCCACATTTTTATCAACATTTGTCTTGAACCGAACTGCCTTTAAGTCGACTCAGTATTATTTGATCAAAAAAACGATTCATTTTGTCTCTGACACGAATGTGATAGGCTGAGCAAATTCTAAAATTCGTATAAATTTTTTAAAAGAAAGACAGTAGTAGGAAAAAGCCATTTCTGGCTCAAACCGGTTATCAAAATTGGTTACTTTTTAGAAATAAAGCGGTAAATATGAAAAATATAACATAAAATCTAATCAAATTAATTAAAATCTATATAAATCATATCTATCTATCTGATTTATATCTTTTTCATGAATTGTGAAAAGTTTTAATCAAGTTAATAAAACTCTTAATCAAGTTAAACAAAATTAAAATGAGTAATATACTTAACCTAGCTGAACATACTGAATCGATTAAAGGTGTTCACTATATTATATATTTACAAGGTAAATTATCAAATGCTAAGTTTTGGAAATTTTCAATCCAGATAATTTATAGCGTTGAAGGTGTTGAAATGACATCTAAGATTCCTTTCAAGTTATTCGATGAAATAAGGAGAAAGTTAAAAACTGAAAATGATATAAAAATGAATACTAAAGATGTATCATATGTACTTACAAAAAGTGGAACTCTTGACATCAGGTATCATCAAGTACATTTCTCATGGCCAAGTGATTTAGTATCGATTATTCGTGAAAGTTCTTTCAAAGATAAATTTGCTAAGGTCCTCCGTAAATGTAACTTTCCTTTTGAGGGTATTCATGAAACTAATATCATTTCTTGGAAAGATAATCAAGATATTATCAGTGATGATGACGGTGAAACATATACATTTCCTGTTTCAACACATCATTTAAAGAATACAGGCACATATAATCTTCCAATTGAAGCTTCTACATCACAGAATTCGAATCGATGGTTTGCAAAAATAATGCTTACATTATCTGCTAAAAACAACTCAAGATATAGTGGTACGATGTATTTTGACACAATAGACTTTTTAGCATTGAGAGATTTCTTCATTGAATATTTGAAAGATGAAACCAAATTTTTTACACTTTTACCGAGCAAAAAACCTATTAAAATTACAAAGGAGGATTCTGATAATTTAATGTTCGACATTGATGTTCAACAAATGATTTTTTATGGAGTGGATAGCAATGAAATCTATAAAAGCCCTTGAGATCAGAATTGCCAAATTTGAACCACATCATGGAGGGTGTTTGCATTGTAAACTTCTACCAAAAATCACCAACAAGAAAGCCATCTTAAACATGCGCACAAATACAAATTGTTTTATGTATAGCATACTTGCAGCTTTACATATGAAGTCAAAGAATGGGGCAAGAAGAAATGCTTATAAAGACCATATCGGTGATTATGATTTCAGCATTGTCCGCGGATGTGTTCCATTAAATGCTATTCGCAAATTTGAAAATAAAAACAATATATCGGTAAATATATACTCATTAGCTATTAATAAGAAAACTATAATACCGCTACAAGAGAATGATCAAGCCAAACAGAAGCATGTTAACCTTTTGCTCCATGTAGATCATTATTTTTTTATCAAAAATTTTAACCGATTGTTGAATAGATCAGGTTATCAACTCAAACGATGTTTTCGTTGTTTATCAGGATTCAAAGATATGTAAAAATTGAGATTACACGAACCTGACTGTGCAACAAAATCTCCACAAAAAGTTATTTTACCAGAAGAGGTTCAAAAAATTAAATTTAAGTCACCTGAAAAGATGTTCAAACACCCTTTTGTCATCTATGCTGACTTCGAAACGCTTGCAACTAAAGTCGATAAACATATTACCACTACTTCATTCGAATATCAAGAACATAATATCTACTCGTTTGGATTAGTAATAGTCGATTGGAAAGGTCAAGTTTTGGATAAAATATTTTACAGAGGGGAAGATGCTGCAACCCGCTTTATTCAATCAATAATAACAGCGAAATTCCATCTCAATGAACTTTATTGGAAATCTGAAAAACCTCTATCAATGAACAACGAACAAGAAACATCTTTTTTCTTTCACAAAGTTGTCATATTTGTAAGAAAAGTTTCACTGCTGATGACATAAAAGTACGTGATCATGATCATCTCACAGGAAAATTCAGAGGTGCAGCTCATCAAGAATGTAATTTAAAATGGAAATGGAATTAAAAAATATTTATAGTTTTTCATAATCTCAAAAACTTTGACGGTCATTTAATCATCACAGCCTTGAAAGAAGAAACGTTCAGAAGAATTACATTTATTCCGCAAACTATAGAAAAATATACTGGATTTTCAATGAATCAATTCATTCCTTGACTCTTTTGCTTTCCTCCTGCGAGTTTAGATTCCTTAGCAGCTAATCTTAAAAAAGAAGATAAATTGTATTTTCTTCTCAAATAATTCCCAATAGGGATCATTCGTTGTTATTAAAAAAAAGCAAGCTTACCTTACGAATATTTAGATACCTGGGAGAAATTTGAAGATGATTGTTTACCTCCTATCAATGCTTTTGATTCAACTTTAACTGGAAAAAGCATTTCAGAAGAGATTTACACAAGATTACAACAGATTTGGAGAGACTTTGAATGTAAAAATCTTGGAGATTTTCATGATATATACCTACAGCTTGACGTTGCCCTTTTAACAGCAATTTTTGAAAATTTTAGAAGTATGAGTTTAAGAGAATTTGAGTTAGATCCTACACATTTTTGGTCGACTCCTGGTTTGACTTGAGCAGCAGCAGCCAAATTTCTTTTGCATTTATTCTTTGATTCCATTTCAATTGAAAATTAATAACCTCTTATACATTTGTATTTTAAAAGTGTTATCTTGGATAGAAACCTTGTTTCTATCATTTTAAACCTGTTCAATAATTTCAAGGTATCAGAATAGGTATCACTCTAATAGAAACAATGGTTTCTATACTTCTCATCTATCTTGTTTGTTCCATTTAATTTCGCTCTTTGTGAGAAGAAACAAAGAGTTGAGACTAAATTGAAAATAAAGACTCAGTTCGGTTTGGTTAGCTAGGCTTCATTTGTTAATCTTCATTTGGTTCATCATTCAAGGTGTTAGCTCCTGTTTTACTTTGATGACTCTAATGCTTCTATTAACTCTTGAACCATTCTCGAATATTTCTCATCTGCAGTTAAATGATAATGGTCAGGCTCTGATTGATTCCCTTATACTTTCTCAACCCATTCTTATGTTTCTCATCTGCAATTAACTAATGTTCTGTTTGTTTTTTACTCAGCATCTATAAACCATCTATGGACAATCGACGTAAAAGTGAATTTCTAGATCCCGGCTCTAGAAAGTCTAAAAAGGATAGACGGCCTCACAGCGAATCTGATATTTGTTCAGTCCAGCCAACAGTTTTGTAACCAGGTTGGTTTTGATGTCAGCTCATCAGCAGGAGCAGCAACCTCACAAGCTTCAACCGTTTCAGATAACATGCTTAGAGAAAATTCGGAATTCTTGCAATTCCACAACGGAAGGTTCCAGTTAAATCAGGCTTAGACCTCGAAAAGATGCTGAACCCAAATAAAGACAGGTTAGATGAGATACATATTCTTTCTCTCAAATCCTAGTTTTTTAAAACCATGTATTTTAACTCATCGTTGTTTTTACCCTATAGTGTTTTTTCATCTTTGAACTCTGAAAGTACATCCTCTTACACCCAAAGAGGACCAATGGTTTCGCAGCTGAACGAAAAAGCTACTTTTTCGAATTGTGACTCTAATTGTCCTTATCAGCAGCTCGGGGATGTTGCGAAATCTAAACTAATCAATCGTAAAGGAATCCTCAGTCGATTGCTCGATTGTTTGATAGCTGCATGTGGAACGAGCCGAGACAATAAGGAAGTCCAAGATAAATTGAAAAATCTATTATTAACATTAGTAACTTCATTATTGGACGAATCATTGTGCATCATGCCTGAAAACGCTTGTGAGCACTTTAAAAGTGCAAGTAAGCTGTATTAAACATTCAGAGAGCTCGTTGAAAACTGAAAAAGGATGCGCACAAATTCCGTTCTGCTCTTACACCAGCGCGTATGAGCGCAAGGCGAAGGTGTCAGCGGTTGAAGAACAAGAGCACTGTTCGGAAAACTTAAAATCAAGACATTATTTTATTGTCGCTTATTATTTAAATAAATTTCTAAATACAGCCATCATCATCATCAGCAGCGATCATGAATAATTATTATAACATTATACTTACAAAAAATTACTATTTGTTTGGTTGTTTGTTATTTTTGGTAATTGGTAATTAGTTTTATATTTGTATGAAATTTTGTGCAATTTTTCAGCTCAAATCGATGAAGTTCATGTTGGATACAACCTTTTTTTTCAATTTATTAACAAGGGAATCCGGTGTTCATAAGGTGTTATTGATAAGCAAAGTCAAGGGAGAAAGAGATTCTCTCTCTGTAAGCTTCAGTTTGTTTCGGTTCTTAGGTGAATGTACAGTATTTACTAGAGTTTTTTGCTTTTTTGTTACACTGCCATCTATGTGAACTTCAGGGGGAAAACACGAATTTTACAATTAAAACAATTAAAAAACTAAATGACACCCCCTTGTAGCCCTCTATGCTTCTCTCCCCATAGGGAGTAATCTAGTTTTTTAATTGTTTTAATTGTAAAATTCGTGGTTTCCCCCTGTAGTTCACATAGCGCTTTTGAGACCTGATTGACTGTTGTAACTCAATTAATCAATTGATTCTAATAGAAACAAAGTTTCTACAAGAAATTGCCTTTCGAAATTGCCTATTGGTCAACAATTGCACCTTGCATTATTACGCCAACAGCAGCAAAGTGTACGAGATATACAATGCAGCCAGGAGATGAGAGTTTTAGCTAATAATATCCAAAAGAAATTCGTTATTCCTGGAACCAGAAGTATTTGAACAGATAAATGGTGGCATAAGGTGTTTCAATACATAACCATCGATGATTTTGATTGTTCATGTTTGGAGAAAAATAAGTTCGTCTGACAGGGTTAAGCACAGTCAATAATTCATCCATTGTTGATGTGTTTGTAATAATCGCTTTGAACATTAATCGGAATCATTGGCAGCCTACAGTCTCACTACAGCCTGCACTCTCGCACTCCACGTGAAGCTGATCTGTGAATGAAAAGAAAAAATCAGTAATTTTGATTATGGAAAAGAAATTGGATAACAGTTCAAAAAGGGCAAAAAAACCAAATTGATCTGATTGAGACACCTTTATAAATTATAAAATGTAAATTAGTAATTATGTCGCATTGAAAAACAGACAATTTTACTTATTATTGTCAATAGAGTTAAAGGGTGTCTGTATTAAAATGTCTTGAACACCAAAACCAGAATGAGCTTCATTGGGTTAAGATAAAAAACACAATAACAAATAGAAATTATTTCAGATAAGAATAATATCAACACCATCTTTAGAAATAAAAAATAATAATAAATTGATAATGTAAACTGTCAGAGTTGTTCCATCACAAAACACATGTTTTGTTTATTTCTTGTTTACTGTTGATTTCTTGTTGATTTCTTGACCATCTTTGCTTGACCATCTTTGCTTAACCATCTTTGCTTGAACAACTTTGCTTGACCATCTTTGCTTGAACAACTTTGCTTGACCATCTTTGCTTATCTAATCATGCACTCAGCAGAAATAAGGATGAATGCCATAAAAGAATTCTACCGGCATGAACTTCTGACGGCATCGAAGGATGAACTTTTACTGCTGGCTGTGGGTAAAATAAAGGAAAAATTTGATGTCGATGTTTCCAAGCGCTTTGTGACAAGAACTGTTCAGTTTTTCGAAGAAAATTATACACTTAAGCATAGGAAACGGGTAATTGTTGAACCGAATGTGAACCGTGAAATCATTTCGATGGTAGAGAACGATGATTCTTTGTCTTGTAGAGAGATCGCGAATAGGCTTGAAGTCAGCAAAGATAAAGTCCATAAGGTTTCGAAGAAAGCTGGGTGCAGGCCTAAAACCGATTGAGGTACAAAAATTGACGGCCACCCAAAAATGTAAAAGACTAGACTTCTGCACTAGGTTCCTGTCGGTAGATATTGATGTCAAGAAAATTTGGTTCTCAGACGAGAAGATATTTTGTTTAACAAGAAAAGAGAACCACCAAAATACCAGGCGTTGCTGCAGGGAAAGGCCAACCTTTTTCAATGAACGAGTCGCTCATCCAATTAGCGTCCATGTTTGGTGTGCCATGTCATCTGCTGGTATTATTGGCCCTTATTTTTTTGACAGTAATGTTGACCGATATGTTTATCAGGACATGGTTGACTTTTATTTCATACCAGCACTCACAAGTAAATTCGGAGGTCCTGAAGGTTGGTGGTTCCAGCAAGATGGTGCAACTCCACACTGCACCAGACTTTCATTAGATCTTTTAGAGGCATATTTCGATGATCGCCTAATCAGTAGAAATGCTAACCTCGAATGGCCACCTAACTCTCCTGACCTAAATCCGCTGGACTTTTATCTTTGGGAATTTCTCAATGATAAAGTTAAAAAATTGAACCCAAAAATATTAAATCAAATGAAAGAGTTTATAAAAAATGAAATTGAAAAAATATCCCCTTAAACATTGATGAAAGTCTGTGATAATTTTAAAAAAAGAATAGATATTTGTACTGAGCAATCTGGTGGGCATTTTTCTGATTTGTTGTAACTGAAAAGTTGAATTGTTTACATTATTAATTTATTTTTATTTCTAAAGATGGTGTTGATGTTATTCTTATCTGAAATAATTTCTATTTGTTATTGTGTTTTTTTATCTTAACCCAATGAAGCTCATTCTGGTTTTGGTGTTCAAGACATTTTAATACAGACACCCTTTAAGTGTTGAAGTTGCTAAAGTTGATAATGGGTAAGATGTTGTTGACGGCTGGAATGGTGATAGATTTGACGGTTCAAGTGGCTTTAAAGGTCCGGGTGATTCACCATTTTTCTGATCCATACAAAGTTGTTCAGGAGTTCCAGGATAAACTGGAAAATTATTACAATCCATTGATTCAGGCCATGCAACCATATGTTAACATAATTGCGGAACAACCTGCATGTGCTCTTTCACAGACTGAACGGCAAGCAGGTAGTTTACCCGGATAATATTCCATACAAAATTGGAGTATTCCGAAAAATTCACTTCACAGAATGACTTCTTCGAAAAACCGATTATTAGAATAAGAAGTTTAGGGAAAAGGGTGGGAATAGCAATGAGTCTTGATGAACAAATGAATATAATTGATAATTTTAGTGACTCGGGTGATTGAGGAACTTAATAATATTTCAATAACTGAACTGGCCTACAACCCATACAACAGATAGAAACCTTTGTTCCTACCAATTCATGTTGATTTTTGTATTGTATGGTATAACACCATTGTTTAAATATAATTTTTTGGCTCAACAGTTGCAATATGATCCACGATTTGTTTTTCATGTATTAATAATTTGTAACTGGTAAACAATAGTTACAAGTTATAAGCTAACAATGAGTTTTAACAAGTTAATCTTAATTTATTGAGTCAAACAGTTTGACCGTTAACATCGTTTGTAGCGCTGATATCTCCAAGTATTTAATGTTTAAATGAGCTGGTTCCTTTTTACCATGACGATATTTGTAATTTAGTTTGGATTATTCAAATTTAGTTATCGATGGCTTAATATTATATCAAAATTACCTTTTTTATCTTTCGATTCATATTCGGTTTCGATAACCTTTTCTTCTTTTGACTTATTGCTGGTTTTTGCAGGATTCATGTTACATGGATTATCACGGTTTAATTCAGCGCCTTGATAGTTAATGATGGATAGAAACATTGGATTCTATCATTTGTGATTGATTAATAAAGGGAATCCAAAGAGTAAAGAAGGAACTCTACTCTTTGAGGGAATCCGATGTTTTTAGCGCTAAATGAACTCACAAGATGTCAGTCTGCATAGATCTACAATTTTACAACAGAGAGCGTTACAATAGAAGGCGTCACGAAAAGTATCTCATCAAGACCAAAGAGCAGAGAATCCATTATTTGTGTATAAATCTGAAAAAAAGTTGATTAAGTGGTCATCAATTTATAGTAATTTTCAGTGTAATCTGTTCATAAACAAGATGCCAAAAGTTCCACTGAGATCCTCTTTCACCATCTACAAGCCTAAAGAAAAACAGTCTATTGGAGTGTGTCCCTGCACTAACCATCCATACACCAAGGTAATTATTAGCCATTTTATTAATGTCATGAATATTTTAAATTTTAACTGATTTTTCTTTATTTGCAGATTGCAAAACAAGTCAATGGATGGTTTAGGACTCGCCGAGACAACCGACCTTATATTGACAAACACAGAAAGGAAATGCATCTGATCCTCCGCAGTTGTGTTGAAAAATATGGTAAACCGAAATGTGACTGTCTATACGTATGATTTGAATAAGCCGCCTTTTTTGTATAATATTCCATTTCACTTTTTAGCGCTTTCATTAAACTCTTTTCCTGTGATTAAAAAGTGTTTTTGAGGCCGAAATGTCTCAAAGTATTGATATGAATAAATGTTTTAATGATTCCACATATGTATTAGAGCGGTAGATAATGTTTTATCCTAACCTAGTTCCATTTATTTCCGCTAGACGGCAACACTTTTTTTGAATTCTCCATAACTTTTTACCCTAGGGGACAACTGATAGTCACTCAGTATTCAGTCTTCAATAAGTTAACTTATAAAAAGTGCCATGACGGACGATGAACAACGATACAGGATAAAAATCCTTTACGAAAAAGGGTGATCGCTTAGTCAGATCCACGACGAAATGGTAAATACCTATCAGGGTAAATGCCCTGGGCTCCCTACTATAAAGTATTGGTATCACCAGTGTAAAATTGGCCGGAAGAATATGTTTGATAGGCCTTCGACTGGAAGGCCTCTAGAAACCGATTATGAAAGCCTCGCCCCCCGTATCATGGCTGAACTCAAAAAAGATGTAAAATCAACTTTGGATGAGCTTTCTGTGATGTTTGGTGCATCAAAACCTACCATTCATTATATTATCCATGACTGTCTTAAGCTCAAAAAGTTAGGCCCAGTCTACGTTCCACACACTCTCACTGATGACCAAAAAAGACAAAGAATGGAAGCTGCCCAACTTGGTTTACAGTGCTACAACAGAAGCCATAGAATGTTTTGGCAAAAACTTTTCACAGTTGACGAGACCTGGCTGTCCGTTTATGAAGCAGAGACCAGATTAGAGTCACTAGAATGGGTACGTGACCGGTCAGAGTTGACTCCAGTCCCAACAAGTGAAAAACGTGATCCAAAAGTGATGGCGACTGTCTTTTGGGATTCTCAAGGCATAATCAAAATTTTTTGGATGGAACAAGGTTCCGCCATAAACGGAGAGGTTTACAGACAATATTGCCTTGAAGTAAACTCTTTGATTAAGAGTAGAGGATGTGATACAGGCCCAACAAAGCCGCTCTTCCTTCAAGACAATGCCAGACCCCATAAGGCGGTTGCAACAATGGATCGCATCAAGCAGTTAACATGGAAATTGCTGCCCCACCCCCCTATTCTACCGACCTGGCTCCCTCCGACTTTTTTCTCTTTAAAAATTTGAAAAGATATGTAAGGGGCGAAGATTTTCGTCTCTAGATGACCGAGCCAAAGGCCGAAGTTGATGCCTATTTTGCAAATCAGCCCGTTAAATGGTATGCAGAGGGGATGCAAGCCCTTATACCCCGCTACCAAAAATGTATCGGTGCCGCAGGCAATTATTTTGAATAAAAAAGTTGATAGCCCTACCCTATCACCATTAGGATAAAACATTATCTACCGCTCTAATATAATTATTTGCTTACAAATATTATATTAGGGTGATCACGTCAAACTTGACCATTTTTTTTTCGGGCAACACCGAAATTGTAGCGAACTCGAAGATGCATTAAAAGAAGCAGTTGAGCAGCTCAATAATACGGAAGCCTGTAAGGGCGTACAAGAGCTACCCGACCGCTGGCAACGGGTAATAAATTCTGAGGGTCAATACATATAATTTATGAATTTTCATCAGTTTGTGATTTGTACTTTTTGAAATATCGAAAAAATAAAATGGTCAAGTTTGACGTGATCACCCTAATATGAATTTTACTCATTATCTAAATTTCAAGAAGTGACAAAGACAATGCTTAAGTACGAAAACTTGTGCCACTTATCTAGATCTTTACTGTATATTCATTTTTGATTTTTTGCAAATTATTTAATGTTGTTTAAAATGTTCAGATAAGTTTGTTCTTCATTTAATGATTTGCATTACACAGACCACAAATAAAATTACAAAAATATCTTTCAATATGAGTAGCAATGTTGCATTTTCTTGAGAACCTTTATCAACATATGAACATTTTCCTTTATGTAATTTGCAACTGTATAAAGTTCTTGTTCCACCATCCGGTTTCACTGATTCGATCCAATTATTGCGAAAGTCAAATTTCTCTTTGTGGGGAAATGTTAGTCCTGATTCCATGTGAATAATGTAATATTTATAGTTAATATTATTTTTGAAAAGGGAATAGTTTTCCTAAATGAGATAATAGAAAAATTTAGTATTCATATGAACTTTGAAACATTCAAACAAACAACAAAAACACAATAACAACAAACATAAAAAATCACAGAATTAAATTAAAAGTTCATGTTTTTTTGGTAATTAAATTCGTAGAAAGGCTATTTCACCTAAGTAATATTATATAAAAATACAGTAAACCCTCTCAAATTGTCACCCTCTCTAATTGTCACAGAATCATGGTAACCAAGTAAACAATTTCTTTTAATTCAGTTTTCTTAATTAGACTACAGTAAATCCTCGCTTAATCCATGCCTCAGTTAATGCATAAAACAGCTCTACCTATTGTTAATTAGTCAGAAATAGTCTAATTTTCAGTGTAAGTTTGATCAAATAAACAACTCCATCTTTCTGATTTTTGCTGGAAGCTTAACCCACATTTTTATGCATTAACCGAGGATTTACAGTAATTTTGAGAGGACTCTTAAATACTATTTAGTTCTGTACAATACATGAATTATCAATTTAAAAATCAAAAACACCGAAATGTAATTAATAATCAAATTTCAAAATTTAATTAAATTCGTAAAAGGACTATTTTACCTAAATATTAGGCTGTCCGGGTCAATGTGACCCACTATTAATTTGTGATAACTTTTTTATTTATTGATCGATTTCAATCAAACTTGGTACATTAAATATAAGATCCTCCAGCATCCATTACCCGTTGCCAACGTTCAGGTAGCTTCGAAACTCCGTCCATAAGGCCACGCCACTGATGACAGAATGCAATGCTCTTTCAAAATCATCCCAGTTGCTGTGTTGAATTCCTCTAAGACCCCTCTTCAATTGTGCAAAACAGTTGAAGTCTAAAGGGCTAATGTCAGGAGAATAGGGCGGATGAGTCCAAAGTGTGATTCCCTTGTCAGCTATAAACTCCCGAACAACAGCAGCTTTATGGACTCTCGCGTTGTCGTGTAGTAGCCACACCTTGTCCACCATCCTACGACCCACATAAGCCAACATTTTTGTTTCCAAAAAAGTCTTATATATTTCCGAAGTTACAGTGGTTCTTGGGGGCTGCAGGCTATAGAAAGCAATACCATTGATATCCATCGCACAAATCAGCATTCTCTTTTCACTGTGAATGTTGGTAGATACAACTTCGCTTGGTTTCTCTCCTGGAAATAGCCATTGTTTGGATTGGTCCTTTGTGGGTGGCATATACAGTGAAACCCAGGTCTCATCAATTGTTATTGTGTACTTGAGTATTTCTTTTGTCTTATTATAAAATTGTAAGTTATTTCGGCACGCAATATACCTGAAATCTTTTTGTTCCTGCGACAATTGGTGTGGAACCCATTTTCCATGTTTCTTGGACATTTTAAAATCACGTTTTAAGATCTCGAAGAGAGAAGATTTCGGAATACCAGTTGCGCTCGCTAAAGAGCGGGTTGACCAATTTCTCGATACATCCAGAAACGACTGAATTTTGGTCACTCTTTCACTATGTTTTCCATCATCACGTGATGAACCACCTTTTTCAATTTTTATTGCTGGATCACCAGAACGAAACTTAGCAGCCCATCTTTTGACTGTGCTTTCGGAAGGGCAGCGGTCACCAACTAATTTTCGAAGGTTACTGTGGATAAGGTTACTACTATGCGTTTGCATTACACCGATTTTAATAAAAACTCTCATTTCATCGTCTGAAAATGTGTCAAATAAAACTTGTGGAGCAGCCATTTTGTAAAAGCACGGAAAAAGTAACTAAAATGAAAGCTGAGGATCCAACTAGTCTTTTGATACCACGCATGATTTAATCGAACAAAGGAAGCGCCTTCTATGGGCTGACAAAAGTGGGTCACATTGACCCTGACAGCCTAATATTACAGGAAAATAGCCAATATGCTAATCCCACGACGTGACAATTCGAGAGGGTTCACAGCAAAGAGTAAAGAAAATCGGATTTTTATTCATCACAGTCTCTTCTTCTTTACTCTTTGGTTCACAGTAATTACAGTCATTGAGATGGAATAGGTCTCCGTTATTTGAATGAATCTATTTTTTCGAGCTGGGAAAGACTGGCTGGACTAATCACCTATCTGAACCATGTTCAGAAGTACTCGGTGATTATTATGAACTTTATTTAAGAGATTTAAGAGGATTATTCAAGCGGTCTCAACACAGACCGCCATCTTCATCTTCATCATCATCATTGAAAGAAACCTTTACAGAGAGAGAGAGAGAGAGAGAGAGAGAGAGTAAGTGATTGAAAGAAAAGGCGAAATGGTGAAATGACGATGAAGGAATGGCCAAAGTTAGCGATAACTTTTTTTCCCCAATTTTGTCCTGTTTACCTTTTATGCATTGTTATCCCTTGTTAGGACGGACTCTAAGACGGACTCAAGAGTGAACCCTAAAAAAGTCTATTCATTGACCATTATTTATTCGGCCTATTAGTTATTTTAAAGCTATTAACTATTATTGGTAAAAAAGGATGAAACTGATGAAGATGAGACTAAATGTTTAAAGTTGAGTTAAGGTATATATTGGGAAAAGCTTTTTGTCTTATTACCTTTCAATCCTAAACAATTTTATCAATTACCAGAGTAAGTTTTGTTGTTTTGTCCAAAAAAGGTGAAAAAGCCGCCATAAAAAAAAAGGGTTGACATTATTGGGTTCAAGATTGAAGTGAAGATACAATTTTCTATTTTATTTTCCAACTGTGCATTGAGTTCAAGGAATCGGACGTTTTCAAAGCAATTTTTGCACAAAGATTTATTCAAAAAAATGTAATACAATGAGTGTTCCTCTTGTTTGTAATAACTTTGCTATAATGTTGGTGCAGAAAAAAATATTCGGAAATTGAATGAAGATGAAAATGAATTGATGCTGTTGCGGCAATAATTTTATTCCCAATTACCAACATAGTATCTGATTATTTTGTCACAAGCATGAAGATGATTCGTTGGTAGACAATTAGTAATCTTTATTCCTTCTCCTATGCTACTGTAAATATGATAGTAGGATGGTTCAGAGCCTATTGGAAATAAAACAAAAATTGTTATTAATAAACTGAGACCACCAAAGAACCCTAAGCAATAAGCTTTTCTTCTTTCATACGATAATCAGATTTACCTGATGACTGTGATGAATCTGATGATGATGAACAAGATGACAATCTGCTGTTAACTGGTAATTTCCTCATGGCACTATTTAAATAACCAACTGATTTTGGATGGCCATTTAAACAAGCATTTAACTGATACAAACAGGTTTCCTCAATTTTTGGTAAACTGCCGAGCAATAGCTGGTCGGAAATCTTGTCGGAGGTTCGGATAAAGTCCTCTTCTATGGATAGATTGAAAAAATTAATAAGTTATTAGTAAAGTAAATCATTTTCAAAAAGTAATTAATTTACTGGAAATATATTTCGTTTATTAATGTTACAATTTGTCTACCTGTGTTGATTTACCTCGTCTTTTCATTTTACTTCCATCTGATTCGCATTTATCATAATCTGGCATCGGTATTTCAATTCGAGCTTTATCGTGTTGACCATCTTTTGTCACTGATTCTTCTTCATTAACAGTGATACTCTTAATTACGACAGGGACAGAATCAATATTAGAATGCGCTATTTTATCAGAGTTATTACTGATTTCCTTCATTTCAACTCGTTGATCTTTACTTCGACCAAGTTGACTGAGCTGTTTGACAGCTTTAACCTGAGGTTGGTTGTTGTTTGAATGATGATGATGGTGATGATGGTGAAGACATTCCTTGTTTTCTTTGTATGGAGGCGATGAAGACATTTCTTCTGATGTCCTTTTTGACTCGGATTTTCGCTTAACTACACCAGAACCATTAGTGTTTTCAGCATTAGATCCTGAAGTTATTGGAACCGATAAGCTAGCAGCTTTGACATCAACTTTACCGCTACAAATGGCATTGTTATTGTTATTAACATTGTTATTGGTTGTTATGTTAATATTATTGTTTGCATTGACAGGATTGAAGCTACTACAGCTGCTATTATTAGTACTACCATTGGTACTACTATTGCTACTGACAGAGTTGCGAAGATGTTGATTACTTTTGTCATTGGAAGACGTTTTATTATTGTTGACTGATTTTTGTTGTTGAATTTGTTTCTGTTGATTATCAAAGATGGCAACAAAATCAGGAATCTTTTGATACTTCATCATTATGCAAGGTAATTTGTATTTGATCACTTCCATAGCGACAATATTGATTACCATCATCCAGCAAGGCGTTTCGAGTAAATTTTCAGATTCAATATCAACTGAAATACAAGTAATACATTGATTCTCTAATCTCCTTTGATTTGGATAAGTTGATCGTATCTCGGATCCTATTGTGGAAATCAATTTCTTCATTTGAAATAGGGTCATTGCTCTGTCCATTTCAAGTCGACCATTTGATTCAATCAGTTCACTTCCAAGACAGTTATAATCAGGTGTACTGCCAGATACTTTAACGTTACTCCGGGTTAACCTTTTGATTAGTATATCACCAGATTCATCTATTTTCATTTTGATTCCCTTTTCATTTCCAATTTGATTGATTCAGGGTTAAATCGTAGACACCACAAGGCGAAAGGATGAAAAAGAAAGAAGCAAAAAGAAGAGTAAAAATAAGTTAAATGAACAAATAACAAAATAATTTAATTGAACTGTCAAGATATTGTGTTAAACTATAAACCACTTTGAATCTTGGATTCATCAATCATCCAATGATTAATATATTATGGTTAACAACTATGTTGTTTGGCTATTTATAACAAGCATAAGAAATGATTAACTTCATCATTAAGAATGGTTTAAGATCTCAAATTGATTGAATCAATATCAGACTTCACTAAATTGTCAATTGATTTTTGCAGCTTATTCCCCATTTTAATGTCAATTAAACGCTGACTTTACCAGCTAATACAATCCTCTAACACTTCAAGTATACAAAGATAATCTTTAAATTATTTTTAATTCTAGTGTCACGGAAACAACCTGTAATTAAAGGTCAATCAAATTAATCAACAATCACGATATCAACCACATCAGTTTACATATTAACAAGTACAGGGAAAACCTTGCCATATTCAAGTTCATTGATCAAAGTGGTGAATCAAGTTCGCAAACGAAAAGGATTTTTCAAATGCAAGATTTGATTATTTTTCACAAGTAACAATGAAATGACATTTTAAAATGGTTCATTATGACTATTAAGGTGTTTAAGCAAACAAAATACTCAAATCATAATCAATCAAAATACCTGTTAAATTATGATGAATTATCATTGAAAAAGATGTTACTTTTGTAAACGATTTGACAATTGTAAATGAGTTAACCTACAAAAAGCGTTAATTTGGAGTCAAATTAAACTGCAATTCTATTAATGCTACAATAATAAAATTTGATGAAAGATTAAACATTAATTGTTAATGTCATTAAAAGAGTTGATTTGAAAAATAAAATGCATTCAACTTTTATCAATTAATTGAATGTTTATAATGAATTGCTCGGTAAATGAAGATGAACAGGTGAAATACATTGAATGATTTGATGATCCTTTTCAATAGAAACATCCAAATGTAACTTTTGGTGGTAAGACTATTCTGTAAGTTAATCTACTTTTCTGGTAAATGGAACAATTTAATTTAATAATTATCACATTTTAAAGGATAAGTGTATCATTAGGATGGCCGCTAAATTTGGGTGACCTTTGTTACAAAATCAGGTTAATTTAGTAGCCAGAATTTTTAATGTATTTCATTCACATAACTTCATTTAACTGTGCAATTCATCTTGATTTCATCTTGTGTATTTATCCAAATAAACATCTGCAGCTGATCCAATTTAAAAAACCTAAAGCTCAAAATACAATGAAATTGAAAACAGAAACAAAAATAAAATTATTAAATTGTACATAAAAGAGCAAGATTTTGTCAAGGAACCAACAAAATACAGTCTGGTTTGAGTGAGAGCTATTAAAATTGAAATATTGTCAATTGTAATACATTGAAATTAAGATTGAGTCAAAAGGCTTCAAATTAATGTTAATTTCACTTTAACACCAATTAATTTGGGTTTGGGTTCATAAGGTTTTCCTTGTTGAAGGAAAGACTTGAGATGGATAAAAGTGATAAGACCAGTTCAGTCATCAAATTAACCACCACATTAGCAAGTAAGATCAATGAATTAACATGAATTACAATCGTTTGACTGTTTTGATGGCTTAATTGAAATGGCCAAAAAAGATGGAGTCAACTGGAAACAAAGCGACTGAAAGATATCAACAAAATTTATACTAATTAAACTAAATGACCAACATAACGCAAAACAAAAGGATTGGAAAGATACTGATGGAAATGATGATGATTGTCTTCATTTTTGTCTTCCTTGGCCATAAGGTAAATTACATTCTCAAAGGTGAGAAAATGATGAGACTCATCTTCCATCATCTTATTCATCTGGTCATCTTTTTGGTCATTACATTTGTATTTTTTTCCAACATTCAGGCTACTTTTAGACACTCTTAATGTCCGGTCTTTAATTATATGAAAGAACGAGAAACAATTTAATGACAATTCTGTTGTTATATATTTAAAATTGCTATTCATCACCATATTTAGTTTAAATCTTAATTGAACACTTGCACACAATAACAATTACCAGCTAAGATGAAATATAAAATTAACTGATCACAGCAATTACTTCATAATTCTGATCAATTAGTTAAGAGAAAGTCGTCATCTGTATAAAGAAAATCAAATTGCAAACTCAATTTCAATTGATTCTCCAGTTTTCCATTTTTGGCCATTCAATTTCAATTCATCTTGATTATCACTATTTAACCTGGCACAACTTGGTGTTATTCAGTTTTTTGATTGATATAAAGAAAATTTATCAAAGAAATTAACTATCAACTATCAAAATAATGAAAAGATGAAGAAAAGAGTAAAAATATGATTCAATAAATCACTTTGAGAATGAGCTTGTGTTACAAATATCGAAACGATTAACCATTTGATGGAAACAATGTCTAACAGACAAGAAGTTAGATGAAATTATGATGAATTGGTTAGGTGACTGATAAATAAATCATCTTATTTAAAACAATTTAATGATGATATGGTCTATCAGTTAACATACAGCCCTAATTGTACCATTACCATCACTCAAATGGCAGCAAAAATATATTGTAACAATTTAGATTCCGTTTAAACCGATTGTTTCCTTCATCTTTTGAACTATTTGGATGTTAAAAGCTGATATTAAGTAACAACAGAAACAGCAAAATTAAATTGTAACATCAAATATCTCGATTGAGACGGTGATTTAGCAAAGATTTGATAAAGGTAAAGTCAACTCACTTCACCTAAATCCTCCAACACTTTAGCTGTCCTCTCATCTCGTTTTGAATTAACAAATCCTTTTAGACCAACCAGGTGACCATCAAAGCCTCGTTCAGATCCATTAAAAGTAATTACTTGAGCTCTCACGTATGCTTTGGCAACTCGACGATTCCTCTCCATAAAGATCACCTTTGCCCAAATATCATCATCGATTTGATCCCATTTGTCCAGAATCTCTCTAATATGGTCCTATTAATGAAGAAAATGTGAATTAATTATAATATTCATCAAAAATTATGTTAATAGCTGTCAATCAAACTAAGCATAAGCCTTGAAACTAAAAATCTTGAAAATAAACCAGAAATTTTTTTTAGGTTTCCCAATTTTTCTGGTTAATTTTCAAGATTTTGAGCTTAATGTTTTTACTAGTTTTAAGGTTAACTTTTTGGTAGCAAATTTCACTTTTATCAATGACGGTCTTTTCAATTTTAAGGGTTTAAGCTTTAATCGTTAAGTTGTGAATAAAATCAAATTAAAGTTAATGAATTTGTTAATTGATAACATATTCATAAGACTCATTAATCTGGTCAACTTGGGTTGGCATACATTTGTAAAGCTGTTTAGCATTACAAATGGTCAACTCCAGCAGATTTGTACTATTAATAGTTGATTGAACATGTAAAACCTTTTCAGGTTTCATTAATTAAATCATTGTTAAAACATTTAACTAATAACAATCGCGAAACAAACAACTTTCATTAAAAGACAGTTCTCCATTTCACAGAAACCCAAAATTTATTAAACCAACAAAAGCCTAATTTAGACTTGGTAAACATTTCCAGTTTATAATTAGGTAAATTGTCAACAGTAATTAAAACATCATGGCTAAGTTCAAGTGCTCTCACAATTGGAATTAATAACAATTTAGGCATACAATTCTCAACATTAAGAGAATCAGAAAAAGATGGAAATAATGAAAAGACAAAAAATAGAAGAAATTTTATTTACTTTCTCTCATCTTAATCCTCAAGATGACCAGTCCGTGAATCAGGACATCACCATCATCATCATCTTCATCACCAAAAGCAACAACAATAACATCAACATAACCATCTGAAAAGATTAGAATCAAAAATTTGTCAAAATCCTTTGAGACTAAATTGCTTGGATTGGCCTGAAACTGTCAAAACTGTTGAGATCAGTAAACATTAAATTTACATTTATCACTGAATGTTTCAACTTTTCACACCGGAAATTACACTGATCTGTTCCCTTTGATTGATTAATCAGATATGATTAACATCAACACAACTATCATCAACATCACAACAATCCTGTAACGCTTACAGCAAACCTTATGATTGTTGGATTAACACTTTAAATTAAATACGTGTGAATGTTTATCCCTATTAGTAATAGTAATATTATCATCATTTTTAATCATGATTATCAAGTTAACATGAATCTTACCTTTTCCATCATAATTAACTTAATCATTAGCATACTCATAATATCAATCTTAATTTTATCTCATTTGTTGTAGTTGAAAGCAAAATTGTAAATCTATTATTAAATACAATATTCAATGAAAAACAATTAAATTCAAAATGGAAAGTGAGTTTTACATTGAATCTTGGATATTGAATAATTAGAAGTGTAAATGTTTAAAAGCTAATTTTACCATAAATTGAAATTTACATTTAAAGTGTACATTTGTAACAGCAATCAAAATGGTCAATTTGATTGTTTGAGGTTAACAGATGATTCAAGTTGAATCAGGAAGCTTGTGATTGGGTCAAAGAGGAATATTGATCAAAGATTGGTTGTAATTGAACAGTTGAACAAATCAGATTAACCATGATTACTGATCAGAATACTTTGCATCTCAATTGGAATGATAATTATGGATAATTTAGCAGTGATAATCATTAATGATCAAAGGATGCAAAAGGTTCACCAAATCAAGGGAAAGTTGAAATGATTAGTTAAACAAACAGTTTGTTATTAGTTACAGTTTAAGTTGTTACAAATCAGGTTCCGCTTTTACTTTAACCTTAAAATAATAATTGTCTCAAAATAATACAATTTAACTGGAAACCAGAAGCTTCAGTCAAGTGTACAAAGTTGATTATTATACTAATCAAGCCTATTAAGTGTATGATTTACTCATGAAAGGGAAAGGCCTCAAAGTTAACTAACCATCAAGAGATGCTTAATTATTGATTATTCACTTATTTGCATATTGATTGTTAAATCATTTGATTGCATCAATTGAGCCGCTTGATTGTGACAAGTTGAACAAATTGTTCAACAAGATTCATTCATATGCAACTAATGAATCTAAATTGTTGCTGTTAACAATTGCTGATGTTTCGGTCTCAAACAATCAGATGGTTCAAAGACAATTACAATTTTTTTACTATTTCAATTCACTTTTATTCATGCAATTTAAATTGAAATATTTGTGATCAGTTAAAATTAAAAATTAAATCCTTAAATGCAGTAAAATGTTGATTCTATTATTGAACTGATTGATGCTATTAACTACAGCCTCAAGTTTAATAGCAATAAATTGCTGTTAAATCATCTTTTCTGGATTAAAGTTTACCTTTGATGAGCAAAAATTGAAAAATTTTTCAATCAAATGTCTTAAATTGCTTTTAGCTTCATCAATGATTTGATTATATATTTAAACTATCAAAATGTTAACTGATTTGAGTGAAATTAATTTCCGTAAATAAAAGAGCCATTTAAATCAATCAATCATTTGGTTATTCAAATGAACAAAAGTCAATATTCAAATTTTCATTAAATCATGATTTTATCTTTTTGATTGAGTTTAATAACAATTGTTATTTAAAAGAGCAATTAACGTCAATTTGTAACTTACCTTGAACAGTTTATCCTTATTAAACCAAATCTCTTGATCATTATAATGTTTACAATCATCAATTATTTTATCACATGATTTGGATAAGATTTTCTTACGACTAATCATGACTTGAGGTTGATCACAATTGATTCTGTAATGAAATGAAATTATAAAATTGTGTGAAATTAGTTGAATGGTGAATGTTTAGTGAAAGTTATCAATGATGGTGATTTATGTTGGATTTTACTTGGATTATGAGCTAATTAGTTTGATTAAATTAACACAAATCGTAATTTCACTTTTACATTTTTAACCTTAATTGTGTTAATCATGTTGAATAAAGGTTTTTTTGCAAGTAAATTAAGAGTATTAAATTAGAATGATGATTAGGTTTAATTGGTTGGTAATTGGTATTCATTGTTGACAGGGTTAGGCTTAATAGGAAACGATATGTAGTTGTCAACATTAATTTAAATGGTAACATTAAATTAGCAGATTAGTATTAAGTTAATTTTTTTTATTAACCTTTTACCGTGCTTTTTCATTGGGATTGGCTTTCAATGATCAAAAACTAAATGTATTCAAATTTATAACTACACAGATTTGATTAGACATAATCTATCAGTTCTATTTGATTTAATCATTCTTATATTAAAATTATTCAGCTAAATCTCCGTCAAATCAGATTGAGAAACAACAAATATGTCAAATGGGTTAAGTTGGATAACAAGACAGTTGAATGGGCTACACAAATGGCATTTTAAATTTGTTTAGTATCTAAAATTGTGACTGTTGAGTGTATTTTTGGCGTTGGTGGTAAATTTTTGATTGTATTATTCATTGTCAATCAGTTCGAGGGTAAAGATTAAGCTATAAATTTCATCAAACCTATTGCAATTCAAGTCCATAAACAACAGTTTTTCAATAATAATCAATGAAAATCGACGAATCAACGAAATTGCGGAGTTAGAAAGGACTTGAGATGTATCATAATTTTGGGTTTCATCAGTAGCTAGGACAATTTAAATCAAAACGATAGTTACCTTGTATCAAGTTATCATTGAGTTAAGTCGAAGATAATCAAAATAAAATGTTTTAGAGAAATTATTGGCTTGCAAATCATTCACTAAACACAAATAACCAGAAATCTTTCTGGTTTAACTTGGTTGATGTGTTAAATGTTATATTTGAAGCAATTCAAATCAGCAATTTACAAATGTCATGTTTGATTAAATTGAGCACAGAGTCACAAATAATTCACAAAATTAATCCAATGGTTTTCAGAGGCAGCATCAGAAAATGAAACCGTTGATGATTAACAGGTGAAAGTGAAAATTAATAATGGCGGTTATGGAGGGAAGACAATGGAAAAAAGGGAAACCAGAGAATGATCTAACAGTTGAAAGTTAGCTTTACTTGTTGATACTTGCAACTAAAAAATAAAAATTGTCAACTAAAACAATGCTGTTGAATAAAAGTGATGCCATTAACCAAAATGGATATTTTCAACTAATTAACTTGGATGGAAAAACGCAAATCACAATTTCCCTTAGAATCAAGAGCATTGCCATGCTTTTTGGAAGATTCAAGATGGACAACAACCAGAAGATAAGAAAGGTAAGACGAAACACTGTTTTAACATTTTGATCCTCCTTTGGATTGGTGAAGGCGGAGGTTATTTCGCCATTCTTTCTCTACTCTTTCTACTTGTTATACTTCATCATCATCATCATCTTAACTGTTAACTCCTTTAAATAACTGCTCAGCAATGAAAACACCATTTTCCCTCTTAAACAATTATCTTTATGTAAGAAGAAGAAAAGGGAAAATGTTAGAAAAATAACTTGACCAAAAATAGTCCAACATGATACTTTAATGTTAATGCTAAAGTCTAATCATGTTCAATCAAACTTCAAATTGGGTTAAATAATATAAACTCCGTCAACCGAGACATTGTTTTATATTATAAATAATTGATAAATCTTCGGCTAATTGTAAAATTTTGGACATTACAAGCAAACCTTACCCATCATTGCCCAGCATTAACTGCATTAGGGAAAATATGATTAGCATGTACGTACTTTGACTTGCAATTGCTATCTCCATTCCCTTTTGATTGTCAACAAAATCGTCTTAATTCAAAACCAATATGCTAATGGTAATCAAAGAATTAATTTTTGTTTGAGATTTTTTCATTTGAAACTTAGATTGTCGACACATTTTTGGTTGTTGAGCAAACAAGACCAGTTAACTACCACGTAAAAGTGTCTCTTGTAATCCATTTTTTTCTGGTCATTGTTTTCAACTTGATTTGTGTTGTTGATTAAATCAATGACATTAACCAACAGTTTGATGAACTTACGGTTAAATATATATAATATTGTTTTTCTGAGCAAATCTGACAATTAACTGATTATATTAAAATTAAGATGAATTTTTTTGTGATCCACAAAGGTTGGAGATTAATGTATGAAAAACAGCCCAGTGCGAGGAAAGGGTTTACTTGTTTTGATGGTCATGAGAAAGGTTATTGGTAAACAATGAACCCAAATTTTTTGATTATGAAGGTCACATTGTTTAAATTGTTCAATTTATTGATTGTTGTTTGGTGTAACAATTGATAAATTACTGGATACAACTGAATTGTTAAATTATCAGAAGCCAAAGTCCGGAAAAAATTGACTTCAACATTTTACCAACCTAACCCAAAGGTTCACATTGTTGTTTGTACAGTCAAAATTGTTTCACTTGTTAATCATCTTTTTCACCCAAAACATAATCATTTTTTCCACTTACCTTTCATCACAATTATTTGGTAAATTGTAATCCTCATTAGTTGATTGTTGGTTATAGTTAATATCATCAGAGAATCGTACAATTTTCAGTTTACTTGTAAATTCACGCATTAATATACAATGAGTATGAAATTTATACCGATAAATCTGGTGTTGATTTCGTTAAATTGGTTGAAATCAATTGTTTACGATTGTTGATGACAATAAACACTCAAACGTACACATAAACAATTAAGTGAAAACTAAGCCTCAAATGTAAAATGTAATACAATTTAAGACAACCTTAACTGTTAAATTATTTTCCTCCTTGATTGATAAAATATCAAAACCTCCTTCTTATGATAAAATTGAACTATTGATATCAGAAAAAAATCATTATTTTAATGATTGATTGCTATCAATTGAAGTAACATGATTTAACAAACATTTGAACAATTGAAATGCATAATTGTTATATTCATATCATTGAATGAAATGTAAAATCTGGTAACATTTTTGGTAAGACTAAATGTAAATTGAACAAATAGGCAAATCTTGATAACCTTGATACTAATTGTAGTCATTTCGATCCTCTTAATGATTTAGTTTTAATGTCTAATCTATTTAGGTTTGGTTGAATCAAAACAGTTAATTGATACTAAATTTAATAATATTCAGCTAAATTGACTAAACATTAAATATTTCTTGGCTTGATGATCAAGTTCAAGTTGGACTGGTAAAAGGATTGTTACCCAAAAATGAGTCAACGTTTGAAACTCTGGCTTATCATTGTCACAATAGTTTATATCAATCTGGTTGTTATTAATTACAAACAGTATTTCATTATAGCGTAAACACTTATATTGATTTATGTCAACCAGTGATAATAAGGCCTTCTTATCACTGGTTAACAAGGAAACAACGACTCAAGGTAGATAAGGAACACAATTTTGTTGACTTTCTTAGAGATCAGGCAACAGTAAAGCCAACTTACTACTTATCCTAGGCGTTGGCAATTTTCAGTTTAAACATTCTCTACCATTTACCTTAATTTTGTTTTAATTTTTATTCTAAATTAGCCCATCAACAAAAAAAAGAAACTTCTAATTGATAAAGATTCAATTTCAAGATAACCATGTTGACCAGGCTTTTAATATTTATTTTAGGTGAGTTAAAAGAAATAAAAATTTCCCATGCAAAAAGTAATTTTGATAAATCTCTTTTCCCTTTTACAGCCATTGGTCTGGTTGAAAAAACCGTTGGACAATCATCTTATGATCAAAGAGGTGAGCTTTTGTTGTTACCATTTTATATTTTATTATCAGTTAATTCTATATCTTCCTAGACTGTAATAATTTTAACTTTTCTTGGTCTTGAACCCAAATTAATTTTGTTCAAATTAACTTGTTATCTTAGGAACCTATTACGGAAATGTTTTCCCTGGTACTCCAGCTAAATTTACTCCAATCATGACGCCTGAACTTCAGGAGCAACGTCGACAGCTCATGTATCCATATAATTTAACGTACATCTTGGATATCAATCAAAACAAGCCTATTCATGATCAACCGTTAACATTTCGGTTGCCCTTCTTTGGATTTGAATTTAATTATGCTTATATTCAAATGAATGGTCATCTTGCCTTTAATAAAGGTCTTCTCTCGTATCGTTTTCCATTAAAATTTCCAATGCAACCAACTGATCCACTTTCTGAAGAGGATCCATCTATGATTGCTATCTGGTTTGCTCAGCAAGATATTCCTGGACAAACAGAGATTCCAAGTAAGTTGATTATAACTTTATTTTCTCTACACAATTAATTACAATCTGTATTCAATTTACTGTTGTTACCTTTATCATTTTAATCTAATTATGGTAGTGAACAAAAAAACAAAGCAAAAATGAAACCCTAAAATAAAGTCATACAAGATTTAGTTAACTGATTTTAAGTTGTTGATTCTAAACAATACCCATTATTATCATTTTAAAAGCATGAAATGATATGTAACACAATTAACAATCAAAAAGGTCAACAAGGGTTGAAGTCTTGTTTGTTCGTCAATTACAACAAATTAGATGAGTGTTATAAATATTTCTATTTGCCCTTTCACTTTTTTACCACTAACAATATAATGAAAAGTTGTTTGATTTGCATAAAAAGATGATTATTTAACTTGCTAATTACTTGTTTTTATTTAGACGCTGGAGTTTATTTACAATTGGTTGTAATGGAACAAGAGACGAATACGACCCTTCGAGATAGATTGATTCTCGATTTTAGAGAAGGAATGATTGGAGCTGCTGATTTTACACCTAAATTTGCAATGATTATTACATGGAAAAATATGACTTTTGTTGCTCGAAGAGAGGAAAAACCACTCAAGGTAATTTACAAAAATATTTCCTATATCTTCACCCTCTTAATATTTAATCTTTATCTTAATTTAATCTATTATCCGTAGACAAATACCTATCAAATGGTTGTAGCGACTGACGAAATGCGAACATATGTTATGTTCAATTATGAAAAGATAGATTGGATCACATCAAAGGACAATTACGATGGACTCAAAGGACCACCAGCTTTTGTAAGTTTATTCAGCTTTTCCTGTTAAATTCTATATTTTTTTATCCCTTTTATAATCTATTTTCTTTTTATTTAGATTGGTTTCAATGCTGGTAATACTACAAGAGCTTTCGAGTACAAACCATATTCTCAAGAACCTCGAGTTAGTGTTATGACACAAAGAGGTTATGGTAATGGATTAGAGGGTCGATATTTTTTCCAAGTTGATGAAGAAATCTGGCCTGGATGTTGTATTAACAAAGATCTTAATCCAAATTTGAAAGATCGTCTTCCATTGACATTCTTCCCTCGTTGGGGTCACATGTTAGGTGGTACCTTAGTTAATGTGACTGGACCTTGTTTCGAACCAGATGATATAATAACATGTAACTTTGACAATCAAGTTGCTAAAGGAATTTATCGTGATTCGAATCATGCTACCTGTATTTCTCCACCCGTTTTTTACCACGGTTATATTGATTTATCCATAACAGTCCAAGGAAAAACAATTTTCTTGGGTCGTTATTATGTTCGTAAGTTGGAAGACGTTTTTATTATTTATTTTCGTGTTTCGTTGAGTATGAATTGTTCTCTAATGTATCTAACTTCGTCTTATTAATATTACCTTTACAGAACCTCCTGATATTGCTGATGATGCTGTAGTTGTTCTTGATGACATGGATAGACAAGAGAATCCAGAAAAGCTTGTAATAAAATGGAAATCAGAAAGGCTCGCTTGGTATCCTGATGCTTCAGTTAGTATTTCATTGTGGGGATACCGAGAAATTAGTGATCTTTATCCAAAGCTTACTTACATTGACACACTCGAAGAGGGAGTTCGTCTTGGATCTCAAAGAATTGAGCTTTTAACCGAAAAATATCGTGATCGAGTCAATCATGGATTAACTGATATGCTTTTTGGTTTTATTGCAATTAATTTAACAAATCCAACAATTCTGGGTAAACAAATTACTCAGTCTCCAATCATCTGGTCTCGTGCTATGCCTTTAGCTTGGTACTTTAGGCGTCAATGGGAACGAGTATACGGTCTAAATGGAAGATGGAAAGAGAATCTGTGTAATGATTGGTATGAAAAGGAGCAATATGGAGATGCTTTTGCTACAACAGTTTTCCGTTGTCCATGTACTAGATCCCAAGCTGATCTTGATAGAGGACGATTTTCACCTGATCTCGAATGTAATATTCAAGACAGAAAATGTGAAATATTCCATAAAGGAGCACAGCATTGTGTAGTTACTGGAAGACCTTCGTAAGTGTTTTTTTGTTAAATAATCTAATATTAGATTTTGATTATTAACCAATTTTCTAACAAAATCAATAGTATTGGTGGCTCTGGACAGACATGCTGTTATGATGATTACATGGAATTGATTCAAACAGCGGACACCATGTATGGAGGTAGACCTTCAAGAGCTTTCGTGTATGGTAAACATCCATTTAAGATGAGGATGATGGTGAGTTTTGCCAAATTTTACAAGAAATAGCAACATTGAATTATATTCTAAGACTCAATTGAATGAAAAGTAACTGAGAATATTTTTTCCATTCTGAGTTTTATATTGATTCATCCGAATTTTAGTGATTCATTCGGATAATTCATTTCGGGTAATTCAAGAATTCGTTCCTTAAGTTTATTGCTTTTTATCCCCTTGATTAGATACCAGTTTTATCTACCTACCTTCATGATGTTATGCCTTTCTTTGTCTGTTGTAAATGGCAATCTGACGAAGATGATTCCGATTCCTGCCAGAAATACAACTATTGGAGAACCTCTCAAGATTGTTCATCTTATCAAGCTCCAGGAATAGCCTCAGTTTATGGTGATCCACATTTTGTCACATTTGATAATCACTCTTACACTTTCAACGGAAAAGGAGAGTTTGTCTTAGCCCGTGTGGACGATCCAAGTGCTAAAATAGGTAAATAAAACTCGAAAGACAATACATAGTTTGATTACCTCTGATAATTAGTACTATCATTGAGCAATTCAACTATCCTAGCAGAAACTCAATCAATTTTTATCTTTAATTTCCATTGGAACTATAGAGGTTCAAGCAAGATTTGAACAAGTACCGAGGAAACTCAGGATAGATCAAAATATCAATGCTACGTACTTAACAGCAATAGCTGCCCGGGACAATCAATCAGCAACTGTTGAATTCCGTATAAGACCAAAAGCTGCTCGCTGGCGATACCAAATGTATTGTATAGTCGATAAGGAATACGTTTTCTTCTGGGATGCTTCACTTCGAGTTCAAAATTTCCGTGGAGTAACTTTATACCAACCGGCGGACATACGTAACATGTCTCATATAATTGCCATGTTTGATTCTGGGGCTGGAGTAGAGGTTATGACAAATGGAGGAGCCATGACAGTTCACGTTTATCTACCTCCGCTATTTCAAGTAAGTTATTAAACTATCAACTATTTACAATATTACAATGATAATCATGTGATTCTAATCTTATCTAATTTCGTTTTACTTTTTCTCTTCTTTTTTATTATAAACCTATTAGAATAAAACTTATGGACTGTTAGGTTTCTATTCTGGAGATAAGTTTGATGATTTAATGTTACCGAATGGCGCAGGAAGAGTATCTATAACAGGGACCATGGAAGATCTACATACTAGATTTGGTAAAAGCTGGAGAGTGGCCGAAGGATCAGACAAGATAGGTGTTGGCCATTCGTTGTTTTGGCACGACGCCTTTTCATTCGCTGCGTACGATGATCTTAATTTTGTTCCAGAGTTCAGATTACCTCCGGATGAGTTAAGATTACCAGATAATAAAATGCATCTCGAAGCAGAAATGAAATCAATTTGTGCAGATTCAGTAACATGTAGATATGATTATATTATGACGCTTGATCCTGATTTCGCTAAAGTTTCCAAAACACATGAAACATGGGCTCATGAACTACAATTAGCAGCTAATGCTACTGGTAATTAATCTTTTATATTAATTAAGCTTATTCCACGTATTGTCAGCTTCATCTTTTCTCACTTGATATTCTGAAAAATTGAATGGAATGAGAAATGTGTTCATTGATTCGATGAGATAATCTTTGAAAATGTAGACAGATACTATTAATTAGGATGGAAAAATGTTTAGGTTGATAACGAAGATTTTATTGAAGGCAATGATAACGGTTAGAGTAAACATTGAATTTGTTTGTTGAGGTGACGAATCAAAAAGGTAAAGTATCCCTTACCAACGTTATCACTGAGTCTTAATACAATAATCAACTCTCACTCTGTTAAAAAAGTTATCAAATCTAGAAAGTAAGATTAGTGAAGAGTCCAAGCATTATGATTATGCGTTGCAAATTAATTGAATTATGATTTAGCCTTGCGAATGTAAAATTACGATAAAAAACATTTGTTTAATTAATTGAGATTGTTGGTTGGATTTAACAAAATGAAGACAAGTAATCTTTAATCAAACAATGAATTTGCGATGAAAACTAAATCGTTTTGTTTAGAGCATCTTTAGAGTAAAATATCAATGATTCACTTGAGACACTTTGAGTTGCCTGATATTAACACAATAATTACCTTGATTGTAGTTTTGATAGAGAACATTTTTTCTTTACTTTTATCATAAAATCCCCCTATTTATAGTTTCCTGTGAAAGCCACTAATCAGCTATGCTTTCGAGAGAGAAAGGGAAATAATCAATTAGATCTTATCGTTTTTCATTCAAGTTCTGACTGTTGTTTATTTGATTTAATCTATTCTTTTCAGTTCGACGATGTCCAGCTTTACCTAAACCAAGACATGGACGAAAGACTGAAAATAAATACTATCCAGGTATCACGGTTAGATTTGCATGTGATGATGGGTATCGATTAGTTGGGCATGAATATAGATGGTGTAGACCTGATGGATTATGGTCTTGGGGTTATGAAGCGACCTGTATAAGTAAGTATTAAATAGCAACATCTTTATGTTCAGATTGATTCTAATCTTCTAATTGTTTCAGGTACTGGTTCTTATGCTGGATTCTTATCATTATATATCTTTGGTGTAATCATTCCAATTATTCTGATTTTAACTTGTTGTATATGCTGTTTGATGAGATCCAATAGAAGAGGATACGATCATTATACTGGAGAACCTGGAATGTAAGTAGTTACAGAGCTAATTATATGAGTTTAGCTGTTTAGAATGTGACTAATTACTCTTTTCTTTTTTCAGTCAACCTGTTTTCAATGAATTCAATTCTAAAATGTATCAAAGTAAAAATCAACCTAGAGAAAGTCAGGTGATGACAAGTAAGCCGGTTGCCTCAATACCTACACAAGCCATTGAAGCCGAAATCAATTGATAGTTTGTCCATTGACTAGAAACTTCCAACGACTGCCTTTTTATTATTAAAAAATCATTTTAATTAATGTTTAATCTTTTCCTATTCATGATTCACTCATCAATTCATTCTTTTTTAAAACAATTTTAAACATACATCTTTAAAACTTAATGTATCTTTGGTTTTGCATTCATCTTTAAAATCTTAACTATATATTAATATTAATAAAGTTCCTTCGCTTTGTTTTCTTTTTAATCGATCTATGTTCATTAGGTTCTTTATTGGCGATTCTTTCAAAAGTTATATTTTGATAATTTGATAGCAAACAAATAGAGGAAATGTTTTGAGGTATTTAGAATGAGATGTTATCAATGAACATGGCACAACTCAATGCTCGCTTGCCCTCACTCCGCACACTGATAAAAATGCTGAGTCCAAAATTTTTAAATAAACCTGAAATTTACTGTTATCTTTCTCTGGAAATGGATTCTCAAATGTTTGAATCGGATGCCATGTTTTATTGACCATCTCTTGGATGGTAAAAATTCATAGGCGATTGTTATTAAAAGGCTTTTTAACAGAGAAAGATAAAAGGATAATATATTTCATTCATCTTTGCATTCGTTTGAACATATCGCTTATTTTTCTTTCTTTTTTGACCCCTTGAGGACTTATTTTTTCAGGTGAAGCAGCGCGTTTAGCACCTTTGTTCGTCGTAACAGGCGCTGGTGCTTTACCATTGACTTCTGTTTTCTTCCCTTTAGCTGTTCCTTTAGCTCCTTTCGCTGGCTTTTCACTTTCATCTTTTTCTTTCTTCTCTTTTGGTCCATTTTTAGTTCCGTTTGCTTTTGGACTCTCTTTGGTTGTAGCTTTTTTTAATTTCTTTTTTGGCTGAATAACGGGTTCTTCTTCTTCTTCTTCTTCTTCTTCCTCTCCTTCTTCACCAAATTCATCCTCATTGGTAGCAGTTTTACGCTTCTTAGTCTTCTTGCCAGGCATTGTTGAGTAAGGTAGAAGGCTTGATGATGCATTACATTGTCTAGTTAAAGCTGCTTTTGTTTTAGCATCAATTGTACCAACTGGGTTCTTTTCATTGGGCCATAAGAATTCTAACATGCAATCTAAATCTTCTTTTCGGATACAATAATAATTCATAATATCAACAATCTCAGGAATAGCTTCGGTACCACGAACGCGTAACGGTTTATAAATCTTTTCTCTAAGAACAGGGATATAATCTAAGTTGATAGTGGTTTTACTACTATTAACACGTAAACTCATATGCATTTTGAGATCCTGAATAAGACGATCTTTCTTGTTACCAGATGAAATTTTACCGAGCATTTTAGGAAATTCGATCATGCCACCTAAATGTCCACTCATGTAGTAACTTGGGAGCACCGAAGAGAAAGCTGATTGCATAGGTAAAAGCGACCAATTATTAGATGAGCGAATTTCTTTCTCAATTAGATTAGAAAATGCGATTGATTGAATAGTTTTAACTCCGAGATCAAGTCTTTTTCTTGATTGGCTCCTATAAGTGGAAAAGGTTTAATTTAGAACCATGTAGGTATTTTTTATGAATTTTCACTCACTTTGATAAGCCAGTAGGTTGAACAACTGGATAATTCTCATGAACAAATAAAGGCATCAGTGAATAGTCTGAGAAAAATAAATCTGAACGATCATTAAAACTCAATGGTTTAGAGGAATCAGCAGAAAATAGCTTTTTAAGAGCATCAAATGGTCCCTGAAAAATAAATTAATAACATGAACAAATAAGCAAAATAAAAAGCTGATTAACTTAACGAAAAAATAACTTACTAATTTTACATCTTTTATGACTTTTTGTTGTTTGAAATCGACTTTTTCACCTTTTTTCGCGGTTGCTAGCAGTGAAATATAATGAAGAACCTGCCTTATGTCTTGGTTCGAAGAAATAATTAGCTCGTTGAGAGCGTCACCGCTCATTTTTATCCCTTCCTTGAAACAAACGGACAGCATATGGGCTTTGATTTGCTCAATGCGAGGTCTCGTGAATCTCAAATCAAAACAATAATTGACGAGGCTCCTCATTTTAGGATGAGATCTGTCGTTACAGATACAAATAATTGGCATACTCGTTTTCTGGATAAGCTTTATCAATTCAGCAACACCACCTCGGTCTTCGTTACCAGCCATACCGTCAACCTCATCCATGATAAGTACATGTTTAGATGAGAGAACGGAATTACCTTTGGATCTTACATCAGCAAAAGTTCTATTGCTCAATAAATTAGCAACTTCATCAACAAGAGACTTCTTGCTTCGAGTATCAGAGGCATTTAATTCGGTATAAGTATATCCAAGCTCTTTACAGACTAAAGTAGCTGATGTTGTTTTACCAACGCCTGGAGGCCCTGAAAGCAAAGCAGCTCTGAAACCAGCACCATCTTCAGCCGCCCATTTACCAAATCCAGGTTTTTTGTTCAAATTAGATTCCCAGTTCTGTAACCAATGGGCCAGCTTTTTAACATTACTTTTAGGCCCATGTTGACCAATAATTTTCTCAGAAGCAAGAGGCTTATACTTCTCGACGAAAAGAGAATCCTAAACGAGATGAAAAAGGCATTAGTTACAGTAGTTATTGTCAAAAACGATACTTAGAAAAATAAGCTTAATTAACAAATAAAATGATCAACTTACCATATCCAAATTAAACGTGAATTGTTTTTGTTTGTATTGGTAGCGGGAAGAGTTTATTGCCGAATGTAAGCTGGTGACATCTATTGATAAGAAAATACCTTTCACCTTCCCGCTGCAGACAATTGAATAAAGTAAACATGAGTTGTGCTTCTCATTATATTGACATTTTAAATTGAATTTATTTATTAATTTTTATGAAACCGACAGCTTCAATCTTATAAACAGTGTGTTGCTTCATTTAATTATGTCTCTTAGTTGATAGTTTGTTTATTCGTGCATCAGACACCTTACATACCAAAACTAAAAATGTCTATACTGCTCGAGTTTGAGAAAGAAATGTTGGAAAATCTTCTGGAAGATGATTGTTTAATGATTACTTCCCGAGGAATGACATTAGAGAAGGTTGTGACGGAGTTTATTCGCACGTATAATGCCCCATCCAACCTGGTATTTATAATCAATGCATCAAACAAAGAGACAAATTTTATTCTGCAATCGTTGACCATTGGATCAAAGCCTGATGATTTTCACCCTCGCTCGGTTACTTCTGAATACAGCGTCAATGAAAGGAAAAAATTATACCTTGATGGCGGGATTATTTTTGTAACCTCAAGAATTTTGGTTGTCGATATGCTTCTTGAGCGCATTCCTCTTGATCTGATTACAGGTCTAATTGTATTTAAAGCTCACAAAATTGAAGATGAATGTCAAGAAGCTTTCATTCTTCGATTATTCAGAATGAAAAACAAAACTGGTTTCATTAAAGGATTTTCAAATTTTCCGTCAGCTTTTGTCGGTGGATTCAGTAGGATTGATCGTGTCATGAGATTTCTTTTTGTTAAAAAATTATATCTATGGCCTCGGTTTCATGCATCTGTCAATGCATCACTTGGAAGTCGGGCCAAACCAGAAGTTATTGAAATAAGACTCTCATTAAGCGAACATATGAAAAATATCCAATTTGCAATTATGGACCTGATTTCAATGTGTTTAAAAGAAATATCTAAGGCGAATGTTTCGTTTGTTGTAGATATTGATGAATTAACTGGTATGAATAACGAGTTTTTCTGAATCTGCACCTGCTCTCATCTATTTGCTAACTAACTATTTTTCTGTTCGTTTCAACAGCTGAGAATGCTATTAGTCCTGGATTTGACAAATATCTTCGCAAACAATTTGACCCAGTTTGGCATCAACTCAATTATCGAACGAAAAGATTGATCGATGATTTAAAACTTTTAGGTAGATTGCTTCTATCATTAACCGATGATGACTGCATCACTTTTTACAAAATAATCAAATCAATTCGAGATAATATCAAGATCGATGCTAAAGTTTCTGATTGGATTTTTTGGGAACCAGCAGAAATACTATTTGTCAGTTCAAAGAATCGAGTTATTGATTTTGTACAGAATGCTAGCGACAAGCATATTGAAATGAATGGAAAGTGGAATTCATTTGTTGATATTGTTGATGAAATCAATCAAGAAATTAGTAAAAAAGAGACTGATACTCATGTCATGATCGTTGTAAATGATGATAGAACTATTTTGAAATTACAAGACGTTCTTGACAAAGGACCAAAGACTGTTTTAAACGAAATTTATATCAAAAGTAAATCAATTATGGGTGATATTGTAAGGACTAATGTTCAAGCGGATGATGAAACTGAATTGAATAACCCTCCAGCCAAGCGTCGACGAACAATTGAGTTGGATCCTGGTATTGTTACGCTCACTCAAATTGTCCGCCATTATGACCAACTTGAAGAGGATAATAAAAAAGTTGGTCAACTCCATTTACATTATCATGCTTCTTCTGAAGGATACCTACGATTCCAGGAACAATTAATTCAATATGAACCTGAGTACTTCATTCTCTATGATCCTGATATGGGTACAATTAGACAAATTGAACTTTATCAGGCTTGCAAAATGTCTCCTGAACAAGCTAAAGTTTATTTTTTTATGTACGACGGTTCATCAGAGGAGCAAAAGTATTTAACAAGTTTGCGTAAAGAAAAGGAAGCTTTTGAAAGCCTAATTAAAGCTAAAGCATCTATGGTTGTTCCAGAGAACAGAGATGGTAAAACTGGTGATAACCCTGATTTAATCCGACTATCACTTACTCAAGAAATTTCAACTCGACAAGCCGGTGGTCAACAAACTCAAGAGTTAACTAAACAATTAGTGATTGTCGATATGAGAGAGTTCAGAAGTAGCTTACCTTCATTAATTCACAAGAGGGGAATCGACATTGAACCAGTTACTATTGAGATTGGTGATTATATATTGACACCAGAAACTTGCGTGGAACGTAAATCAATCAGTGATTTAATTGGTTCACTTAACAATGGGCGTTTATACAATCAATGTAGTGCAATGACCCGTCACTATAAGAGATCAATTATTTTGATTGAATTTGACCAAAATAAATCATTTAACTTTAAAGGTAAATACTGGGGATTAGGAGCACGTCGATCAGAAACAGATAATCTTGATGTAATGGCTAAACTGGTAATATTAACTCTACATTTTCCTGTTGTCCGCATAATCTGGTCACCTTCACCTCATTTTTCAGCCGAAGTTTTTGAATATCTTAAACAAGATAAAGAGCAACCTAGTGCTGAGAAAGCCATATCAATATCTCAAGAACAACTTCCAGCGGAACATTTTCTCGATAAATATGATGTTGGAGCAAAAAATCTTCTTCTCAATTTACCAGGAGTTAATTTATACAATGTTTATGCAATTATGAATAAGGTTAAATGTTTTGCAGATCTAGTTGAATTAAAAAAAGATCAACTTAATGAAATATTGCATAGCGATCAAAACACAAATGCTTTATACGACTGTCTTCATTCTAATTTAATTACTTCTTGTGCAAATGATCAACTTGAACTAGCTAAAGCCGCAAAGAAGAGTATTTTTAAAAAAATCAAAAAAAAGTGATGTACATAGAATATTTTGCACGAATAAAATTTTATCTTGTTATAAACTAATCACTGTTAACAATTTATTTATTATTCAATAACCATCCATTGCCAAAATCAGTATTCAGATTCATGAACCATTGAAATACATTGAATGAAAGAGTACATTGAGAAAGTGAATAATTTGCATCAAAATTGCAGATATCACAAAAGATTGATTGTTCTTTCCATCTAGGCGTCTCTATTAAAATGAGAAATTTGATCACCAAATTATGTCTTTTTGATCTAAAACATTTGTCATATTATTGACTTGATTTAATAACAAAGTGTTATTCAGTTCGACACAATCTTGGTTATACTTAACTTATTCAATTTGAAGTTATAGGAGTTTAGGAGTTAAGTTGAAAAATATGCTTAAAATAATATTGAATTCAATTTTATTAATTTTGTTAGCATGCATCTTAACAGTTTATTGTCAAGGTAAAACTATTGTACAATCAAGTTAAACTACATCTTTGTTAACTTCAACTTTTCACCTTGTTTTCTATGTTGAATTTTCTACTTTTCCTCACAGATCAGCAATCAGCTTTAAAAGCACTTCGAAGTGACCTATTGAAAAATTATGATCGATATAGTCGACCAGTTAAACAGGCTTCGACAACCATTAATGTAACTTTCCAGTTTGCTATTCAACAAATACTCGATTTGGTAAGTTTATTCAAAAACTGAATGAAATCGACATTATTATTCGCTTTATTTTTTCTTTTTCAGGATATGACCTCGCAAACATTTCATGTCGATGGAAATATTATTTTGGTGAGAAATTTTCACACGTGAATTGCTTTAAAGAATTGTTTAAATGCTACAATAAAGAGTATTTTAATTTCAGAGATGGAATGATGAGTTTCTCGTATGGGATCCATCCAAGTATAATGGAATAAAGAAAGTGATGTTCTACCTTCATGAGATTTGGACACCCGATATCATTCCATACAACACGGCTGCTGGTATGAGTACATTTGCTTCTGATTCTCATACAACTCTATCTGTTGATTACCGAGGAAGAGTCTTCGCATTATTACCAAGCAACATTGTCGTCAGTTGTATTACTGATTTGACTGATTATCCATTTGATAAGCAATCATGTTATCTGGAGTTTGGTTCTTGGGTTTATAATGTTAATGAACTGAACTTAACCAAAAGTAAAAGTAAGTCAATTTTGTCGACAGTATCGATTTTATCTCACAACTATTTTGTACCGAAATAATTAGATGGACGTCTTTATTACGAGCCTTACGTGAAAAATAGTGAATGGAACGTAGACAAGATCTCTGGTTACATTTTTACAGAGTATACGGCTTTTTCAAATGTTTCCGTTGCTCGCATCATAATCAATGTTACTCGTCGTGTTGATATTCATTTATATTATATCTTGATGCCATATCTAACTGCTAGTCTATTGGGTTTAGTTGTATTTCTTGTACCCATCGGGTCAATTTATCGCATTGTTTTCGGGTCTCTTGCTTTATTCATTTTAATCAACTTACTTTTGTTCTTGGCTTACAATATTGGTTTTCATGCGCTAGGAGTTCCATATGCAGGTAACAATTATCTTGATAATTACACTAATAATATATTTTGTATTGATTCAAATCTTCACTCTAATTTTTATTATTTATTTCAGTTCGCTGCATCAGTATAAATATTATGTTGATTACAATTTCTCTGGTTGTGACTAATATGACTTACCAATTGATCATGTCTTTGATGGTAACATGTCCACCATTACCAAGTTGGTTGGCCCATCATCTTACGAACCCAATATTGACACGAATATTTGTTCTTAAAGGAAATCTGGAAACAACCGAATTAGATGAAGAAGCTAATGTTAATGACTTTTCTAACCAACAACCATTTCAATCAACTTCTTCTCGAGCAGCAATTCGAGAATGGGCTTTACTTTTACGCCTAACTGATCGTCTTCTTCTCATTGCATACATAGTTGTAATAATAATATACCATAGCTAAACAATTTTCAACAATGAAATGAATTTGTTTATTAAAATGTTATTACCAAATATTGTCTATGTTAGGTTTTGACATTCGCACTGTTTGGATATCAAATACACATTTACTGATCATTTTCAGATCACATTATATGAATATATTTCGGTACTTGTAACAATCTGAAATGTTCAATAAATATCCCTATTTATCGTTTGTTATTAAACAACACAATTGTCACATTTATGGACAAATGGCCAAAAAAACGAGAAAAAAATCAATTTCTTCTGTATTTAGACTCTGTTAGTCTGTAGCGACATAAAAACGTATAAAGCTAAGTTAATTAAAATATTAAATTAAAATAATAAACATTATTAAAATGAAATTAAGAGAAATCCTTGAGAACAGTTAGATCGTTAGTATTCAATAGATTTTGTCAAAAGTCATCTAAAGTAATTCTAGCCATCATTCCAATTCATCAATAATGAACTTGGAAGGTCTTGAAAGCTAGAAAGAAACTCTCTTCAAAAAAATTGAAACGTCGAGTAGAACCGCAACAAACCGGGTTAATTTGTAATATCTTCAACTTTTGTCAACAAGGTCTATGGACAAAAGCTTTGACTTTAGAGTCGAGAGCATGGAATTCGGTTTTTTAGGAGCGTAAAAACATTTAACATTACATAAATCAATATATTGTGTCAATGAGCTGAAAACATAAGTAATGCACAAAAACTATGAAAAAAGGATGATACTAAAAGACAAAACTAACACACTTGTCACATTTATGCATCAAACTTGTACACAAACGGGCAAAAAGTGGGTAAAAATCAATTTCTTTGAAATTTAAATTGTGTAAATTAGTAAGGACACTAAAATTGAGTCCTTTTATGAAATTTAAAAGTTATTTTGATAGATAGTTTTCGAGAAAATCGAGTTCGAAGTCGAAACTTCGATTGCCTTTTGTACAGTTTAGTGACTAGATTTTTTTATGAAACTAATACAAATGATGTAAATTTTAATAATCAACCAGAAAATGTTCTTATTTTTAGAAATAAAGCTTTCTATTTCTGTAAAACAGATTAAGTTCGATTTTCGTTTAAACCGACCTCTTTCTGTGATCTTTAGACTTAAAGGGCTGAAACTTATTATCAGTCCGTAAAAATTATTGGTACACAACATGAATTAAATATTTTTTAAAATTTATCAAGAGTTCTCTGGGAACTCGGCCATTAAACGAAAAACTTTAACCTTCAATATTTCGAGAACAGCATCACCTGCAAATATCATTCTTCAGCTAAACAATTTACTTTATTATGAGCTATAGCATGTTGGAATTTAAGATGATTGAGGATCCTACCAAAAAAGTTATAGCATTTTATTACTTATGTTACCAGATTTGAGACTTGATATATCAATTTATTGAAACCCAATCTTATCTGTTAGAGGGATATTCATTATTAAACGAATATGCTTAGATTTTATTTGGTGTTCAGTCATATTATATTATAGCCTATAACAAAATCTAATGATTGTTCAAAGAATCATGATTGTGTGTGCTACCATTCTCGAAATATCTAGGCTCGAAATTTTTAGGTTAATGGCCGAAATCAAGAGGACTGTTGCTTGACTGAAAAAAATAGATTATCCATAATGTGTATTAATAATTTTTATGGACTAAATATTAAATTTCGGCTCTGTAACTCATACGATTCCAGAAAAAGATCGGTTTGAACGAAACGCGAACTTATCTGTTTTATAGAAGACATAAAACTTTATTTATCAAAAGAAGTGCATTTCCTGGTTGATCATCAAATGTTTCATGAGTAAAATGGGTTTCATGAAAAAATTTGATCGCACATCGGTCCAAAAGACGTTCAAAGTTTCGACTTTGGACTTGATTTTTTCAGCAACTGTGTATCAAACAAATTATTTGGTAACACTAATGGACTTATTGTTCGTTTTGCTGCAAACTAACAGTGTCTAAATACGAAAGAAATTTATTTTTACCCGTTTTTTGCCCATTTATGTACAAGTTTGATGCATAAATGTAACAATTGTGTATTTTTAGTAACAATCTTATTTGCTTCATACAATTGCAATTTTAATTTCATTCTAGGAATAGCCTGTGCGTATAATGTGACTTCTTGTAATGTATTTGTATGGTTTGTTGTCCATAATTTATCCACACGGGTTATTCAAATTTACATTTAGCAATCAAGTAAACTTGAGTAAGTCAAGTAAATCAGCGACTAACTTGTAAGTCTCACAAAATTTGCAAATTTTTCAAATTGATGCAATAAATAACGAGACCTTCCTGAAAATAGCAAACAAATTATTATCAAAATGAATGACTTATTTAGCCCGATGACTTGAACCAAGTGAGTGAAATGAAAAAGATTAATTGTCATTTCTATTAAGCTAGGCGTCGCTATTAAAATGAGAAATTTGATCACTAAATTGTGTCTTTTTGATCCAAAACATTTGTAATATTATTGACTTGATTTAATAACAAAGTATTATTCAGTTTGACATAATCTTCACCATATTGAATTATCTGTATTCATGTACAAGTTAAAATGCTTAAAAAAGTGTTTAATTCAATTTTATTTACTATTATTACATTCATCACAACAGTTCTTTGTGAAGGTAAAACTTGTGAACATAAAGTCCATTCCTTGCCAATTTTAACTTTTCGTTTCGTTTCACATCTCAGATAAATACGCAGCTATCAAAGCTCTTCGAAGTGACCTATTGAAAAACTATGATAAATACAGTCGTCCAGTTAAGCAGCCCTCAACTTGCATTAATGTGACATTTATCCTAGGAATTGCTGAAATAATTGATGTGGTAAGTAAAGATATTTAGAGTAAAGGTTTTCGTTTAATAACTCTGACTCGTTTTTCAGGATATGTTTGAACAAACGTTTCATTTGAGTGGTGTCCTCGTATTGGTAAGTAGAAAGAAAAAGCTTTTAAAATTTACTTTGGTTTATTTCATAAATTGAAATTTTGTGCTTAATTTTGACACGGTGCTGCAAAAGAAATGGAAAGATGAATTCCTCACCTGGGATCCATCTAAATATTACGGTATTAAGAAGCTCAAATTTGATTCAGATGAGATTTGGACTCCTGATATAGTGGTTTATAACATGGCTGCTGGTAACAATTGGATTGGAGTTGATTCACATTCAGTTATTGAAGTAAATTATGATGGAAAAATTGACCTTAGACTGCCCAGTAACCTTGCTGTTGCTTGCTACATAAATCTGGCCGACTATCCATTTGACAAACAGTTATGCAGTTTATATTTTGGTTCTTGGGCTTACAATATCAGTGAAATTGGATTAGTCAAAGGTAAAAACTTCTCACGATTTGAATCATTTGATCATTAAATTATTGTTCACATTCATTTATCCAGGTAAACGTTTAGTTAGAAAGCCGTACATTGAACAACTTGAATGGAACGTGGAAAAAGTTGATGGACATCTTTATGATATGCAGGGAATTATCATAGGTCATAGGTCAATAGTTGAGATTCAAGTATTTGTTGCTCGTCGAGTCAATATTCATTTATATTATATTTTAATACCATATCTAACTGCTAGTCTATTGGGCTTAGTTGTATTTCTTGTACCCATCGGGTCAATTTATCGCATTGTTTTCGGGTCTCTTGCTTTATTCATTTTAATCAACTTACTTTTGTTCTTGGCTTACAATATTGGTTTTCATGCGCTAGGAGTTCCATATGCAGGTAACAATTATCTTGATAATTAAACTAATAATATATTTTGTATTTATTCAAATCTTCACTCTAATTTTTATTATTTATTTCAGTTCGCTGTATCAGTATAAATATTATGTTGATTACAATTTCTCTGGTTGTGACTAATATGACTTACCAATTGATCATGTCTTTGATGGTAACATGTCCACCATTACCAAGTTGGTTGGCCCATCATCTTACGAACCCAATATTGGCACGAATATTTGTTCTTAAAGGAAATCTGGAAACAACCGAATTAGATGAAGAAGCTAATGTTAATGACTTTTCTAACCAACAACCATTTCAATCAACTTCTTCTCGAGCAGCTATTCGAGAATGGGCTTTACTTTTACGTCTAACTGATCGTCTTCTTCTCATTGCATACATTGTTGTAATAATAATATACCATAGCTAGAATGTTTCTTATTTAATCCGAATGACGGTTATAATGGCTGTCATTATCCATCAATTCAATTAAGTTGACAAATCAGCAAATAAATTATGTTTTTTCAATCCAAATTATTGCTCTTTTTACTGAACAAGTCCCAAAACTTTACTATGCATCAAGCTGCCATTGAAAGAGACAAACAAGTAAATGATTTCATTTAAACGGATACAATTAAGTTATATCTAGGCTATTTTAATCATTACTTCGATGCTCGCAAAACTGAAACAATCTAAAGACACAGATCAAAACCAATTTTTAATTGATCAAAACTTTTATCAGACAAAATCTTGTCCAAAATATATTTATCTTTCAAATCAAACAAATGTATCTGTTTCTTCAACTGGGTTAAGCCATCCAAATCAATCTAAATCTCATGAAAGCTCATTCCAATAAAGTAATCATAATATGAATACTCTTAGCAATCAACGGAATAACTCACATACTCAGTAATTTATTTAGAAGTTTATTTCTTATGATTGTAAGTTTTGCACATTTGAAAATTGAATTTGTTCCCATGTAAGCGCTGTGTCTTTATAGTCTGTAGATTTCGCTTTTTTAAAGCTTGTTCTATTCTTTCGATAACTTTTGTAAAATGGACTGATCAACTGAAGTCCACTTAACGGTAATGGTAATAAAATTTATCCTCTCGACAGGGAGTCTAATGTAGTTGTCATCTTACCAAGCGTACGGTTCTGATCTGATGCCTAATGTTTTCTCCTGTTTTGTTTGGTGGGATTAATGAGATTGTCAATACTAATTATCATTAATGTACAGTTTATCACAAGTTTTTACTCTGCCAACTGTTTTAACAATTATGTATTTATTTTTTTCTCATTTGTATTGTCAGACAATTAATTAGGCTCAGAGATACAAAATGGTGAATGTCGTCGAGTCAATGACCAAAGATAAAGTACTAGTAGAAACGCATTCTAAACATTCAATGTTTTTATGGTAAAAATGAAAGTAGTCATTTCTTGAGGTTATTTCACACCAACAACAGTACTAGAATTTTTAAGAACACTTAAAACAGATCAAAATGTCAACCAGTGAACACGATTATAACGATGTAAGGTATAATCCACAATTTTTAACACCTTGTGCTCAATCAACGTCAACACCTTCAGCCTCATGCAACAACAGCAGACTATTGTTAACAGATCTTTCCAATTTTTGTCAAACAATTGATTGTTGCCGCGTAAATAGTTATCTCAGTGAAATCGTTAATCCCTTCCTAATTGAATCTGCAAACAAATCATCTATACAATTGAAAGATGAAAAGAGTGACCAATCTTATTATCAACAACAGTCAAAAGAAACAACTTCTGGTATCAATGAAGAGACCGAATTGAACGACTATTCAAATAATCCAACATTGGTTGATAGGAAACCAATGACCTGTGCATTTTATTACTCTAATCCTGGATCTGAGGCAACTTGGATATCTGTTGAACCCTCTCACCATCCTGTGGCTGATCTGGAACCCAAAATTGAACCAGATGACTGGCCAAGTATTCCTGCTGATCTAACAACTACATCAACACCGATAACAACAGTCGATAAGTTTAATGGTGATTATTCACCCATTAAGGTTGGATCTTCCGAGCCTTTCAACGGTGAATGTAAATTCAACCAGTCATCAATATCTCCAATATCATCTTCAACTGACATCTCTTGCTACAATAGTGGTTCCTCTGTTTCCATTGAACATCCCAATCTTTTGATCAACAATAATCCCGTTTCTTTTCACTACCATGAAGATCTCAACGGATTGCATTCAAAACAAAATCGTTTTCCTTTTACATTCCTCAATGGATCTTATCGATATCATAATGCAGTTGGACGCACTAGAGGAGGAAATTTACTGTCCAAGGAAGAGCAACGAGTCAATGCTTGTCGAAGGGAAAGAGTCAGAATGAAAGCAATGAACTTGGCTTTTGACGCTCTTCGAGCCTGCATAAATCCCTCATTGAAACCCAGAGGACGCAAATTTTCAAAAATAGAAACTCTCAGGTAAATCTAATCATTCTTTGTATTCAATTTAGAAAGGAAAATGAAATTTCGATTTTGATATTCACTTTTATTTTTTTTTTGTTCATTGAAGGGCTGCTATAGTTTATATTTCTGATTTGAATGAAATACTAAACTCTGATTGTAATGTTGATTCATCTAATCAAATATTCATGTCAACTAGCTCTGGATTTTATGGATGGCCTCGTGTAAGTTTAATGCAAAATTGATTGCTGTCTTTTGCCGCTGTATCATTTGATACTTTATTTATATATTTTAATTCTTTATATCACTTGATTATAATCAAATGTACTACATTACCATTTTAAGTGGATGATAACTATCAACTCATAAAAAAATCAGTTCCAATATTATTCTGCTTTACTTGTTCAACTTAAAAAGTGTATTAACCAGAATAATTAATAACATCTGTGTAGATTCATTTACTATCTTTCAACTGTTCTGAATCTTATCTGATTTTCAATAGAAATCATCACTTATTATTTAAATATATTTGAGTCAACTTTTATGTTTTTTGAAGTAAATGTCTCGAGACAGAATTTGTTTAAATTGATGATTTTATTGGGTAAATTAAAAAAAAACAAAAAATGATTTTAATGATTTATGGGGATACAGATAAAATTTTGGTTATAGAAATGGAAATCATAAAAATTTAAAACTAAATTTAATTTATAAGCTGATCAAGGGGGTAACAATTAGATCCAATTACATCACATTACTTGAATCAATGGTTGAAGAGCAGAAAGGATTGATTCCGTTGTTAGATCGGTCACTATATCAATAATAGTGACATTAGAAGCAGAAATGTACAATGAGATTGCAAAGTGATTAAGAGAATAGTAATTGTAATTAATTTTGGAGTAATGTTAAGATTGTTCAAGAGAAACACAGTAAAGGCTAAATTAGGATGAGAGGATAAATTTATCGAGGATTTTTACATTTTCATAATAATTATGATAAACAATATTGAAGGCTTCGAGTTTCTGTTTGCTGCTATAATAACCATCATTAATATTAATATTATTTGTCATAATAAGCAAAGGAAAGGTGAAGGATCTGCCTCAGAAAACGCAGAGACTGGAAAAGGTGGTTAAGGATGAAAGATATAGAAAGGAGAGGTGGAAGGGAAGGAGGAAGATGAATTGTTAGGGACAGGACTTTTAGTGTTTGACAATTTACACAATCTCATGTACAAATGTATGCATTTACAAATACTGTGGTTAACTGATATTCCTTTTCAAATTGAATGGTGTTTTGTTGGTAAATTAAATGCTCCTTTATCATTATTTATTCTCCTTCTGACTTGAGGGAGCTTAAATATGTATACAATAGGTGAAGAAGAAAGAGAATTGTATGCAAGAGGAAAAAGACAAACAAACAGAGATGAAGATGAAGATGAAAAAGGAGATGTATTATAGTGTCAAGCTCGATTAACTTTTCTCTATGGTGTCAAGTACTTTAGCTTAAACCATAAGGGCCAAAGAATTGGTACTTTTCTTTATGAAGATGAATGTGTTAACACGATCAATATTAATTCAATTTACTCCATGTCTATTTGTGTCCATTTCTAGTCATCTTGTCTTTTTCAACACTTTTTTGTTGCTTTTTCGTCATGTCCAAAGATATAATCTTTTCTGAGTATTTTTCTTTGTCCAAAGATGTTGAGTATATGAAAATTGTGAAAACACTGGAAGTCGATGATTAAATAACAATATTTGTTGACTATAGGTTACAGTTTGTTCGAGTTCACAGTTAATATGTAAAGTTAGATTAAACTTTCTCCTTCAAATACTGGATTTCTCTTGTGGATACAGCAAATCAACATTTTGTAAATTCGTTGAAAATTCTCTTGAAATCATCGTGTGATCTGGGCAAGAGAGATCAGTGTATATCGCGCCTACACTCGATAGATCATTATCAACCCTGTTTAGGGTTTCATTCGTTAAACTTGGCTGAAGAGTTTGAATATTATGAGTTTGTGTGACGCTTTGTAAGAGAGTAAGATCGGAACTTGATTTAATTGTTGCTTCTTGTGAATTCAATGGTGGATTTACGACTTGTACCAACATTAATTGTTCTGAAACACGCCGCAATTCTTCTTGCTGTTCTTTAATTTGTTTTTGTAAAATTTGATGCTTCTTTTGTAAGGATTCTTGAAGATTTGCATAGGAAACTTGACTATTTCCTGTAGACATGTTAGCATATTGTGCTATACTGACAATAGAATTGGGAACCATAGGATCAGTTTGAGGAATAACGCTAGTGTTGCCAAAATCCTGTGAGACTTGTTGATGGTAAGATACAGGAGATATTGTCGAGGTTTGATGTTGTTGCTGTTGGCATTGCTTTGGTTGATGGTGCGATAGGTGATGTGTTTGTGGTTGAGGATTTTGCTGTACAATCTGAGAAGTGGATTGTTTTGGTTGTTCCACCATATTGTGAGTTATAGTTGCCTGATGTTGTTGTGGCTGTGTTGTTGAAGTTTGATTTATTAAATACGGAGAAGGTTCGTACATAGAATTATTTAGGATGTAATCAGCTGAAGAATTAGAAGATGAGGCAAGTGATAAGCTTCCTTCAATTGCAACGGTCATCATGTTGGAATTCATTGAATAAGGCATTGATCCATTAGAATCATTGTGCACTGGATAAGTGGCGCCTGTTTTTTCAGATATGTAAATTGATTGATCATTAATTCCTTCATGACTGTTAAACTCATTTACGGGCCAATGAGGTGTCTTTGATTTGATTAAATCGCTACTTGTAATATTTCTTGATGAGTTTGTATCTTGATTAACTTTACCACTATCATTTTGGCGGCTATCATCTTTTATATTATTTCCTAACCTTTCATCAAAATCAATAACTGTATGTGTGCAAACCACAAATTCTGGTTTCGAGTTCCACATGTGATAAGTGATGAAATACTTTGTTCTTAACCAAATCCACTGTTGACCTTTGGTTAAAAACCTATAATAGCAAGATTCACCGCTTCCGATTTGCATTAAGCGTTGATGACCAGCAACAACCAAATCCAAATCATCCCAGTGATAATAGTCATAGCCTGATGTACCCAGAACTTCAAAGGGTAAATAACCAATTATCATTGGTGCTCTGTGATCCAAAAAGAGAAACTTCCACTCCAATGAATGCCTTGAAATAAATTCATTGTTTTTGATTGCGCCATAATCATTTGATAAGGGAGCCAATATACGAAGCTCTTTCAACAGTTTGGGCGTTTGAAGGCGGCAAATCGTCATGAAGCAGTTCTTGGGAACTCCATATCCCATATAGTCATCTATCTTTCTAAAAGTGCCAACAAGTCGGACTAACTCGTAAAAATATTCACTGAATGTTTCAGTTTGATTCAAGTTTGATGAATCATGTCGAAAGTGGATCATCATTGAGACAAACTCATCCGTTTTACCACTGCTAACAGCTTCTATTACCAGTTTACGAAGAGCTGATTTCTCTTTCTCATGAATAATGTCATAAACTGAGATTCCACCATGATTAGGATCACTATCAATATTGATGGTCATTAAAGAAGAGTTTGATGCAACCGACGAAAGTCCTGGAGCTGATGAGCTTGTAGATGGTTTATTAGATAGATATGATGAGCTCATACCAAGAAGAGGAAATATTGATTCCGAAGCATATATGATCTTTCCTTCAGAGTCGGCTTCGAAAACAAGGATAAAAGCATCTAAAGCCTATCAAAATAATATTGAAACATTAGAATTATTATGATTTAAATTTATGATACATCATACAATTTGCAAGTGATAATAGGTAGAAAAACAATGTTACAAACTTGTAGAAATGAATTTATCGAAAAATTTTGTGGCTAAATAGCTGAAAATATCTGTCGATTTCAAATCCGTGAAAAATTGAAATTGAAATTGAAATCCATTTGAATAATTTTTCAACAGAATTTCATTTCACAGGTTTATAACAGTTACAAGCATAGTTTTGTTTTGTGTTATAAAGTACCAAATTGATTCTTGCTTATACACTATTAATATTTACCTCTAAGCTTAAATGAGAAAATTCTTCAGTTGATAGAAAAGATGGTTTCCATGAGTTAATGAAACCAGAACTAGCTGAATTATCTGGTTGACAATTATCTTCACCTATCTCTTTAGCATGATGTTTAGTCTCTTCAGTATGGTTTTTAAGAAATGTGATTGTAGCTCGAAGAACAGATGATTTGTCCATTTTTTTGTTACCTGAGCTGCCAATATCTTCACTAGGGTCCAAATTCACCATGGAGCAAAGTTCATTGATTAACATATTAAACTGATCACGGCGCTTCTTTTCACTGAGATTTCGAGATTTCCTTTAATAATAAAAAGTAAAAAAAAATTAATACCAAAGGTAAATTTTTCAATCAAATGAACTCACCTTTTAACCTCATCCCGTTCAACATCAATCGAAAGATTGTCATCTCCAAAACCATCGCTACTAGCTACAGATGAGCTACTATATTAATTAAATTTAATAAAAATTGATTGGCGTAAGAAAAAATTGTTGATAATAATTCTAATTATGTTTACTTGTGAATTATGCATGAAATCAAAGTATACCAATTTGAATGGAGTCCAACACACTCACAACAATCTCTCTAATATGATCAAAATTTTTTGAGCAAATGAATCGGAAAAGGTTCATATTGAGATGAAGAGCACACAGAAAAATTAATCAAAGTTAAATTGAGCAATATTTGCATGTGAACCAACAAAAGGAAACGAGTATCACAGAAAAGGTAATTAATTTTATTACTTACTCAATTTGACTTCGACGGCTTCTTCCCGAAGAAGACATATTCACTTAATGTTTATGTATATCCTTGAATATTTGTGGACACAAAGGAATAAGCTTGAAGCTTAACCAGTTGGACGCAATGAAGGCAAAAAAATCACTAGAAACAGTTGAAAAAATGTTCAAATTAAAAGTATTGTTTGTGATTGTGGTCAATTTTGGTAATAGCTGTGAAAAAAGGATCAACAGGTTGAAACTGTTGAATGTCAACATAAAAGACCATGACAATTTTGGTAACAAAAATTACGTTATGATGGTGAGTTAGGAGATTGGTCGATTTGTTAATAGATTATGAAGACATAATTTGAATAAGTTTGGTACTTCAATAGCGATTGAAAATAAACTAAGAAATTTAATGAAGAAAGGAGAATGTTATTTTTGCAAAGAAGCAATTTGGGATACGCATTCAATAAAAAAGATGGTTGTACAAGGAAAAATGTGTTGATTCATCAACCATGTTTGATCCAAAAATATAATTGAAATAAAATGTAAATAACCAGATTCACGGTACAATCAAGGTTCACAATTAAATAAAAATAATAAATCCCAATATATTTTTGATTGGCTGATTGAATTGATTTAAAAACGAAAGTAAATAAGACAAGAAAGGTTGATATCCACAAATATGGTGTAAATTGACAAGCACGATGATGAAAAGTTCAACTCTTCTATTGAAAATTTGTCAAATGGTCAATGTAAAAAGACAGAGACAGAAAGACACAGAAAGGCGAAAGAGATGACAGAGATGACAGAGAGAAGGAAGATAGGAAAAAGAAAATGATTTGAAAGGCAGAATTTCAACAAAATGTAGACAAAATGAAAGGTGATTTAACATTGGTAAGGGACAGAGAGGATGAAGAAAGTGGGTTATTTTATCTACAAAAAAAGGTAATCATAATAAGAGTTATGATAATAATTTGGATTGCCATGGAGCAATCTCAATCATAATCCAATGGGCACATTATAATAACTGTTGATTCTCTTTCTTTTCTTTCTTTTTTCCTCTTCCTCTCTAATTCGTCTTCTTCTTTTTTCTTCAATTCTATACCTTTTCACTCCACTCTTACTTCCCTTTGACCCTCTAATTGACTTGTAATCTAATCCTCAATGCTTTATATTGAAACCAAATCATTGAAATAGGGTCTTAATCATAATTGGATTCAATTTAAACCTCTATCTACATTAAAATGTTGATTTTTGTAGCTATCACTAATTTAAAGCAATTTCAATTTTCTACCAATCAGCAAAATCTCGGATTGTCAATCTATGTCCATCAAGTTAATCCTTATTCGGATTAACTTTTTATCTCTTCTTTCACCTTGGTTAAGATCTAAATTTTCTGGTTTATTGTAGAAACATCCAGAGGTTGAATGACAAATCTGGTAAAATCCAATAACAATTCTGTTACTAAATTATCTAGAATTGGTAATTTGATTCTAAAATAAAATGAATAATGTAGCTTTGATTGTTGATTTCATGGTCAATTGTTGTTACCCTTTCACTCTCAACGCTATGGATAAATCAATGGCTTGGCAAATTTTGAAGTCGCTAATCTAATATTTTTATTCTCCTTTTTTTGGGTTATTTTGTTACAGAATGGACCGGGAATCATCAATCCAAGAGACCAGCAGAATAGTGAGCAATCTCATTATCATGTAAATCATTCCCATAATGAGTCAACTTTTACTGAAGTCAATGAGGAATCCAAAACAACAGATAATCAGCTGTAAACGACTTTTAGACAATGGACATTCACCTAACAGTTACCACAATTTTTGTAACATTTACAAGAGAAACATGTATTTTGTGCCATAATTTACAGAATGATAAAATAATCTATCTAATTGTGTTTTATTGATTAGCCTCTGGGTACATTTCGATTGATATAGTTGAACAATACAAAGTTGAAAGTTGAACTAATTCAATCTAAAATAGCTTTTTTTCGCGATAAATGGCGATCAATTCAGTTGAAATGTTGATCAATGGTTTATAAATTGTTTCAGCCTCTCTAACAGTCCTCCTTGAATCACAGGAACTTGGATAACGGACAAATAGATTAATGGCTCGTTTACACGATTCCATTCGTAATTTACATTCATTAACAAATGTTTCACCATTGGATCCACAAACTGGTTCATAAGTTGATGGACAAGAGTCCAGACAAACACATCGGACTCTATTAACTGCACCAGATGATTCCTCAATACAAACTCCATTGTTTTCACAATATTTTTTCTCACATGGCACTAAAAATGAAAAGATAAACAGCAAGATGAACAATCAGATATGCCATTGGCACAAAAGAAAAACATTAGCTTGATAGTATAGATGAAATCTTAACGATATATCATCATGTGATCCTGCGTATCATGGTTATATCACTGATCGTTGAATACAAGAAAGGTAAAATCCTGAAACTACAATGTCACTGAGTGATAAACTCTGGTATTATTGTGTTAAGATACCAAAACTCATTGTTTATGACTAACTATTATCTTGAATTCAAATGAGATACTTACACTCGACGATGTCTGGCCTTTTTCGGTAGATATGATCTATTAAATAACAAGAAAAACAATTAGTATGATTAATTTATTTGTGTGAATGTAATTAGTAATACCAAACAATCAGGTTTTATCAGTATTAACCAGATTCATATAAGCTTACGCGAATGGTTATCTATTGAAACCGGTGGATCAGCTAATTTTAGTTACTAATTAAGAGTCTCCTGATTGGTTATTATTTATAATTATAAGTTTTACCTTCAACTAGAGCATTTATACGATCCAGATTGTCTAGATTAAGCTTTAATAGGGTTCCATTTAGGCGAAAATATCCATCTGATATTTGAGACAATTGAAATATCCAAGATTCTCCTCTCTGTCCTTTTGATTGGCAATATGAAGCATCTCCAAATCCATCAATTGTCACTCGATTTCCTTGAAATTTCGATGGACCACGAAAAACGCGTTTAACAAGCACTGATCCTGAGTAAATTTCACCATTATCAAGTGGAGGATAGGTTTGTTCAATGAATCCGGTTAAGACGATATTAGACAGATCAGTCAATTTTCTTGGAACCTTATCCCGACATTCTAGTTTATTATTGAATCTTAAGCGATAACACAGACAGAAATTTGATAAAGTTAACCAGATGACAAGTAAACTGATAATAGACGGACAATTCTGGCAAGATGGCTTATTAAAATTAGACATTTTATGGGAAACCTTAGGTATATAAAAATAATGTCAACTAACAAACAAAGGAAAAGTTGAAATGATATTTTAAGATGACTTTGGCCCTAAAGATGGTGGAAATAGTAGCATTTATTTGATGGAAACAAAGAAACACAATCTAAATTTACTTTTGGAAATATAAAACTTCCTTATAAGGTTTACATTGGTACCTGGTTAATCTAATTGTGGGTGTTGAGAGTTGCCGAGCAAGTTTAATTTTCGCCTCATTTTCCCTGGCTTGGACTTAGCTTAATTCATTCTGGTTAACCAGTTTTCTTAAACTTTGGTTGAAAGGTTATTTATTTAAACAATATATTTTACATAAATCTGCCTAACTTTGATGATATTTAATTGAAATCAATTTTGCTGATTGAAACTAAGAATAGATTAATTATACAAATTAGTCTCATAATCAAAGATGTTTTAAATTACAGCTTACTACCTAAAATTACACCTCGACGAAAGCCCCATCTTTGGAAGATAAAAAACAGCTTCAAAATTTAGCTTAACAATGTTAAAAATCAGTCTGAAGCAATTGTAAATCAACAAATTTTGGTGAAATTATCACATGAATTATGACTTAAACTCTTCCAATTCAATTTTTAATAATAACTGAAGATCGCGCCCATTTTTGTCATCGCACAAGAAAGGGATCATTTTAGGTAATAAGCTGTATTGATTTGATGATTTTCAATTATCTTACATTATTTAATTTCAACTAAGCTTGTTTTCATGATCCGAAACCACTGTTTGGTTATAAGTTATTCTGATTTAAATTGTATCCTAATGATGGGAAAACCATTACCTGCTATCAAGCAAATAATCATAATAAAACTATCCGTTCACTTGCCTTTCACTTTTTTTGACTGTAGAGCATCATTTCAATGTCTTTAAATCTAAAATTAGTTTAATCTTGTTTTAAGCAAAATGAGAAGTGAAAGTTATTCTGATTAAACAGCCTACGGCACTTCCTTATTAAAAATCCGGTCAGTAAAATTAAGACAACTATTTTAATCATAACTCGACTGGCAATTGATATTCTATCCTTTTCATCATTTTAATTTTGAAAAGTAAATTTGATTGCATCTTGATTTAGTTCGTAAACAAAAAACACCTCCTTTCGATTCTTCATCAAAACCTGTATCATTACATTCTTCCTGTATTTTTTTAATCAGAGAAACAAAAACTAAATTGAACCAAACAAACAAATTTAACATTTGAATGAATCAACGGTCATCACATCAACTAGCAAGATCATAACAGATTGCTTTAACAGCAAACATTAGTAATAGAGCAAGATGAGACTTGTTTATGTTTCCTTTGTTTTAGTCAGCGTTTTAGTGTTTTTATGTCAAATTTGTGAAGCTATACGTCCAATTATACGGTTAAGGCCTAAAATTGTGCTTGGTAAAGGATATGACACCGAAGACGATTCTCTTAAAATATATCGGACTATTGCTAAAACAGTTATCTCTGGTTACCTTTTTGGTGCTCTCCGAAGACCATTTGGGTTTATCTCACATCATGGTGGGTGGGATGGTGCATCACCGTTAAGTGTTACTTTTGCTGTTGGCGGTAAAAGACCATACAATTCGGACTCTTCATCGGATAGTGACAAATCACCTAAAGTGGAAAAGATTAAGATTATTGAAAAAGAGAAAGAAAAACCAGTGAAACATATTGTGATATCTCATAAAATTCTTGGTCCACCAGCTAGTTCTATGTCAGTTACTGGTGGCCACCTAATGCCTGGTATGTTGGAGGAATCAGCCATGGCTGTCATGGGATCAGAAATGGCTTCACCTTGGAGTGAAACTCAAAGACAATACTCGACATTGGACTCAACTGAAGATTCAAACTATTATGGTATTCCTTCAGCTTTAGACACTAGGAGAAAAGTAAAAATTGTTAAAATCAAGGAAACATCATCAAGTGACTCTGATGATGAAGATGAATATATCGAAGAGGATGAGGGCGATTCAAATGGAGATTATAAAGTTATCAAGCGTAAAGTTTACACCTACAAAGATAAATCGATTGAGGAACCTAAAACATCAAAATATGGATACAACCCAAATTATTCTGGTGAACAAGTAGTGGCTGAATCAACACAAGCACATGTAATCAGGATTGATAACGGAACTGAAATTAACTATGCAGTTACACCTGAGCCAATGACCAAGATTCCCACAGTAACTGCTATAGCAACTTTTGATCCAATTACAGACGCTCCAATCAAACAAACCAGTTCACCAGACAATTCAAGTGTTACGATGAATCATTCGTTGGCCACTTCCAAACCTGATCAATTGACAACAAGTAAAAGTGACTTGAACGTGACTAAAACTTACAAGATTGAATCATCTAACATTGTTAAATCAAAATCAAAAAACCAAACCAAGAATGCCAATAAGAGCAATAAAACGACAAAAGAGTCAATCATAATTGCTGATGATCCATGGTTGGACTATCTTAACCAGAAAGAGTTACAAGAAAGCCAGTCGATTTCCTCAAAGCAATCAGCTAAAATGATGGTTGAACCAGTTGCTGAGAGAAAGAAAAATTCACGGAAAAACGGAAATCGAAGGCGTAAATCGAAGAAATCAAAATCTAGAAGTCGATCGAGAGATAACCTCAATCTAGACTCCGACCGTCTAGAATCAAGATCTTGGGATGAAAAGTCGTCGATTGCAAATAATAAAATAAATTCAGTGAAAGCTTTTGGTGATGGCTGGGTTTCAAGAAGAAGAAACAAGAGCAAAAGTAAATCTCGAAGAAGGTCCTCGAGTGACAGAAGTAACAAAAGTAAAGCCAAATATCGTATAATTAGAATGCCAAGCTTAAGTTCAACACAAAACCTTCCTTTTAATCAGATGGTCGCTTTGCCTTCCACTTCATTAACATCACTTCCATCAACAGGTCCAATTGTTTTCCCTACATCAATCAAGCGTTCACTTTTGGAATCATCACTTTTATCATCAAATCCAATTTTAATTCCAAGTCCCATGTTATCTAATAGCATGTTACATAGACGATCATTCAGATCTTAGTTGAAATTCTTGTCTAATCATGCAGTATTCCATAGATTATTTTATTTCTAGAGTTCGTAGAGTATTCATATACTTTATAGTTATATTTTTTAGATTATTTTTTATTTTCAATTTGATTGACAATCAATGTAATTTTGATCACAGACCACTGTAAATATCGACAATTCTGTTGTGACATTAAAATTACTAAACCATAAAGGTTTATTTTATTTTAAATACAATTGTTTTTAAAATACATTTACGCGGCATTTAAGATACAGATTGTAACTTAACTGTAAATCTGTCAACTACATCATGAGTCAAGAATACTTGAAATCTCGCTGCGACCTCAAACTTTGAAATGACACTCACACTAATCTACTTTGTCGTTAGATTATCAAAACGTTATGTATTTCCAACATTATGTGCCATATCATTTTATAAAGTCAGCAAAATTAACCCGCAAAAGCAACACGTCAATTCATGTGTTACTCAGGTTACTTCTGCTTATTTCAGACCACAAACTCGTTGGAAATCAATTTTGCCATTAAATTAGATTTAAAATGATAAAACTGATTGATTTCACCTTTCTAGAATCTAAAACCAATTTGGAGTCAATGAGCATGAGATTTACAAAATAAAATTGGTCGACCATTCATGGAAACCTAATAAAATGATTTTATCCTAATTTTGACCTCTGAGGCGTTTATAATGCTAGTGAATGATTAGAAGTTTAAGCGTTTTGTTAAACGATTGCATGATTTAATCTAAATTTTAAAATTTGTAATATATTAAAATTGGCTATTTAATGGGAATATTTTTTCCGTAGTCTCCTACTATTTCTCCAATATAAGATTTACCCACTCTAGGAGTTGGAAAATCTTTGCATCCTCTGTGATCAACCCATTTCCAATGATATGCTGCATGACAAGTCATCCTTGTTTTAGCGAGTGGCCAAACATATTTTTGCAGAAAACCTTGATCAGGCCCTCTTCCGTCAAGTGCACTATAACCACCCTTTAATGCCTTCCCATACAACTGTGTAATATTGAGTACTGCGGGATTGACCAAACTTCCCCACATTCCTCCCAATATTTCAATGCTATGTTGAGGATGATCTCTCATCACATGGAACATTGTTTTCTCTTGGATCCATTGATTTATGGCATCTATTTCACGTTGAATTGGCATGGAATCGGCGTCTCGTATTATAAACCGTTCAACGTTAACATCATCAGCGACAAAAAAACGCCAAAACATACCATGATAACTTGGTTTTCTTGGTTCTTTTTCATTAGTTGGTTGCTGGAAGACAATAATTACTTCGGCACCTTCATAGATTAAGCGATTGACTAGGATGAAAGGCACATCTGATCCAAGCCAAAATCTTGGAATCCAATCCGGTAATAAAGTTTTGTATAGTCGAATTATTTTAACAATGCTACCAAAATAACGATCGGATGAACCATACAATGAAAAAGAGATGATTTTTTTGTGTGTAGATGGAAATATGCGAACAGGTAAAAAATTAAAATAAGTATTTGGGGTTTTATAAAAATTGTTGACAGATTCATAACATGAAGCTAAACGAGTGATTTCTGCCTGCAGATGGATCTCGTCATTGTCGTAATAATCACTGAAACATTGGCTGTTGAATTGCTTCGAAAAATCCTGCCAATAAAGTGTTATGCAGCCTTCGGGTTGAAGAGATGATAGATGTACATCTGGAAATCGCACAGGTTTGACTGTCTGCACCGACTGGATAGGCGAATCAGACTGGAAAACTGATAATTTTAAGTAAAACATTAAAAATGGAATCCCAAAGAACATAGCAAACTAATTAGTATACATCTAAAACAAAGTTACCGTCTTGGTTTTCCTTCACACAGTTACCTGGAGTCATATTTTGATTCTGAGGCTTTAAAAGCCAAAGAAAGATTAGCAAATTGATCACGATGAGCATAATAGTCCAATTTGAGATGAAAAAAGTAGACAATCTGTAACGGAGAATGAAAAGTTATTAGTTGAGATTAATTCCTGTAATTAAATACTTCTAAAATGGGATAGAATGATCTTCATTACCTTTTGTACCATGATTCATTGCCATATAATACTATCTTTTCTTGTCTTCTTTTCACAGTCATTTTAATGGTATTTACAGATAAGATCACTTGGTATATTTTAATTAGTCATGAAAAATATGGATTGTTGACAAAATTGTGAACTTGAAGCACGAAAATAAGTATCAGATTTAAAGCGAACTGCAAGAACCAGTTCAGTTTTCTTCAGCCAACATATTTACAATTACGTTGGTTATGAAATTAGACTATCAAATCACTAATACGACACACCAATAAATTATATTTATTTAAGATTAGATAATTAATATTGACTGATCTGCCATCCACCGGACTGAAATACTAATAGAGATAATAAGATGGCATAATTGAGTAAGTCAACAAAATCGCGATGAACGTCAATTTGTTAATTTAATTGTTCTCAACCAATCTGATTCATATTCAGAATTACTAAACTGAAAAAAACAGTTAGCGTAACTTTATTATTTTTACTTTATTTATTTATAGTCCATAAAGATATTTTTCAAGACAAAATAATTTACATCTGGATTTGCAACACAGCGGGAAGTTTTTAGCCATTATTCAAGATTCTTTCAATTCTTGTACTTCTCTCAACAAGTTTCTGCACTTGCTTATCAGGATTTCAACCGATTCATTGAATATTGATTCAGATGATAGTATGCCAGTCGATTCGATGTAGAAAATGAAGTGGTTCTTTTTTAATCCCATCTTGATTGCATCTTCAAATTTTTTGTACATATAATAATTTCTGCTCAATGAATCATCGCGCGCATTGGCGACAACAGCGGTCTCTTTACCAGATCTATCTTTTTTAACTTCAATGACTCCTTTAGAGAAACAAGACTGAAGTAATTTAGCATCTTCTCCATGGATTGGTCTTGTTATTTCAATTGTCGGATGTAGTCTATAATAAACTGTAGCAACAGGCGAAAATTTGGCGTGATCTCGTCCGATTCCCTTAACACAATGTAGCTTTAAATCTAATGCCTGTCCTGGAGATATTTTTGCAATTAGAATATCATCGTTAACAGGTTTTATGGTCTCCTTAATGAATGAGGATTGGTTTCCTAAAGGTACCCATTTGAGACTTTTAGAATAAACATGTCTGTTCAAATATAAATCAGTAACACCAGTTTCTTTAGATGCCTCTGGATTTTTAACACACTTAATCTTTAAAGACAATTCGATAGTGTCTTGAGGAGTACCTTCCATATCATTTTCATCGCGATATTCAAATAATCGAGGATCTGCTTTAATTGGAATCAGGCCTAATCTATGGGCCAAAAAGTCATCTTGGAAAATGGTTGTATTTTCTCCAATGAAAACCTTTTCAATAGCCATTGTGGGAATTTCAGACATAATGATACGCCTAAATGCATTCACTATAGGAGCATCAATATTGAGAAATTCAATTTCCATAAGATTTTCATCATTTTTAACGATGGCTATATTCAAATCTCTTTCAAATATTTCAATAGTCCATTGTTCATCGTCATCGCATTCACTAGTATCGTTATTCTCTATATGTGATTTAAAAAGAGAGGCAATGTATCTGCCGTCGTTAAGATGGGTCATAATGAAAAAGGTCAAGTGAAAAAGTGTTGAGTTGAACGGATGAAACAAAAAAGTCACAAAATTAAATAAACTAATTAGCCAAACAGCACGATATGTTTACAGTCAAAATGCATGTTTACCATGTGTTGCTAATTTTTATTTATCATCTGTGTTGCCATGTGTTGCCATCTATCGATTTATATGATTTGTCAGGTTTTGCCTAAAGTCACGTTAATAACGTTTCTCTTGTGCCTTCTCTTTAAGTATAACTCTTTGCCAGTAACTCTGATGTCTCCAATTATTTTCAAATTGGTTAAACAATCACGCTTTCAACATCTCAGTAAAAGTGTCAATCCTCAGGTACATGATGGGGCTATATGTTTATTAAGTAGACAATACTTCCATGTCCAAAGGCAGCATAATCTTTTGGGGAAACAGCTCAAGTGTTCATGTTATTCCACCGGTGGACAAGGTGGTGGGAGATTTAACAGCCCATTACTCAATAAAATTGAAAGGCTTTTGGACCGTTTAAAAGCTCGTTGGCTATATTTTCGTTATGAGGGTTCCTTTGGTCCACCAGAAAGTATAAGTGTCAAGCAAAAGCGAAAACTGAGGTTTCAATCTCTTAGTCTGTGTGTCATTTTGTTTATCGTTTATACTATTGGAAGAAATTTCAACCCTCTCAACAAATATTCAGTTTTTTTGGGAGTCAAGCTTTGGCCTGATAATATTGAAGAGTATCGAGATATTTTGGATGCTATATCGGGTAAAGGTAGATAGATTTGTAGATAAATTTTTTGCCAGCGCTGTAAAAGATCATTTCTCTGGTTGCTGTTCATTACATTGATGACAAATCTGCGAACAAATCAAACCAGGAAAAATGAATCAGGATGGATTTTGAATCTTGTCTGATGAATATTGAATGAATCCGTGACAATAATGATATAAATTTTAGACTTTGATAGCTTGCAATTGGAAAATGATATTAAATAAAGTACTAAGAGATTAAATTCAATTGCAGCTCATCTTCCTGGCCTGAGTGATTTTAACTGCCCATTTTGAATAATTTGCAAAATCATTTCATTTTATTGTTCTTTTTTATTCTATTGTTCATCTCAAAAATTACAAAAAAAGCCTCTAGTCAATGTAGATTGATAATGATGAAAATAAAATCGGACGGAAAATGTAGTTACCTGAATAATAATGAAATAAAAAATGAATGATGCGTACCAGATTTGTTTCGTTCATTTGACAGTAAATTAATAGATAATTTCAGTAACTTGGACTAGCTTATTTTCACAGCAAGAGCTTAATCAATCGAAATAACTAAGAAAATAAAAATTAATTGCCAGAAAAGTTTACAAATTAACATTATTGAGCTCAGGATTATTTGCGTCGAAATTTGCCAAAATATAAATTTTCATAGTACATTTAATACCTCGATAATTTAACCAAAACTTTCTTTATATCTCATGTAAACAAAAGAGTTGGAGGGTGATTGATTAATTTACTGACACTATCTGGTACTTTTATTTATTTTGAAAAAGTTTATTGAATCAAAAGGATCGATTTAGGAAAACATAAGATAGTTTCCCTGGGATACAGTAATTTACCAGGAAATCAGAATAATTTCTTCAATGGTCCCTATTGTAGAAGATTAAATCCCATTTGGATTTCACCAAATTTCATATCGATTTTTTAGTTAGATAATAACTTAATTTAATTTTCTAGTGTGAAATTTCAATTTAAAACCTCGAGAATTCATCTATCAATGATAATCTTAGGCTGAATCAATCTATTAAACAAAATTGACAATCATGGATTCGAGTGCCCGATGAATAGTGAAAATAAGCTATTTCCACCTATCTTCATTATCTGGCACATATCTGTATATAAATAATTATATATATTTTCTGCTTTGGGTAACCTCAAGTTTTATATAACATAAGTTTATTAAACTTAGTTTAATATAACCTACAATTTTTAAAAAACATGGTTCAAACAGCGGTTTCTCCAGCTTCCTCTGCCACATCTCAACCTCGTCCCAAAGCAGCCATTAAGGGTATCGTAGCAGGTAAGATTGATTAAATTACCAATTCAAATGGTTATCAGTATTTATAGTACTTATGCACCTTGAAATTTCCTGATAATTTTCCTCATTATTTTCATGGTCGATGATTCATCTATTTTATACTAAGTTTTGTTTCTCTTATGATTTTTTTCTTATCATCTATTCTTGTTTCAAGGTGGAATCACTGGAGGCATTGAGATTTGTATTACATTTCCAACTGAGTATGTTAAAACTCAATTACAGCTTGATGAAAGATCAGCTAAACCCAGATACAATGGAATTTTCGATGTAGTCCGTCAAACGGTCCGAAGTCATGGTGTTCCTGGTTTATATCGTGGTTTATCAGTTTTACTTTATGGTAGTATACCAAAATCAGCTGTCAGGTTAGTAATCATGGATCACCAGCATAAACTAAATGAAACTAATAATGATTGGCATTATCTGATAGGTTTGGAGCCTTTGAAGAGCTTAAGAAGAGAAATGTTGATTCTAAAGGCAATCTTGGTGTATCTCAAAGACTCTTATGTGGTCTTGGTGCCGGTGTTTGTGAAGCTATACTTGCCGTTACCCCCATGGAAACAGTTAAAGTCAAATTCATCAATGATCAACAGAGTCTTAAGCCCAAATACAAAGGTTTCTTCCATGGAGTTGGATGTATTGTTAAAGAAGAAGGCATAAAAGGAACATATCAAGGTAAAAACCTTGATTTGCTTTACAAGACCAATTACCCCTTTTACTTGCTACGACTATATAATAATGCTTGAAAAAAATGGTGGCCCTTGATTTAAAATATAAGTTATTGTAGGCTATACTTGTAAGTCAAGTTATTCTTTTCCTCACTTGGTTTAGATTTTTGTAAAGTACATTTAACTATTTCTTAGAAAAACAATATTTTTGCAAGCCCTCTCTAGCCAGTTGTAAACAAAAAACTTGTCAGCTATTCAAATTTACATATTTCTCTCTTAATGTACCTAATAACCTTTTCTCTTTTCTCTCATTTACTCAATTTTCTCTCATTCGATTTTCACTATCTTTTTCGGAAGCTCACGAACTTATCTGCACTACGCATACACATGAAGAATTTTTCCATCTTTATCTTTTGGAACTGAATATCAAGATTATTACATAAGAAAAACTAATTTGAGTTTGGCTGATGAACAGAAAAGCATCAACATGCAACCAGGCAAATCAAAGACCTCAAAGACTAAATCAAATTTTATGATTCCAGCGAAGATCAAGCATTTACTAGTATTTTGTTTCACGGAACTAATTATAAAATTGATTTCTTTTCTTTCCAGGTTTAACTGCCACAATAATGAAGCAAGGAAGTAATCAAGCCATTCGTTTCTTCGTCATGGAAACCATGAAAGATTGGTATAGAGGCGGTGATTCCAATAAACCGGTGAATAAACTCGTTACAGGATGTTTTGGTGTTGTTGCTGGCGCTGCAAGTGTCTTTGGTAATACACCAATTGATGTAGTCAAAACTCGTATGCAGGTAAAGTTTTGATCCAAATTTCTTTATCATAGTGTTTGAAAGCTAACAAGCAATTTGTTCTTTTTCTTTGTTTCTCTTTTAACAGGGCTTGGAAGCTAAGAAGTACAAAAACACATTCGATTGTTTTATGCAAATTGCAAAAAATGAAGGATTTTTTGCTTTTTATAAGGGAACAGTTCCAAGGCTTGGACGTGTTTGCCTTGATGTAGCCATAACATTCATGATTTATGACAGTTTTATGGAGCTGTTTGAAAAAGTTTGGAAGTAATATCTCGGTGATTAGTGTTGAGCTTAATAACTCTATGATATTTTTTAGCAATTATCATCACTTTGTTTTCTCTTTTTTGTTTTTTCTTTCTTGCTGAGAGTATGCTGTCAGTATGACAGTTTTCCGTTTCCTCTTTCTCTGGTATTTTATGGTGGATAACAAACTTGTCGGATTAATCTTAAGAGCAAAGAGTTTATTGTTGTTTATTGTCATATTAGCGCTATTTCAATTATTTTGTTTCCATGCATTTCATTCTCACCCAAATTTCTCATTCTCTATGTCACAACCTTTGTTACGGATTTTTGTTCAGTTTTTGCAGCTCATCAGATAGTTCATCAAAATTCGAGAACATTATAACATATATTATATCGGTATAACAAAAAAATTATTTAACCTGTTATTATTCAAATCAAAAAAATAAATTAATTGAATACACATAAACTCGTATTTTAATGTAAAATATTCAAGAGGTTTTTGATAATTTTGAAGTATCAGAGTATAAAGCTCATGAATTTCAACAGGACCAGTCAAATATGGAGATATTTTGCAATTGGTTATGGAATTGGCTATTCCTTGTCAAAATATAAGACCGTTCACACTGTTTTGGCAAATATTCTTTGACTTAAATATGAAGGTATCACAAGAGTGGATTAGACTCACTTGGACACTAGAACAAACAATCGTAAAATTTTAGCTTAAGCTACTAATCCAATTATTGTTTTTTCAATTTTTTTAAATACATGTGAATGCATCGAGTGCCATGATCAGATCCACTGAAACCCAATCAGGGTTAATAAGTAACAATTTGAGATATCTCACCTGAGCTAACACTTATAGTTTTGATGGCATTACGAACATTAGCAAGAGTTCATGAGAAAAATGGCGAATCAAGATACCGAACTCATTAAAGATTCACTTACATTTGACGCCAACATAAGTATTCTCTGGTGTTACTGGTACAACTGAAACTTCGCTCAATCGAATCAAAAGTAGAATTAGGTAAATTGGACAAGCACTGTTTGAGCCTTTAACAAAGCTAAAGTGAGTTAATCTATTGGTTCATTAATTATAAAAATCTATCCTGTGTTTTCTGGAAAGCGAGTGATTTAAAATGATTTTATTCAATTTTTACTCTAATCATTGCTATTGGCAATATTTTATCATAATTATTTTAATCTATCAGGATTAAAATTTAAATTAGTCAATTTTTTCAATGTTTTTTTAAATGTTGTCATCAAGTTTTTGGTTGTTTGAACCAAGAGAATCTCTTAAAGAATTCATGTTGATATCAAGTTATTTTAATTTTTGCATGATAGACAGTTACATTTAGGTAATTGATGATCATTATGTTAATAGCAAATATATTAATCATTATTCATTATTGGTACACATTATTGTATTGTCGATCAAATTTAGATACAAAAGCTACAAAAAGGTTTAAACATCTGATGCAAGTCAATAAACATCTAATAATAACAATCCATTAAACCCTGTGATGATTAATTTACAACTTGGTTTCTTTATTTGTTTATTTACTTGTACATTTTGTGCTTACAACGATACTTTAAAACACGATTAGAAGCAACAATTTAAAGTCCAAAACTGGAAAATCAATCAAAATACTCGAATGAGGATAATGAATTTAAAGAAGAGAAAGGAAGAAGGTGATTATTGTTTACTTTTATTGTATGACAGTATTACAATATGAGATTGAAGGCAAAAAAGCGATGGAAAGAGAGAAAAAACAAAAGCAGAGGATGCAAAGAGGAACAGAGAAAAGGTGAAAAAAGAAATTTATAAACAAACCGCAAGAATTTGGCGATTCATTAGATAGGCCTTGGCTTGAGACGATGACGGGGAAGATCACCGAACATTTCCGTGCCATCTTTGACACTCCATGCCAATGCACGTAAGCTTTCTGCAATTTTCATTGGATCCTTGTCAAAGTTAATCTAAAATAAAAAAATTTTTAAAGTTAGTTGATTGGAACAGTTATTTAAATTCTAAACTAAACTGAGATCTTTATGAAGAGAGAAGTCAATGATAAACAAGGAAAGACGAAGGTAAAACAAAAGAAAGAGGTCGAATTAAATGGAAATTGATAGCAATAAAATTAAAATTATCTTACATTTTGTTCGTCATCACCATCGTCAGACTCTTGGACAAGGGGAGATGTTTTCCAAATAGGCACTTGAATAGGTAAAGAGGTAGCAAACTGTCTAGTACACTTAGAGTCCAGGCTCATTCTGTCGAACATATTTCTAACATCCCTTTGATCACAATTATCTTCATCATCATCGTCCTCATTGTTCTTATCTTCCTCATCCTCGTCAGTGTCATTATATTCAACAGTATTTCTTTTTCTATTATTGTTGTTATCGTTGTTGTCACCATTTCTGCCACTTGAATCACTAGTTAATTCATTGTCATCTCTTGTCCTGTGACTTGACTTACTAACCGAATTCAAATTGTTAAAATCACCTTCAAAGTCGAGTCCTTCCATTTCAAATATGCACGCATTATCAACACTCAGAGATTGTTTTAAAGCAGTCCGTCGCCGGTTACCAGCAGATGATGATGGCCTGTCACCTTCAGCCATATTTTTAAAAACTCAAACTCAAGATATGAGATAGTGAGAAATTCAAAACAGATTCAACTTCAAACAGGTGATAAAATTAAACAGTTTTTACAGTTGAAAAACAGACATCAGGCCCATCCAAAACATGAATATGATCTTGTCAAACTCAATAGATGGCAGCAAAAGAAATAGCGTATTTTTTATTTTTATATCACATTTTTTATATCAAGATCGCCATCTATCATTCGATTAATCTATTATCTAATCAATTATAGTTGCTCGAAAGTTGTCAAAATTATTTTTGATTCATGATGGCTTAATGACTTTTCTCAAATCATATTTGCTTTTCGTTACTCGTAAGAAGGAGTGATGAGAAGCTGAATAGCAAAGACAGTGAAAGAGGAAGTCAAAGAAGATAAAGAACAAATAGAAATATTTAGCGGTGCCTCCCTCTTTCTTTGTCCGTGCTAACCGGTTGGACTACAACTTTCTTATTTTATTCTTTGATTTTGACCCAGTGACAAAGCCTAAGTTTCATTTCTTTTGATCTCATCAAAATGTCATCCAAAGCACCAGCCAAAATTGGTGGTGCCCCTTTTGCTTTTCTAGATGTGCTTAAGCAAGCTACATCTTTTAAAGTTACATCAGTTTTTACCTCTCGTTCATCTACCCAAATCGACAACTACATCTTTAAGCTTCATTCAACGGTAACCATTTTTATTTTATCCATCTCCATCGTCTTTGTTGGTATGAAACAGTACTTTGGAGATCCTATCGAATGTTTAAATGCTGGCTCACCTCAATTAACTCAAGCTCAGATGCAACATTTTTGCTGGATGGAAGGAGCATTCACCATTATTAGTCGGTATTCAGGGAATCCAGAACGCCTAGCTGAAGTGACTGGAGTGGACAATGCCTACCCTGGAGTAAAAAGCTACCATCCACACAAAGGTGATCTTAAAATGCCCCATAAATACTACCAATGGGTTTATTATATATTATGCATTCAATGTATCCTGTTTTATGCACCAAAATACTTATGGAAAAGAAGAGAAGCGGGTAGACTACAAGATCTCATCGACAAAATCAAAGACAGACACATTCTACAGTATGAGGGTCTAGATAGATTTCAAGTAGTCCAAGATACTTTAGATGTGATGCTGATTGCTGACGAGTTTTTTAGCTGGATTTTTTTCTCAGAAATTCTCTACCTTTTACATCTCGTTATGGAAATATTTTTCCTTAATGCATTTCTTGGTGGAAAATTTTTATTACTTGGTTTTCAATGGCTTCACTATACGCTTAACTCGGATAATATCGCGTTCGACCCATTGATTAGGATGTTTCCCCGTCTGACCAAATGCTCATTTCATAAATATGGTACTTCCGGTTCTCTAGAGACTTACGACACTCTATGTTTTATGCCATTAAACATAGTCAACGAGAAAGTTTTTGTAATACTTTGGTTCTGGTTTTTGGCTCTTTTACTTGCTACGATCTATCATATTCTTATTTATCGAACTGTTATGATCTCAATACCATGGTATAGATACAAACGACTTTCAGCTATTGCTCCAACTGCGGATAAACGTTTTTTGAAAAAAATATCTAAACGTCCAGGTCGATGGTTTATAATGAATACTATTGCATCTAACTTAAAGCCTTATTTCTTCAGAGACCTTCTCGATAGACTTCAAGAAGATCATTACACTAAAAATTTCCGCCTTGATAGCAAAGTGACAATGAATGATTTCATCGTCGATGGTAAAGTTCCTTGTACTGCGCCAACAGCACCTCCCAAATCGAAACCGCCACCGCCTGGATTTAATACTCAAGAGCAGCCAACAAGTTCTGGTCAAGATAATGATGATAAGAACAAAGTTCAGGATGGCTGGGGAGATACTAATAAGGACGAGGGCTGGACAGTGGAAGAAGAAAAAAAGGACAATCTTGATATTGTATGGTAAATATTGACTGTTTACATTTCGTGTTCATTGTACTTTGTACTCTGATCTTACTGTCAATATTCAAAAACTGACATTTCAATGTTTATTTCAAAGACTGAAAGCATCATTATTTTTGTTGTATTTCGATCAGACTTCACATGCCATATTTATCATGACGATAAACAAAATTCTCACTGCCATTATTTTAATAAACGATTTTAAAAATTTTTAATTACAGTTCTGTTTTCTTGTTGTATTGAGGTAATACTATGAATTGACCATTTATTGGATCAAGATTGAGTTACTTTATCATCAATATTGATGATGAATTCAATTGTTTATTCTGCTCTCGAGATTCAAATAGACCCTAATAAATGATTGATTATCTTGGGTCCATTAACCATTTATCAGAAAATATTAATATTAACAATCAAAGATCATATGTCAATAAACTCTTTCGCGTCAATTTTATCCGTAGGTAGTAATACAGTAGCTATGCTCGAAATGCTGATAAACAAATCTTCAGAGTTTTCATTAGTTTCACAGTAGTTTCGTTTTTTATCAATGTAAAACTGAACAATATTTACACAAAATCACAAATAAATATCCAAATGAAAGCAAGTAGCTAAGACAAACTTTTAGCTCTAATTGAATTTGTTCATTTTTTATCAAAAACTGGAAAGTGTTAAATCAACAAAGCTTATTCGGATCATCCAATTATCTAATTATCAGCTATCACTTGGACTAGACCTTCTTGCAGTTGTAAGCTTAACATAAAAAACATTTAGAAGTTCTAATGAATGCTAGGTTTTGTTAAAACTTGAATGAAACAAATGCTTCTTTCAATATCGTTCTTAGCTTGTCTGAAGAAAAGCTATTTTAAGCATCTTAAGCAAAATTAGAGAAGTACATTTATCATAAACTCATCAAAGTTTATTACAATATATTTTGAAAATGTTTATAATATGGAAGTTTATATAAAGAGGGGTTTTGATTGTAGTTTAATTTGATAACTCTGAAGAGTTGAATATTAAACAAGAAACGTAAGAAAATAGAGCTATAATGATTTAACGGCAAGAAAAATGAATAGATAAACAATAAGAATAAAGATGAAGGTGATTAACAAAAAGATGAGCAAATCGATTAACCATTGCAGTAAATGGAAGTTTTGAAGATTTTGCTTTAAATTTAAGCTTGACTAGCATGGCGATTAAGTGTCATTATGATGAGTTTCGACCAGTTAAACTAACCTTGTTAGTTTGTTCATTTGATAGTCACCATTATAATTACGATGAGTATAAACAGTTAAATGACATTTTTGTCTTTCTTAATCATTTTGAACTTGTTGACTAATTCAGATATTTTGAGTTTAAAGTCTTTTTTGTCTGAAATTGGAAAGTCTAGTTGAAAATAACTATTGACTAATAGCTAATTTGTCGTGATGTCATTTAGGATCTTTAGAGTCCCATTCATTACCCCAATCACCCCAGCCAGTAGCCTCTTTCGTTGTCGTAGTGTCGGTTGTAGAATCGACCCAATCCGAAGTCTCTTCCTTTGTACCTGAATCTGAAAATATACTTTTATCCTTGTCTTTATCCTTGTCTCTATCCTTATCCTTTTTCTTCTTTTTGGAAGAATCTTTATCTTTATCCTTTTCTTTCTTTTTATCTACTGTAACGATGAAAGTATTACCTACTGGTACTTTACCATCAACAATAAAACTATTCATTGTCACTTTGCTATCAAGGCAGAGTTTTTCAGTGAAATGATCTTCTTGAAGTTTATCGAGAAGATCCCTGAAGTAATAAGGCTTTAAGTTAGATGCAATCGTATTCATTACAAACCATCGACCTGGACGTTTAGATATTTTTTTCAAAAAACGTTTGTTCGCAGTTGGAGCGATAGCTGCAAGTCGTTTGTATCGATACCATGGTATTGAGATCATAACAGTTCGATAAATAAGAATATGATAGATCGTAGCAAGTAAAAGAGCCAAAAACCAGAACCAAAGTATTACAAAAACTTTCTCGTTGACTATGTTTAATGGCATAAAACATAGAGTGTCGTAAGTCTCTAGAGAACCGGAAGTACCATATTTATGAAATGAGCATTTGGTCAGACGGGGAAACATCCTAATCAATGGGTCGAACGCGATATTATCCGAGTTAAGCGTATAGTGAAGCCATTGAAAACCAAGTAGTAAAAATTTTCCACCAAGAAATGCATTAAGGAAAAATATTTCCATAACGAGATGTAAAAGGTAGAGCAGTTCTGAGAAAAAAATCCAGCTAAAAAACTCGTCAGCAATCAGCATCACATCTAAAGTATCTTGGACTACTTGAAATCTATCTAGACCCTCATACTGTAGAATGTGTCTGTCTTTGATTTTGTCGATGAGATCTTGTAGTCTACCCGCTTCTCTTCTTTTCCATAAGTATTTTGGTGCATAAAACAGGATACATTGAATGCATAATATATAATAAACCCATTGGTAGTATTTATGGGGCATTTTAAGATCACCTTTGTGTGGATGGTAGCTTTTTATCCCAGGATAGGCATTGTCCACTCCAGTCACCTCAGCTAGGCGTTCTGGATTCCCTGAATACCGACTAATAATGGTGAACGCTCCTTCCATCCAGCAAAAATGTTGCATCTGAGCTTGAGTTAATTGAGGTGAGCCAGCATTTAAACATTCGATAGGATCTCCAAAGTACTGTTTCATACCAACAAAGACGATGGAGATGGATAAAATTAAAATGGTTACCGTTGAATGGAGTTTAAAGATGTAGTTGTCGATTTGGGTAGATGAACGAGAGGTAAAAACTGATGTAACCCTAAAAGATGTGGCTTGCTTAAGCACATCTAGAAAAGCAAGGGGAGTACTTCCAATTTTGGCTGGTGTTTTGGATGACATTTTGATGAGATCAACAAGGAAATTACACTGCGACTTGAGATTAGCCGTTTAAAGCTCTAAATGCATGTTGTAATTAAAGAGTTATGTAAGAAATGAGCGCTCACGATTAGAGGGAGCAAAGCTTAATGGACTTCGGATTGATGGCGCTCGCATCAGTTCTATTTTCAACGCGAATTTTCACTTTCTCTTACATTCTCTTTCTTTTCTACAAATTTTAAATAATTTGTATCTAATTCAATTAAGAAAATTAGATTCTTAATTGTTGTGCTATCTAATGAATTTTTCAATGTTTTTTTAAAAATATTATGCAATTTATATGAAATGAATGCATTTGCAGATACTAATACTGTTTTATTGACTTTTTAATCTTGATTCAAAATTATTTCAATTTGTGAGACAAAATGCTATAATTTCATCGTTTAAACACTGAGACTTGATTCGATATGAATTTTAATTATATTTTTCACAGCAAACATTCTTAATAGTAAAATACTGACTCAAAGTTTTTTTAAAAGATGTTAAAGTTTATTGATTTAATCAAGAATGTCTTTCTGGGAAGACAACAGCTATGGCGGGCTGTTGAATTGTTAGCAACTTTTATTTATGATCATTTTAAATAGATGGCGCTTTATAGGTAGCTGGTAAAGTCAGCTTTCCGTTTCCTGATTTAACGCAAGTTTGGTTGCATTCTAGTGTTACTTATTAGGTGTTTAATTGTTAAATTAATCTTTATCATTGTTTGAAACAAATTTAATTTAATCATGGTAAGTACACATTGTGTTTCTTTCGTCTCCATACTTTTGCTGGTATTGAGTTAAATAGTAATGTCTTGGTGTGTTTTATTTTAGACCAAAGGTACATCATCATTTGGTAAGCGGCGAAATAAGACCCACACTTTGTGCAGACGGTGTGGCCGATCTTCATATCACATTCAGAAATGTAAATGTGCATCCTGTGGTTACCCTGATAGAAGGATAAGAAAGTGTACGTATCATTGTGTTTTGTAATATCCACATGACCGCTGGTAAATATAAAGGATCAGTACTATAATCTTTTGAAATATTCTTATTTTATCAGTTAACTGGTCTGTCAAGGCTATTCGTAGGAAGACCACTGGTACCGGACGATGCCGACACTTGAGAAGAGTTCACCGACGTTTCCGAAATGGCTTCCGTAGTGCTCCAATCAAAGCTCCTCAACAACAGACCGCAGCAACCAATTAATTTGTTTCAATAGCTACAATTTAATAAACGATAAATTAACCGGATTATAAGAGTTTATTCTTTATTAATGTTTTATTCCATATAATATTGAGAAGGTACAAAAGGCATTTTTGTCACTTCGAATTCATATTGTTTATTTCTTATCAAACATTTCACTGTCGACCCAATCTTGCCTTTACCAGCCTTCAAGTAGCCCATCGCTATATTGGTATTCAAAGACGGTGATGGACAGCCGCTTGTAACTTTGCCAATCTCGACCGCAGTTTCTGAGTCTAGTATTTGAAAACCTTGTCTTGCTGGTGGACCTTTATCAACACTTCTAAGGCCAACTCTCCTTCTAGTTGGCTTATCTTTCAGCTGTTTCATTATTATATCAGCTCCGGGAAAATCTTTTGCCTCTCTACGTGTTTTGGTTATAGTCCAAGCTAGTCCAGCTTCAATCGGTGTCGTACTTTCATCAATGTCATTGCCGTACAAACAAAGACCAGCTTCGAGTCTCAGCGTATCTCTAGCCCCGAGTCCTGAAGTGTCATGAAAAATAACAAAAAACGATTAAGTATTGCCCTAATTTCATTTTTGCAAATCTCTATTTTCAGTGGTTAACTCTATAAAGAGCATTACAAAAAATTAGCAATACAAAAATCTATTATGCAATTTGCAATTCTGCATGAAACAAGAGAAATCTTATCAAATTATTGTTGCTAGTTAAATTTCGAATCTGAGTGGGTGCTCTTCTGTAGCTCTTTATCTACTAGATCATTTCCAGATCGTAGACATTTGACAAAATCTGATAAAATTATTTTTTACCAGTATATAACGCTCTAAAGTAGACTATCTATACGATTATCGGAGAGTAAATCAATCTGATATTGTTATTATAATAATCAGTTTCATGCATTCATCTTCTCTTGAGTGATAAAATAAACTTGATAAAAGATGAATAGTCTTGTCAGATATCGGGTAGAATTTTCAGCAAAGCTTCAGAAATCTGCCTGTAAAATTTATCAAAGTCGAAGAAAAAAAAATTAGTCTTTAATCTAAACTTTACCTGCCAACTTAATTGTTCCGTCAGAGGCATCAAGTAATGTCTCCACAATTATTTGAACCGATTCATTGGGGATACTTAATTCAAAACCATCTTCACCAGTATAACCACAACGAGTGATTCGGCACCCATCAATACCAGCAATTGAAGAAACTTTTGAATACATAAAATAAAGCGCTGATAGGTCAAGATCTACATGAGACTGTAGACAGCTCATCGATGAAGGTCCTTGGAGAGCAATTAGAGAATAGCCGTCGTTGATAAATTCAAGGGAAACATCTTTACCTTGACTTTTAAGTTTGGCACAATGATCAACCATAAGGGAAATATCTTTTTCCATACAACCAGCATTGGAAACAATATAAAGAAAATTTGAATCAGTGTTAGTTATGATTAAATCATCAATTATTCCCCCAGAGTGGTTTGTAAACAGTGACAAAGAACCTTGATTGGGTTTAAGATTTTTAACATCAGTAACAGTTAAATCATGGGCAAATTGGAATCTATCTTTTCCATAAACCCTGGTCTGTAACATATGTGACACATCGAATAGACTGGCTTTTGATCGGGTATGGAGATGAGAGTCATTGATTGACAAATCGGAATAAAGAACTGGCATTGAGTAACCAGCAAAAGGGACCATTTTACCACCATTTTTAATGTGAAATTGATTAAGTGGAGTAACTTTTAGAGTTGACTTTTCATTATTTTCATTTATTTTTGAATTAACATTAAACGTAGTTGATATATTTAGACGACGGATAAAAAACGTTTCACAATTAACAAATAACTTTGAGGTTAAACCTGAAAACATAGTTGATTCGGTGAGAGTAAGATTTTATATCAAATGTTTAGAAATTTCGCTTCATAAATTAACTTGTCTGAAGGAAGAATTAAAAAGAAAAGAATCGAGGATAAAAAAATCTGATAAACGATTATCTTTAAATCATCACTTAAAATTGTTTCTTTGAATCATGTGATGTGAAGAAATGAAGAGAAGTGTTAGTTGCTACACAGCTGATAGTAGCATAGCGATGACTATCAAATACAGAGAAACCGTAAACAAGAGGAAAATGGTGAGAACGGAAAGTTGGAAAATATAGATGAATGGTTTAATCCAAGCAAATAACATCATCATCGTCGATCATATCATCATTAAAAGTTGATTGTTCATCGTTGCTTCTAGTTTCTGCTTCCAAATCGACAACTTTAATGCTGTCTTCAGATTCTGATCTTGTTTTGGGATGACTGCTGAAGATTTCAATCTTTTCTTGATTGGAACTGACAACATTAGATGAATTAGAATTTTCAGATTGGGCATCGATGCAGTCTTTTTCAGAGATCTCCTCTTTAGAGATATCTTCGATTGGTTCGATTTCATTAACTTTCGGTGTTTCATCGATTATTTTTTCTTCTTTGGTTTGATTGGATGGTAACACCTCCTTCATTTCTGCTTCTGTTTCTTCACTTTTATTTTCGATATTAGAATTATTTGGTTCCTCTTTTGCTTGAGATTCTTCAATTTTAGGCTTTTTTTGCTGCTCATCTGAAGTAAAGTCAGTATCAATTGGGCGTTTTTTTGTTTCAGTCGAATCCGTTGACTCAGGAACTTGAGAATCTCCATTTTGAGTCTTAGCTGGCTCCTCTGTAGAGAGTTAAGAAAAATAAAATAGATGAATTAACAAATGAGCAATTAAGATCCGTTAGTTTATTTCTTACCTAAAATGACTGGGTCATCATCGTCGTCTTCTTCCTCGGCATTATCAATAGCATCATCCGCTTCTTCATCTTCACTAATTTCTTCTTCTTCGTCCAAAGCGTCCATGGGATCTTCTTCTTCCTCTTCTTCACTTTGTGGCTCATCTCCACCAATGTCCGCATCTTCTACAAATTCTTTTTTCGCTTTCAACGTATCCATAATGTCACGAATTTTCGCTCGACTTGTTTCATCATTCGAGTCCAACTGTTTATTTAGTTCTTCGTTGCCGAGATCTGCAAATGTTTCCGGACGAAGATGTGAATCGTGTTCATAATCATTCATCATCTCTTGAAACTCCATCTCACGTCGTCTTTGAACTTCTCGAATTAAATCATCTGCAATTTTTAAAGCTAGTTCTTCAATATTGGGAATGGTAAAATTATTTTCCGTGCTAACATTTTTAATGATATCAATTATATCTTTGATATTGGGAGTTGAATTCATTGGGCGGCAGGGTACTCGTCCTTTATACTTCTTTTGCATGATAGCTCGATATTTACTCGATATCGCCTCATTAAGAGCAGGATATTCAGTACCTGAATATTTATAGACCTTGTCAAGAATCCTGAATGAAGTTTTATTCAGGCCTTGAAGATTAAGTAGTTTAGTCGCAAAACGAGCAACCCTTTTCTCGTACTTTTCTTTTTTAGCATGAGCCGAATCTTCTCTATCCAAATCTTCTATCGACAGCTCTACCTGATCCAAACGATCGATTTTCCTTAAATCTTTTTTGATCCGTGTTTGTAATTCTTTAATTTTTTTCATCAGCTTAACCTGTTCTTTCTTATCCTTACTTTTGAGGGTAGACAAATATTTATCTGCTCTTTTAAACTCTTCTTTAAAATCGTGTAGTAATAAATGCTTTGCAGCGAAATCTGTTTCGAGACGTATCGTCCAATCAAAATGAGATAATATTTGGGCTAATACTTTATTTTTCCAAATGGGCGAAGTGATATGCTTTTCTTTCAATCCTGTCAATTGCTTAACAATCTGCTCAGGTGAATTAGCCTCATCTGAAAGCTCGGTTTTACAAGTTTCTACAAACTTTAAAAAGAGATTGAAAAATAAAAGGTTAAATGATGCAATTATTAAGATGTCAATAAAATATAGATACAGGAAAAAGTCAAATTAATAAGCAAAGTCAATTTAAAACCATAGTATGGGAGTAATAAAAGGTTAAATTTAAATTGACGAGCCGTACAAAACTGTTTGCTTATTAATCATAAAAATAAAAAGATGAAAAATATTAATAAACCAACCTGATCGAAAGTAACTTCTCTAGCCTCAATTGTATTGGCGCCATTGGCTGTTGAGGGTTCACTTCCATTTGTTTCAGGATTCTGAACATCTTGACCACTACTTGATGGTTCCAAAGGCTCTGTAGTTTCCATTACTTGAATTTGAACTTAAAAGTTTATAAATAATAAATGTTGAATACAAGAGAAGGAATTAGAGAATAAATAATCCAGAAGCTACCATTAATTAATCAATGAAAAGTGTTCACTATTATTTTAACTAAACACAGACCAAAAAGTCAAGCTAAAAACTGATTTAGCATCAAGCAAAGAACCAAGTGTACCGAGAATAATATAGACATTTGGTTACTTGGTTACCTCTTTTATGGGTTTTGACCGGTTTCTCAATGCATCACAGCTGATAGGATCATTGTTATCAACTAGAGTTTTCTGATTCTCAGGCAACTAAAAAAATTGTTGCCACTTTTCATGCCGTTCTGGTTGATTGATAATGATGCTGAATGTAAATAATAAAGTCGGATTACTTTTTTAGCCCTGGAACCTGATAAGATAAAATACACGAATTGATTTCAAGTACAATAACAAGTTAATTTTAAGTGGCGGCATCTAGGGTGGAAGATATAGCGAAAAAACAATACAATGGAAAACTGAACAAAATAAAGTTCGTTTTATTGGTACTCTAGTTTAATGTATGAAAAAATGGAAAAATTTTTCAACACAACCTTGTTTAATAAATTATTTTTTCAAAAGCTCATCATATTTAATCAACACTTTATTGAATCTTCTGCATACAAAAGATAAGAGAAGGTAAATCATATTTTGCTCGATTAATTCAGTGATTCAAAGAAGATTTAAATTAGCAAATTTAGATTGGTTATAATTTTCTTGATCATGTAGTATTAAAGTAATTAGCATATTATGAATTGCTTTAAAACCAAATACAGATTATTTTAAGGTTACATAAACTGCACATATCAAAGTTATGTAAAAGAAATAGAACTTTGAGCAAACTTTTATGTATATTGGCATGTAACTCATTAATTGATAATTTATGCACTTTTCGTTAGTCAGTAACAGATTTTTTTTGCAGCGAAATTAATATAGCAGAACGCTAGCGAGCCAATTGTGTGATAAGTGAGCCACACATTTCAAAGAAATCCATCACATGATGACATTGAGATTTTGTTGAGTAAGGATCGCTTGATGAGCTGCTGATGCTTTGAGCTTCAGCTTCTTTTATTTCCTCATCATCCTGACTAGGTAATGACTTGAAGTCAAGAAGGTAGCTTTTATAATCGACTTGATAGAGTTGTAGAGCCATTTTAGTGTGACGACCAGACTGGGGGTTCTTACGACGAGCGCGAACATTGAACGGGTTCACAATCTTCCATTCCTGACAATAAAAATTAGAAAATTAGTAAGTTGCAAATACAGTTTTACTTTGAAAATTACCATATCCAGTGCTTTCATAGCTCGAAATACTTCATTCATAATATCGTGAGGCCTACTTTGTGATCGAATACCTTAAGAGAGAAAAAGTTCAGCTAAGTAAAAATAAGATAACTGAAAAATGTTTCGAGTTGTATACCTAAATGCCATTTAGCTCTTTTCATGGGGGTTCCTTTGAGCTTTTCTAAGGTACTCGCGCCCCCACTTAACAATCTTTGTCGGCCACTGCCACTTGATCCAAAACGACCTGGACTGTCATTTAATGTGGATGGTGGAGGAGGAGAAGAAGCGACATAAAAATCTTTGATATCTAATTTTGATGTTTCATCTTCGATTCTCTTATTATCAATAATAAGATTATATGCAATAGCCAATTGATCATGAGGATCTCCACTCAACAATGAACTATGAACTTCTTTATCAGTAACTCCAAATTTCTGTAAAAAAAAACGATAATAAGAATTGATTAATCGTTTGATTGTTTGATTGTTTGATGCTATTATCTTGCATACTTACTTCACAGACTTCTTTAACAGCATCCATATCAATTATTGAAGCATCAGATTCACTTGCTGGAGGAAATAAGTAGGCCGGTAAATCTTTTTTGAACCAATCATGGTTTCTACATTGAAAATTTTAAAAAATAATAAACGACAATTATTAAATACAATTCATATAAATATAAATCTCAATTTTAAAATTTACTTTATATCCTCCATTGTCGCTCGTTTCATCGGGTCAACTTGTAACATATGAACCAACAGATCGACTGCTGATTTATTTAAATAATCTGGAATCGGAAATATACCAGCTAGTGAAGAAAATTAGAAAAACAATGAATATAATCATAATAAAAAATCTAAAAATACACTAAAGGTCTAAGTTCGGGAAGTTCAAATTGAATGTCGATGCAAGTTTGCATGTTACATTCATTGGATTAGAGTTATAAAGCATACATTCATTTACATTTGATTTTGCGGAAAAGAGATGGAACATGTTCGTCATCAAAAGGTAACTGCAAAAAAATAAGAAAGTAATTTAAATTAGTTATCCATTATTATTAACATTACATATTCATGTACATACAGTTCCACATAAAAGGGCATAAAGGATGACCCCAGCACTCCAAATGTCTACTTCTGGTCCAGCATATAATTTACCAGAAATAACTTCTGGTGCAGCATAATTTGGTGAACCACAACTTGTACGTAAAAATTCACCATCCATCATCATATTAGATAAACCAAAATCAGCTATTTTAACGCATTGATTTGAGTCAAGTAACAAATTTTCTGGTTTTAAATCACGATGAACAACCATATGTCGATGACAATAATCAACACCAGAAATAATTTGTTGAAAAAATCGACGAGCCTCAGATTCCTTCAATTTTCCATGCTTTACAATATATTCAAATAATTCACCACCAGCAACATATTCCATTACCATGAAAATATCAGTTGGAGTACTAATCACTTGATATCTATACAAACAAAACAATTTAGTTGATAATAAGTTAGTATTAATAACAATAATTTATTTTTTAGACTTCTGGTCAAACAGATTGGTCAAGCTTATTATTACAAGATATGCTAGATTAAAATATTACTGCGGATCAAAGGCTTGAGTTTGGAGAGGTTCACCAATAAGCTTCAAGTATTTAAACTATAAATTTTTAGCTATGCAAGCAATACAATCATTGTTTATCATTATCGTCTTGCACGCCTAACATGTACTTCGACAAAAATTAACAATACCTCTTAAGCTATCAGTTCGGATTGTAAACAAGTATATGGTAAGAATCAAATCTAATTACAGTTTTATGATGTGAGGATGGTGAAATAGTTTAAGATTTTGAATCTCTCGTCGTATTTTACCAACAACATCGAGATTTTTGATCTTTTCTCGGTTCAATATTTTAACAGCAACTTTGTGTCCAGTTAACTGATGAGTGGCAGCTGTGTTGTAAAATAGCAGAATGTGGGCAACAAAATATGTGAAAAGAAATTATATCAATTAGCAATTTGAGTCGTGTAAAATTTCATTAAATGCTGCTCTAAATAATGCTCAACAACTTACTTTTAACTTTACCAAAAGTACCAGTACCAAGAGTTTCACCCAAAATATAGTGGCCAATCTTAATTAAAGGTTGTTGGGTTTGGATTGATCTATCCGTAGACATTTTCAGCAACAAATTGTTGAGACACAAATTAACCAAATAATATGTAAAAGGTTAGAAAATAATCACGAGAAAGCAATAGAAAACACAATATATACACTTTGTAGGAAATCGCTTGATGTACCGAAAAAACACTAATGAATTCAAAGGAAAGTTGAAAATGTAAATGTACTACATTATTGGGATTGAAATTAAATGCAGGACATTTATTCAATTAACTGTAAAACGAGTACAATAAATCTGGTTTTAAGACTCAAGCCATAAAAACAGAGAAATATTTTTAAACCTCATAAAATTAGGTAAACAAAATTAGAGAGCAAGACTAGAGTTTCGCGTAATATTTTTTTCTTGTTGTGAGTAAAAGTATCGATACTATACTTTTTGATAATACTCGATACTCATTGCGCAAATTTGCCTTTATTAAATACTCGATACTTTACTTTATGATACCGATTCTTTTTAACCATCCATTTTTTAATATCGCGAAACAGACACAACAACAAAAAATTCACATAGAGAGAGAGCTATATAGTCACATGATGAGGAAACATGAAAACAAGTAATCGTTAATGGTTGGCTGATTATTGAAATTCATTGAGTAAAAAATTGTTGTTATCATGTTAATCAACTAACTTAAGCTCCTATTTATTTGATATAGCCATCTTAAACCATTTTTTCCAGTTAAAGAGTTAAGCGCATTAAACACGAAGGAAATTGAAAACAACAGTTAGTCACAAAAATCAACCTTGATTGCGTTATTTGTAGCCTTCAACTATTCGTTCCCTCTTATTATTGTTTGTTTTTAATATTTAGTAGAATGATGAGTCTATCAGAATTATCAGCTATTTTCCTTCACCATTGAACAAGAGATTATTCAATTTAATTGTTATTCCTGTGTTCTGTGTGTTCTCAGTCCGTTGCGACTCAGGTTTTTAAAGTCGATGGTAAATATTTCAATGCAAACGCTTCATTAAATTCATTTAACGATTTTTCGTTTATTGAATTTTGAACATAATAATAATAACAGTTTTTAATAATAATAGTGTGTGTGATACAGGTTATTGAATATTCATAGGTACATAGAATGCAGCTATCAGAGTAAAATGAAGTGAAAAATAAAACATTTAATGACATTCGAGTTTTTATTGATGAGGAAAACATTTTTACTAGATCAAAAGGCAATATGATGAAAAATCAAAGTCGGAAAATTAGGAAAATAAAATGAATAAAAATAATGGAATAGATATCAGATATGATCATTAATAGGTACAGAAGTTGTGAAATGAGATGTTTAAATGTCAATTTGGGATGAATTTACTGAGATTCAGCGTGAATTTGAAATGAGATTTGTTATGAAATAAAATAATAGGGTGAAAATGAGATCGTATTGCACTCTACCCATATTTATCCGTCGAAATGAACTTCTAATGATCAATCTTTTAAGATTTAAAAATTTAGTTGAAATTTTGATGTGTGTATGCTATTCAATCTCAATAAAAATCTTTAAGACGACTAAAAAACCTACTTTAACGCGCCAATTGTGTGATTAGTGAAGCACACATTTCAAAGAAATCCATTACATGATGAAATTGAGATTTTGTTGAGTATGGGTCGTTTGATGAAACATTAGCACTGCTTCCTTCACCTTCCTTGATCTCTGTATCATCTTGACTAGGTAATGACTTGAAATCAAGAAGGTAACTTTTATAGTCAACTTGATAAAGCTGTAAAGCTATTTTAATATAACGACCAGATTGTTGATTTTTACGACGAGCACGAATACTAAAGGGAGTTACAATTTTCCATTCCTAGATTAAATAGAAAGATAATGAGAATGATTTCAGTTTATTTTGGCTTCTAATCAATTATACCACAATGCTTACCATATCAAGTGATTTCATTGCTCGGAAAACTTCATTCATAATATCATGAGGTTTACTTTGTGAACGAATTCCTGCGAAAATAAGAGTAAAAATTTGAAAATGAAAATCTTGCGCGATAATTTGAATTGAGAATGCCATTGAGTTGGGTAATTCTAACCTAAATGCCATTTAGCTCTTTTCATGGGGGTTCCTTTGTGTTTTTCCAAGCTACTCGATCCTCCGCTCAATAATCTTACACGTCCACTTCCACTTGATCCTAACCGACCTGGACTATCGTTGATGGCGTATGGCGGAGGAGGAGAAGAAGCGACATAAAAATCTTTGATATCTAATTTTGATGTTTCATCTTCGATTCTCTTATTATCAATAATAAGATTATATGCAATAGCCAATTGATCATGAGGATCTCCACTCAACAATGAACTATGAACTTCTTTATCAGTAACTCCAAATTTCTGTAAAAAAAAACGATAATAAGAATTGATTAATCGTTTGATTGTTTGATTGTTTGATGCTATTATCTTGCATACTTACTTCACAGACTTCTTTAACAGCATCCATATCAATTATTGAAGCATCAGATTCACTTGCTGGAGGAAATAAGTAGGCCGGTAAATCTTTTTTGAACCAATCATGGTTTCTACATTGAAAATTTTAAAAAATAATAAACGACAATTATTAAATACAATTCATATAAATATAAATCTCAATTTTAAAATTTACTTTATATCCTCCATTGTCGCTCGTTTCATCGGGTCAACTTGTAACATATGAACCAACAGATCGACTGCTGATTTATTTAAATAATCTGGAATCGGAAATATACCAGCTAGTGAAGAAAATTAGAAAAACAATGAATATAATCATAATAAAAAATCTAAAAATACACTAAAGGTCTAAGTTCGGGAAGTTCAAATTGAATGTCGATGCAAGTTTGCATGTTACATTCATTGGATTAGAGTTATAAAGCATACATTCATTTACATTTGATTTTGCGGAAAAGAGATGGAACATGTTCGTCATCAAAAGGTAACTGCAAAAAAATAAGAAAGTAATTTAAATTAGTTATCCATTATTATTAACATTACATATTCATGTACATACAGTTCCACATAAAAGGGCATAAAGGATGACCCCAGCACTCCAAATGTCTACTTCTGGTCCAGCATATAATTTACCAGAAATAACTTCTGGTGCAGCATAATTTGGTGAACCACAACTTGTACGTAAAAATTCACCATCCATCATCATATTAGATAAACCAAAATCAGCTATTTTAACGCATTGATTTGAGTCAAGTAACAAATTTTCTGGTTTTAAATCACGATGAACAACCATATGTCGATGACAATAATCAACACCAGAAATAATTTGTTGAAAAAATCGACGAGCCTCAGATTCCTTCAATTTTCCATGCTTTACAATATATTCAAATAATTCACCACCAGCAACATATTCCATTACCATGAAAATATCAGTTGGAGTACTAATCACTTGATATCTAAATTTTATTCATTGAGAAGAGATTATTGACTTTGATTAAGAGTATAAATATAATTTTCTAATTTGTATAAGATTTATATTTTCCTGGCATTAACTTTAGTAGTTGGCTACGAAATCACATCTATGGTGAACTTGCAGATTGATATCAGTTGATGAAAAATCTAACTCTAGAGTTCATTTATAGTAATTTTTTACTGAATCTTTTTCTTTTTCAGAAACTGAAAGCTTAACTTAGCTTTTATTTTTGGATTTAGAATTTTAATTTTTTGTTTTAAACTTGATTGATTTAAGATTGAGTGACCTTAAACTATTGAATGGCTATATTCAATTAATCACCAGCTATAGTAACTGTTTTTGCAAAAATATCCAGAGATTGCTGTAGATCTAGATCTGATTATCGAGAGATATAATTTAAATTCGACTTACAATTTGATAATGTGAGGGTGGCGAAATAATTTAAGATTTTGAATCTCTCGCCGTATTTTACCAACAACATCGAGATTTTTGATCTTTTCTCGGTTCAAAATTTTAACAGCAACTTTATGCCCAGTCAACTGATGCTTGGCAGCTGCAATTAAGCATTAAAATGAAACATTATTCAATGTCGAAATGACATAATTTAATGTCATAGCATGAAAATATTGAAGGACAAATGTAAAATATATTTGTCAGGGTTCATGATAATCAAAAATGACACTCACTTTTAACTTTGCCGAAGGTCCCAACACCAAGAGTTTCTCCTAAAGTGTAATGGCCAATTTTGATTAAAGGCGTTTGTCCTAAACGGTCCAAGGACATTTTTATACAATGTATACAGTCAAGAGGTCAATCTATAATGTAATGTACACAGGTGAAGAAACAATAATGAGGTTGCAGAAAATAAAAAAAAGCTAAATGTCAAGCACTTTCTAAATCACCAATAACATTGTAAATAGTGTAGGTAAAATTACATGACAGTGGACAATTTAATTTGGTAAGATCCTTGTTGCAAATGTATTAGATTGGATGATTTTTGTGGCAACAGAAATACATAAGAATCAATGTTGAATCACCAGCAAACAGACAATAAAAAATCTAAATTCATTCAAAATAAGCAAATATATATAAACATCTTCTTTGCTCCTTCACCATTGTAACATCAAAGGTAAACAAACAATAAATTCACTTGTTAAAAGTCACATGATTTGATGATGAAGATGAAAATGACGACGACGTTAAACGTTTTCTTTCTTCGAGTTTGAGTAATGAAACAGAATGATGACAAATTAATTCAAAGCTGGATGATATTTACTACACAAGAGCAATCAACAGCAAAAATAACAGTCTCCTGCTCACAAGAAATAGTCAAACTTCAACCTTGAACAAGGTTTTCAATTAGATGTTTCGAGTTCAAGCCAATACGGATGCCATTTAGTCGATTATCCGATAAACTGATTGTTTATTATAAAATGGAATGCATGTTGAAACATAAATTCAAGATTCAACAATTTAACAGCAGAAATAAATGATAAAAAAATCGAGAAATAGCAAGCTGAGCTGACAAGAATCATTCCATAGTAGAAATTCACAATAACAGCATTGTTCTCAATTCTAGATGAATAGGACTTGGTATAATGCAAAGCAACACTGAACTACAAAAATGGTGCATTAAAAATTCCTATTCTTCATTATAATTTCAGATGAATTGCTTTTGATTTAATTCATTTGAAAATTCAAATATTTATTCGCTGTCAATGGTAAAAGATTAAATTACCCGCGTGTTTGTCTATTCAATAGTCCCTTAAAAGGACAAAGTTCAATAATTTTAAACTAACCGTTTTTAACTGTCATTTAGCTAAAATTATTTAAATCAAAAATTAATTATTTCGGTTGAATCTGGCGCTTGTTTGATCTTTTCATGCGCGTTTAATTCATTTATGTTAAGACTTTAAATACGGTTTTCCCTCTCAAATACTTCTACATATATATTAACTTGTCTTACTGTTAAGGTGAATCATCAATCAACGAAATAGTCTTATTTTACATTAATTTTTCATCGATCCCAGATTATATCTTGCAAGTGTTTCAGCGTTAATAGTTTCTCGTGTTTAATTTGAAACCATGGGTAAAAAAAAATATAGTTTTCTTTTGACCGCCATGAATGCGTAAGTTGTTCAATTAAACTTTATTGTGATATAATTTTAATTTTATCTTAATGTGCTTATCAAGACATGGTCCAATTAATGCAGTTTTGGGATTCGGTGAATTATTACTTCGACATGGACATGAAGTTACTTTCGCTCATCGGAGACAATTCAGGAGGTTTGCTGAACAACGTGGTTTCGCGTTCTTACCATTTTGTCAGGGAATTTTAGGGGATGATGAGACAGTGTTAGATGCGATGGACACCAATTTCGATACTTACCGAATAGATCCTTTGGAACGTTATAGAAACTATACTGCTCAGGATAAAGAAAGATTAGCGCGGCTCGCGGCTGAATATCGTAAACTTGAAACGTGCCTTCATGCAATTGTTGCTGTCCACCAGAATTCATTTGATGCTTTTGTCCACGATTTTTGTGACTTCACAAGATCGTTATTTGTAACAAATCACCCTGTCATATCTTTATTGTCAGCAAATCCTCTTTGCTTATACGAAAATGGTCCACCTTTATCATTTGGTTTCTCTACAACAAGCGATCCAAATGTTTGGGCAGAGGCAAAACGAATTTTTATTGAAGCCAATGAGCTTAACATTGCTAGGACAAATACAATGTTATCAGAGTTTAATAGACCGGCAGTGTTCGATCCTTTACGTCTTGTCCTTCCTGTCAAATCAATTGGTTTCTATCATTATCCAGCTCAATTAGATTATGAAGAATACTCTCCTAAAGAAGGGGGCTGGCACCGAATTGATTGCTTCATTAGATCAGTTGAGCCAGAAGGAATAAGCTTACCGCTAGACTTTTTCGATAAACCTGGAAAATTAATCTATTTCTCGCTTGGGTCAATAGCGTCAAATCATGTGGATTTAATGCAACAGATAATCGATATCTTAGCCAAAGCCCCTCATAAATTTATCGTTTCGAAAGGTATTAAAGGTTCAGAAATTAGATTACATGAAAATATGTGGGGTCAAGATTATCTTGATCAAATACAAGTTCTTGATTTGGTTGATTTAGTTATAATACATGGTGGTAATAATAGTTTAATGGAGACTCTCTATTATGCTAAACCATTCATTGTGATTCCTTATTTTTTCGATCAATACGATAATGCACAAAGAGTAGTTGACAAAAATATTGGATATCGCATTAATATCTGGGAGCTTAACGAGGAGCGTCTTCTAAATTCTATTGAATTAGCTTTAAGTGATGTAGAAAAGCACAATCGAATTAGAGAAATCTCTCAAAGCATGAGAAATTCCGAAAGTGGTACGCAAGCTGTCAGAATGATCGAGGCTATAATTGACGAAGCAAAAGCTTCAAGATCGTCTTCAAGATCAGGCTCGATACCAGGCTCAAGACCGGACTCAAGAATGACATAGCGAAAAAGCAAGAGACCGATACACGCAACTTCATTCTGGATTCCTGTTCTCTCTAGTGTTGGCCGATCAAGCAATTTAATTTGAATCAATTTTTATACGAAAAAAGTCATTAAAGCTACCTCAACAATATATGTATAGATCGATTTTCAAAGTGGCGAAAGAGCTACAGTTTTTAAATATGTGAATATTGTTCAATAATTAAAAGAAAACAAAATATTTTAAATTTTTCAGTTTAAATTTATGTTTCATCATCATTTATTATCCATCTGAAACCATCTATATGAAACCAAATTAACCTAAACAGTTAAATTACATCTTTAAAATTTTTAAATCAAAATATTTAAATATTTTTCCAAAATCATTTTGAAGTTGGCGGCAATGTCCTTAAAGCGTGTATCAAACTTGTATTGAGTCCTTAAGTCTTTCAATAATTAAAAGTTCAAGGATAGTCAAGCCTTAAATTATTGGAGACGGACATTTAAGAGAGAATCAAATTAACAGAGATAAATCAACTAAATTATAAATTGAGAAACAATTCAATTTTTTTACAGCAAATTTAGCCGGGTTTCTGATTTCATATATTTATTCCGCATGCGTAACATGCGTCAGGAAGCATGATGATTTAGGAATCACCCCTTGTGGTCATACGATGCTTGACCTCAGCATTACATTATGGTCACATAGGTAAATACATAGTCAATTGGAACATTCAGTATTTAAATGTGCATGAAGCTGTTCATTTAATAGTTTCAAGCCTTTTATAAATTGATTGAACTGTTGAGTTGTCATAGCCTCAATCTCCTATTTTCGCGGATTGTTCAAATCGGTAACCACTAGATTTGTAAATTTCGGGCAATCTCTAAAGAAATGTAAATAGGTTATCACAACATGGTATTTTAGATGAGTGGATCTTCATGTTCAGTACAATAGTCTGGTTAGGCTATCCTAGAACCAAAGGTAAATGCAGCGACTCCTTGGTAAAACCTTTCATTCTGTTCTGCTCTTCCCACCCCTTTCATAAACAACCCACATCTTGACCTGAGAGTTTGTTTGTTATTGCTATTAATTATTGCTGGGAGTGGGTAAATGCAAAAAGACACTTTTCTGTAAACAAGGTTCTCAATAACACTGATAAGTAATAGCACATGTTTCCCATTATGACTCCGTTGGTAGTAAAGTATAGTTGATTTTCCGTTTATCTGGAGCGTTGAAGACTCCCAATTCTGGACTCTATTTACAGAGCACGTTAGTAGTAGTACCATAAAACAAAAGGAGTTAATTAAGTTATCATAAAACCATTTAAATTTAATTTCTCGCAGGACAGCAAAATCTTACATCCACCATCCGCCTATATAGAGTATTCGATTATCGATTAAATCGATTCTTATATTGATCAAGCCAACATTCCGTTTTCCATTATTTTTTAAAGTCTTCAATTTAAAAGAATAAATCTACTCATTGTATCGTTTTATTGTTTAGATTGTATCTAATTTTCAATTAATTTGTATTTATATTTGACAATGTTTATAAGGTGAAATATCCTACGGCTGATAATCACATATGGAGCTTGTTTACTCAGTAACCTGTGCTAGTTCATCTTCTTCAAAGCGGCTAAATGATTGGTAAGATACCATTTATATTAAGTTGCCACTTTTCACAGCATTATCTATTTTCTCCTTGATTTGTTTTTTTATAACAGGCTGGTTGATCGAAGATGTGTTAGTTCATTATCAAACAAAAATATTCTGGCATTCACAAGTTTCTCTGATTTAACTGATAGTGAGCCTAAATATTTATCAATCCATGTTTATGTTATTGATTTAAATTTACCACATGAGCCAAACTTGTAAGTCAAAATTTATTAAATCACCTCAAATTATGGTTAAGTGAACTCGCTTATTAATAATCTTCACTATTCACAGGGTAACAAAGCATGATGAAGATGTGACAATCTTAGAATGGGATAGTAGTGGAACCCGGCTTCTTATTGGAGATGCTTTTGGTAAAATTGAGATTTGGTCGATCAAAGATTTTCTTATAAACGACTGGTATCTTGTTAATTCATTCACTGCCTTCGGAGGTGAAAAGACTTTATCAGCTGTATGGTTTCATAATGGTATAAAGTCTATCATTGTTACGGACAAAAAAGATTCTTCTCATTCATATAGTGAAAAATTCATCAACGCTGCGTTTAATGCATCTGTGAGACAGTTTGGAGGTAAACCAGCCAATGGTTTCATCGCTATTTCTGCTAGCGGACTTATTTGGTGTGCAGTCTATCTATCAGATAATTCAATTGTTACTGGAACTAAAATTTTAGGAAATTTCCGATCCAAATTAAAAATAGTCGACATTTGTTACACTCGAAATGGAGAATTTCTTGTGATCACATCGAACGGATCAGTTGATTCTTCCATCAATTGCTACCGGGTCTCAATCAATTTGTCTTACTCCAATCTAGGATCAGATAAGACTAAATGTACTATAACAAGTCAACCATTTTCAAGTTTTTATCTCAACTGTTCAAACGATATTGTACAAGCTAATGGATATTCTTATGTGAACCATTTAAAATTTATTCTGAAAGAAGCTGCCGATGCCGTGATTGTTGGAACTTCTGGGTCTTTAGGATCAACAGTTGAACTCTGGGTATTACGTGATAAACCCGTGCAACTGCATAAGATGTATCAGCAAATTAAGAACAGTAATGGCGGCAATGAATTCAATAACCAATCTCCAAAGACAACAGTTTGGCAATATTCATCCAGTGTCAATTATTATCAACCTATTGTGGCCATAACTACTCCTAGAGTCTCATTATATGATGTTAATCCACCTCTTTCGTATATCATGGTGTCTTACAAGGATAATACAGTTAATTGCTATATTCGTGAAAATTTAAAACGTATCTTTGCTATTGGTGTCAACTCAATTTCTCTTCAAAACAATCCCTCCAACAAATTCGGTATGGTCAACGTAAAATCTAACTCAAATCCAATTATATCTAATATCGTCGATATGCAATTTTCGTGGAGTGGCACCGCTTTAGCTCTCCTTGACACGAACTCTCAACTATTCGTTTACAGAATACCCCCAGTTACCGATCCAAAAGCAAGTTTTAATCCTGTATTTTTACAAACAATGCTTGAATACTGCCTAGTTAGTGGTAATGATTGGTGGGATATTCTTATATGTCTTCGACCAACCATCATTGATTCTCTCTGTGATATGTTAACTGAAGGTTTTATGCAAAGACAAACTCATGCGCTCCAACAAAAGTACTATAATCGTTTTCTAGCTATTAAAGCATCACTTTATCGTTGTCTCAACCAAGGTAACAGTGGTACCTCTGGACAAAACAAATCTGGCGATTGTTACACACTATTTATGCTAAACTCTATATCTCACCTATTGAAATCTCTTTTACGGCCCAGTGTTAATGTTGATAAGGAAGGACCAGCTGAGATGCTCAGTAATCTAATTCAAACCAAAGGAAATGATCCTCATTATTTCAATGTTGACAAACTTCTTCTTTGTCTTGAACATAAAGATTTTTACGTTGAAACAGTTATTCTACAATCATTACAACAATTGAATCAGTGGATTGGAGATTTAGCTTTGTTCTTACTTGCCTCACTCCCACAACAGTTCCACAATAATTATCGTTTTCCTGGGGTAAGTTTCTAACAAACATTTTTAATCTAATCATTTCTTTAATAAATTTTTTCTTCTATTTACAGGGAGGTTTAATTTATGATGTTAAATCTTTAAACACCTTACGAGAGCTCTTAGTGATAATTAGAATTTGGGGTTTGATCAATGAAAGCTGTCTTCCTAACTTTGTCATTTTATCAAAAGATGTAGATGTGATCGGTCAAGTATTTAAATTACTTAGTCGCATGGTGGCTACTATGGGAAATGAACCCGATGAAAGTTTTCTTGATGAATGCTGTTCACTTCCTAATCAAGTCCTTATAACACAAATGGATTTAACACTTAAAGCTAGAGGAGTTACCAGTCCAGCAATGTTCATAAATCCGTCACCGTTACAGTTCCAATATTTTGCTGAAGCATCTTTTCTTAAATATCATATCAAAACTCACAGTGTGGATGGAGCCGTCGATAATTATAAATGTACCAAAATGGATACTGTTCGTCACATTGCTCTTGGAGCTAAAGATAGTATCAATGGAAACATCAGGATGTGTACTCGATGCTCGGCAATTTCCCTCATCCAATCACAAAATAAATCGCCATCTACTCGTACATGGGATATGAGATGGTGTTCAAATTGTATTTGCGGAGGTCACTGGAAAGTTGACAATGATTACTGAATTTTCTTTCAATCAGAAAATTTGTATATTATGAGCAAAAAAACTCTGATCACAGGTAGTGCGTCAAGTTCATAGTAGAGAATGAAATCTTTACCCTTTGTGTACAAAAAAATTATAGTTACAAAGTTGCTACTGATTTCAAATTTCTAAGTCCTTCCCTTTGCCAGGAACATTTTTGCTACTGTCATTTTCTTAAGTCATAACCAATGTAAAATCAATCAACCATTTCATGTACTCCATTGTAAATATTACATTTGTATAACTTTATATTTATAAATTTCCAATGTATCCAAAAATAAATATTACAGAGTAATAACAGTTGAATAATGGATTATTCAATTTTCAATTTAAAAGTTTCTCTTTAATAAATTTTAATCGAAAAAGAAATCAAATAACCGTATAAATCAGTGGAATAATGTCTTGACCTTTTGGCTGTAAGCCATTTTCAAAGGCAAACAATGAAAATTTAGGAAGAAGATATTTAATTGTTTTAATTAATAAAAGTTAGAAACACGTCGGAAGTCTAAAATTCAGATAATCAATGGAATCATGAACCCTTAAACTTGACATTGTTTAGCTTTTTATTTGTTTTATTAAGGCGTTTTAAACTTAAACACAATTAGTAATTTCTATTCATTAAATTGTTTATCAAAACGGAAGGTTTATTATTATTTCACAAACCATGATAATGTCTTGATTTGAAGCAACATTTTGATACTTGTTCAAGTTGGAACAACACTTTGCAATCAATTTGATGTTGTTAATTTTAAGTTATGTTCATGATTACATTTATAATAATTATAATCTTATATTTAAAGTAAAATATGGTTTTACATCAAACTTATAAGTTATTAACCAAATTGTTACTAATCTCTTACCTTTTGGTGAGAAAAGTATCGACCGTAATTAGTGAGCCAACAGCAACAAGTAGTGAACATCATAGCTCTAACAATAATCATAATCAAAACTCCCAAGTAAAATATCATCACAACCACCATTATCAAAGCAATCAAAATAATGATAACTCAAAAATCATCTCTGATCATAGTCAATATTACCATCAGAGTCAAAATTACAATCTTAATCCAAAGTCAAATCAAAAAATCCATAGTGTTCGCAAGATTGATGATAGACCGACCAGACGGATGCTAACTGAAATGGTCTATTATCCACCTTTGAAACCATATTTCTCCTCTGAACCAGTTTCTCGAAGTTATCTTCCTCCTAATTATGATAGAGTTGATCCTTGGCCAAGTCCATGGCCAAGTCAACCCCATGAAGAGGATCATGATGATCTTGAGAAGACGTTTCTTCATTATATTTTTCCAACTATTTTGGTAAGTTGATCCATTTGTTAAACATTAGTAATCAATTTGAGTAAATTGAGAGTAAAATTATTGTTCACCTACACTGATAGATATTAATAAACATTGTATCGGCCAAAAATGTTGAAAATGATTTTTGACTTGTTTGTTCGTGTCTTGATTTCCAGGTAATTGGACTTGGATCTTTGATTATACCCATAATAGCAGTCTTTTTCATCGCCTTCACTTATACCAATAGTGGAACTTGCATTAAATCAAAAAACAAATCTTTAATCGATAAACGTCGACCTCATCTGATTCCCAATATACTTGATCTACTCGTTGCAGTTGAAAAAGCCTTTTCTAAAGGAGAAACAAATTACAAGACTAAATTGAAAAGATTGATACCCAAAAAGTCTCGATCTATCTCATCAAATTCACCATCATCTTCATCAAAAATATCAAATTCATCTCAATCCAAACACCATTCCAAGTTAATAACAAATTAACCCTTAACTATTCCCATAACAAAAAACCTAATCTTTGTACTTATCACAAGTTTTATCCACTTTTCACATCCATATTTTCCTAACATACAATGTTTACATTTAACCTGCAATTGAAATTAACTTATTAACCTTTTCAATGTAATACTTTCTCACTGTATTTAATTTAAAAATCAATCTATAAATCCATCATTGATCCACTAATCTAGTAAAAAAATAAACAAAAAGTAATAAAACCGATGAAATATCAAGACCCATGCAATACAGTTAGTAAAAACATTGATAGATGTCACCGTTAAATATCTTTTAATACAATAAATCCCTGTGTGAATGTTATTATAATAATAATGATGATAATAGTATTATTTTTCCTATAGAATGATATTTGTCTTCGAAAAAGTCTGACCAATCAGGATAAAGATGATGATAAGAAGATGATGAAGACAGAGGTAAAAACAGAGGAAAACTCGACGTAGACAGAGAGAAGATGAAAAGCAAGACCTGTTGATGTAAAAAAAGTCAAGACCATTGGTTTATAATGTACAGAGAGAGGTTAACTTTACTACACTTTTTTACTAGTCAATTATTTGGAATCAAGAGTTAATTTTAATTACATCAACATCAAGATCATCATCTTCCAAAAGGTAAACCTGAATAACCATTACTTTACCCGATAAAACCATCATCTCATTACTTGATTGTGAGTCTTTTATTCATTTGAAGTTCATTTTTCTTTTCATCTTCAATTGGATTCCCCGTGAAGTGACTATTTCAATAAGCTAGACCCTTTTTTGCCTAACATCGTAATTACCCCGAAATCAATCTTCAATTCTTCATCTCTATTACCCTGTGAAACCATAATTGATTAGCATACAAAACTGTTGGACAGCTCAAAAGTTATATTAAGTAATTTCAACGGTAAGTTGCTCCAATCAAGGACTTAAGTTTCCTTTTTTACTTCATCTTCAATACGAATCCAAGTCAAAATTTAGCTTCAGTTTTCCTTTCAATTCCTTTACAAATTTAATCAAATTTTGTAGTTTATTTACAATTTTGCGTTTTACTTTTTATGTCCAAATAAATAGATTAACCATCAACCATGAGCTTAACAATAGGAGCTCATCCGAAATACAGTTCAACCTCTAATAACATCAACAACTCAGAGATGCTGGTTAGTGATGAAAGTAAAAAACACAACCACAGTGAAATTGAGAAACGTCGAAGGGACAAGATGAATCATTATATCACTGAATTGTCGTGTTTAATTCCAATGTGCAATGCTATGTCACGTAAACTGGATAAATTGACCGTCCTCAGAATGGCAGTTCAACACATGAAAACAATCAAGGGTTCCATGAATGCTTTTGCTGGAAGCGGCAAAATAAGGCCAACTTTTCTCTCTGATGAAGCTCTGCTTAAACTGATATCGCAAGTAAGTTGAATATTTCATGTATCCATTCAATTTTTATTGCTCAAATGACAAATCATCCCGAGTTTGACAATTTTCAATCTCTTTTCTATTCAAGCAGATATCAGAGGGATTTTTGTTTGTTGTAAGTTGTGATAGAGGAAGGATTTTATTTGTTTCTGGTTCTGTTTCACAGGTTCTCAACTACTCTCAGGTAAGTTAGCAATTTACAAAAATTTATTAATTATTTAGCTACAACTTGACCAAAACATTTGTCAAATGTTTGAGCAAAGTTAACAAGTCAATGGCTACTTTTATGATATATTTAACCCTTCGATCTGATTGTCTTTAACTCATCCAGGGTGATCTTTTAGGTCAAAACTGGTTCGATATATTGCACCCTAAAGACGTGGCAAAAGTCAAGGAACAACTGTCTTCATCTGACCTTTCACCCAAAGAAAGGTTGATTGATGCCAAAAGTAAGTTCATTTCAAAAGCTTTCATATTTTCCAATCACATGAGACTTTTATTGTTAACCAGCTCATGATATTAACACTTAATGCGTAGTTTTAGGTCAGATTGTTAAAAACATGATATTTTGTTATGAAAAATCATAGCTGATTACGTTTTTGTTCAACCATCAAGTTTAATCAACTAGTTAATACATTTGCAATTTTTTCATGTCGCATGTTATTTCTGTGTTAACTTTCAACATTCTGGTTATTTGTTTGTTTTCTGCATAACTGTTTATCGAAGTGATCTGATGATGATAATGATGTTGAAAACAAGGTGACATTTGATCGGATTAAAGGGCAAGATTAATTGAGGCCTTGTCAATTGCAGTCAACAGTTTTAAGACTCAAAATGAAAAGCAACAAAAAAAATCTGATGATCAAATTAAATTTGCTTTCCTCTCATCTTTCACCATTCAATTCAACTATTAGTTGCTTCCTAGTTTATCCCTACAATTTACCAGTTAATTCCTATCATTTTGTGCTTAAACTTTTCAATGATTAACTCATTGATTGTCTAATAATTGTTGCAATTCAACCATCAATACAAAATGAAACACAAAATATTGTGTCGTTGGGGTGCACACAATATTTAAGAAGCCTTTTCATTCACAACATACACTTGATAATTAATTTGCATTTTATGTTTTCATTGTAAGTTATCAACGATAAATTTGATCAAATGACTTGATATAGCTATCAAAACACAAAATTAGCAAAATATAAAATAAAATGTAAAATTAGGTTTTATCCAATTCCATTGTTGACCAGCTCCATTGAAATAACAGATTTGTTGCTATTGACTAGACCTAAACATGTCTACAAGTCATCTTGAATAGCGCCTTATTTGGACCATCAGTGGATGGGTTTGGCCAGTCAATCATCACAATTAAAAGGTAAGCTAGAATAAATTAGACTCAAAAAAAAAGATCAAAATTGTTGATCAATGCTAATTATATCTTCAATTTAGGAGTACGCCTAAGCAACAAAAGGCTTTTCAATTTTCTTGTCTTTTCTCATTGAAATTGTTGTTATTGACTATATTCTTGTTTTTGATCAGCTCTTTACCTTCCATTCAGAGTAATTAATTGACAAATTGTAAAATCAACAAGTAATGGTTAAAATGTGGATAACATATTAAAATAATATGATGAGGTCTGTGGTCTAATTATTTGAAACTTTCTGAACCTTCCTTAAATGTTTGCTTCTCATTATTATCTTGATGAGGAAAAATAATTAATTATTGCTCACGTGACAGTTGATTTGTTTGGCTTCAAATATTTAACTTTTAATTACTTAATTATATTCCATCAAATGTTAACCCTTCTGTCTAATTTTGATCAGACTTGGTTCATATAACTCAGTCTTTTTACCTTCAATTGTTCATCACAATACTAACCTTGTTTATTGAATAACATTTACATTATCATTTGCTATTTTCATTTCAGTTTTCAAATCAAATTGCATTTTGAGTTAGCAAAACTTGATTGGAAAACTTTATTGTTTGTTAACATTCAATTGTTTAATCATTGATTCAACCGTTGATTCAACCATTGATCTAATTATTGAAATTTGTACTTGACCAATTTTGTTCATTAGCTGGTCAAACTGATGAATGTTGCTATTGATGAAGATGATGAGAGCATCAAATTACAATACTTTCATCTGATTTTATTTTGCTTCCACTAATCAATTTACATTTGCTTGGTAAAAATGAAAGGAATTTAATCCTGAATCAACTTGATTTACTTCAATTAACTTGTCCATCTCAAGTTACCTGTTATAAGCCACTAGCCATTTTGTTGTTAATTTGACAGAAAGCAAAGTATCACAACCACAAATATTTAGTCCTCTTTTTCATCATTAGGTTTACCTGAAATAACAATCAAAATTGAACCTGTTAAACATAAAAATATGGTTTAATAGTAGATCCATTTATTTCACCGATAAATTTCCGAGGCAACAGTAAACTAGAAAACAATTTCAATTACAATTTATATTAAAAAAAAAACAATTTCATGGCTATACTAAATTAAATTTATCCCAATAAATTGCTAACTTTTACAGTTTGAACAAAATTGAAATCAGTATTTTCATTGTATTATATAAATTTTAATTCAACGGTTGAAAAATGGTTCAAAGGCAAATTATGGTTAATAATATTTATTAGTCTCTTTATGTTAATTACAATTGTAATAATATTGAATTAAATTATTAATCTGTTGAATATTTGTCTTTATTTTTTTACAGCCATGTTACCAGTTAAATCAACGGCATCGCCATCAAGTCAAGTAAATATGTCACCAGGAGCTAGACGATCATTTTTTTGCCGAATGAAGTTTAAATCGATGCCCAGAGTGAAGGAAGAAGCTGATACAACAACGGGTTACGCACAAAAGAGACGTAAATCACAATCATCTGATAGGAAATATTGTGTTGTTCATTGTATTGGATATCTTAAATCATGGATCTCAACGAAAATGTCTGTCACAGAGGAATCTGAAAATGAATCCGACATTTACAATATGAGTTGTCTAGTAGCCATTGGACGAACCTTGCCAAATCTATGTGGACCCACTCCTCATCAACCTGATATTTCAATAAAACCTATTAGCTTCACTTCTAGACACACAATTGATGGTAAATTTTTGTTTGTTGACCAAAGGGCAACACTTATTTTAGGCTACCTTCCTCAAGAGCTATTAGGAACTTGTTGTTATGAATACTGTCATCATGAAGATCTAAAAATTCTTGCTGAAAGCCATCGTCTTGGTAAGTATGAAAAAAGGAATCAATCGAAAATATTCAATCTTCTCATTTCCAAAAAAAATACAATTGAACCAGTTATTGGACTCATTCATAAACAATCTATAAATTTTTGCTCAGATTCTGCTTGTTTGTAGTTACTTTTTTATCTCATGAAGGAGTTCCTGTGTCCTGATTAGTATAGATTAACAATAGAGTTTGCTCAACAATAATAAATTGTATAGATCAGTTGATAAGTTGTTATTTGTAAATTTACAGGCCAATTGCAGCATGTAAACAGTAAAACTGTGAATAACAGCAGTGAATTAACACCAGAAAATGGTTGGAAAAGCTTCTTTTATTGAAAGTAAATTGAATAGATTAACTTTAACAATAGATTGATGATTAGATGATAATTGTTGTTGACTAAAATTAAATGGATATATTTTTAAAAATATTATGTTTATGGTTGACTATAACAATGCAAGGATTTACAACTCCATTGGATATCACCTGAAGTTGTCACTTACATTGTTAACAATTACATTTTCAAACCAATAACTCTGTTATATAATTTGATTATTACATTCAAGCTGTTTAAGATACTCGATAAATTAGTTTAATAGATTTACCATCTTAACTTGGACAACAACCGTTATTTAAATGTAAACAATCACATCCAAATGGATGTCAGACTATTTTAGACCTTATGACCGTTTTATTGAAATGGGTACAATGCAAAACTACTAATTAATCATCATAATTAGAGAAAATTATAATCACCAATAAGATGATAATTGAAGTTCAATTGTAAGGTTTCCTGAAGGATTGTTTTTATCCTGAAATTTTGGGAATTGAATTTATCCAATTTATAATCCAATGATCTTTGAAACCAAGCAGTTCTAACTCAATTAATCTACATTATTTACAATTACCTTTTGATCAGCCTTATTAAGTGCATCTCTTAATTATATTGATTAGGTATCAATAAATTGATTATTGGTTCAATTTAGATTTTTGTCCGAAACTCAGTGTTATTTTAATCAACAACCGTTGATTGATTGTATAACAATTGAACAACCTACATTAAATTTGATTCACTCAAAGGCTCATAAGTTGGTTGAAAGATCACTCTTATCTCTGTTCGGAGGTTAATTTAGCGAAAATCAACTAATTTGTTTCGGTTAATTATATAAGCTGTTACAATTTGTTTACTCAAGTTACATCTGTCTGATTGACTCAGTTAACTACAATTAGTTTTGCTTATTTTTATTTCAGGTTTGGAAGCTTCGGGAGAAAACTCGAAATCAGCTAGATATCGATTCAAAACCAAGTCAGGGCCGTACATTTGTCTGCAAACGACTTGGAAAACATTCAGAAATCCTTGGACTAAAGAGTTTGAATTTTTAATAGCTGTTAATACCTGTGTATCTGATATTGATAAAGTTGAAAGCTCAGTTAATGGTGAAAATAATAACAACAATAACAACAATAACTATGTGACTGCCAGTTGGAAAACGTCGAGTACAGTTGATGATATACTTTTCCGAATAAGTGATTCCTGTAAAAATCGAGCTCACAAGTCAAATGGAAACAGTAATTCAAGTAATACTGGCACAAATAATACAGCCAATGGTAATAATTTAGGGATTGGTAATGGAGGTGCTTCATCAAATGAACAATCTTCCACTGGTTATTCATCGACAGACACTCGAAGTGTACAAAAGATGCTGGCCTCATCAAGGGTTGCTCTTTGGAAGATTGGTCGATACATTGCAGATGAAGTAATCGAGAATCAACGACGTTATGAAGAGTCCAATTTTTTACTTTCAGCTTCACCATATTCATCATCAACAATACCCGTTACAAATACATTTGTTAGTACAGAAAGTGAATTTGATAAATTGAAAAAATGGAGACCTGATAATGTAGCAAGAGGTTTAATTGCATCGCAAATAAAATCTTCCGGACTTATTCAGCAAGACAATCATCCTTCTCAACAGCAATCGCAACAACTTGGACCAAGCAATCCAACAACTAGTGCTAATACTAATAACAGTCATAACAGTAATTGTAATACCAATACTACCAACAATGGTGTTACTGATAATGTAAATAAAAATGAGATAAACAGTAGTTCTAATGGAAATGATAGCAATATTTGGTTAGATTCTGGTTCTTTAACATCTCTGGCTGCAACTTCTGCATTTGAAAGTGATTTAAGTTTAACTGTATCAGATAATGAAGGAGTGACCAGTATATCTACCGATACTTGTACAATGGAAACAGATACAAGCTCATATGGAACAAATGGTGTTGATACGAAAAGCTCATATAGACATGAAAATAATTATGATCCATTAGGTGGTGGTGGAGGAGCTAATCCTGGTAACTCTCTACCCAATGTGAATAGTGTTGATCCAACAACAAACGATTCAACAACAAATGCAAATCAAAATTGGCAAAATTCTAATTGTTTAACCAGTTTAACCTGCATTAGTGGAGACGATTTTTACCGTACTTCAGATGCCAGTTTACCAGTATTACCAGAAAGCTCAAATGAAACGGATGATACTTCTCAGATGGGTTCAATTCAATTAACACGAGGGCACACTGTTGATGATCAAGAGAATGAAGATGCGGCTATGGATTTAATAATGTCAATTCTTGAAACTCAAAATGACAGAATGTTTAGAAACCAAACTGAACATCAATTTCCTTGGTATTAATCGCTTGAATCTCATTTTTCCCACCTCAAGGAATGAAATATGTTTTGTAAGCTTATCTTCAATCCCAATCAGATTTATTTATCATTTCACTGAGAAATTGGTAAAGTTGCAGGTTAAGAGTTGAATTTATTGTATTTACTGTAAATCATATTTTTGGGTTGTTTCAATGAGATATTTGACCTCGAACAAACACTAGTCCATTGGTCAAAATCAGTATCATTTTTGGATTCATCATTGATTATATAACCATTGTTAACAGGTACTTAATTATCCTAAGCAAACTGTAAAATTGAATCTGAATCACAATGAAAGGATAAATGCAAAAATGAATACCATTCTCTATAAATCAATCTCAATAAATTGTTAATAAAGTGGCGAAAAAAGTTATCTTCAAATTAATTCAATAATTCATAAATAACTTAATTCAGATCATGTCAATCTCTAATTTGAACTATTCAGAATATTGATTGAGAATAAAGATGATAAAGAAAGGTAACTAACGTCGGCTTACACCATTGCTGCCTCAATGTAAATAATGAGTGATCATTAAATGTATCTTGTGCTTCATTTCAAATAAGAAAAGCAAATATACCTTTTATTGTTGGTAAAATTCTTACCAGTTTAATTCTTATCGTAAGGTTAACCATTTTTAATATTCACATTGTTTCCATTGTATGGATAGATGTTAACAATAAATCAATTGTAATTTCAATGTCTCAGAATAGTTTAATCTGTAATATTTCTGATTTAAACCATAAATTTCTAATAAACTATCGCTAATTGAATGACTCGAAACAATTGCATCGTATTCATTGCATCACAATCGTATTCAAAGGTAATAAGCTATAACAGTTAACCAAGTCGATAATTTCCCTGATTTTCGAATTGAGGTTCTAAGCTTGCTCCATTGTCAATAAATTTTGTAGAAATGTAAATAATCGCTAAAAGTCTAGTGAATTTCATCAAAATAATATATAAATCAGACTTAATCTTCAACGGTTGCTCAAGATTAACTCATTGTTGAGCTAAAAATTTTCCGAATGGTGTATAAACAAAGCTCCTGATTGACGGTTCATCCTTTCACAAGCTGACCCAACTGAATTTGTCATCGGTGGTGGACCACAGCTGAAAACTCCAATTCTTGCAACCTTCAAACAAATTAGATTCAAAGTTAATGAAATGATAAACAGTTTTAAGTCAACTTACCTTAGGATGCAACCTTTGAAGTGAAGTAAAAAATTGATGAAAATCAGGCCTTCCAAATTGGGTTTTAGCTCTTAATCCAGTAAATAAACTACGATTTGAGACTCTCTGGAAATGGCGTTCACAAACATACTGGATAAATTAAAGGTAAAACAATTAGCGAGGAAATTGAGACTTTTTTGTCAGCGGTGACTTTGTGTATAATAAATAACACTCATCTGCTTCACAGTAATTCTATTACCATTAATATTATATCACAGTGATTGTAAAGTACATGTAAATTGTGTGAATAAGTGTTAGAAATAATTTAAACATAAGATTATTGATACAATATTGTAATATGATAAACAAGAGGTCATCGAATGCAAGATCAATGGCTATTTTTGCCTTTTTGGAATCAGATTATATTTAATTTGTTATACAACTTACCAACATCATTGTTCTTAAATCAAATTTATCATAAAATTGAGTGATAAATATGTGAACACAGACAAGGTTTGATACATCTTTTTCCTCTAAATCACGAAGTATATCGACCAACCATTCAAAATGCTTTTGAGTTCGAGTTACCCATAAAAAGTAGACCTAAATGAAGCCAAGTTAATAATAGCGTTTATAAGTAGATGTGAAACAAAATGATGTAGATCAGATGACAAATGTAACAAATAGGATTATCATTATTATATCATAAAATAAAAGTCAGATCGTATATCATTACAAGAAAAAGGTGACAATATTGTCTTCAAATGATAACGAGTTATACCTTTTTACAGGTTGTCATACGATTTATAGAAGCTTTAAAAGCAACGTCTTTTAAAATGGATGCAAATGGTGTAACACCAATTCCACCACCAACCAGAACTGAAACAGGAAATCTGAACCAATCTTGATGTGTTTCTCCATAAGGTCCATCTAACCTGATGTTTGGATAAGGGGAAATTGAGAGTCCATTGGGGTCATAAATTTGTCTGATGTTGGTGGTAAATGGGCCAACAGCTCGAATGTAAAGTTGAAGGTTTTCCTCGTGAGGAGCCGAAGCAAGAGTAAATGGATGAAATTCATTTGAATTTAGGGCAACACTTGAAATTCGAACCCATTGGCCACTTTTGTAATCAAAGTTTTCTGGCTTAGCAAAACAAAGCAAAGTCACATTGGATGGATAATGAACAACTCGAACAACTGGAATTTCCGATTTCTTCCGTGAGATACTGATTAGTTTATCAATCTTGAATAAAACCAATGGTATAAGAAGATATGATGTTAATAATGGCTCTTGGATAAGACGACCGAGTCCATGGAGAAACATTAACAAGTAAAATAATGGATAAAGATTGTGTGTTGACCAGAAAGCGGTAAATACATAGCGACGGGAAACGGGAGTTGAAAATATGTAAATGATTGTCATCAAAGCCAACAAGAGTAATCCAGTAATACCTTAGAGAAGATTAAAGTAAAGGATGAGAAACATCAATAAATTTATGTTGTTAATTTATTCAAAGATATTGATGGTGAGAAATAGCCATAGGCCATTCACTTTGTGAACAAGTTAATCATATTGCTGGCTTGGTAATGTTAACCTTACCAGTTATAGTGTGGAAACACCAGTCTTGAAATTTAGGAAGTTCATTTGATCTAAATTAAAATATACAGAAGATTAGATTATGTTTTGTGTATTAATTGTGTTACCTTGAATAAAAGCTGGGGAAAAGGCACATCAAATCACTTGGGCGTTGAGTAAGAATATGATAAAAGTTAAATGTATGACCAATTGAATGAATTACTGTAAGATAAGAAAAAATTAAAGTTATATTGTCAATTTTGGCTAATCTTGACTAACTTACTGGAAAATATTAAACCAATTATAGCGATGATCTTATGGAACGAAACCGATGCATCGAAAGGTATGTATTTGTTTAAAAAGGTTTCGCGTAAAACAGTGATTAAATTACGAGACATTGTTATCAATAATATTGAAAAAATAAACATAATGACTGATGCGGTTCCCCTTGAGATGGCAACTCCAAAGCCAGCAATTTGTCTTAAGCCACGATCTTCATTGAAATAGGTATAATCTGTAATCAGAATGGTTGAACTGTGTTTAGTTTGTCAACATGTTAATTTAAATATCTTACAGATCAATTTGTCAACCAGTAAATAGCCTATGATCAAGAAAAATACAAGGAACCAAAAAATATGCCATTTTGTTTCATCAATGAATCGGGATAATTGGTTGATAAAGCCATGCTGAGCAGTCGGATGTTGAGTTTCAATTGAAATAGGATTATCTTTACTCGGCCTGCAAACAATAAAGATTATTAAATTATCTCTTGAAAGAGTCTTTTAATTTACCTTTCGATTGATTGTGGTTCTTCCTTGTAAATTGAATAAGCTCTTACAATTTTATCTCGTGCACGAAACATTGCACTCTGTCTTTTACATTGACTTGAATCAATCTCAACTTTTAAATCACCAACTAAATGAGATGAAATTAAATAAAACTGGTTAATAAGAAGCCTTGATTATGGTTTTTATTTTCACCTTCAAGATTAAGCTCTACATATCCGAACTCCTCTTTGTAATCGCCTAAAAATTTGAGAAAATCAGTCAAATTCAATTCATTTTTCGAGTCCAATCCAGCTGAGGTAAACATTGAACTGATCAGTTCCTCCATTTGTTTTGAATCAATACTCTGATTAGCCAGTTCGAGCATCGATCTTTATGGAAGAAACAAGAAAAATTTAATAACGAAAATAACTCTAAGTGTAAATTATTTGATATACCTGATCATTGTTGAAAATTCTTGCTTGGATAAACTTCCAGTTCCATCCAAATCATACATGTCAAACATTAACTTAGCTTTCTGATCCGAGGAACCTTAAATGGAAAAAATTTTCTTATTCAGTAACAATGATAGTTGAATATTCAAACTTACCTTTGGCAAATATAATCATCATATCAAGAAACTCTCTAAAAGATATGTAACCATTTTCATCTTTATCAACCAAGGAAAACATTTGCTTGACAAAAAGTGAATCTGGTCTCATGGCTAATGCCTCAGCAAATTCATATTCAGTCAGTTCCGTTTGTAAAATATTCTTGGCAATTTTCAAGTCAACTTTACTTTTCAATGGTTTAATATCGAAAGACTGAGTCAAAATAAAATGTACAGTTAGCTGTAATTTAAATGTTGAGCAAGCTATACTTACGTGAGCAAAGACAGCACGGAAAAACGATTCCAAATGTTTTTGTCGTTCTTGTTTGCTGTAACATGATTTAAGAATCCTTTTTGCATCCATTTGTTGACGCTCACGACCCACACCAATCGATTCAAGAAACGCTTCCAATTGTTGAACAAAAACAGTTTGCTCAGCCTCAGTATCAAATGTTATTATCTGAAGATGGAAAGGAAATTAAATTATTGTCGAGTAATTATTGAATGCGTTAACATTACCAAGTCATGTTCATTTGGGATCTTGGCCGCGACCAGTGGCTGTTTTGAATGGACGCTGATTTGTAATTTGATTGATTGAATGCCTCTGAAATCAATGCGACGGATCAACTTTTCTTCATGGCCCAAAGATTTGATTGATATTCGTTTTGCCTTCAGTTCAAAGTTTATTAAAATTGGTTTCATGTTATCTTCACCACTTTCCCATTCAAAAGCTGCAAAATTTAAATTGAAAAACGCAAATTAGACAAAAGACAAAGCTAAAATTTCTGTTAATAAATTACCAATTGTTGAATTGATTCCTGGTGAAGCAGACATTTTGGCTTTCTTACTCTTCCTTCTGATTAATTCATCTTTTCGTTTCCTTCGACTTACGAGGATCCAAAGCATTAACCAGCAGCCTAAAACGTACAGTCCAAGTAAGCCAATTGTCATGAATAATGGGAACTCACTTCCACTCATATAATCAAAAGTTTGTGGATTTGGACAGAAATCAATTTCATCGTTATCGGCAGTATTGATGTTTGATAACGCGAAACATGCACCATATTGACAAGGGAATTTGATTAAATCAGGCGAGCCACATTCAGCTGGAAAATTATCTAAATTTAAATCGGGTAAATTTGGTTATTGAGTGAAATTATGCGAAAACAATTCAATATTAGATAAACTGTCTACTGTTGTATACCTCTCTCATTGGGGAGAAGGAAAGGCTTTTCTTGAACAGACACATTAAGAGTCAATGTTAAAATATCTCGGATTGAGAGCAGTTCCAATTTTTTGATTTGAGTATCGTCAAATAGTCTAAATGAATGAAATACAGGAACATTAGAAAACTGGTATTTTTAAGATTCTGATATTACTTATTTTCTCGATTTTGGTACCAAAAGTAATCAGAATCTCTGATTCTCGTAAATTGTTCATTGATAATTTCACGAAAAGTTTCTCCGATTCCATTTGCATTTGATTCCATCAGTCCTCCGAAGTAAACATCAATATCATTGACATTTTTATATAACGTTGAAATTTTCTGTCGAGATGAAATAATCAAAATACCAATGTAAATGTTTGAATGTTTAAAATCAATATTTATAGCTTACATGCAAATTTGTTGTTGAGCTATTCCAGAGGTTACTATTGATTGAATACATGTCACCATAAACAGGCAAGTTGAATAATGATCTGGTTGAAAGGTAATCGGGTAAACCAAAGTCTCGTCCTCGTTGTATATTAACTGAAGCCAAATCACGTCGAGTGAAATCGATCGGTCCATAAGTACGTCTTCTCAAATTTTTTGATATCGATGCTCCATCAGGACGGGAAGATGTTACAGTTAAGCTTAGGAAAAATGATTTATAACTCTTTTCAGTTAGATTGAACGAGCTGAAGAAACTATTGCATAGCTTAACTGGCGATGCATTGTAAAGTGAATTATTTTTCCGCTTGATTTGCCTTAATTTTCGTTTATTAACATTATAACTTGGGTCACACACATCAAACCATAATTTGACAGTTGGAGGAACCAAAACATGTCCATATCTCATCGCTGATCCACTGAATAAGTGACTAACAGATGGATCGACTGATTTCTTGTAACCACTATATTTAGTTAATGATTTTCCAGTCCAGATTGGTAGCCATTCGTTTATTATCACTTGCTGGTAGAAGTGAAAAAATTTAATTTATAACTATTACTAGATATGAAATGTTAAAAAAACTGGTATTTGGGTTGCTTTTCAGATTAAACTTAATTGTAAACCGACCTGTTGGGAAGCAATCACCCATTTTCTTGCGGTATTGAAAATCTTTTCGTCATCCCAATGGCGATTATTTTTTCTTAATTTATCTGCAATTAAATTGTGCCAACGAAACCACATGATATTGATTGCTAAAAGAAATGGGTTCTCATTTGCATGATAATCACCAGTTGCTTAATGAGAAAAATGAAATTTAAATATAGCAAATAAAATAACAAAAGTTAAAAAAGTCAAAGTGGTTTGAAGACAAAAATTACCATAAAACCGCTTAACAGATTCCATATGTGCTGAATTGTTTTGGTAAATTGGTTCATTGTCATTTGGTAGACCATTACGATTCTTGGCTGGGAAATTTTTATTGCTAATATCTGAACGAAGTCGTCCTGATTCAAAGCTCCTTAGTTGATCTGTGACCATTTTTGAGCGGCCATAAATTGTTCCGCCATCAATATAAGGCGTAGCATCACTGATCTGAAAGATAAATTATATCACTATAATCGAATGTTTGCAATATTTGGGATAATTTTACCATTTTTCGAGGATTATTGACTGATTTTCCAGTTTCTTGAGAGTATTTTCCTCGAATGAAAGGCATGAAACTGCGTCCCAATTTGTGCTTAAACTCATGATCAGATGGTATTTCGACGTCAAAATATTCAGGTGGACATGATGACTGTATCCTCGTATCAACAATTTCATTTGTTACGTGTTCGCCTTTAAAATTTCAAACATTCAGTAATGATTCTTAAAATGACTCTGAAAAGAATAAAATACTCACCAAAAAACACAAGTAAGGCATTTTTGCCTAATCGGTTGACAATATTTTCATTGTCGTTGGCTGATAACAATGAACTTAAATGAAATGGATTGGGTAAATCTGATATCAATGGTTTACCAACACCATCTCGATATCTAGCTGAAGTTAGTCGACTTAATGAGCTTCCTGTAATATTGAATATTATTACTAAAATCACTAACATCTTAAAAAATTTAAAAAGCATCTCCATTCTTACCTGTTGATCCGAGATTTGGTTTATCTTTGTTATTGTACCAACCATCATATGATTGGTAAATCTCTGAATAATCTAAACTAGATTCTTTTAAAAACCAGTCTAAAAAGGCATCATGATCATCTAAGTTCGGCTTTTCATCTGAAATGAATTCAAGTGAAAAATTATAAAAATCCATTAAAACTGTTAAGCGTGTTCAATGTTGAAAGTAAATTTGTTAAGAGTCAATCAAAAAAGCAATGCATAAAATCTCAAAAATATGTAATTGTAATTTAATTGTAAATTGTAACCAATAATTATTCTTAGGTGATAATCGTTCACAACAAGATTAATTAAGTCAGAATTAGGAAGATTTCTTATAATAACTGTTTCTCAAAATAAAAGTGTAAGGCTCAAGATTTTCCGAAAATTACTCACCTTTTAGGTATCGATTCCTTGACTCTTGGATCTCGGGGAACTTAAATTTTGAATTTGTATCTCTTAATAAAGTGTTTCTCCTGATTGAAACTACTTTAGCAATAAAGTTAGCTACAAGTAGAAAAGTGATGATCAGATTTAGATGACCTTTCATTGGAATATTGATTGGAATATTTTAATAGCACAAAGATAACGACTAAATCCAAAATTTAGACGAATACAAACTTTAGAAAATAAATTGATAAGAAAAATCAAAGGTTGAATTGAAACAGGAAAGCAAAACAAAAATCAGGTAAGGACGGAAATCGATGAAGGGATATTGATGGAAAGGATGTCAATCTGTTATTTTATCTGGTCTGAAACCATGTAACACAGGATCATTGGTTATTCAATTTTGTATTACGAAAGTTTATTTCTAATTATATAATTAATCAATTAGCAACCTTAGCTACAATATATGTAATGCATTTATTAATAAATGCCCGGGCAATTCAAAAGTGTTGTTAATGTCATGCTTCTTATTTTTACCATATGATCAGTTTTCAATGTGCTTGAACCAGAGTAATTTTCATTTTTTTTACTTTGATTGTTTTTGATAGTTTAATTACCAATGTTAATGTTTATCTCGATGTTTGTGCATTAAGGTACTAGGAATCTAGAAATCAATAATCAATTTGAGATCTTGATTGATTATTATCATAGGCAGCAATCAATGATAACAATCATTACATGTATGACTTTGTTTTTTTCAATGTGAATATTAGACTCAACTTTAAACATGACTCGAGTCATCATCTTTATCAATGGACTCAATAGCCTAATCAAACCATCATCGATTACATGGTAAGTGATAAGATTGATTTACTAATTGGTATTTAGCTTTGACCTTTACGGTTATTCGAAAAGATCGAGGGCAAAGCATGTAGCAAGACAGCGGCAATAAGACTTGATACAGGGACAAATAAAGATGGTAAAAGATTCTTGATTCAGATATAATAAGAATTAGCTTGACTGAAATAATATCGAAGGATCTGGATGTTAATGAACATAAATAATAAATTTGTGAGATAAGATAACTAACAGATTATCTAAAAATCAATTATATTTATCTAGATTCTAGATAAATAAACTGCATCATCTTCAGGAGTTATTGAAAGGAGGAAGGAGGCAACTCTTGAAAACAAGTTTGAATGCTTCGATTAAGATAAGTCTTACAATTACGATGTCTCATTTTGCTTTCCGGTGGCTTAAAAGTCATTACATTTTATTCTTTTTCTTTACTCTACTGTTTTAATTGACTATTTACTAGTATTTTATTTCTTTTTTACCTGTGTACTTTGTTTTACCAGCAGACAAGCTAGAACCATGGCTAAAATAATCAGTGGAAAAGAGGTTTCCTCGCAAATTCAAGCCAAGTTACGAGATGAAGTTGCAAAATTATCCATCAAACCTTGCTTAGCTATTGTACAAGTTGGAGCTCGAGATGACTCGAATGTTTACATTCGAATGAAAGTTAAATTCAGTGAAGAAGTTGGTGTTGCAGCTATTCATCATAAATTACCGAAATCAACTACTGAGACCCAGGTAAGGAAGAAAACACAAGCTTACACCATCTTCAATATCAGGCCTAAACTAACCATTCTAATTCACAGTTGATTCAAAAAATCAAAGATCTCAACCAAGACCCTAATGTTCACGGCATAATTGTACAACTACCTTTGGACAGTGATAACCCAATCAACGCAGACTTCATCACCAATCTAATAGACCCAAACAAGGATGTAGACGGGTTAGTAGCTAATTCAATGAAACTGATAATTTGAGTTTAAATTTTTGCTAAAAATTATTTTTTTGTAGCCTTTCAGACATAAATGCTGGTAAACTCATGCATGGTCAGGTCGATGGAAAGAACAGTTATATCCCATGTACTCCATTTGGTTGCTTAGAGCTTATAAAGCAAAGTGGGATTCAAATTGCAGGTATAATCAAACTAAAGATTGTGGCGTTTAATTAGGTGCAATAATCAGTTACCCAAATGTAGATAAAAAGAGGGTTAAAGGTAAAGACCAAGACATCTTACATTGTTAATCTTTTTATCTTCATTTAGGTAACTGATAATTGACACTTATTAAACGCAACACCCTTTAGCTTTATTGTTGACTATGATTTAACATGGATTATCTTTCCTTTCTTCAAACCAGGTTCCAATGCTGTTGTATTAGGTAGAAGTAAAATTATTGGTTCTCCAATGGCTCAATTACTGGTTTGGCATAATGCAACTGTGACAATTGTTCATTCAAGAAGTAAAAATATTCCTGATATTGTTCGCAACGCAGATATTGTTGTCGCTGCTGTTGGTCAGCCTTTATTTGTTAAAAAAGATTGGCTCAAGCCTGGTAATTTACAGTCCATATTAATTATTGATTATGGAGACTAATTATGACCTTTCTTTTTTATCATAAGGTGCCGTTGTTATTGATTGTGGAATCACATCAATTCCTGACCCTAGTAAAAAATCTGGTTACAGATTGGTTGGAGATGTTGATTACAATCAATGCAAGGAGGTTGCTTCAGCAATTACCCCAGTTCCAGGAGGAGTCGGGCCAATGACAGTTGCTATGTTGATTTACAATACGGTTGATGCAGCCAAAAAAGTAGGTTCACCTAGAAAGGGAAATAAATAAAATATTTCTTATAAAAAATGTTTTTTTTCTAGACATTGGCTTAATCACGTCAAACATAGGCTTAATTTGGTCATTGAATTGATTTCTCTAAATCTGTTTACATGGTGTGCGAGTTCCTAGCTGAATTTTTTTGAAAGTACCATGATTATAAACCTTTTTAAACATTATATCAAGATTTTAAATGTATTTAAATTAATAATAAATCGGTTTTTCTGAGAGTAAGTAAATTCTTTGTCTGACTTTTTATAATAAGTTTTTTGGTTACATGGTCAATAAATTTTGTTAAATCGCTTTCATCATTAGAAAAGTTATTTATCTTGATTTCAAATTTTAAAATTGTGAGTTTGGCGAAGAAGGAAATGCGAATTGAAATTATATTAAAGATCGACAGTTTCTGATGATTTGAACATATTTTGAAGGAAACATTTTCAAAATCCTTGCGAGAGTTTTGTATTTGCGCGCCTTTAAGAGTAACTATAGAGCAACTGGTTACTCAAGGAAGAACCCGCGGTTATTATTCTGTACACCATTTTGTGTTTTGTTCAATTTCACTATTTGTGGGATTTGACAAATCTGATTTTATTAATTCATCTTTTATTTAATTCTTGATGTTGTTAACATCATGAAATGTTTACCAGTGTCATTGTTATTCGTGTGAATCAAAACAAAAGGAATAATTTTATTTAATTTTTTATGTCTGTTGTAAATTTCCTCGACACATAAAACCCCTTCTTACTTTTACTGAATATGTCAACAGAGCCATCAGCAGCACGAATTGATTTACTTAAAGATGACAAGAATGATGCTGTGAATAAAATTAATAATAATTTTCAATCAAATGCTGGTATACCTGGAAAAGAACCAGGTACACCAACAGCAACGCCTCAAAATGGATGCAATAATAATAATAACAATAACACCAGTAGTTTAACCATCAACATAAATGCCGCCAATAACAATAACAATGCCAATATCAATATGCTTTCTCCTGAGGCTTCATCAACTTCATCATCAACCCATGATCCTACTCACGATTTACCACCAGCTTTATTACAGCAAGGTTGGAGGGTGGTGTGGTCAAAGCGCGAACAACGGCCCTATTACTTTAATAAGACTACCAATGAATCTCTCTGGGAAATGCCTCCATTGACCGGAGAAGGAGGTGATTATGACCCATTAACCGATCCATTGGGAATTTCAGCCCCTGAACAAAATCATCGACCTCTTAGGATAGGTGAAAAAAGATCATCATCGTCGTCATCGGACGATCCATATAGTGGTAATCACAAAAAATTCATTTTAAGGTGAATAACAGCCTTTTAGATTAAATGATTTGTCTATTCTATCTTCAAATTACTTTATTACTAATGGTTATGTCTTGTTATATTTTCCTAATCACTATTAAATAGTGGACCATGGGATTTGGAAGTTAACTCAAATGTTATCATCTGGGAGCGGGCTCCTGTTATAGTACCACATCCACATCCTGACATTGAAATTCTTCGTCTCAATTATCTTATGAAACTCCGTTCACAATACCAAGAGATGTGCCATACTCGAGAAAATATCGACGCACCTCGTGAATCTTTTAACCGATGGTTGATTGAAAGAAAAACTATTGACAAAGGCGCTGACCCTGTGTTACCCAGTAATTGTGTACCTGAGATATCTAGATCATTGTACAATGAAATAATAACTGATATACCAATTCGCTTAACTCGACCTAAGTTTGGTGCAGAAGCCAGAAAACAGCTTTCGCGGTATGCTGAAGCAGCAAAAAAGATGATTGAATCTCGTAATGCAAGTCCAGAGAGCCGAAGAATCGTCAAATGGAGTGTTGAAGAAGCTTTCCAATGGATTAGGAAAACTTTGAATGCTACGTTTGAAGACTATGAAGAACGCCTTAAGCATCTAAGAACCCAGTGTCAACCTCACTTAACTGAAGCTGCAAAATCTTCTGTAGAAGGCATTTGTTCCAAACTCTATCATCTGTCATGTAGCTATGTAAAGAAAATTAATGAGGCCGAAAAAGAAATTCTCAAGAAAGATGAAATTCCTGGTGAGTTTTCATTTCATTTAGATTATTACAAACTTATTTACATTTTTCGCATCTTACTTTGTGATTTATAGAAATAACGGCGCCGTTAAGACCACCTAAACCCAAGAAAGTCTATTGTTATTCATTACAATTGGCTTATCGATGTCCAAAGTATCCTCCAATTCAATATCATCCTGAAAAGGATTTCGTTCTTGTAAAGTACAAAACTGAAACTTTGCGCTTAAAACCTCTGTTTCTACAAAAAATGGAGCATCTATACCGTTACAACTGTTATGATGATAAAAAGTTTGATATTTTTTTACCACGACTCTTCTGTCTCCTCAAACGATACCAAGTTAGTTATTTTCTTATAATCTTAAACTAAACATTGAAACGCAGATAATGAGAATAGATCTCTTTTAGTTATAATTTTCTTGAGAATCTATGATTAATAAATTTCTTTTTTTGAATTTCATCATCATCTAAATGATATTGACTTAATACCACTAATCATGATGGTGTAAACAAAACCTATGCAAGCTATTTCAATAGAATCTTACGTCTCATTATCGTTTCAATGGTTTTGAAATTAGATTCTTATAACAGTTGTTATATTATCAATATTTTATCAGGTATTTTTGGGTAACCCTCAAGGAGAAGGAGTTTTTACCCAAGTATCGCTACCCAAAACCGTTTTTGCTTGTCTTAATCGTTTGTTTGGTGTCACCTTTGAATGTTTCGCATCACCTCTCAACTGCTATTTTCGGCAATATTGTTCTGCTTATGGGGACGTTGATGGTTTCTTTGGATCTCGAGGGTAAATTATGAATTTTCATCTATTTTCTCGTTTCTTTACACATCGTTCTATGCATGAATATTTCTTCTTTACATAAATTGTTAAATTGGCGGCAAATTTTGTCAGCTGTTTTGATGCATGCAATCCATCGTATTTGCGCTTTATGTTTTACATATGAAAACGTAACTCAGATATTCTTTTAAAAATACACATTTTTCACTTTTTAACATACTTACGAATCTAACGGCATATTCCTTATCGTTTAGATCCATGTTGAATTTCTTTCCAATTGGTGGATCATTTCAAGCCTTTCCACCCTACAGTGACCAATTAATGGAAGCAATATTTGACCATTTCGAGAGACTTTTAGCGAATACTTCGGATCCTCTTTCTTTTATAATCTTCATACCTGAGTACAAAGAAAATCCAATCAGCTGCCTTTACAAAATCGAACTGAGTGTTTTCAAAAGAGCCCAAATCACTATCTCAGCCAATGATTATGAACTGCGAAACGGCTATCAACACATATGCGAACCAAACCAACTTCATTTTAAACCGAATGTACCAATGATGGTAATTTTCTTGCAAAATGAGCCTGGATTTACTAGATGGGGACCCAACTCACAGAAACTTGAAGAATTGACCAACTCATTTAAAATGGCCAAAGAAAGCTCAAAAGATAAAGAAATTGGTTTATTATCACCTCCTCCAACACCTGGGCCAGGCGTCTCAACTTCAACTGAAAGTTCATCCAAAGATTCGACGGTTAAAGAAGCTGGCCCACAACCAATAACTGATGTAACCTAATTCTTGTGCAAATTGACCAACCCTAACTCTAACTGGAACCATTTTTGTTCTATTTTATGTTGACTTTCTTCCATCAGATTATCTTTGTTTGTTACGATTTATGATCTGCTATGATTGTCTCAATGATTCCTTCAAAATCATTTTTGTTTCCTAAACCTTACCAACTATTTACGGTGGATTGTACATTGCAATGAACATTTTACTCAAAATCTTTAAAGTCACGGAGATCATACCATATTTGCATCAAAATTCAACAAAAAATATTAAGTTTTTATGTGATCATAAATGATTTCATCTGTATCTAGTGCGAAAACTAACAAAAGACGTTGTCTCGGTTGTTTTAACTTCCTTTATTATCAAACCAAACTTCATTCTAAATTGTCATCGTCCATTATATATACATATACTTTAAAACTTCATCTGTTATTTAATCAATTTCATTCATCACCTGTAAAAATATAGAAATCGTGTTAACGTTAATCTATTTATACTTACTGTGTATAATTTTTGATGCTTCTATGGTCCTCATTAGCCATGCATAGATATTAGTAAGCATATTAATGCATCCATGCAAGTTAGGATATGCAATGACATCAGTACTTTAATCGAGTTTAAATACTCTCGAAATGTTCATAAATTATTGATCTCACGCAAAAAGCAGCTTAACTACCTTTTATCGCCAATTCAGCTATTATACTAGCACTTTAAAAATTGTGAAGTTCAAGCTCCAATTATCAAAACTATGAGTGACACATAACGTAATAGCACAAATCCTGATTAGTATGCCACATCATTGTTATTAATCCGATTTATTTATTTAGATTTGGATGGACATGATGCCTGTATCATTATGAATTTCGTTTGTTGCTGTTTCACCTGGAAAATTCAAGTCATGAATTAGTAAAAAGTGACACAACTAATGAAATTTCAAGATACATCCAATAGGATGAAATGGGTAAACTTGATACCAATTTTTGCCAACATCATCTCGTGTTTATATCTCTAGTTTTAAAATAGCATATTAAATAAAATAATTCTTACCGATTAATCCAGAATTTAGTTTATATTGGTCATACCAAAGGCGATTAGATAGCAAAATTTTGATTGGTCCAATTCGGTCCAACAGATGATTGGCTTGTAAACGTTTCTCGATGGAAACTGATTCGATTGAATAGAATCAACAAAAAAAAACAGTTCAAATCATCTGGCAAGAAAGTATCGTCAATGATTTATTGTTCAACCCAGCATGAGGTAACACATAACTTGAGTATGCTCAAGTGGCATGCAGAACCAACATTGGTGATTCCACCCCTGGTTACCAAACAAACCTTAGCAAACTCAACCTTGTAGTTTCATTAGCAAAGAGTAAAGGACTACTCTACTCTTTGTTCATTAGCGTACTATGAATTATAAAGATTAACTGTGTTTCAACATCGTCCTCATCGGTTTCCAAAAATTCAGTGAAGGATTGACCAAATTCAAGGTAAACATTCCTGGGTCTATCATTTTCATCATCTAACGCAGAACAGCATGTCTATTCTCATATCGAGTGGTATGTTTTAGTAGCTCATATTACCATGTAGTACACAAATATCATAAACATATGAAGATCCATACAAAAGCAGTGTTTTTCTGGTATCTACCACATTCCAGTATTAACACAACAAAAAATGAGGAAAAATCGAGGCAATTGACTTGGTCTTTGACTTTGAGTATATTTAGCTTTCAATCACTAGTTAGTACACATACAGAAAATAATCAGTCGATTTTAATTAATTTAAACTTGAAACAATGTTCTGAAATGTGCATCTAAATGCGATGCTTTCATTGTCGTAAATTAAACGCCACCTGTTGTCAAAATTGTGCTTACAATAAGAAAATAAAAACAATTTTGAATTTTATCAACTAATTAGGTCAATAAAGATTTATATTGCAACAGGATATAAGTTCATTTATGTAAGGGATCTAGCCCTCGCCGATTCATGATTCTGTTTCCTTATGTGAAGAGTTTTGCATCTAAATTATGTTTCACATTTTACAATTTCTTCAAGATTATTCATCGAAAATCAAATTTAGATGATTTGTGATAATCTTAACCTTTTCAACTCTTAAGCAAATTATCTTTGTGAGAGAGATCCTTATGAAGCGATTTCCACAATGCTGCATAATGCTGTTCCTCTTTAATCAACTAGTGATACTCATAATTAATTGTAGATACTTGATAATTAAATGTCTTATAAGTTATTCAGGTGTCAACCAAGTTGAGAAATCTCTTTAATTTAATGAGTACTCAAAAGTGGATCGATTCAAAATCAGATGCCAATGTACTACTTGATAATGAAAAATATCTATTGTTTGTGACTTTGATTTATCCTTATGCAGAAAATATTGTAAAGGCAGATGATAAGCTATTACATAAACGATAAACTTGATCCCCAACAAACAATGGCATACAATTATCTTTATCAATTTAAATTATATTCATGATCAGCGTGATGATTTCAATCTATAGTTTGTTTCGCAGCATAAACCTAAAGGCCATTTTCACGAAAACGTCTCTGAATATAAGAAAAAATGGATCGCATATTTGAACTCAGCGTAAAAAATTATTCCTTAAACAATGTCTAAATCATGAAAATAAACCTAGGCCGTTTCCTCTAGTCTTTTGGTCCTCATCCTTACATTTTTTTAATCACAACGCGTTTTATACACTTCAATGTAAAGTCTTTCAAGATGATGACGATAGTTTATAAATGGTTGAGTTTCTGGAGCAAACACATATGGCGAGGGCATAAATTGAATCGTTGCTCCTCGATAATTTTATGATTGACACAATAATTGTTGATATACCAACAAAGCAGTTTGATTAAATGTTGAATTTTCTATTGTCAAGATTAAATTACCACCAGCAGTATCGTTAACTGTCTATGTATATTCAATGAGAAGAGCATTTCTATTGCGTTGGTTATTAAAAAATATCATATATAGTTGATAAAATTTGCCATAATTGTTGTATGTCAAGGTATAGTAATAAACTGATGCAACTCAACTGATAAATTAGATATAATAGTAATGGTTGACAATGAAAAATGAAAGGAAACCAGAAGTAAACTGCAACATGCTAGAACTCAAGATAAGTCAACGAAACTGCAAAAAACTGTATCAAAAGCCACATCTCAAAGCTTCAAAATGAGCAACATGTAACGTATTGGATATGAATAATATTTTTGACCAATTGTTGAGGTCAAACCAGGTCTAATTCATAAAAGTACATGATTTAGGTGCCAAAACATTCAGCGACTCTTATAATTATTCAACTCGCGCCAGATTCTTTAGTGAAGATCGAATTTTTGATGAATTGAGGCTAATAAAGTGATGTCGAAAAATGAGCCCATTTTGATTAAGTCAGTGATAATAATGTAATTGCCTTTACATTGTATTTTATTTTGCCATAATTTGTTCAATGGTATCTCCCGTTGATAAGTTCACAATCATTAACACAATGATAAAAATTGATGGTTTCCAAGAGCCATCGCTTTGTATTCAACCTTTTCCTTTTTGTGGGTCCACCAGTTTCATAGAAGAAGATCAATAAACATATTAAATATAAAAATGTCTAACAATTAAAAAGAAAAAATTAATTGCTGAAAAATGAGCCAAATCACAATTGTAATGGTGTAATAACATGCAAGAAAACACTTGTAACCTCAAGTTGCTTCATTACCAAATCTTCCCCTAAACTTTCCCCTAAAATGGTTAACCATTATTCTGTAAAATGTTTGCTCTTGCATTAATAAAGATATCACGCAAAATCTAAACCTTTTTGCCTGTTTTATTTCAATTTGTCTTTTCTTTTATCTTGATTCTTCATTTAATGATTGTCAAAGAGTATATAAAACGTTTGAAATTGTAGTTTCCAATTCAATTAAGAAGTCAACTTTTTGTTTAACAATTTGACTAGTTAACGTCAATTGTTGAGTAGCTATTTTTTGCTCATTCAAACTTTCCTTCTCTAATATTCTTTTGTCTTATTATTTAACCTGTTGCTCATTGTTTTTAAGGCAACTATTGCTGCTTTAACATGTCTAGTTTACCAGAAATACGCCATAATCTCAAGCGGATTTCTCCATATACTGTTGAACTTGGCGAAGGGCCACATTATGATGAAAAGACTGGTCGATTGTACCATGTTGATCTAGTTAAAGGTGGTTGCTATTATCTTGACACGAACACACTTGAATATGAATCAATTTACTTTGAGCCTGGTTTAACTTTGATTGTGCCAATAGAAGGAAAAGCCGGCCAGTTTGTCATTTCCAAGAATCGTTCCCTATACACCTTAGATTGGGCAAAAAAGAGTTGTGATTTAATTACAACCGTTGATGAGGGTAAAGATACTCGAGTTAACGATGGTAAATGTGATCCTTCTGGTCGTCTCTGGTTTGGTACCATGAACTGGGAACGTAAACCTGGTGTCTTTGCTCATGGTCTTGGAAGTCTTTACTCTCTTAATCATAATAAACAAGTATCTTTACATCAAGACAATGTTACAATCTCAAATGGTCTAGCTTGGTCATCTGATAAAACCAAATTTTATTTTATCGATTCAATGGCACGTCAAGTTTGGGTTTACGATTATGATGATCAATCTGGCAATATAAGTAAGTATCATCTCCACTATTACCAAATATTAACCAAACTAAAAACACTTCACCTAAAGTGAATAAATTAACCAAAAATGACTCTTATGTTTGCGTAAGGGATTCTATTTTGCATTTTTATTTCTCTCATTAAGCTGTTAATTGTAATTTTATCTTTTTCATGATTTACAGGTAACCGTAAGACAGTTATTGATTACAAACATGTTCCTGGTTTAAGTTGCCGTGAAGTACCTGACGGAATGACAATTGATTTACACGATAAACTTTGGGTGACTTCTTTTAATGGAAAGAAAGTTACACGTATTGACCCAGAAACAGGTAAACTTATCACATTATAATCATGAAATTTATTTTACTCATCATTTGTTTACTTTCATCTGGTATTTACTTTAGGTAAAGTTTTAGGAATCATAAAGACACCAGCTAGTAAAACAACCTCAGCCACATGGGGAGGACCAGATTTCAGGACACTCTATGTTACCTCAGCCACCTACGGAGCTTCTCAAGACGAGCTACAAGCTGAGCCTGACGCTGGAGCTATTTTCACCATTACATTTGAACAAGAAAACATTCGTGGCGGCATTAATCAAGCAGTTAAATTTCACTCTTAAGGATCATATCAGTCAATCGTTTGCCATTTTCACTCCTAGGTTATTCAAATTATTGAGTGTCTAAAGATAAAGTCGTTAAACTTCAACACTTGCAATTCTTAGTCTAATTTAAAACAACCTTTAGTTTAAAAGCATGTTAAAAAGCATGTTAAGTTATTAATCACATCGTATCACCTATTGACAAATTATTTTGCAATTTTTATTAAATAAATATTTATCCAACGAAAACTGGACAAAATCCAATCCTATTTAAACTTAACCCTGACCGATTCCGTTATTCATTTACTCCACTAAAAGCTACGCAATTAATTGATTTCTGTCTAAAGAGTTTGATTTATAAGAATCTAGGAATCATGTCATAGTTACAAATGATAACATTAACATCGATTTTATCAGACTAAATCTGTTCAAAACGTTTACCGGTTTATTTAAGCATAGCGCAAAGGTATTGGGAAAAATCATTTTAACTATGAATCGGGAAAATTAGAAATGAGATCAGAAAATAAGCTATGAAACTAAATTAAGATCATGGAGTGAATCTTTTCATTTCAAAGGTTCAATATTTAATTCCCACTACTTTTACACCAACTATTATAAAGATAATACATAATCAACAAATGATTACATGAGTGGAAAATCTAACGCAACGTGATAATGAAGTTGATTATCATTTCGTTAGTCAATACAATTGACGAAGAAACTTAGGAAATAATAATTATCGCAAATATTGATTTTATTCACAGAGGAGCCTTGATGAAATATTTTTACGTGCATAATGTTATCGATATAATTGGAAATAAAACTGTTTTACAAATTCTGTAATATATTCTTTAACAAAGCTCAGGTTGTAACTGAAAAGATACAACTGAGACACAAAAATTAAAAATTGTAAAAATTGACACAAAGCAACGCAGAACCGGGTGAAAACTGATTGCTTTCATATTTAGACAATGTTGGTTCGTAAGAAAATAAAAACTGAATCCATTTGTGAGATTTAAAAATTTGTCTGATCAATTGTTTTCGAGAAAATCGAAGTCAAAGTTGAAACTACAGTAATAGAAGATTTCTTCATTAAATTCTGGTTACTGGTGCAACCAGAAAATTTGCTTATAATGTGAAATAAAATTTTGGTTTTCTGTTCAATAGATCATTTCGATTTTTAGTATACCGAAGCGTATTCTGTGACTCTAAGAGTTAGCAAGCTGAAACTTATTATTCGTCCATAAAAATTGTTATTACACATTATGAATTGAATACTTTTTTAAGTTAATCAACAGTTCTGTGGATTTTGCCATCAACCTAAAAACTTTGAGTATCAATACTTAGAGAACGGCATCACTTACAATCATCATTCACGGGCTAATCTTTAGATTTAGTGATTAGCTATAAAATATTGAAATATTAAACTATTCAAGATCCTTCGAAAAAGCTATACAATATAACTTGTGTTACCAGATTTGAGCTTGGTTTATGAAGTTAAATGGTTTATCAAAAACAAATTTGTTAGAAGGATATTCATTATTAAACACATTAGATCAGATCGATATTACATTTTCAATCAAAAGTAACAATTTTTATGGACGAATAATAAGTTTCAGCTTGCTAACTCTTAGAGTCACAGAATACGCTTCGGTATACTAAAAATCGAAATGATCTATTGAACAGAAAACCAAAATTTTATTTCACATTATAAGCAAATTTTCTGATTGCGCATTAAAATTTACTTCACGAAAATGCGTTTCGTGACAAAATCTTGTTTCATAAACGAACAAAACCGAATAAGAGTTTCAACTTTGACATGTATTTTATCGAAACTTTTTTTAGCGGAGAAACATTTTATAGCACTCATTGACTCAGTTTTTATGCTCCTACAAGCAATCATAGTTTAATCTAGTGTTGGAACTAAGAATGATGATTGTGAGTATTGCCATTCTCGAAATATTGATGATCAAAGTTTTCAGGTCAATGACGGAAATCAAGAGAACCATCAATAACCTGAAAAAATTATTCTGTCGCCAATGTGCACAATTGATTTTTATTCATAATTAGTAAGTTTTAGCCCTCTAACTTATACTGTCACAAAGATCTGTCGATTTATGAGAAAATCGAATTTATCTCTTTATTCAGAAACAGAAAAGGTTATCGCTTAATTTAATTACATTTTCTGGTTGCCCATCAAAATTCACCCAACAGCAAATGAATCGTTTTAAAAAATCTTGTTCCATTATTGTATAAAAGCGAATCGAAGTTTCATCTTTGACCTCCTTTTACTCGAAAACTATTGATCGGAGAAACATTTTGCTTGCGCTCATGGACGCAGTTTTAGTGCTTCTACAGACGCATAAAGTCTCAACTTTCAACTCAACGTGATTCTCATTCAAAGCAGAAGTTTAGATGCCATAAAAGTGTAAAGTTGATTTTACATAGAAAGTAAAGAAAGATTGTTTATTATGCTTAAACGTGCTACAATTTAAGCATTATCTCGGTATAACCAGTCGAAGTTTCAACCAGACGATGAGAAGTTTTAGTACACAAACTAGACTGCGTGATGTATCAAGACTCAATAGCTGAACTAAGCACTATAAATCCTTTTCTGTAATATAATAAATAGCAAGGATTTCATGTTGCTTCGTAGTTTAATAATCTATTTTTGTTGGGTTTATTGATAGAATTAGCGAAACTACCAGCAATATTGAGATATGATCGATGCTCAGGATGAGCCATTAAATCCTTAAACGACTAATAACGAAATTTCGACATATAATCGTGATTATAAACCGAGAAAATGCTTGAATCGTAACACATTTAAAAGCATACTAAACAATCTTTCTTTTCTTTCTATGTAAAATCAACTTTACACTTTTATGAAAGTGTCTAAGGATCTAAGGATAACTATGAATATTAAAAGTAACTATTTGCTTTGATTACTAAAGATTGCAATCTGACTGCCTAAGTAATATATTGCTATAACTTTTTTTGTAGGATATTGAAAGGTCTAGATTTCAGATATCTACATAGCCCATAAAAAGTCAAACTTACGATAAAAGAATTAATTTAGTGGCTCTCACTATTATCGAAATATTGATGTTCGAAGATTACAGGTAAATGATCAAAATCAAGAGAACCATCAATAACTTGAAAAAATTATTTTGTCGCCAATGTGCACAATTGATTTTTATTCATAATTAGTAAGTTTTAGCCCTCTAACTTATACTGTCACAAAGATCTGTCGATTTATGAGAAAATCGAATTTATCTCTTTATTCAGAAACAGAAAAGGTTATCGCTTAATTTAATTACATTTTCTGGTTGCCCATCAAAATTCACCCAACAGCAAATGAATCGTTTTAAAAAATCTTGTTCCATTATTGTATAAAAGCGAATCGAAGTTTCATCTTTGACCTCCTTTTACTCGAAAACTATTGATCGGAGAAACATTTTGCTTGCGCTCATGGACGCAGTTTTAGTGCTTCTACAGACGCATAAAGTCTCATCTCTCAACTCAACGTGATGCGCATCTAATGCTAAAATTTAGATCGTATAAAAGTATAACGATGCTTTTGCCAAGTAAGTAAAGAAGGATTGTTTAGTATGCTTTTGAATGTGTTACGATTTAAGATGGTGTAAACTCTGTAATATAATAAATAGCAAGGATTTATGTTGCTTCGTAGTTTAATAATCTATTTTTGTTGGGTTTATTGATAGAATTAGCGAAACTACCAGCAATATTGAAATATGATTGATGGATAGGATTATCAATGCAATCCTTAAATGATTAATAGCAAAATTTCGACTAATAATTGTTATTAATCACCGAAAAAATGCTTAAATCGTAACAAAAGCGTATCGTATTCAAAAGCATACTAAACAATCCTTCTTTACTTACTTGGCAAAAGCATCGTTATACTTTTATACGATCTAAATTTTAGCATTAGATGCGCATCACGTTGAGTTGAGAGATGAGACTTTATGCGTCTGTAGAAGCACTAAAACTGCGTCCATGAGCGCAAGTAAAATGTTTCTCCGATCAATAGTTTTCGAGTGAAAGGAAGTCAAAGATGAAACTTCGATTCGCTTTTGTACAATAATGGAACAAGATTTTTTAAAACGATTCATTTGCTGTTGGGTGAATTTTGATGGGCAACCAGAAAATGTAATTAAATTAAGCGATAACCTTTTCTGTTTCTGAATAAAGAGATAAATTCGATTTTCACATAAATCGACAGATCTTTGTGACAGTATAAGTTAGAGGGCTGAAACCCAATATTCAGGCATAAAAATCAATTGTGCACATTGGCGACAGAATAATTTTTTCAGGTTATTGATGGTTCTCTTGATTTCCGTCATTGACCTGAAAACTTTGATCATCAATATTTCGAGAATGGCAATACTCACAATCATCATTCTTAGTTCCAACACTAGATATTATCAAAGGCTATTACATGTTGTCACTAAATATTCACGAAAGTTTGAGATGATTGATAAAACTATGAATATTAAAAGTAACTATTTGCTTTGATTACTAAAGATTGCAATCTGACTGCCTAAGTAATATAGTGCTATAACTTTTTTTGTAGGATATTGAAAGGTCTAGATTTCAGATATCTACATAGCCCATAAAAAGTCAAACTTACGATAAAAGAATTAATTTAGTGGCTCTCACTATTATCGAAATATTGATGTTCGAAGATTACAGGTAAATGATCAAAATCAAGAGAAACATCAATAACTTGAAAAAATTATTTTGTCGCCAATGTGCACAATTGATTTTTATGCCTGAATATTGGGTTTCAGCCCTCTAACTTATACTTTCACAAAGATCTGCCGATTTATGTGAAAATCGAATTTATCTCTTTATTCAGAAACAGAAAAGGTTATCGCTTAATTTAATTACATTTTCTGGTTGCCCATCAAAATTCACCCAACAGCAAATGAATCGTTTTAAAAAATCTTGTTCCATTATTGTATAAAAGCGAATCGAAGTTTCATCTTTGACCTCCTTCTACTCGAAAACTATTGATCGGAGAAACATTTTGCTAGCACTCATGTACGCAGTTTTAGGGCTCCTACAGACGCATAAAGTCTCAACTCTCAACTCAACGTGATGCGCATCTAATGCTAAAATTTAGATCGTATGTAACGATGATTTTGCAAAGCAAGTAAAGAAAGATTGTAGATTCAAACATTTCTTGTTATACAGTGTAAGTTTAGTCACACTTTATATTCAGTCTCGATGTGGCCATTCAGCACCATGGACATTGAGTACACTACAATATCGGTACTATGTTTCCTCACGTTATTGATAAATTAATAGGTCATATAATTGCAATGCAACGTCGAAACACTGTCATATCTCTTGTCTCGTATTAAATGCAATCAAAAGCAATTAAATTTGTACGAGTTTTTCCTGGTACATTTCTAATCTAATTTTCGTGTGAAAACATCTCAACGACGAATATTCAATCAATTTTGATTTGTTTAGTAAATAAATATTCAACTAAAATCTAATGATAGAGCGTTTTGTCTTGCTCTCAGACTTTGATTTCGTTGCTATGAACACATTAACCATTCTGTATTTTGCAAATAGACTATCAAAGGGCCACGCCAGGTCAAAGTTTTCTGTCATCTTATCAAGAATATTTTCCATTGTGCTTGAATTCACAATAATTTTATACGAAAAGGAATTAAAAAGAATATATTCTATTTCTAAAATAAGCACATTTCTGGCTGATCATTAAATGTAATATCAGTAAAATAAGTTTCACGAAAATACCTGAGCGCACAACTGCACAAAACGTAATCGGAGTTTCAATTCTGGTTTCAATTTTCTCGAAAACTATCGCTCTTAGAAATCTTTGAATCGCACACATGAACTCAGTTTTTATGTCCTTACAAACGATAAAAGTCTGAATTTGAAAGAAATTAATTTTCATTTGATTTTACCCATTTGTGTACAAGTTTGATGCATAAATGCGGCAATTGTGCCAATTGTGTCAAGACCTCAGAAACAAACTTTAGATGATGAAAGCATCGATAAAATCGGATAAAGTGTGCCTTACTCAGTGACGAATTGCTAAATCAGAACGTGATATTGATAACTAAAAAGTGTGTCGGAATAACTAGTGCGTATTTTTTGAAACTTATTAATACGCCTTCTTCATTGAAGTACAGTTATATCAAATTGTTCAACATTTAATGATTCGTCAACAAAAATTTGCAACTTATGAATAAACCTTTTAACATCTGCAATAACTTGCGCCTTTTCTTCCCCACCCGATGCAGACTGAACTTTAGACGATACTTGCGTTTGCTATTGACTATACATTTCTTATTCTCTTGAAATTCTCTTAGGTCGAAACTTGTTTAGCTGAATGAGAAAATAAGTGAATCGACGAGAACTTTTCATGTCTTATCGAACGAAAAACATCAACAAGACACTAATTTGAATTTTTTTCTAGTTTTAGTTATCGCTCCTTAGTTCGCCAAAATGTGTTTCCCTGTGAAAGAGATGAAGGCACGATGTTTGAATGCTCATAGAATGTGCGTTCAACATCATCATTTAGTTAGCATCTTATCAAAGATATATGAGTCAAGTAACGTGTTGATTTATCAACTCTAAAAGTGGTGTGAGTTTCTCTTCTCACCTTCATTCTAATTATGGATTGTAATGTAAATAAAAACACTCATGTTTACAAAAACTTTTGAATGGGAACACCATGATATAAATCATGAGAGCACGTTGTGTAACGAATCGTGCAAATATGATATTCCAATAAAAATTTCTCATTGATTACTTTATTCTGATCTTCGCTTATGAGGTCACATTTTTGGATAAATTATGAGCTAGCTGAATGACTGCCTGTCATCAATTGACTCTAAATGGTCTCGTCAAGCAACTTGTGCGTTAATGAGTCTAAAGTTAATTTCATGGGCTTATCCTTCACTGGATGCATACTGTTGACTTGTCGGTTGTTAAAGATGTGCTTCAATAAGGTTTTAATTTTTAATTATTCTAGAGTCTTTCCTTGAATGATTTCTTCTCAATTAATCCAATTCAAATTACAATAAAGGATATTAAAAATCGGATTTGGATTCATGCTTCGGTATTTTCAAGGTGCAGACTCTAAAAGCTTAACAATAAACTGTTACAGATATACTAAATTTATCATGACTATTGTTAATCAGAACCACAATTTGTAGCAATCTAATGCAATGACCGTCCGAGATCTCAGTAATTGAAATTTTTCTTGAAAACTAATCAAGTTTCAGCTAACTGGGTTCTTAACAATTTACGACAAGTCGCGATTTTTATAGCTAATTATTTCTCAGACCCTTATGTAATGATCATACGATTAATTATGTTAATCTAAATTTATTGATCAAGAATCATTTTAAACTTAACTTATTGTTGCAAAAATCAAAATATTAAAACTAAGGATATTATTTATTAGCTTAGCAAACAATTGTGGATAATCATTAGATAAATCACTAACAATTGTGAGTCAATCGTTAATTTGCCAAAACATATTTTTAATATGTTTAACAAATTGTAAGACAAAGTTAAAGTTAAACATTAATTGTTAAGGCCTCAATTGTGTAAAATTTTATTTAAAATTGAATAAAATGGCACTCATTAACACATCTTTAGGTATCAGAGTAACCACATGGGCAAATTTACATAGCATTTGAATATACAATTTCAATTAAAATAGGCAAACGATATGAATAAATATAAAAGTATGAATAAAATTGTAGAAATGATTGGATTAATCCTAAAATTGAGTAAATTCATGGAGCAATTTCCAGTTTCAAAGTTCATCATGGTTAAGGTTAATAATTTCGTCTAAATAGGAAAAAAAGAAAAGAAAAAAGTCAATTGATTTTCCACATTAAATCATTACCAATCGAGGAACTTACCAAAATTAACATTCAAGTTTATTGAGTCAATTGGAAAAGGCCAATTCTTCTCACATTTAACAGCTAGTCTATTGTTGGACAGGCCTAATCGTTGAGCATTCAATTCCATGACGAACTTATCGCTTTTACCAGATTCAAACTTCCATTTTCTCCATCTCTTGGAGTCACCAAAAAATTGTGGTTCACCGAATTTTGCGAAACTTCCCCAAGCATTCATCATCATTAGTGATAGTAAAGTGTCTTCTTTAGAGTAACCAGATGGATCGGTGAAGGGAAGACCAAAGACCATCGGTAAATCATCACAATGAGTAGCAGGTATCCATGTATTGTTGGGTGTAAGTGAAATTGGTGTTTTAGATGGTTTCTGGGTTTGGAAGTAAGCGTAAACATTTGCTTTGCCGGTTTTAACAGCATCATGACCAAACATGTAAGTTGGACAAGTGAGAGAGATATCACCTAGTACATGACCAATGGCTAATCCAAATCCATAGTGATCGTATCGATCAATTGGGCTGAGGTATTCTTGAGTGAAAAATTGCTCTCGTTGTTCACCAAACAATTGCTTTATAAAGTTTCTAGCTTGAACATAAGTCAAGTTGACAGGGTTGTTTGGGTTGAAAAATCTTTCATCGAATCTGAGATATCGGAATAGACCAATACCTTCATTACCGACGACTCCTAATAGTATGTTGACATTTTTATCAAGGCTTTTAATCAGCTTTTCTGGTTCACTTGGTAAAAACTCATCTCCCATAACAGGGTAAAATTCAGCAATCAAATTGAAATTTTCTGCAGGAACTGAACGTAAACATGAAACTTTATCAATGGCTGAGCTACAGTTTACTCTTTCGAGAGCAATTTCGGCTGTTCGTGGGTTGATCCAGAGAGGTATATTATAAAGTGAACCACTTTGCATGATAGCATTCTTGAAGAGACCATTAGACTGTGGGGAAAGGATGTGAGCTGACACAGACATTGAACCAGCACTTTCACCAAAAATAGTTACTTGATCAGGATTGCCGCCGAAAAAGTGAATATTATTCTGGATCCATTTCAAAGCCAACAATTGATCCCAAAGACCCATATTACCAGGAATACCAGATTCGGGTAAATGTAAGAAACCGAATGCTCCAAGGCGATAGTTGATGGACACAAAGACAACGTCATTCATTACGGCTAATGCAGTTCCATCATAAAATGCGTTGTTAGCTGAACCAAAAAGGAATCCACCTCCATGGATCCAGACCATTACAGGTCGAAGCTTTGTGGTGTCATTAACGGCAGAAAGAGTTGATTGGGAGACAATTACGTTAAGAAACAAGCAATCTTCATCAAATGGGTAACCATCATTAAAACCAGGTAAAATCGTTTGCATGCAGTGAGGTTTCCACTCTTTAACGTCTAATATGTTGCTCCAAGAACTTTTAGGCACTGGTTTAATAAATCGTAGTTCATCAAGTGGTGGTTCAGCAAAAGGTATACCAAGAAATTGATGCACTTCAGATCCTCGAAATAGCACAGATTTACCTTTGATTTGTCCAGTTGATATTGTTAAAGTTGGTTCCTCACTTAAGACATCACCTTTGAGTAAAGCAACATTAAAAGTTAATAATAAAAGAGTAAATAAAATACAATGAACGATATCCATGTTGATATGAATTGCCCGAATGTCTCAAGCAAACTTACAAGAGTCTGATACTAAAAGCAAATGATACTGTTTTCATCAGGCTGTGAGTTTAAGTACTAAATATATTGCATTATTAAATACGCAGCAAAACTCTTCTCTCATTGGATCGTTTACTATTTGGTCATTCAGTTATTATGCAATTCTGTGATTACCAAATAGTTCAAAAAAAAAATGTTTACTGATTGTAGACATGAAAAAGAGGTTGAGCAAGCCAGTCAATTCTGGTAATGTCACCAGCCACAGCTGATTATTAGGCAAGTATTAACCGTGTGAACTGTGTGTAAACTGTGAACCGTTTCGTCAATTGGAAATGACCTTTGAAAGGAACCAAATCTCCCCCATTTTTTAATCGCCTTTTCTCATCGTATTATCCACCATATTATCTAATACCCAAATCTAACACATCCGCCAAAGTGCTATTTTTAAGTCACTTTTCTCGATAAATTGGCCACCAAATTTTTCTCCTTTTTTTTGTAAGAATTTTCTTTCACCACTTTTACCCAGACTTTCCATCATTTTTTCATTATTTTTCAACCAATCAAATACAAACCCACCAAAGGAGGATGTCAAAAGTTGCCCAAACTCAGATCACTTTCAAACTAATTTTTCTTATGTATTTTTTTATGCTGAATTAAATAATATGAGTTAAATTTTGGTCAAAGTTTCCGTTCGAAAGATATTCACGAAAAACAAAGGAATTTGAGGTTAGAGGAGCGTACAAGATTCGTGAATAAACGTTAGAATTATGAGATCAAGATTTGTTTTTTATGTAATTCAGTGTTCCTAAACACATATTTGGAATAAAAAACGAGAGAAAGTGGTGCGGAATACCCAAACAGATAAAAAGTTAGATGAATCGCATTTCGGCATTGTTTTGACTATGTTCCAGATAAGGACGCAAAAGACAAAAAAATGGTGCGAAATGAGTTAAACTTCCACGTGAAAAACTCGAAATAGTTTTTCTTATCTTTGACCATTCTGCACCATTTTTTTGTCTTTTTATTTCAAATATGAAATCGGGCTAGGTTTTTACATCTACTGTGTTAATATCATAGTGCGTCCCTATCTGAAACATAGTCAAAACAATGCAGAAATGCGATTCATCTAACTTTTTATCTGTTTGGGTATTCCGCACCACTTTCTCTCGTTTTTTATTCCAAATATGTGTTTAGGAACACTGAATTACATAAAAAACAAATCTTGATCTCATAATTCTAACGTTTATTCACGAATCTTGTACGCTCCTCTAACCTCAAATTCCTTTGTTTTTCGTGAATATCTTTCGAACGGAAACTTTGACCAAAATTTAACTTATATTATTTAATTCAGCATAAAAAAAATACATAAAAAAATTAGTTTGAAAGTGATCTGAGTTTGGGCAATTTTCCCTATTCATTTTGACATCCTCCTTGGTCAATATGAGCAGAATTGAAAACTACATGGGAAAAAATAGTTATGTGTTCCTCATGCTATTTTACATTAGAAAAAAACTAATTTGAAAAAAATCTATTAGGCGAATTCCGTCCTCCTCCTTTAAGCATGTTAATCAATGTTTGAAATTTGGAGCAAATGGAAAAGAATATGTCGATTAAACGTCTTAGAAAAATTGAATAAATTATACGAAATTCTGAGCAAAGCGAATTCTAAATTTAGTCTAAGCGAAGCGAAGACTTAATTGTTCCTTTATGTGCTCATAAAAAAATGTTTTTGGCCCACGAAAACAGCAAAACACCAAATTTTTTCTCAACTTTTTTTCAAATTCGGCATCTTGGAGTCCAGCCTTTCAAAACACATTTTAAAGTGCTTTTTATGCAAGAATAATCTGATTTATCAACATTTTTTAAGTTCCCAATGTTTGCGTTAAAAAAACCTAACTGCACTTCAAGTATTTCCAAAATTCTTTCTTTCAAAGAAGTTTTTTAATTAGCGCTTAGTAGAGTAAAAGCAATCGACGAGCTGATGTTTTGACGTCCAAACGCGAGCTCAGGCTACGCCGCTTTACGACCGTCATATTCATTTTATGCACTTTTTCAAGTTATTTCAACAAATACTCGTCCGTAATATTCATGATTATCGTGATGATTTCAATCTAAAATAGTTTGCTATACAGCGAAAAAATTCTAAGGCCATTTTCACGAAAACGGCTTCGAATATAAAAAAATAAAGGGTCCCTAAGAATATCTCGGAATAAATTCAAAGCAAAAATTAATGGCTTTTTTGCAGGGATATTAAAAGGATTTTGATAGGAAATAAAAGATTACACTTTCTTGATTAACTTAATACCAAAAGTAGCCTTAATTTCGTAAATCACACATGCTAAATAAGGCCAAACGCGATGCCCTCTCAAAAAGAGTATTTTCACCTATTGGGAAAATAGTGCATTACTCTAAGCTAATTTTCAGTTTTTTTCACTGGGCTGCGGAAAATGGCCTCAAATTCGTTAGAAAAGACGAAAATTGCCCAAATTTACGTCGAACTCGTTCTATCAAGAGTTCTTGAGTATTGTGGGATGCTTAATAAGTCGAAGAAAAAAATCTAGCTTCAAATATCTCTGATTCTAAGAAAAATTGGGTGAAAATACTCTTTTTGAGAGGGCATCGCGTTTGGCCTTATTTAGCGTGTTTGATTTACGAAATTAAGGCTACTTTTGGTATTAAGTTAATCAAGAAAGTGTAATCTTTTATTTCCTATCAAAATCCTTTTAATATCCCTGCAAAAAAGCCATTAATTTTTGCTTTGAATTTATTCCGAGATATTCTTAGGGACCCTTTATTTTTTTATATTCGAAGCCGTTTTCGTGAAAATGGCCTTAGAATTTTTTCGCTGTATAGCAAACTATTTTAGATTGAAATCATCACGATAATCATGAATATTACGGACGAGTATTTGTTGAAATAACTTGAAAAAGTGCATAAAATGAATACGACAGCTCGTAATGATAAATAAGATCTTAAAATGTAAGGGGTTGACACGTAATCTCATTCTTTTCCCCTAATTTATTTCTTAATCATCAATCTTTAACCGTATTGTCATGAATTCAATCTCATTGGTCAAACTTTTCTAACCAGATATTTATCTAACTCAAACATTTTGTATATAAGCCATTTCCTTTTCCACATTCTTTGTCAGATATAGATATTTGTCAGAGTAGTCACTCAGACATTGTCCGTCCAGCTCATCATTACTGTTATACTTTAAACTTAAGAGATCCTTTGGACTTCTGTTCCCACACTCAGTTCAATTCAGTCCTAATTAGTAATCCGAAAGTTCTCTAAAGAGGTTTGTTCACCCAAAATCGACCTCTCTCAAAGGAGGAAGGCCAAAACTGCCTAAAAATGATTTTTTTGTTAAGAACACACAAGATACAAAATTATGCTGAGTTCATAACTTTGATCTTTTTTTCGAAATACCTTTTTGTTTTCGAGATATCATGAAAAAACGTTAAAATGCATGGCGACGAGTGAAGCACTAACCAAAGGTGAAAACACTTTCTGAATAGATTTTTTATATGTAGAATTCAATTCTCATCTCAATGAAGTGATTCATTTTGATCTAAAATGGCGCAAAACTGGCCATTTTTACGATAGTGTGATTCTTTTGGCTAGTATATTAGAACGTTCTATTACATTTATCGTGAAAAGGGCAAGTTTTGCGCCATTTTAGGTCAAAATAGATCCCCTCAGTGAAATTATGATTGAATTCTACTTATAAAAAATCTATTCAGAAAGTATTTTCACCTTTGGTTATTGATTCGTATTTTAAATAACGGCAAAAAACCCACACTATCGCAAAAACGGTCAGTTTTGCGCCACTTTAGATCAAAATAAATCTCTTTATTGAAATACGAAGCGAATTCTACACCTGAAAAATCTATCTAGAAAGTGTTTTCACCTTTGGTTATTTTGCTATTCGTCCTTATGCATTTCTAACGTTATTTCATGATATCTCGAAAACGAAAAACTATGGATCAAAGTAATGAATTGAGCATAAAATTTTACATAAATTATGTTCATAAGAAAATATTCCATGCTAGGCAGTTTTCCCTATTCTTTTGATCCTCATCCTTTATAAAATGTTATTTTTTGAAAGAAGACATTGAAAGAATAGGTTTTATCCAAAAATAACCTCCGAAAACGTTTCTGTTCGGCCACATTCTGGTCCGAGAGTGTAACTGTTTTTTGGTCATATCTTTTGAATTAGAGATGCTAATGGTAAATCATTCTGGTCTAATCCTGTTCCTTTTCTTGTGATAATAAAGTTTCCTATTTTCTAGTTCTAAAGTATTACCATACTTGTGTTTCATAGTTTGAATACGTAATGTTCATTATTGGTGCCAGTCTTTTCTTTGACTCTAATTAGCTGTATCTAGCTGTGTAAAGTATTGAAATACTAGAGTTTGGACTCTGTTGGTCAGACTACCGGAAGTTAATCTTTAACTCAGACAGTTTCAACTTTCATTCATCTTTAAACCTTGTTGGTCAGATTTGTGGTTAAAATTTGTGGTTAATCTGTGTAAGGATTGTAATCCTTAAAACAAACAATATTCGTGATTGCTTTACAGTTTGTGGTGATCCTAAAAGAGCCTCAACATTCAGGATTTGAGAGGCTGAAAAATCTTCTGATTGTTTTGATTGTTTTTGAATAATAATTCAACTTTAATTTAATTCAATAAAATGATAAACTCCTTTCAATATTAAATTCCTTTCAATATGATAACCAATAAGGGGAGAAATTTTGCCGCAAAGTCAAAAAAGTTGATTTTCATTGTAAAATAGTCGTAGTTGTTGATGTTACATTCTTCAATTGAACTCACCATTTTTCGCAAATGATTATCAAAGGCCTTGGATATGTTGAATATAGTAGAATATAATAGAAATACTCACAAGGGAACCCCGCCAATCATACCTGAAGGATTTTGATGTGCGATAGCGCAATCAATAGGGCAAACCTTCCATATAACCAGTTCAAAGGTCTTTTTTCTGTAAATTCAATGGTTCCTTAGATTTTTGGGTTTAAAGTTGAGCAATTTTTGTTTTAATTAAAATTAAAGGAGGATGTCAAAATGAATAGGGAAAATTGCCCAAACTCAAAGTCAAAAAAGTGTAACTGTTTCGAGTTTTTCACGTGAAAGTTTAACTCATTTCGCACCATTTTTTTGTCTTTTGCGTCCTTATCTGGAACATAGTCAAAACAATGCCGAAATGCGATTCATCTAACTTTTTATCTGTTTGGGTATTCCGCACCACTTTCTCTCGTTTTTTATTCCAAATATGTGTTTAGGAACACTGAATTACATAAAAAACAAATCTTGATCTCATAATTCTAACGTTTATTCACGAATCTTGTACGCTCCTCTAACCTCAAATTCCTTTGTTTTTCGTGAATATCTTTCGAACGGAAACTTTGACCAAAATTTAACTCATATTATTTAATTCAGCATAAAAAAATACATAAGAAAAATTAGTTTGAAAGTGATCTGAGTTTGGGCAACTTTTGACATCCTCCTTATGTAATACTAACTAGCTGCGCTATCGCACATCAAAATCCCTCAGGTATGATTGGCGCGGTTCCCTTGTCAGTCTCAATAGTATTTAACTCTGTGAGCTTAGACGATTAAACTTAAAATAAAGTGCTCTCTCTCTCTAATTAAAGGTGAATCCGGTGAAAAAAATAAATCAAGATTTAAACTGATAAATCTGAATTAATGTGACGTAGCTCTGATGTCATCATTTAAAAAATTTCCGAACATAATTTTAAAGTCAGATTCTTGTCCTGCGTAATTTCATAAATTTACATACGTTTTTATAGAGTATTACGATTAACATTAGAAAATTGTTTTAATAATTTTTCATAGATTGTGTTGAAAATCAGCAAGATTAAAGCAAGATTATCAAACTAATTTCGATTAAAAAATTAAATAAGATTATTTCAATTTATTTTTTCACCTTAAATCTATTGTGTGAGATTCATTAATTATTTGTTGTTAGGCTTTGTGTGTCTTATTCAGAAATCCAAGATTTCTGACACCGATCTCGGTACACATTCAATCATTTATTGATTGTGGTCTTGACACAGACCCACTCCCTAGCAATATGTATCATGGAGTGCGGTGGACAATTTTGTTGAGAAAAGTCTCTTTAAAAAGTTTGGTTGATGTAGTGGACAATATGGGGAAAAAAGTGATGAAAAAAGCTTGTCCTCAATTTTGCCACAGCATTGCCTTGAGTTTTGGACTTTTTGGAGTAGTGACATCTACATGTATGTGAACTATTACATGGGGAAACTTGAGTAATTTGAGTAAAAGCATATGATTCAATTAATGATTAAATAAAAACAATTAGAAATAGGATCAGTGTGGGAATCAATTAATTATCATAGATTTAACTATGCTGAATCAATTTTCAAGATCATTTCAGTCTGGTTCGTCTTATATTGTGCTTCAATCAGTCTTTCGCTACTTTTGCGTGAGGAAAATGACCCGTTTTTGGATCGTCTCATGACAAGTGACGAAAAATGGATTGTCTACGACAATGTTAGCAGGCAATATGCTTGGGTTGACCAAGGTCAACCATCGTTACCAACCCCCAAGCCCTCGATACATCAAAAGAAGGTTATGTTCTGTATTTGGTGGTGTCCAAGGGGGGTGCACTAAGAGTTGTTGGATGAAGGTCAAACGGTCAACTCTAACCTCTATGCTCAGCAACTCATGAGAGTCAATGAAGAATTGAAGAAAAAGTGGCCTGCATTGGTAAACAGATCGAAAGTTGTTTACTTGCAGGACAATGCTAGGCCACACACTTCGAGAATGGTCAAGGAAAAACTGACCGAGTTGAAATGGGAAGTCCAGCATATTTCCCTGACCTCGCTCCTTCTGATTACCACCTTTTTATATTGATGTCAAATGATTTCAGCGGTAAAAAATTCGATAGCGCTAGTGATCTTCATAATGCTGTTGTGGCCTTTATCGACTCACGGCGGTCAGATTTCTGGGTTGACGGAATTGCAAAATTGAAAGAAAGGTGGTCAAAGGTCATTGATTGTAATGGTGACTATTTCGATTGAATAAAATAAATGGTTAAAAAGTTATCTTTTATTGTGATCCTGCTTTTACTCAAATTACTTTTTTGGTTACCTAATAAATTTTGTTTTCAACAAAAAACTTAGCATCATGCATAGAAAAATGGTTAGTTCGCCATGAAAGGACCAACAACTTTCTTTAATCAAAAAACGGGCAATTTTACATCATATATGTTCATATGAAAAATATTCCATGCTAGGCAGTTTTCCCTATTCTTTTGGTCTTCATCCTTTATATTTCATTAGGAACTCAAGTACAACTTCATGCCAACCCCTTGTGAGTTATGTAAATCTAGCTAGCCAGATGCGCACATAAGTGGCTATAACAAATAGATAAGTTGGTTAAAGTACGTCAGTGATATCTTTTTGCGACGTACTTGGTGTGTTGCAATCAGTTACAATTTAGATACAGTATTTCCTCGGGTTTTTTCGTTACAATGCCATCTAGGAGAATGATAAAGATAAGAATGAAAAAGAAAAGGATGCTAATGATGAAAATGAGAATGATAATGATGAGTATGATAAAGATGAGAATAATAAAGATGAGAGAGAAAGAGAAGAGCAGGAAAGAGAAGAGAAACAAAGAGAAGAGAAAGAAAAGAATGAAAGTGAAGAGAGAGAAAAAGAAGAGATGGAAAGTCAGGAAAGATGCGTCGAACTCCAGAATAATTCTACGGATGACAAAACTTTATTAAGAACGTACAAAAATTTCCATTATAAAGTCACCAAGAAAGAAAGCGAAGAAATTATATCGCAAAAAGAACAAGCAGCAGCTCGATCAATGTATATATCACCTGCACGCGAAGGCCACCGCACAATTTACAAGTGCACAGTACATTCTTATTGTAAATTCGAAAATCGTCACCTTGAAAAAGTGAAAGATCACCGAGCAGTCGACACTTCTTATCAAAAAGCGAAGGTGAAAGCTGCTATTAAATTACTAAATAAATTAGCAGATAAAACACAAATGGTAAGTGAAATTGTGCGTGAATATAAAACTCCTCGTAATACAATAATTTCATCTATCACTTAGCCAAAGAATCTGATTGGGTTTCCAAATTATAGAGGCCACTGCTATTTCATTCCAGTTTTTTGCAATTATTCAGGAACGCATTTTTTGTTAAAGCACTGAACAGAGCGCTAGAGATTGCAGCTCCTAGCAAATCTGAATTCAGAATTTTTTATTGCATTAAAGGATTATTTGAAACATATAGAAAGGCAAGCATGGATGAAAATTTTTCGGTCGTTAATAGTCCTGGTCCTAGTACACAACCTAGACCAAAACCTGATTTAAAGATTGATAGCTGCATTATCAAACTTCTATTGCATCTGCGAACCGAAAAAAAGACTATGCTACGCCAGGTAAGCCTTCATGAGTTAATTCAAGATATATTTCATTTTTTAACCTTTGCTTATATTTATTTTGAGCCTAGCTAGAGAAAATACAACTTTATGCAAGGATATCTTGCGAAAGTTGTATGATGAATTCAAAAATTCCAATCCATTCGAGCATGTCCTCAATTTCAACTTCAAAATTGAAATTGAATGTTCAGCATGCAACAAGATAGCCAGGAAAGTTACAAATCAACCATTTCTTACTATACGGCGAAGCTACTGTGGAGTTTTCAGCTCTTTAAATGACGCCATGGATACTGAAAAATCATTTTTAAAACTTATCAGTTTGAATTGTAAGTAATTAGTTTCGAGAAAAATAGCAATAAACTAAAAAAATCTTTTTCTTCAAGGTAAAAACTGTCGCAGAGATGATTTCGCAATTAAGAAAAAATGATATCTCTTCCTTCAATTCTTGTTTTCATGATTGAAGGAAAAATCAAAGACGATTTGCCGAATGAATTGAATATCGGCCTTCCAGATAATTTGAATGTTTTTGGCACAGCATACGAAAAGTATGCTTATTCAGTGTGTTTTTGGACTTATAAAGTTGGCCAATCTGATATCGATAGACCACCGTGACACAATCGTGCCAAACCTGGAGATAAAGTGAAATAAAACAGACTAATAACTTTATGCTTTATGATTCTGCTTAACCAGCAGAGTGATGTTAACTGTTTAATCTCATTCTAATCTTACTTTTCTAAACTTGTCTTTAATAGCTGTGTTATCAACATTGTTTTGATTTTTAGCACATAGAAGCCTACACTTATCTCAAAAGATTACAAACTAAATATATAATAACCCCTAAGTCCCTACGGGTCTGGGGACAAAGAGGAAGAAGTTGACTTGTGGCGTAATTTTATCGCTATTTTATTAGAATCATATGAGTCTGAGAATAGATTTATAAACAACAATCATGTTTCATTATTTAAATTTTATGCAATCTTGCGAGTGATATTGAAGAAGAAGACGATCTCCCAGCACAGCATCCTAATGTCGGTAATGCTATGCGACATACCCGTTCTGGTCATATGACTTGTCTTTTTTCTTGCTCGCCAGCAGTTAACTTATCAACTGTTCCTGTGAGAATCCGAACATTTTGCTTAATACACAGCAATATATACATACCTTTTGGAAGTAGGTGCTGTGCCTCTCACCTTGTTGATCCTTTCGATAATTGGATTGATGTTCCGACTATAGCTACTTGTGATATCAATGAATATAAAGCAGGAATGGAGCTTCTCAGGAAACATTTTCAGCAAAATGATAATTTTGCTATGCATATAAAACAACCAACGGAGTCAGCCTCCAAATTCTACAAAACCTGGACTGGAATCGAACCTCATCATTTTCGAGAGCTAATGGAAACCGTCTGTTTACCATTGACTTATGAAAATACCAAATATATGGTAATGACACTGATGAAATTCAGAGTGAATCTGTCCTTTGTGCATCTAGCTTCATTGATTGACTGCAGCTCATCAACCGCAAAAGCAGATTCAGACAGAATTTACAATTGCTCTGGGATAAGTTCATGCCATGTCATTTAGGTCTTGACAATATTAGTCGTGAAACTTGTTTGGAACACCAAACTTATATTTCACAGCACCTTTTCAATGTTCCAAACGACAAGCTCATTGTTATAGCTGACGGAACATATATTTTCATTCAAAAGAGCAAGAACGCCGCAGCACAACGAAGCTCATATACTGAGCACAAAAAGCGACCACTTTTCAAACCATTTGTCTTGGTCGCTCCAGATGGGTACATCCTTGACATTGTTTCAAATTTTTCACCTAAAAACAATGATGCGAGGTTAATGAAAAGAGTCATCAGATCAGCTGAAGGCAGTGCACTTTTTGAAAATGGTGACTTTTTCATACTAGATCGTGGCTACAGAGATTGCATTCCTTTTCTTAAAGAGCATGGTTTCAATGCTTTCATGCCATTTGGTGCTCCTGGACGTGCACAGATGACCACAGCAGCTGCCAACGCTTCTAGAAAAGTTTGTAAAGTCAGATGTGTGGTTGAACAAATTAATGGTCATTTAAAATGTAAGTTAAATTATCTTGAATGTATGAGTTACTTTTTTCGATATGTAAGAGTATAAATTTCAACAATGTCTTTTGTATCTTTATAAAGCTATATTCAGATTGCTCCATCATACGCAACAAAACTCTAGTCTATCAAACATGTTGCAAAAACTCAAAGTTTGTGGTGCATTGTATAATGCATTTTTGATAGACTAGAGACTGATTGTGGATATCAGCAAGAAATTGTAACGCAGGTGCTGGTAAATGAAGACAAACCAAATTTTCTAGCTGATCTAATAACTGAGCAAACGAAAAATCGGCAACGTTTGCAGTTTCGTCATGGTTCCCAACATTTAGCATCAACGAACTCTACTTTTTCGCCCAAGGAACTTACCAATTGAAATATGTTGGCTCCTATTTTGCTGATGCTAGGAAGCGTTTGAATCCGGAGGGGTTTGCTTTTGAATCCTGGGAAGATTCATCAGTGATCACCCTTGAAAGATGGGGTGATACGTTGGAAGAGCCAATACTTGTTCGAACAAAAGTTCCATCGCATCACAGTGAGCAAAAAATTTACAACTGTTATTTTCTTCTCGATATTGGCAAGACTGGGCGGGAAATAATAGTCGAGTACTGCTGCAGCTGTATTCAGGGGCGAAGAACGATGGGTAGCTGCGCCCATATCAGTTGCAGTTCTGTTTTATGCCACTATTGGCTGGAGAGAAAATCCTGCAATACTTGCGAAACACCTTATAAATTTTGCAAGAAGATTGCCGGAGTTAGACGAGTATGGCTCTGACAATGAACCTCTGGATAACTTACAATTTTTAAATTTCAATCTTTTGCTTTGCACCAGCTTATTTCCGTAAAATCACAATTAAATAACTAAATTTCAACCAAAATCATTGTCAATGAATTTACCAATAAATTTATAAAAAGTAGTTTCAATCGTGGTTCCAGATTACCGAGTATCCCATAATTTAAGCACAATTTATCACATAGAATTATGTTTGAAGCCATTTTAGAGTATGTTTGCCAGGTGATATCAAGATCTCAACACAATCACTAGAATCAGAATCAAAATTTGTATCAGAAAAAGTAGTTTCTATCGTGGTTGCACATTGGCAGCTTTCAAAAAAATTAATGGTCTGCTTATCCATTCTTAAGCAGTTTTTCCAAGTTTTCTCAGTAAGCACATGTCGTATCAAAAAATTGATTTGATATTCATGATCCTTATGATAAGATACATCTAAAAACAGCTGATTTACTTAGAAAAATTTCTAAGGCCATTATCTCGAAAACGGCTTCGAACACGTAAAAATGGTTAGGTGTTCCTCATGCTATTTTACATCAGAATAAACTGATTTGAAAAAAATCTATTTCTAGGCATTTTCCCCTATTCTTTTCGTCCTCATCCTTTGAAGCTTCTAATCATCATCATTATTAAATTATTCAAATTGATAGCTCAAAAAACTCATTTTTCGACCATTTTCTATGAAATTTTCACTCTAATTTCAAAAAAGACTCAGAAAAACTTAATGGAAATTTAATGCTAATCAAATTTTTAATTATAATCATACAATTTATTTCAAATTTTTCTCAGTGATTATATGAACCTTGAGCTTCAGTTGACGTTAATTTGTGGTTTAAGTTTGAATTTTTTCATCGAAAAAATCAATAAGTTCTTTAAGCATCATTAAATTGCATCTTCAACAAGCCCATCTTGATTAGCTAATTAATTATAGTCAACTAATTCCGATCGAGCCAAAAATGGCATATATGTACTCATACAGTGATTCCACTTGAACTGAACCAGTAAATAACTAGTCAGCCGTGAGTCTGAGTGAACGTTAGAAATAAGAGCAAAGATAAACTCGAATTGTTTCCATCAAAGGTTATTTCAGATAAGTTGTTGAAATAGCGATTCTGTTTTTTTATCTAATCAAGCTTTCTTATGTTAAATCCTGTCTCACCTGATTATAGTACCTGAAAAAATGCAAACAACGCAAATTTTTCCATTTTTTATCGTAATTTCTCGCTCTTTTAAGCCCAAAATACCATAAAAATGCAAACTTTTTACATTTAAACTTCCACCCGCTCGAGAAATTTTTTTTACTCCTTCCTGCAATGCATATGTTGTAAGCACGTACGAAACTTCATTGAAATCGGAAAATGTAAAAGGATTGGGCACTTTGTTTGTCTTGAAGCTTAAAATTGACCAATTTACAGGACTTGACTATAATTCAGTCAAAACTGTAAAATTTCTGCATTCTTTTTTGAATTTACAGTGTAACGAAAGAGTGAAAAACTCGTGAAATGCTGTAAATTTTTGGATAATTTACATTGTTATGAAAATGGGTTTATCTTTGAAAGCAAAAAAACTAAAACTTCCATAGAACTTCATAATGAAACAGCAATTTGAATAGCTTTATTCAACTTTAAGCAAAAAGGCGAAACTTTCCATGAATCAACTGACTACAAATGAGAAACATTTTACCAAAATTACAAGCAATTTTTTACGCTCATTAATTAGGTAATTAAGGATGGACCAACTTTGAAAAATCCATTTCAATGTTAAATTTTCAAAATCGATTTAAATGTTACGAGTTTGTTTCCGAAACGAGATTTAACATATGGTTAACCACAATTTAAGCTATTAATCCTGAAAAAAATCAGATTTTTATAAAAAATTAAAAAATGAACTCTCGGACCGAACTTTTGAAGTAGAGTCAGGGTTTCAGGACTTAAGATATGAGGATAAAAAACATAAATTTTGGCAAATTGCAAGCCTGAACATATTCAATGATTCAATTTTTTGACTGAAATACCTTGGAATGTAAACCAATCCAAAATAGTATTTCAATGTTAATCCAATGGAAGTTTTGACTACCTTCAAGTTCCGCTATCTTTCGATAGAAAAGTCGTACAATTACAAATCGGACCCATTCGGCTGATAATTTTCAGCGATTCAAAACCGCTTATTTGACTGTTACACCTTGTATAAATATTTACTCTCGATAGGGTTTAAACATGTTTATGAACATGAAACTTAACTTTCAATTAATTCAGTTAAGGAGTTGTTTGTCCGCCAATTATGGCATGAATTGATCGAAGAGGCGATAAACAAAAAATGAGACAAATTTAAACTCGCATATCCAGGTAATTATTAGGTTTATTTTATCAAATTTAGTTTTAATTTAATTATTAAGAATTGTTGATTATTATTATGCTAAACTACCTCACAAAATTGGGGGCAAATAAAAGAGATTTGCATTAATGTGAATGGGTTTCATTCATTTTCATTGAATTTTACCTGAAAAGTGCCTTGAAAGATGAAAAACTTAATAATGTTACAATGCAAGTCTAATGATTTGAGACCAATCAATTGGATATGGAATTAGCTCTGAAGCTAAAGTCTAGTGCAGTTAGACTTTTGTCTGGACTTTAACATTGTTGATTCACTTGTTGGCTGATTCTTGATTAGAGCTTCAAAAGTCTAGATTTCAGGTTGGATTTAAAATTCCCTTTTTAACTTTACAGTTGAATTGTGTTAAATTGTTTCTGGCTTTTACTCTCGATAATTAGTTGCTAAATTGCTGTTAACAGAAATGATTTGTAATCTTATAAAATGTAAATCTCTTAATTAATTTGTTTTATACAACAGTTTATAATCCATTAGATGGTTTAATCAATTTGAAATGGTTTTTACTGTTAATCAAAGTTTCCTTTTCAGGTCCATGTTGATGAAGATTGCATGTTTATCAAAATAATTGTTACTCTCAAAAAAACTCTTCCTGCCGTTAAACACGATCCCACAAAGCTTCGACCTAAAAAGATCTGGATTTATGGAGGTGGATTTCATTTGGTCTTTGTTTAATCAACAAGGCTGTTCGCATCCACCAACACAATCAGGCGATTTGAGTGAGAGTAAATTCTGGTTTCAGGTTAACAAGGCCAATTCTAACTACCTAAACACCTACAATCATCCTTACCATCAACATCCACAACTGTGCAACAAAACAGTCGTAGATAGGTTTCAAGGTTTGTCAAATGAATGGAAAACGATATTTTATTAATCAACATTTAGCAAACAATCAGAAAGCAAACATCAACTGAGTGACTCTTCATCCTCAATACCTCATTGCTGTTGTCATTTCACCAATCATCAACAATTGAAAGTATTAAGATGTAAATAGGAAGATGAATAGAGAGCCAAGAAAGAGGATAGTAATTTACCCAATTTGTCTTTCTTTCAAATCACCGTAATTACCTTTAATTAGTTTCAGGTTTGTTCTTGATTGTTGCTCCAACATTAAAATCATTTGGAATCGAAATTCAATTTATCAATATTATGACCTGGCAATGTATTCGATTCTGTATATGTTATAAAAAATATAATCAAACAACTATTATTAAACACAATCAATTAGGAAAAGTTAATTATCTTTGAAAAACTTGATGAAAATTGGTTAAAGAAAGAGAACAGACAGTGAAATAGAAAGAGAATGGAAAAGGAGAAAAGTGCGAGCGCCCTCACGTGGAGGTCCGTCAAGCTTACCTCAGCTTCCACGGTTTCATGATTCATGAGTTCGCTCTTCTTCCTTTAATGCTTGATGTGCCTTTTTTCAATTATTAACACATTATTTTGCCATTTTATCAACATTTATTTATATCCTTGACCTTGTAGTTGTTTATTTTTCACCTCTAATTTGGAAAGTGATTTGATGAAACTTCGTTGAAGCGTAAAATTGTAAATAGTGACACTAAAAATGACTTGAGTTTGTTTGAGTTCACCATCAGCTGAGTAGTTTTACTTTAATTCAGCAATCAATTGTGATTATCTTCAGTTGTGTACAGTTTTAACTTTTATAATTGAATAGTAAATTCAGATCATTCAATTTGAATTGACTTTACGATTGTTTTTTTCTTGTTTGCTTCAGTTGATATCGATTTTAAATCGCGCTTTCATGTTGACCAGCTGATAGCTGAATGAAAACGTATAGTTAGAATTAGTGGTGTTGGTGATACTGGTTTTGATGGGAATGGTAATTATTACGGGTACAATCGATGGTTAATCATTTGCATGATAATTTTGATAAATTAGTTTAAAATTATGCCTGGTAGTTTACTTGAATCAATAAGTAAAAAGAGTGAAAAAGATTCAACACGTTCGTCATCTTCATCATCCTTTCCTTCACCAGTATCACCTTTCTCATCATTAACCAATAATAATAGTCATTCCCGTCCTCATCATCATCGCCATCATTTAATCAGTTCAGCTCGGTCTGATAGGTCTGATGGATCATCAACATCAAAAAAGGTTAGCTTCAACAAGGCTGTTCGCGTTAAAAAATATTCACAACCACCAACACAAACAGGAGATTTGAGTGAAAGTAAATTCTGGTTTCAGGTTCACAAGGCCAATTCCAACCACCTAAACACCTACAATCATCCTTACCATCAACATCCACAACAACTGTGCAACGAAACAGTCGCAGATAATAACAACAGTGAAAGTAACAGTCAACAGGAGCATCAACTTTCAACTAGTAAATCTGATGACTCGAGTAAATCATCAAACAAATTAGTTGATTCATTTGATAATAATTCTAGTCAATTGAGTGAAAATTTTTTACCCTTTGATAATAACGAATCATTATCACCATCAGTGTCACCATCTAATAATAACTTGCTCGGACCTCGCCCATTGTCAACGATAGTTGAAAGTGACTTAAGATCATCATCATCCAACATAGTTGACACACCATTAGAAACCTCAATGGCCCCAGCGACCAGGAAAGATGGGATTAAAATAGTTGATTATTCTGAAAATCAAGGTACAATTGGACGGAACAGTGAAACTAAATCAAACAAAGGTTCAATTATTGGTGATCATTCACCATTGACCAATAATTCAACAGGATTAAGTAAAAGTCGTCGGATAATCAACTATGAACCCTACAGAAGTGCTTCGACTATTGGTTTAGATATTGATTCGTCTCTTCGACCGCGATCACCATCTCCAATCACTAAAAATGGACGCCACTCCAGTGTCGATAGTTGCCATCGTACAATATCTTCGCCATCGCCTACAACTAAATCTAATCCAATCAAGCCAGGATCAGTGGCAAGTGAAGAAATTATTGAAACTAAAACAATCGAAAAGAAAACTCCTCTTCTAAGTGGTGTTAAGGTAATGTTCGGTGTAAAAGCTAAACGAGCACCAACTTTTCCTACTATGCCAAGTCGTTTTAAATCGGCTGAACGAACGACAACACCAGCCAAACCAACAACAACATCTAAAACTCCAGCTACTATTGTAAGACCAACATTTGCATCCAGAACTACAAACACATCTACGCTATCTAAATCTAAAGAACCACCGTCGACTACTTACAAATCTCGATTTCTCGAGACAAATAATAATAAAGGTTATACACCAGCTTCAATTCGAAGTCCACCATTAACATCAAGTCTAAAGAAAACAACCACAAAAGTTTCCTCTTCTTCTGATCGTGAAAATAACAATATTAGACCAGCATCAAAACTATCGAAAGCATCAACCAACGAGACTAATGCCAAAAGTGTGTCAATGAAAACAAATAATGAGTCAAGTGAGGCCATGGAATCAACGAGAGAAAAAGCTGCAGACCAATCTACTAATGATTTGATTCCTGTTGCTACTTGGAGTTCAGGTCCAATTTTGATATCCAATCAAGCAAATCGAGAAACATCATCATCCTACATTCCTGGTGAAGGTAAATTGATGGCAACACTTGAGGAGGGAACTACAATTTGGAAATCAAAAACCCGAAAAGTTTATGAAGAGCCTATCAAAATACCGAAAGAAAGGCCTGCGTCACCTGAAAAGCTAGAACGTTCTCCGGAAAGATTAGCGATAACATCAACTGACTCACTTCAGCGCTCAAATAAGTCTAAGTCACCCGATAGGGAATCATCTTCTCGTACACATTCTCCTACAAGATATCGTGAACGATCACCTGCGAGGTCAATTCGAGATGGTTCTTATGATAGACGAAGTGTATCACCACGTCCAATCATGCGTTATGATTCACCTGAAAGGCCAGTTAGACACCGATCACCATCACCAATTGAACGACCATCAGTGATTAAAGAAGATGATGTAATTGACGGACAGAGAACAACTAGAACTCGATTCTCTCCTTCTCCAGACACTTTCTATCGTTCGCCTAATCATGATGATCATTTTGATAATGAGCCTAAATTACTACCAACCAGTGAAGATCTAGATGAAGTTTTCTTACGAAAAGATATTCATTTGAATGGGCAAGAGCCTGATCAAGACGATTTTATTGCTGAATTTACACCCAAAATGGAGGATAAAGCATGCCAATGTAATTTGAAAAGATCGAGCAAGGCTAAATTGCCTGATGAGGGTGGATTGGGATATCGCGTGATTAAACCTGCAACAGACGGATCTGTATCTACATATTCAAATGTTCCTGATATTTCAGATGCTGAAACTGAACTTGAGCCAACCAATGGGCAATCTAAAATTAATGATCGACAACCAAGGTCAAGTCGAAGTCCATCGCCCACAGAACGTAGAACTGTATCACCTGGAAATAATTCTGAAGTAATTTATAGTCAGATTGATAGAACAAAGAAACGACCTAACTTGATATCCAGCTCGCCAAATCACTTTTCAAATACAAATTATGCATCTGATATGCTTGATCAACCTACTGAATATCCAGATGATTATTTATACGAGGCTAACCCAATTAAATCTGCTCGTCCAGTCTCTCCCGACCGAAGTGTATCAAGAGAAGGCACAAGAGTGAATGGACCGCATCGGCAATCATCTCCATCACCAAGTCGAAGTTACATGGTTGATATTGGTAGAAGAAGCAAAGCAGATTCTCCATCACCTTCTAGGCCTAATAAAACCGTTTCGGTGTCGACCAAAACTTATGGATTTAATATGAAAACTGCTCTTGATGCTCCAGAAGTTAATCTTCCTGCTCGACCTCCTTTAACAAAACCTAGAGTAATTGAACCAACAAATGGGTATTATACTCACGACCATGATACTATTTCAAGATCCAGAGCCAATTCAAGATCAAGAGATCAGATGAGAGAAGAAACATTCTCAAATATTTCAAGTGATGAATTAGTTCACTCAATGCCAAGGCGAGGAGATATTTCTGAGCCAGACGATTTTGTTGCGCCTAAATCAATTATTAGAGAGATCGACCATCGAAAAGGTGAAATCAATTATGAGAATGTAATTCCTGGATCGAGAAATCGTTCAACTGGACTCAGAAGTCCATACGAAGAAAGAGTATCCAATGGAGGAACTAACAGTATGTGGTTTAGATCACTTGATGATGATTACCGAAAGGGAATGTCTGAAAGAGATGGTTATAACCATGATGCTGATCGTGTTACTGATTATTGTACCATGTCTAGGCGAGGTCGCGATCGTTTAGCTCCACAAAATGCTGATTACTCTCCATCTTCAATGGGGCATGCTTATACTCTTGACAGGCGACATCTTGATCGTGCAAAAAGATCCAAACGACCTGGACCTAGTTATTCAACAGCAGGTTCACATTTAGGCATTTCATCTCCCATGTCAGTTTCAATAAATGAAGCTGCACCTGGAAATAATTCGTTAAGTCTAAGAAAGTACAATTCAAATCGTGATTTAACAAATTATTCATCTGACTTCGGCGACATTGGATCAACTAGAGGTGGACTTGCAGCAGCTTATAAAGCGCGACAACGACGAGCTTCATCTCTAAGTCGATATGGCCAATCACCTAACGGTTATCTTCCAGTATCGTCATCTCCTCATCATCATCGAACCTCATATTCTGTTCTATCACCCAGTTATCCACTTCATGGTTCTCATAGTCAACTTCATAGGCTTCATCTAAGTGGATCAGAAAATGCTTATCCTCATCATCATACTCAATCTGCTTATCATCACCCAATCAGATCAAGTGCCTCTCACATTGGAACATCAGGTCACTATGGACATTCATCATCGGAAAGTGAAGCTGGAATGGGATCCCATCAAAGAGCAATTAGTGGCTCAAGAAGTCGCCTTCATCAAAATGATCCAGTTGTGCTGTATATTCCAGCAATTAGTCATCATCATCGTCCAGTTGATGAAGATGATCGTAATTCAGCTCTTGGAATTGCTCGTACTCAATCGATTCTTTCATCTTCTAAACGAAGTGTTAAAAATAATGCTGCATCTAATAAGAAAAGAGAGCAAAGTAAAGAACGTGATGCCAATTTTAATGAGATAACAACCAAAGTTAATGGTTACCTTGATAATCGTACTTCGCCAACTGGCCTTGAAGGTGACGATGAAATTGTTGAATTAAGGGATGACGAAGAAAACAATAAAAATAAAATGAACGGCAAAAAGAATGTTAAAAGAAGTGTTAGCATTCCTAAAGATGCTAAACTTCCTTGGTTACAAAAGCTTAAAATGAAAGTAAAATCATAATTTTTAGAACTAAATTTAATTGTAATTAATTAATCTAATCCTTTGTATTTTTCACTCTCTGGTTGTGATTTCCTTTCATTTTTACAATCTTGCAATAATTACCGTCCATCAATTTTATTAATCTTGATTTCCAATTTCCATTAACTTACCTAATATTACATTTCATTACTCTAGATTCAACAATTGTAATTATTGTTGAAATACAATAGAAAATTAATTTTCTTGCATTTGTTTTATCACTTTAAAAAATGTATTTCCGTATTCCTGATAATTACTGAGTAATTATTTTTTATTACAAAATTTAATTATTTTAACATAATAAAACTATATTTGACTTCGACAACTGTTCTCAAACAACCGTCATCAACTAATTTATTTAATGCTTAGTTTAAATCGAGCTTAAATAAAAGAAACCAATGTAGAACGATTAAATTAATTTTTTCTATTTATGTTCTTAACCAAGTAAAAAAAAGTTTCTTAAATAAATGGATTTAGACAGTTAGTGTTTTTCATGACATAGTATGGTGCAACAAAGAATTGAAAATGAAAAAAATGAAAAAACAAGCCAGTTGTTTTTCAAGTTTAATTAACTTCTTGAACAGTGTGTTGGGCATCAAGAATGGGATCTTTAGGGGTAAATTGAACTTCATCGATTGGACCTTCATAAGAAGGTGCTTTGCCATCATCAGATGAAGAAGCGAGGTATTTGGAGATCATTGTCTTGAACATTGCCTTTTCTTTTTCTTTTTGAGTCTTGAGACCATGTCGAGCTTTGATGAGTTGATTTTTAGCTGCTTTATTTTCAGGCTCTAATTTTAAAAGCTTTTCGAAGTCTTCGATAGCTTTCTCGTATTCTTGGATAGCAGAAAAGGCAGAACCTCTTCGGAAAAGTCCTTTACAATTGTTAGGATCGATTTCCAATGCAGAGTCACAGTTTTTAAGGACATCATGATATTGTTCGAGTTTCAGGTAAACCATGGCCAAGTTTAAGTGGCCAGCTAGAAGAACACTATTTTTCTCCTTTTCATCAACCTTAACATCACTTTTTTCTTCCTCCATATCTTCCTCGTCCATATCATCCTTTAGACCATCCTTGCGATATGGACCTGATAGAAGCGTAATGTAAATGTAAATTTTAAATTAAGAAACTTACAATAAATTGGATTTGAATAACTTACCAATTAATGTTGGAATTTTTTTATACTGTTTAAGAGAGAGTTGAAGTTTATTTTGTTTGAAATAGTTAGAACCTTTGTCTTTAGCAAGTTTAGCGTGCTCTAATCTTTCCTCTTCGGACATTTCCCAAGTCTCTTTTTCCTTCTCGAAGCTATTGAGTGTAACCTGAAATCAATAAAAAGGTATTAATAATTAAATTTCGAAAAAAAACTTTTGACCAAAACTTACTTCGTAAATGACTTCATTATAATCGGCTGGTAAATTAAACTCTGCAGGAGGATTTGATCCCCATGCATAATCTGAACGAATGTATATTAAAGCCTTCTCTCCACTTTTCATTTTGCCGATTCCTAAATCAAGACCTTCAACAATGTTGGACTCAGAAGCTTCTCCATGGCAAAATGTAATGTCTCTTTCGTCGAATACTTTATTGTTGAATTTACCAACAATGTGAGCTTGAATGGTAGCACCATCATTGGGAGTAGAATAGCCGGATCCTTGAACCAAGGTTCGTTTTCTAACTCCGCCGTCAGTTTTCTTGGTACAATCAACCATTTTCCAATCAAAAAGCTCAATTTCAAAAATAAGAGTGGCGTTTGGAGGAATCTTTGGTGGACTACCGGTAGCCCCATAACCATACTCTGATCGAATTGTGACTTGACACAGTTCACCAGCTTTCATACTAGCTACTGCAAGATCCCAACCCTTAATAACTTGACCTTGACCCAGAGTGAAAGAGAAAGTAGAGCCACGATCGCGAGAGGAATCGAACACGGTTCCATCTTCAAGTTTTCCGACATAATGGACGAAAACTTTGTCACCGGCAGCCGGAGTTTCCCAACCTGGTTGATGCAAAAAAATATAAAGATAGAAAATACATGTTAAATGGTAAATTATGTGAGATAATAGGAGGTCAGGATCAGAGCTAAAAAGAGATTAAAATACATCTATCGAAGGAAAAAAAAACATACCTGAACCAGCTTTGATAATTTCCTTAAGCACTCCACCATCCTTAGCATCAGTCACATCGATGGGACTAGATAGAACATCCTCGTCTCCGATTTTCTCAGTCATCATTTCATCTTCCGATTGTTTAAACATAATTTCTTCTGATGCCCCAATATCCATCTTGAGATTTTAATGAAAATGTTGTTAATTTATTTAGAATACAATTAAAGACACGTGAAGACAATGAAGGTAAACAAATTCAAAGAACAACTGCGAGGAAAAAAATGGATTATCTGTAAATCTCGAGAAATTAGTTGATAAGCAGATTAAACAAAAGAAATCAAATTAGAGGAAATAATTTAACCGGTGTGATGCTTAAAGGTAGAGTTGATCCAAAAATTATAATACCATTTGTTTGGGATTCAGTTTAAACATGCATTCGGTCAGCTTCTAGCAATTTCTATCACTTTATTTTGTTACTTTATGTAGTTGCGGGAAGTTACACAAGCGCCATCTTTTTTCTACTTTTTTCATTTAAAATTGCGTAAATTTTATCTTATGAGTTATACATCATGAGTACAGTTAATGAGTTAATTAACATGTAATTAATCAATTTTCATTCAAAATAAGCCAAAAAATGCAGTGAATATGAGATTTGTAGATTCATATTATCTATCTATGTTCACCCATAATAACGAGAATATAATACAAATGTATTGCAAAAGATAAAAGAAAAAAAAAATATTTTTGTTTTTAATTTTTTGAAGGCAGTGAGGGTCATGAAATTATAATGCACTCAGAAGGGTAAAAAAGTAAAGTTTTAGAAATTTAAATTTAATCATCTAACAACAAGCAATTATTTATTTAATAAATATTTTAAGATGTGAAACTTTCTGTACACAATGGTTAATTAATTGAATTTTTCATTATTACTGTGTTTAACATTGAAATGAGTTATGGACCGAGCTGCATTGTGCTTCTTTAAAGACTAATGTCATATATTCAGTGAGTTCAGTAAAAGGAGATTTATCGAATCAAATTTTCAGAAATTTATTGGAGGTGATAAATTGGATGGACATAACTTAATTATTGCTGGAGTATGAAATGATTCTAAATTGTACATGAACGAGATGATTTTGGATCTTAAAACAGAAACTCTACTTTAGACAATTTTCGAGTCAATGAGGGCAACCTCTCTGTGTTACCGGCAGAATTTATGCGAATTGGTTCTAGAGAATGGTCATATCGGAAAGTAGCTGGACTTAAAAAGACGAAGAAAGAGGATGTCAAGAACCAAATCTGGTGTTTTACTCAAAATAACCAAAATTGAAAATTACATGGGTAATCGGATCCAACTTATTAATAATGATGTCAGCTTTTAGGTACAGATTGATGCCATTCATTGTTGTTGGCTAAGTTTGATGGACTTCAAAATGTCATTTCTTGGTTAGATCTCGACGCGTGCGTTTTGGGCAATAATACTTAATTCATCGATCAATCAATGAAACCTTATTTTGGTGAAAACAATCTTAATCCTATTTATTTGTTCAAGTATTGTTACATAACATGTTAAACGGAATGTGAAATGGAAACCTTCTTTCAATATTAGAGATGAATTTCATAGTTAAGGTAAGTGATGTCGTACAACCTTGAAATAAAAAATCTTGAAAAGAAATATTGATTTTTTTCTGACATCTGTGAATTATTGTTATCTAGTCTGACAACTGTTTGAATCTATTTTCTTTCATATTTTCTTTTTTCATTAGATTAACATTTTTGAATTAATCTCCATCACTGGCAACAGGTCTTATGTAACCAATGAGGCAAAGTGATTCAATCTATTTAACCAATGGCTTTTTATCAGAAAACAAATATAGAATGGCAAGAATGTTCTGGAAAATTCCACATAAATACTAATGAATTCTCAGATGGATGAACTCAAACCAGGAGAAAAACAACGAAATATTTGCTTCAATGGCTTATCAATAACTTCCTTCATTTCTTAATTCATTTAATCATGTAAGATTTAAGCCTGACTTCAAATGATGTATAACATCATCTGATTGATATTTTGGGAAAATATCCATTTTCTGTTTTTGTTTTTGCCTCTATTTTGAAGGCCTAAGCATTTCTACAAGCCTGATCTTTCAGAGTTTATACCCGAAAGGCATGGCAGAGGATTTTAATTACTCCATAGAGTTAGTTCTAAGGAACTGAGAACTATTCAGAGAAGTTAATGCTCCTCAAAAAACAATTCATGATTCAAGTAATCATGAATGTAATGTATAGTTCCCGCCTTATTCAGCCTTGATGTAATTCACATAATAATGGCTTTACTTAACAGTAAATTCAATTGAAATTTATCTTTGTTCCCACGTGGTGGAACAATCCAGTCAGCAATATCTCTTAGCACATGAAAAATGAAATGAGTGTAATCCAACATTTAAAAATTTAAACGCAAGAGCGGCAAACCGGTTTTTGTATGTTGGCCATCAAAAGGGTTGTTTATCAACTATGAAAATTATTTTTAGTATGATCGTCAACCGCGCTAGAAAAGCCTCACCGCTTTCATTTTTCCCTCTTTCTTCTACTTCAAGAATCTCGACCTTACTTTTCGATTCTTGTTAAACTCCCATCAGAAGGGAAAAACTGGAATAAGTGAGAGAAAATTAAAAGCAAAAGTGAGAATCAATCAGTTTTCTTGTGTTATCTTTTTTAACTCCTTTTCATTTCAATGGTTAATCAAGCCATGAACGTAATTCAAAACCCGATCTCATCTTTCAAATTATTTTGATTTCAACTTGTATAGATGTCCACTTAATTGTTTACAAATTGTGTATTTTTTAGAATCCTGTTTCTAGTTAATTCATCTTGTTATAACAATTGATGTTATTTGCATTACAGATACTATGGAATTACAACATACTCCGGAATTAATAAACTCTGGTCATCCAATTTCCGAAACTCTTCCACTCATCTCTGGTTTTCCATGGAAACTTATTCTTCTTCTTGCAAGTTCACATATTTTTACCAAAACCCTTGGTCCATGGCTCATGTCATCAAGAGATTCATATGATTTAAAACCTTTCCTCTTAATTTATAATGGGATCGTCTTTGGAGCCAATGGAGCTGGTATTATGCTAGACCTGTGGGTAACCGATTGGGCTCGAGTTTCATTTGATTGCACACCCATTTCGTATCAAATTACTGATCTTAAACCTTTCTTTACCATTTACCTGGCATACATCTTTTTCTGGCTGCATATTGGTGAAATGGTTCCTCGAGTGGTTGCCACTTTAATGAAAAAAAAGGTCCATTGGGATACTTTTGACACAATTACTGAGCTTTTCTTCATTTTCACTATTTATTATGGAATCAAATACTACCCAGGAAAGGCATCGTCATTTCTCACCTTAGTTACACTCATTTTTGGTTTATTTGACTATGCAATGCGTGTTTGTGCTTCTGCAGGACCACCAACTGTGGATATTGACTATTGGCAAAAATCTTTAGCCTTTTTCAAATTTCTTCACTCACTGTCCATCCTGATTCATGGTTATATTTTATTTTTCACCCCCTCTTGTTCCAACATCACAACACTTTCACTATTAGAAATAATGGCATCAACTCTGAATCTCATCAATACTTATCGAAATGGATCAACTGCATGGTCCAAGGCTAAATGTCTCAAATTTGAATAAATCACTGTGAATTAATTGTTGTATTATCGTTCCTATCTGTTTTATACGACAGTTAAAATAATTGACTCAAATTGGGTCTTGACGTGAGGTTTTATGTTATTTTTATATTTTGTTACTTTCAATGTTTACTTTCAAGAACTTGTTCAAACTGCACATTAATGTAATCAAGAAAAAAAATCAAATTCACATATTTATACTTTCTTTGATCGCAATAAACTTGAACGATACGATCCAAAACTCCAGAATGATTACAGATTCAAGACACAATTTTTTAATTCTACCTTGACGCAAATATTTTTCATAAGGGGGATCAGTGAAAATGAATTTAAATAGTGATCTTTAAATTTGGTCTGTGTTTGGTCGATTTTGTAAATTTAGTTTTTATTCATTTATCAATGGCTGATAAATGACCGTGCCTTGCTGCTTTACAAACTTTAACCTAAGTTCCGGTCATTAAGCACTCGAAGTAGGAGTTATCAAAGTTTCGATTTCATTCTGATTCTTGCTTTGAGTTCATCATAATCATTAGTATTCTAGTCATTTTGATTAACCAATGACTTGAGATAACTTCAAAACCTCTCTATTGGTCTTGATCGAGGTACTTGTCATTTTTATTCATAAACTTTATGTCAATTTGCGTTAATGTTTCAATTGTATTTTCGGACAATGAAGATGCTCCATCAGGCCAGAATAAACAGCCTTTTGCCTATTGTGATTTTATCAGAACTGTTGTTAACAATCATACTTTTAATGATACAGATATAGATTTTACAAATATTTACTGCCTTCTGGTTTAAATCAAATATAATACTAAGCAGTACTAAATACATTTATGATGGACGGATATTAAACTGCGACAGTTTCTTGCTGTATTCGTCAAAGGAGACATATTTTCAGGAGACATATAAATCAATCGGTTTTAAGAAAAATTTGATTATCTTTTCAACGGTTTAAGGTTTTAACTTGTAACAAACATCAAGCAATCTGAAAAATTTCGCACTCTCAGAAACCTGACCTCAAAATATTATATTAGTTAGAGGTCAATAACGAAGTAGCCTTGAATGATCTTGATCTTCGAACTTATGGTTCTACGATCTGTGGAAGCCCGAGTTTGAAGTCTGTAGCATCAACAGTTCATGAATTATGATTGCGAACAGGCATAAAATGGAAAAACTCCGAAATTTTGTTACTTTGAATGTTTTATTTCAATCAATGTGTTTAAACCACACAATGTAATGTAATTTCAATGCAATCAAGAAAAAAATTCAGCTATTTATACTTTCTTTGATCGCAATAGACTCGAAAGATACGAATGGATGTGTAATGAATAAGCATAATGATTTCAAATCCAAGACACAATTTATAAATTTAATTCGTATCAACTAGATGTTATTATCATTGCAGAGGCGATTTTATTTGAATCTAAAAAACCTTGGCTGGTAATTGATTTTTTTGAAACAAAAAGACGTTAACAGCTGAGAAATGGTTTTATCACCTAGGGACATTTTTATTAGCTTTTGAACATTAATGAAAGATGCTATTTGAACAATCCGATTAATCTGTACTCCTAATCATATTAATTATCGGCTTAATCGGTGCAAATTGCAATCAATTTTGCGCTTCAAGAAAGGGAGCTTTCAGTATGACTGTAAATGTTTTCATGGATGCAAATCAGAAAGTTAATCACAATGCAATTTATGATCAAAGCACATAATTTGATTGATAAATCCACCGTCGATTAACATAGGAATGAAGAAGTTTCAATTTTCTACTGTTTTTTTTCAACTGAATGAATTGGTAATTTGCTTGTTTCAGTTGAACAACATTTAAAATCAATAGTTTGGGTCATTTTTCACAGTTAACAATTTCTTTGAATGATAAACGGATCAGTTAACTTTCTTCAAGGTAATAAACAAATGAAGGTCACTGGAAAGACAATGTATTTAATGATGAATGTGAACACAATAAGACAATTAATGAGCATAGCAAAGATCTTAATCAACATTGATCTTCATATTGGTTTCACTACGGTCAATAGTGTAACATTAAAATCTAAGAAAGGTCAGAAAAAAAAGTGATTGAAATTGGAGTAAGATTAATGAAATGGTAGCGATCAATATTAGTAAATATGGATTTAAATATTTTTTACTTATAAAATAATTTATTTAAAATAATTATTTCTTGGCTGATTGTCTAATCAAATCGGAAGCTTTTTCAGCAATCATTATGGTTGGAGCCATTGTATTACCAGATGTTATCCTAGGCATAACTGATGCATCGACTACCCTTAAACCTTCCACTCCTATTACTCTCAATTGATCATCAACAACAGCCAATGGGTCAGATTGGTTACCCATCCTACAAGTTCCAACATAATGATCGCCTTTCACAGTAAATTGTTTGACATAACAAGACCAATAATCATCACTGGCCAATTGGTACTGCTCACAACCAGGAAACTTGGAATCAAATAGTTGTACTCCTAATGATTTCATCAAAGGACTAGACATTATTTTGTGAGCCACTTTTATGCCTTCAACTAAAGTTTTTAGGTCTTTTGTGCTATCAAAATAATTTGGATTAACTAAAGGCTTATCCATTGGATTTCTTGAGGATAAACGAAGTGAACCCACAGATTCAGGATGCAATAAGCAAACATAAGCAGTTAATGTTTCACGACCAACGTATGGTTGGAAGTAACTCTCATAAATACCCTCCTTCAACCCAAATACGTTAGTCCAGAAATTGGAGTCTGGCAATGACGATGGACTTGTTCCTGCAAAGACTAGTTGTATGTCTGGTTTCGAGGAAAGTGCCGGTATTTTTGGCTCAATTTTAATATTTCCTAAAACAATACCTCCTCCAGAGGTTAATGGTCCATGGCCACGAGTGAATGAAAAGTAATTTTGTAGATTTAATGTTGATGCTGGGTCTGTTGCAGTTGTCAAGTTGGTCGTATAACTTAATAAACCATAAACATGGTCTCGAAGATTCGAACCGACTCCTGGTCTATCAACAATATTCGGTATATCAAAAGATTCAACATGATCTTTTGGACCAACACCAGATAATAAAAGTAAATGAGGCGAGCCAAAAGAACCAGCTGATAGGATTATCTCTTTTGATGCATAAGAGTGCAATAATCTTCCAGAGATGTCTTTATATTCAACTCCGATTGCCCTCTTATTTTTATCGAATATTATCTTTTGAACTGGTGAATGTGTTCTTACCTTCAGATTGGGTGAACTGGAAAGTTTAGATTGTGAAAGGAAAGCTTTATGAGTTGACCAACGGACTCCTTGTGCAGTTGTAGTCTGGACACGATCAAAAACCAATTGTTGATCGCTATTATAATCATCGATAGAATAGCCAAGATTTTGAAGAGTTTTGAAGAAGGCCCAGTTAGTTGGGTGAACAAATGATCCATAGTCGATTGGCAAAGGGCCAGTTGTATTGTGGAATTGTTCGGATACTCGATTCATTCGCTGGAAACTTTCAGATTTAAGAAAATATGGAATCAACTCATCAAATGACCAACCATTTATACCTAATGAAGACCAATCATTGTAATCATCTGGATGACCTCTAACATAAACCATTCCATTCATTGCTGATGAACCACCAAGACCTCGACCAGAATCAAGTCGGCAACGGTTTTCTTGGTAAGCTTGGCAACCAACTGATTGAGGCTCTGTTTTGTATTGATTGTTCAGAGATGAGCCTCTCCAAAGAACCCAAAAACAAGGAATCTCCGTGATAAACGATCCACTTCCACCAGTTTCCAACACTAGAATGGACAATGCAGGGTTTTCTGACAATCTGGAAGCAACTACAGCTCCAGCTGTTCCTCCACCGATAATGATGTAGTCAAACTCTTCACGGCCATTCTCTGTATTCTGAGAATAACTTTGATACTGAGTATTGGCCCAAAATACACTTGCCAGTTGAATTATTAAAGAGGAACCAATGATGGACACTGGGTTTGCGAAAAAAGTTATCAATGAGTTCACCGTCGACATTGTTTACATTGTTTACCTGAGAGCAATGAAAACCAGTTTTATTGTGTTGGCGCGGTTGATTAACAGGACAACACAAACTGAATATTTTTAGCGAAATCATTGCGAATAATTGAAACAAGATTGATGGCTAATTGGTGTGCATTGGTTTTTCCGAGATAAATCAGGTTGATAAAACTAAAGCTAATTTTCTAACAATTTGAATGCAACCAATCAAGTCGTTTGACCCATACAATTAGAATTATAAATTCCTGGAACTTTTCCTTTCTTTAAAATAAATTATCCAAGCAAATTGATCTCATAATGTAAATTATCTTTTTCATTTACCATCATTGATAATTGAAAGTTAGACTACAATCAAAATCTTAATATGATGGACATGAATGGCACAGAAGGTGTTTGGTTTCAGTTACTTAGGCTTAAATGAATCAGTCTGTTGGTGTTTTTACATTTTAGCAATCATGGTGAACATTAGAATAATTAAGATGAAAATGAGATGAGAAGGGGAAAGAGATAAAGAAGAAAGAGAAAGGAGAAGAAGAAAACAAGTTTAGTTTTATTGTGAAGATTCAAGGTTGTTTTGAACGGTTAAGAAACTACCACCATCTTGATCAAAAACTAATTGTGTTAGCTGTGGACAAAGTGAGCCATCCGTTCTAAGGTTGGTCTCTTTACAACCAAACCAGATTTGACCGAAGTTCGTCCCACTTCAATGAAAGGTAGATGATGATAATGATGAGGATGATGAGGATGCGGATGATGGCAAAGTAATGAATGAGAAGAGAGTGACCAAGAGAAAAGAGGAGGAAAACAAGATGATGTTATTATCATTCTTTTATATTTCTTAGCTCGTATTTCCTGCTGCCACTTTTCCTTCAGACTCTTTTTCAACAGCATCTCTCTCTCTCTCTTTTTCTCTTTCCATCTTCCATTTTTTCTTTCTTCTTCATTTTCTGCATTTTATTATTTATAATATCATCCATACTATCATCCATCTGTTACATTATACCCAACATCAATTTCATCTCTGATGATAAAAAACTCATGGTTTTTATCATTTATTCACCATTCTTATGACTCCATCACCATAATTTATCATCTTTAATGTTGTCTAATTAATCCTCTCTTGAAATTATAATGTGGATGGATTTAAACAGGTAGGTTCTGCCAAACTTTTATGGCTTTTGAAAATTTCACTGTTCTTCAACATCTCATTCTTCATGATGTTTGACTGATTGTTTGTCATGTTTGATGACTTGTCATCTCCGATTATCAAAACTGACTTACGTGTTTCTTTCTTGTTGCTTTATTTAGATAATCCATGTATTTTGAATCTTGTAAAATCATCAATTTAGGATTGGATTACTAGTTCATCATTTGTTATTATCTTAAGTGACATTTCATCAAAATAACATTGGCTCCACGTCAATAGTGTTGTTTACTTGAAAGTTGTTCATTTATCAAAGCTGAAAATATTTTTCAGACACATTGACACTTTGCTCCTATGTTTGGTTAAAATACATCTGTGCTACAACCAATCAACAACTCTATTGTTAGCCAATGCTAGCTAAATTGCTTGACTACATCTATGACAAATTAAAATGTAAACAAAGCCTATTTTCACTATCAATTGTGTGAAAATAGCAAGAATGTCAAAATTATTCTTGTGATTCAGCTTTGATTATAATACTTGAGTCATCATTCGGTGATTAATTTTCCCTACGCTATTTGAACATTTTCATTCTCTGTTTCTTGGTGAATGAATGAAATGATAGCGAAATGATTACATCATATAAATTATGGCTGATAAATGATTGTTATTTCTATCTTCAATCTTACTTTTGGTGTGACAAACAAAATCATATGTATTAAATTGTCAATTTCTGGAATGTAAAGTCTATTCTCGTGTATGCCACATTGTTCCAGTCAAATACTCTGATTAAACTGAGGCAAAATGAAACGAGTTATCATCTTTAGAAATGGTACCAAATTTGATGGAAAGGTCAGTTTTTACAGCTATCTGTCAGTGCAAACAACTGTAAACTAACAATCATGTGCTGTTATCAAAGAGTTACTGTTCTGTGTCGTTAAAATTGTCATTTTTTATATTTTAGGTTATACTAGTCACGCATTCATTGGAAGATTTATTAAAGGACGCTTCCATCAAGCTCAACATCTCAGCGAAAAAAATATTCACACCACAGGGTGGAGAGATAGATGATATTAAATTGATTCGGGATGATGATATACTTTATGTTTCAAGTGGTGAGCCTTTTTCACCGGTGTCTGACCAATCATTGATGACTCCTACTCATCAACAATATCAAAGAAACAGAGGAGTTAATTGTCCATCTACACCTTTACTCTTACCTTTACCATCAACCTCAGGATCACATTCAGCCTCATCTGAATGGATTAGCCTGAATGTTGGTGGAAAAATTTTCTGTACAACAAAGCAAACTCTCATCAGCAAAGAACCTAACTCAATGCTGTCTAGAATGTTTTCCAATGATACTTCATTAATACAACCCAGTCCCCGTGATTCTACCGGTGCTTATCTAATAGATCGAAGTCCTATCTACTTTGAACCAATACTTGGATATCTAAGACATGGTCAATTAATCTTGGATAAAAATGTAAACCCTCAGGGTATTTTAGAAGAGGCCAAGTTTTATGGTATTGCTTCTTTGATACCCATTTTAGAAGCTATGGTTGCCTCTGAAGATGATCCAGCGCCTGATGTGAATAGTCTCCCCTTAACCCGTAGAGATGTCATCAATGCATTAATAAGTACTTCTTTTAATTCTGAATTAAGATTTCAGGGGGTTAACTTAGCGGGTGCTGATCTATCCAAACTGGATTTAAGGCATATTAATTTCAAATTTGCAAATCTTCGTGGAGCAGGTCTTCAAGGAGCCAATTTAAGTTATTGCTGCCTTGAGAGATGTGATCTTTCTGCTAGCAACATGGAAGGAGTAATACTTTTCGGTGTGAAAATGGTAAGTTGAAAGATTTTGTCATTATATTTGTCAATTACGAGGACTGTTAATCTAATTTTCTCATTTTAGGTGTGTGCCAATTTAGAAAGAGCCAGTTTAAGAGCCGCTCACATGGAAGATCCGCTTGGTAAGCGAACAAACATGGAAGGTGTCAATTTGAAGGGAGCGATTCTAGAAGGAAGTTCAATGGCTGGAGTTAATTTAAGGGTGGCTACCTTGAAGAACGCTAACTTGAAAAATTGTGACCTACGAGGTGCATGTCTTGCAGGCGCTGATTTAGAAAATTGTGACCTTAGCTGCTCCGACTTGCACGAGGCCAATTTACGTGGAGCTAATTTGAAAGGAGCAGCTTTCGAACTTATGCCAACTGCTCTACATATGTCACAAACGTTATGTAATTGAAAATCTCTTTTCGTGCTTGGCTGTTGAAGAGGGAGCAAAATAACTCAAAGCATTTGCAACAATTTTATAAAATTCATTTACTCCATATTTGCTTGAAATATTATTGGTAAATTACAAGGAACGAATATAACTTTATTTTGTTGATCAGAAAACTTTTACGTTTTGTTTCCGTTAGTTTATTTACTTTGTTTCATATTTGCAGTAGAAACTTCAAATAAGTATCAAAGTCCTTTCTCAACTCAAATATTTGTTTGAACAAAGCATCTATAGTTGAGATTTGTGAAACTTTTTCATACGAAAGATGAATCGGATGCATGAACAAAAATTATGTATACTTATTAAAAATTTTAATTTGTATTTACTATAAATTTCAGTCGGAAAACGGCCATCGAGTAAGAAAAGTGTAGAAACCGAATCCTTTCGATTCGATACTGATATTATCGAACAGGATATATCGATATATATATCGAGTATTTTAAATATCAAAAATATCAATAAGTAAAACTGATTTTTTTTCTCATCTTCACTTCAATCTTTATTATTACCTATCTATTTTTGTATTGAACTTTGTTTACAATCTTACTCTTTCATTAGTGTTCAAAATATGCCAAATGCACCAACTAATAATACAATGAGTGGTAACCAAACAAATATGAAGAAAAAGTTGACTGGTCCATATGTTCATGTAGCGAAAGGTAAAGGAGGATCAAAATTAACTTATTCAATTTCAAATGCAGCCAAAAAACTCGACGATGACAAAGACGGCTCTAAAAGAGGATCTGGTGCACATATTTCTCAATATCGATCTCAATATCGAGTTCTTGATGATGCAGCTCGTAGCCGTAGACATCGTCAAATGCTTGATAAATTGGAAAAAGATAACTTTCATGAAGACCCTCATGCAAACCTTGTGATGCATAAAAAAGCTCCAAAGTTTGAAGACCAAGCCATCAAATTGGGCTCATCTAATATTAACAGTGGACCAGGACGTAGACCAGGATCTCATTCTCATCATTATCACAAATCACGTCAAGTTACTTTATCATCTCTTTTAGAGGAAGACTCTAAGATGCCTCCTCCAAGTTACACCACTGCTGTTGCACCAGCTCCAGGAAAAGTGACAGTCAATGATAAAGTCATTTTTATAGTAACTAAAAGACATTTTTGTTGCGTTTGCGGCTTCAACGCTAATTATACTTGTGTAGCATGTGGTATGAGATATTGTTGTGTCACTTGCCTTCAAACGCATAGAGATACGCGCTGTTTGAAATGGACAGCATGATTAAAGAAACAGAATAAGTCTGTAAATATAATACTAATGCTGATCTGTCAATATTTTTTAGTAATTTTTACATAAATAGTTCGAATTTGATTAATAAGAGAAAAATCGAAAGGATGATTAAATTTATTGCACACATTTTTTATGTTTTTATGATTACCCGATTAACTTGGTTGTGAGTTAGCTTCTCGTAATTTGAGTTCAAGAGAAGAATTTCTAACAATAATTTATTGAGATGAATTGAATGAAAAATGATCTAAAAGTTACTTAATTGTGAATTAGAATCAAAGAGTAATTCAACATAATACGAAATCATTATTCTTTGATTAGAATCATAATCCAATTAAGCATTGGAAAACGGATACTTGAAAAAGTAATGGATTTATGCTCTTTGCTGACAATCGAGAAACAGAAAAAGAAAGAGAAAATCTTTTTCGATATAATCGAACAGAATATATCGATATATATCGCGTACTTAAATATCAAGAATATCAATAAGTGAATCGGATTTTTTCTCATCTTTATTGCAATCTTTTGATTATTATTAGGTTTTTATTTTGGTGTTATACTTTATATCAAATCTTATACGTTTTTGTGTGGTAGAAACATGCCAAATGCACCAGTTAATAGTACAATGAGCGGTAACCAAACAAATAGGAAGAAAAAGTTGACCGGCCCATATGTTCATGTAGCGAAAGCTAAAGGAGGATCAAAATTAACTTATACAATTGTAAATGCAACCAAGAAACTCGACGATGACAAAGACGGCGCTAAAAGAGGGTCCAGTGCATGCAATCGGAATCTCTCTGTTGGTGGTCAAAACCATTATGGAGTTGGAAATCATCTACCAAAAAACTCATTGAACATGTCTGCTACCAAAAAACATTCTGTATCAACGGATTCAGAGTCCATTCTTAAAGATTCGAGCTGGATTTGTATATTTTGTCAACAAAGACCTCATTATAAGGCGATGGGTGATCTTTTTGGTCCATATTATATTCCAGTAGAGAACAATAGTGCTGTAAATAATCAAGTAAACCAACGTGAAGTTTGGTTTCATGAAGATTGCTTAGTTTGGTCTAATGGTGTTTATTTGGTCGGACATAGAATTAGGAATATTGAAGAAGTTATTAAAGATTGCTATGAAAACGTAAGATAATTCAAGCTTAATGTTAATTCTTGGTCAAATTACAAGTTTAATACTTTAAATAAACTTTTTAGGTTTGTTGTGAGTGCAAATTTAAAGGAGCTTCTCTTGGCTGTCTCCATAAGGGCTGTTCACCAAGATATCATTTTCTCTGTGCGAAAGAGAAAGGTTTGTAAAATTAGCTAAATTTTTAAAAAGTCAAACACTTAATAAATTAATGGTTAATATATTTACGAATGTCATTTTCAATTAATTCTAGGTTGTGATATGAATGAAGAAAATTTCTCAATCCATTGTCCAAAACATCGTTCGTTTCCAAGTTCGTCCCTGAACGCAAGGTAGATGATGGTAATGATGAATTTTTACATTATTATATTATTTTCTTGATTGATTTTATTCTAATTTCATCCATTTATCGCACTATGTTCTTTCAATGCCAATCGCATCTGTGATCATCCCAAAACTTTTCAATCAACATATACATTGTCATAAATTTTGAAGTATAACAGTCTTTTTATCATCAACTGACTTTTCTGGAACCCGTACAAATTGTAATTGTCAAAATTAAGATGTGCTTTCATTCTTTCATGATCATTAAAGACTTTTTCACTGATTTTGTTTGTTTCAATTCTTAATTTACAATTTTTTACGAAATAAACAATTGTCATGTTTGACGATTTTTATACACATAATAAATACACACAATAACAAAACACTGGCCATTAGTTAAATGGCAAGTGGTTAATTTAAACAAGAGAATTAACATTTCGGTAGACTTTGAAGACAAATTCGGAACAATAAATTAACTTATTAACATTTAGTTAGTTCATGTGTAAACATGATTAAATACTCTAATGCGTTGTCTTTCGTATAATTTTATATTGTGCTAATAATTCACGCTTTCAGGTTGATTTTTCTCTTCATCAGAATTGACTGATATTTACCATGATGGTTGAGATTGAGAGTGAGATGAATGAACATTGTTGAAGTTGATGACTGATGATTGGGAGTGGTTTAAAGTTACCATTAAACTGGGAGGATTGTTTGGTGATGGTGGATTTGTATCTGGTGCTGAAATGGCAAAAGTATAAATCGTTTTTTTTCTGAATGGTTTTTATTGTATGGCAATGATTTCTAATTATTATTTTCAGCTTCTTCTTCAATCATGATTAAGTACTGCTTTCTTTTCTTATCGATATGGATAGGCCACAGCGTAAACAATAATCACTACACTAACAATCAGATCAAAATAGATAGACACTGGGCAATCTTGCTGCTTTTCAATTTATCGTTTAATGATCTAATGCCGTCTCTAGAATCCGTGCAAATTATAATTGTGAAAACTAAGTATTTGCTTCCATCCTTTCATGAACATTAAGGATTTTTTCACTGAGTTTGTTGATGTTTTTTAATTTACAAATTATAATTTTTTAATAAATGACTGTTAATATTTTGTATAATCATTGTAACTAATTTATTCATTTTTTCCTTGTTTCTTTTTTGTTTAGATATCTGCATGAGTAATAAGTACTAAATAAGTAATTTTCTGACAATTGATCGATTTACCACCTTAGTGAGTGTCATTTTATTTAAATGTGGTTGTTTACTTCTATTGTCTCGTTACTAATGATGATCTCCAAATACGAGAAAAGTCGAAAGTTGATTAAATTTATTGAACATATTTTACTAGAAAACATTTTTTAATGATTACCCAATGAACTTGGTTGTGAGTGAGCTTCTCTTAATTTGAGTTAAAGAGAAGAATAAAGAGAAAAGAGGAAAAAACACGGGAGAGAGAAGAGGAGAAAGGAAGATGAATTCTCGTAACGTGGATTTCGAGCAATTATTTTAGCTGAAATGAATTGAATTGGGATCGAAGTTAGCATTTATCACTTGGTTTATTTGGAGAAAGCCAGGATCCAGTTTATTGTTATAATTTATCCGATTTAACGACTCGATTCAAAGATGTTATTTTTATATTTATAAATTTCAGACTTGACTTGACTTGACTTAAAAAACCAAGTGAATATAATTCTGTTTGACATTTGCCTGTTTGATTGACCTTTTAATTGTGAATTTTGATAGCCTTTTCCAAATAATTATATCTCGACCTTTTAGGGGCTTTATTGACATGATCAAGACCTAACCAAGGTTTAGTCCATTTGTCCGCTTGTCCAGTCTGGAGGGTATCTGAAAAGTCAAGGGTAAATTAATATAAATCTATAGAAGTTTCGGTATAATTTATCTTACTCTGAATTGATTGAACTTGGAAATCATCTTTGCTAACAATATAATCATTATCTTCAGGTATATACTGAGGTTTGGAGCCTAGAATGATGGCAAATTTGAACTATAAGAGAGAGAGAGAGAGAGAGAGAGAGAGAGAGAGAGAGAGAGAGAGAGAGAGAGAGAGAGAGAGAGAGAGAGAGAGAGAGAGAGATCAATTAGAATATTACTTTAATTTTAACTGTAATAACCTTTTTTACAAATGATAAATACTTACTTTTTCGAATTCTTTGTCAGGAACATCTAACTTTTTCTGAATTCTTTCTTTTACTGCCGAGAAGGGTTCACCCTGAAAACAATTCAGATATTTGAGAGATTTAGCAAAAATATATCAATCGAGAACAGAATTAAAATTACTTGATAGCTTACATTTCTTAGTTTAAGCAAAAATGGAGTGCCAAATGTGTGATAAACTTCCTTCTGAAAATGTGCCACAGGAATGAGAAAATCACCACTTTCTTTAACCAGCTCATCCTTGGGTATCTCTTCAATTCTAAAAATTTTATTACCAACTGGATTTAAACATTCCAATTGTATGTCTTCACCGTGAGTAGTTGTTATTCTGTTACTGGATACTTCTAATAATCGAAGTTGACCGCTACCATCTTCACTGGGCTCAATTTGTTTTCGCGCTTCACTGAGTAGTTCAGCGACAGTTCCATTTTTATTTGGATATAATAAAAGCTCTTTCTGTGAATTAAATAACGCATTTAGTTAGAAAAATGAAGACAACAATGTAATGTAAGAGCAATTTACCTCTTCTTTAAGCTTGTTGTTGACCCATACACATTTAAATGGCTTTTTATTTTCCAACTCATTGACGCGAATAGTTAACTGATGAAAAAATATTTCATAGTTAGATTAAAATTATTAAAATGGGGCGAATTTTAAAAGTTAAAGTGATACTCACTAATTGATAATATAACTTTTTAGGCTGTCTTGGTTTATAGTTAGTTAAAATCTCCTGCAAGTTACCTTCATAATTACATTTCAACGGCCCACAATGACCATCTCGATAGCTGTAAAGTTAATGAGATATTTTAGTAGAGAAGTTATAAGGGAATAAACTTAGCAATAATTTACCTTTGAGGCCTGTAAAACTGTATTAAATAGGGATCGCATCCTAATCTCTGGCCAAGTGCGGTGGCTATTTGATCATATTTCATTTTCAGAGATAACTCCAAAACAATACCCTGATCGTTTTGAAGCTGTTTATCACAGAAAATAACTTCAACTCTATTAAAGAGATCTTTAAAGTAGTCGGCAACAGTGGGCAGTTCACATTCAGGTCCTAATTTAAGATCTGACCGCTGAAAAACAATGATGTCGCCATCCATAAGTTCATCCAGCACTTTGTTAAGAGGTTGGTCTAAATCTTCAATTGGCTCAACCATATTAGGTTTAACTTCCTGAAAAAATAACCCAGCAATGAAGATTAATATATTTAGTATTTAATATATACAGTTCATTATATTAAATTAAGGAAACAACAACGAACCTCATATAAATCGAGTGGAGTGTTAGGTGGAAAACCAGCTTTCTTATTCAAGAAAGGAATAATGTCTTTAGTCTTAGTAGTAGCAGGTAAATGGGCTAAGCCACAGTAAGTTATAAATTTGTTCTTGGGATCGTACATTTTAAAGAAAAGAAGCACGTCACCTAAAAACAGAAAGATATGAGCAAATAAAAGAGTTTGGTGAGATAGATAAAAAAATAAACAATGTCAAAACCAACATACTTTCTTTGTCGATGTGTGGTAATGCTGCACTATCTGGATCAACCATTTCTAAAAAGACGTTCCATGGATTATTATTTTCTGCAATTTCGCAAATATGTTTGGTTGGATCAGCATCTATATCTAAATTAGTGGGACGTGAAGTTTCATTGGCTCTTTGAGTTATTGGCCATATTCGGATCCCAGCTTCAGGATATTTCATTTGCTCTGCGATTGTCGCTAAAGCTTCCTTAATCGTTGCTTGTTTTTTAATTTTAAATGTTTTGTAGAGAGATTTTTCAGGATCATATAGATCATTTCCTTTGTGTCCAATGAAGCTGTCTTCTGTGTATGCATTAATACTCATATAAAGGTGTGCTTCATTTCTTTCCTTTCTGCGTAAATTTTCTTGACGTTTCTCTTCTTGCAACCTTTCAATAAGCTGTTCAGGGATATCTTCCTCTGTAACAGGTTGTAAAACATCACTGTCTGTAAGGTGTAAAAAGGTATTAATAGGAGATGATTTATAAGAAAACGAATCAACAAATCACATAGAAAGCATCAAATTTTTCGTTTTTAGTGAAGAACAATCTATCTCACCATCAGCAATGTAGACCAACATATAAGCGTTGGTACAATGTTTGACCGTCACATCATCCTCGTTGCCACCAAAATTGAGATCTATCGCTTCTTGTTTAGTACACCGGGAAACTACATCATCATCAAATTTACACCATTTACCATCGCCTTTAGGATTAATAAAAACAACATAATGACCTCCGTGATTATCACCAGAATGAACTAAAACAGCATGCAATGTGTAGTGAGCATGCTTAGGGGTTTGACTGTCCTCATCTTTTTGAAGATATTCGCTTAAGTCAATTTTCTCGTAAAATTCAAATCTGTGATGCAACAAAAAAGATGATAGCAAATTATTAAATTAGATTAAAAATACTAATGGAGAAAGATGCTGAAGAAAAATTGATGGAATAGCTTACCTATCATTTATTTTAATATTAGTGTCTGTAACTGGATCATATTGAAAACGGAGAAGATGAAGATGAAGAACAGGAGGAAATGACGAAAATATAATGCCTTTTTCTGCCTCTTGAAGACCATATTCACCTGCGTCATACTTATTTTCGCCGTCTAGTAATTCGACAGAAATATAGTCTTTGAAGGATTCTTTGATGTTTTTCTTTCCTTTGACATTCAATTGTATATCATAAAAAGGTTCGACGCGGGAAGAAGAAAAATCTACATTCTTGCACCTAATAAAAGACTTCACATGAAAAATAGAACAGGTTAGTTTTTCGTGATTTTAGATGGAAAAGAAAGCAAATAACGAGACTTACGATCATTTTGCCCTCAAATAGTTTAGGTATGGTTCCTTCAACACAAGTTCCTTTCATTTTACTTTCCATATTATCTAGAAGAACTCTACACAATTCTTGAACATCATGTTGCATAAATGAGTCTAGAGTTTCCCATCCGAATGATTTGGTTAGCTTTTTAGTGCCCACGGGTTTATCAGAAAATTGTAACTCGTAAAAAACACGTTGTAATGCAAGGGCAACACTTTTAGAGGAATCATCACTTTCAGTTGGCATTTGGTAAACTGCTTTCCTAAGTTTATTTGTAAAAAAAAGGGTTTGAAGAAGCGAGTTCATATAGCAAGTTGCACCCTGATTTTTAAGTCCAACATATCCAGTGTGTTTTTTAGAGTCCCAACTAAAAAAGAAAGAGATAGATTACGTTAATGATGCAAACTAGCAAAAAAATGATCATAGAGACAATAAACATACCTGACACCGTGAGGAGCATCGGCAGCAACCCAAACTTCCAAAATTATTGAATCTTCTTTGCAGTATCCTTTTTCTGGATCAAGAATATCCTTTGAACGGTTTAAAAGGCAAAAGGTGAAACATTAGAAATAGGTGTATAAATTTCTTTCGCTACTCATGTGTGACAAAAAGTTGTAGCAAAGTTAATTAGAATCACAAATTATGCTTACATTCCAAGCAGCAAAATGACTAAAACCCCAATCGTTTTCCTTACTATAGAAAACATGCTGGATCTCTGTGGAAGGTAACAGAAAAATATAACAAAATTACAAATGATGGTTAAACAGGGATAATCCAGAAATATTCGTTGGACAGAATGATTTAACAGATTTGAAGGATTTAATGATTAGAAAAGGAGAAATGTGTAGAGAGGGATTCATTACTTCTTGTCAGGGGTTCCCCATCTTCGTTTTGATTTAATAATCGTAGCTCAGCTGTAGCATTACATGACCAAGTTCTGTTCGAGAAAATGATAAGGAAACAGAATGGTTAGTGATTGTAAAGAGATAAAATATTGTACGAGAAAAAATGGATGAAAGATAAAAGGAGAGTAAACAAAATGTCAGGTGAAGAAAGAAATAAACATGATAATTACGATGAATCTGAGTCTCCATTGCATTGTAAGAAAAATCCTAGACTCTTTGTTGGCTGACGATCTTGGGACTGATTAGTGCGAGGCATAGCCATGATTTTCCTTTAAAAAAGATAAAATATACATTAAATAACAGAACAAATAGATGGGAGAATTAAAAAAAAATGATTGAGACATTGGTGAGTTTAAATTAATAGCCAAGTCACAATACAGTTAGATTTACAGTAATGCCTTAAAAACAAAATGAGAAACGTTGTTTAAGGTCAAAATGTGTTAGACAACAAGTCAACGTAAAGGGTGCAGATAAAAGGATAACAATCAAAGGTGTAAAATGGTGAAATAAAAAACACTTACCATGGTAAATTACGGACATATGTAGGGGGACTGAGAACAGTGTCTCGCATTTTACTGAAATTTTCAATTTTGTATCTGAAGGTGGCTTCAGAGCGAGCTTCATCTAAATCAGCCATGATAAATTAAACGGAAATAAGAAACGATTCCAATGAACAATTAACAATTTGAAATAGTGTAAATCAACAAAGGCAAGAAATTAAATTGAATAAAACCCGGTGTTAAATTGAAACACTGAGAAGCTCAGCTCAGTGTTCTCACTCAACCAAGCTCACCCTCTTTCTTCCTCTCTTTCTCCATCTCGTTTTCTCTCTATCTTTCTCTGTCTCTCTTTCTGTCTCTCTTTTATCAGACTCACAAAGTACAGTCAAATAAAATATCAGACAAATAAACAGACGCAACTGATCCTCAATTAAAACACCTTATTTTGGTAATGGCACAATAAAAATGAATAGACATTCAGTTGCTCACCTTCCTCCATCATTGGCTCGTAGTTAACTAATTGTGTTGACCGTGTTTTAAATACTTCACCAAATTTCATAATAACTCAACAACACAAGCAAATATTTTGAAGGTATGAAGTAAACCAGTTTAGATTATTTATTTATTTATTTAATGGCAGTAGATAGCGCTGTTCAATCGGGCGCGTTTTTTAAAATACAGTTGTTTTTACTTGACATTTCAATATCTATCGCTTATTATTAATAGTTATACCATAGTTATTCATTGCTTTATTTGCTTTAAGATTTTAAATACACAGGCCGTCAGAATTTCAAAAAGAGTTTCAAATGGATAAATTATCGATAATAGCTATTTTGGTCAATTTGTTCATGTTTCTTAGCTGTAGATAGAGATTGAGTAATCATGAAAAAATGATGAATGATAACAAATAACAAAATTAAATCTGACAAATAATCAGCCAATCAGAATTTCCCCTTATTATAATTTGAATTATAATTTTTATATCTTGAACATGACCTGATTAGGAACTAAAAAATAGTCAATAATCTATCATGTCACTCTTTGTTTCGTTTCTTTGGAAACATGCATCGACCAATAATCTTGTTGAAGAGTGAAATATTGACCCGGAAATTTTCTGATCAGAAAAGGATGAACTTTTTTCAATAATTTACAATAATTGTTTATCTGACGACCAATATTCGCTCTAACAGGATAAATCAAATGAAACACATTTCCAGACCATGATCGATCTTCCTTTTTGTTATCGTTTCTGGGGTCGCAGTAAACCATGATTCATGATTATCTAAATATGCCATGAAATTATTTGATATACCAAATGAAAACTTTTTTTCATCACTAAAAACTGTCCTTGCCAATCAAATTAATTTAAGATTTAAATTACTTCACAATTTTTCTAATCAAAATTAATTTCATCTGTTTCAAGCATTTGATAAAAACCTATTCTAAATATAATATAATAGAAGAGGTTCAATTGAATCAATCTTGAATGCCACATGTTTTGTTTTATTTACAAGATACATATTTTTTATCTCGAAGTCTTCAATGACAAGATAATTTGATAATTTTTTAAATTTCACGCATTTTCTTTGAATTATGGTATGGCAAATCGTAATTAAGCTTTCAAAGACACTTTATTTGATATTAGTTCAGTAAATTGATTGCAATCAAATACATCAGTCTGAATAATGAGGCACTCAGGCCTATGAAATATTGGCATAAAAAATTCGATGATTGCGATTCAAATCTCAGGATTAGTTTAGGGATTTTTTTGGGGTTTTCAAATATGAGAATTGAAAAGTCAAGTTTCACGTCAAATGTGAGAAATATTAAACTTGATCCAAAAAGGTATTTGATTTACTTTCATTCCAAATGTTTAGAGGTGTAATTTTAAGTAATGGCGATGTTTTTTGTTTTTGTTTTTTTTTGTTTTTTAAAGTTAAATTAATATCAAATTAAAATTGATGGAATTTTTTTTGTCTTTTGTCTTTTATCTTTTGTTTTTTTAAATTAAATGAATTTTAAAGCTATATTGATGAGCAGATCAGTTCAAGAACTAGATGAACTTTGTTCATATTAATGATCTTCCAATGTGTAAAGATGTGCCAGTATATCAGGAATAACGAAGTTGTTGATCATGAATGGTCCTTCAACAGGTTGTCTCCTACGGTTAAAAAACAAAGATTAAAGTAAGAAATAGGTAGTTGAATAAATTTGATACAGACTTATGAATAATTATGGGTTTCTCTGTATCAATTTCTACTTCTATTACCAATGAACCTTTGTTAACATATCCTAAATTTTCGTTGGTCAATCGCTGCAAGAAAAGAACAGATCAGTAAACGATAAATCACTAAAGATATACCAACCTCGTTGCTTAATAAACTATAAATGCCATAATCAGCCGCATCTCTGTGATATAAATGACTAAAAACTGTTTCAAATAGAAAAGACAATAATTGTAATTTTCCCAGACACTAATAATAATTTGAATTATGAAAATTTTTGCCCAATTTTCAACGTGCACAATCATGCAACGTGTAAATTTGTGCAACAGCAAAAGAAATTAAATTGTTCCGAGTCTTTAGCGTCGTGTCACAAAGAAAAACGACAAAAAGTGCAGTCATTCGTCTGAGATTATGAAAGCTAATTGACCAAGGTAGCAAATAATCTTGATTTTGGTCTTGAATTAAGATTTCATCTTCTCCATAACCAATCGCTTTCTAGTATCTTTCAGAATCTTTGAGGACTGGCTGAATTTGCACATTAGGGTTGCTTCGTAGTTGATACTAGAAACTAGAAACAATTTGATTTTCCATGTTGTATTCGATTTATAAAGTTAAATTGCAATAGAAACATAAAATATACATTACTTCTACGAAGCGGTTCTTTGTTTAGATTATGATTCCAAATATAGATAGTAACATGGGCATAGCAAGCCCAACTCCTGTGATTAGAAAAAAAATGTGAAATTGTTAAAGTTGGTTGAAAAGAATCACTGAAGTAATTTAAAAATGAAATACGCAAACACTACAAATTTAAACTTGAATTGAATCAAACCACCAATCAAATGACTGAATTTGAAAACAAATATTCTTTATGATCAAGAGTGTAATCAAGGAGATAAACACGTATCTAATTTTCCCTAATTAACAGAAGAAATCCAAAGCATATGATGAACTGTTTTGCAAATGATTATTTATGAATCTTTAAATTGCCGTGGAACTAGAATACTCACTCAATCCCTTTCAATCCATAACAACGTAAAAATACTCCAAGCTTTTTCTCAGTATCCTTTTCATTTTCCGTTTTGCTTTCGTGAAGGACCGCCATTATTTTCCTGAAATTTTAAAAGATGATTAGTCTATTATGATTGGAGTGGGAAAGATAACTCACCAAGGCATATTTTGAACATAGAATGTTGGACTGAATTCACGCACAGTTTTCATAATGTTATCAATTCTGAATCTGAAAAGAACTTCGCTTCGCTTTGGCGTCAATACTAAAATGAAAAAATAAGATAACAGATGATGTTAATAAAATGGAATCTGGATAGAATCGCGACTAAATTATACTTACATGAGTTAGATAAATCACAGTAACCAGTCGAAAGCTCTTCACTGAAGTAACTAGACGGTGAAATGACGGAAAATAAAAGAGTTCATTTCAATTATAAATGGAATTGCTTTTAAAGAAAAATTGTAATATCACAGAATTTAGAATAAGAAATTTACCTGTATGTCCTTGGTTTTACCATTTCAATATTAACTCGTAGCCTAATCTCATTTTTGACAATATATTCATTCTCGGGTCTAATCACTTCCTGAATAAAATAAAGATAGATTTCAGCAAAAATCACTTGTTGTATTAGCCATGAAGAGACACATAAATCGAAACATACTTCCCAAGCCAAAAAATCTTCGAATCCATGAATACGTGCATCTTTCTTGAATAAGCAGCCCTTACCTATTCAAAAAGAAATAAATTTATGAATAAATTTGGTTGAATAGTTTGAAAAGGGAAAATAAGTCAAAATGAATTTGAAAGTTGATAAAAGGATTGATAAAACTGCAGTCATTACGTTTTGTATAATGTTTTGATGAATCTTTTCTGTGAAGAACAAAAAACTCGAGCCAGCATCGGCAAACAGTTGATCTGTGTAAAATTAGAAAATATAAAATGAAAATTTAGCTAAATACAATAGAAATGTCTTGATTCAATACTCACTCGTCATCTGAACCCTCATTGCAAGTAACAAAAACTCCTAAGTATTTTTTATTATTTTTTCTAGTGAGTTTAGCTATGAATCGGCTGTTATGAGAAGAAAGAAGACAGTTAAAAGTTGTTGAGCATAAATAACGTATTTTTTCACCTTGTGCAACGTATCAATATTTAGTAATAATACTAAATTGCTGCACTCGGAAATGTTCAAAATCAGATGTTTGAAGACTATGAAAACTAACATATGAATGAAAACTAGCTTACCATGGTAAATTATATATGAATATCACATCAGTTGAGATTTGTCGAGCTTTCTTTAAAGTTGAAACCATTTTAATAGTCATGTAAAGCTCTTCGTCTATCTCTACTTCTTCAAGAGATGGTACACTCATGATAATAAATGGACAGGTTAATAGCAGGCACAAGTTCAGAAATGAAGAGCAATAATAGTTGAAAGTTGAAAGCAAAGAGGTAAAAATTTGATAAACCGTTGAGTAAGACTGTGTAACTATCATTTAAGTAACACTTTATATAACTGTGGTGCCATCAGGTGACCCTTCAAACAAATTATACATCAGTCAATTATAAAAAAATTCAATTTATGTTTTAAAAAATTGGCAACATTCAAATTAAATCCAAAATTGACCAACGAAATGCTTCAAAGTTTACTTTAACGGTTAATTTTGGTCGTTATTTTTGATTGGTCAAATATTACAAGCAAATATGTATCTTTTACAGACTAATTGTTTAAAAAATAAGGCAAATGAAATAATCAAAGTTTCCCAACGTATTTTGGCTCATAACGATTAATTCAATTGTTTGTTTAGTTGATTTTTGAAACCGCTTGAAACTTGTTTCCAATTAATTCCACAAGATGGCAGTCAGTATCGCGATACAAATTTTTTTATTGTAACAGTTTTTCAATTTGCTTAACATTTGATTGTAAGCTTATGCCAAAATTTCTTATCTATGTGAATTGTTACATGTGTACTTCGAGTCACATTTGAATGCCTTAAACAACGTTTACAATACAAATACAATAACCAATTCTTCCACCCATCGAATCTATTCAATGTTTAAATTTGGTTACTTCAGACTAATTTCGCTTACAAAAATGAATGTATTAGTTAATTTTACACCTTTAATACTCTTCACTAACTAACCAGATGGAAATAAAAGGATGATATCTGGAGCTATTGAACAACAAGCTTTACCAAGACCATTGACAAAAAATGCTAGGAAACTTACAATATCACAAACTAACAAGGACTTGAAGGAAGAACTAAAAAGAGCTTGTTCAAGTTAATCAGAAGAAAGACAGCGAGTACTTTCGACTTAATTCAAATCCCTTAAGCCTCTAATATTGCAATTTTTACTTAATCTTTTCTGTTATCATGATTATGTAAACTATTTGTACTGAGTTTGCATTTATGTCGAGTATTTCCCGATTGGACCCTGGATCCTGTACTAAGATGAAAGTGACATTGACTCCTGAACAATGTACTTTAAGGGTTTTGACCATAAAATTGTAAATTTTGTTAAATTGTGTTTGTTTTGATTTAATTTTCAATTAATGGCTGTATTTTCCTTATTATTAAGTGTATTGTCAACGGCTGAATCATTGATTTTTGCGCGACTCAATCAATCAGGGTCAGGGTTATTAACTAACTAAATAGTTACAAGAGCAACATTTTTAAACAGCATGTAAAGTGTACATTATTAAAGTGTGTAAAATGGAAAGTCAGAAATGGAATCAATCAAGAAAATCAAGGCCTCTCCTTCATCTTTATGGTTACCGTCTTCATCATTGCCGTCATCTTCATTATAATCTTTCCGATTCTTCATTTTGTGTCTTCTCCACTCCTGTTGATGAGATATATCGTCAAGAAATTATTTCCCTGTTTGCTTATTTTTGTCAACAAGCTTTGCTCTGTTCAACTGTCGTTTTGTGTCTTCTTACTTTGCTTGACATAATTGACACGCTAACATACAAGTTGATTTCAGTTTCTTTCCTCTCATTTTGATTTCTTGCAAAAACACAAATTAGCAACCATCGAAGCAAGGTAAACTTGGCTATGAAGAAAATGCTATCCTGTAATATAGTGAATACATTAAGTTGCAGAACTTTCATTTTTACTTGAAGATTCGAGATGAGGAAGATGATAATGAAGAGGAGTGAATAGATTGACAAGAGGAGGGTGGTAAAATGATAGTAAGATGATGGAAAGACTCAAGAAATTAAAGAATGAATAGAAAGCTGATCACCATCTTTATTTTTCTTCTCTCTCTTCTCCCATCATGACCTTATTCTCGAGGGTTCATCAGGTTGTAGCTTAAAGAAATCACTGAGCGAACAGAATCAATCCTCCTTAGAAGATTACTGGGCCTCGATTGAAGGACAATGATAAGTATGTGCATGGATATGGATCGAGCCTCATCAGCGGATCTGATATAAAGAGATTTTACAGAATCAAGTAGCATTTACATGATATAAACATTGGACGAGAAGAAAGCTAAAGAAGAGAGTAAAATAAAGTATAAATCAAGCTTATAACCATGAGAAATGAAGAGAATGAGAAGAAAAAATTATGAAGAGAACAAGGAACAAAATCAAGTATTGAATGAAGATAAACTGAAAAGGGATGAAAATTGAGTGAACAAGAGGGAAGATGAAATGATGTAGCAAAAGAGGAGACAACAATTCAACATTGGGTAACAAGCGTTGAAATGATAAGCAATGAAGACAAACCAATGAGCTGATATCGATTATTTACAAGCTTAAGCTGTTAAGTCTGTTAAGACAGTCTCGATCTTCCTCTGGTCTCTCTTATCCCCTTCTCTTCCCTTTCATTATAATCTTCTTGTTGAGTAAAATTCCAATCTGGAATCGATTGGGATAAGAAATGCAACTTTACAATGCTGACGGTATAATAGATGAATATCTATGAGCCAACAATACAAATGTTCAAGTGTATCTCAAGTCCGGGTTAGGACCAAGTTAAGGTAATAAAGATAGAGTGGAGTAAAGATATAAGATAGAGAAGGAAAAGGAAAAAGAGTGAAATGATAATTCATTTATCCTTGGAAATTGACTCGACAATCTCTGATTGACCATGGATTCCTATTGTTAAAGTTTTGTTAATGAAATGCTTTCAATTGCAGCACGTAATTGTCCGAGACAAAAGTGTTTTTCAAGAGAGTTACGATACATTAATATTTGGTACGAAAAAAATTGATTGTAAATTTTTAGTTGCCATTAAAAAAAAGGATTACATTGAAATCATGAGAAAAGAGAAAATTATTTCTCAGGAACTGAAAAAGATGACTTGTTGCCTCATGGGGTTTTTGTGATCATGAAATGAATAAGAAATTAAGAAGACAATAAATGGTGATAATGGAGAAAAGTAAACGTAATATCACGATATTGGCATTGATTCCATTGATTAAGAGGAGGGATTGGTTGACAAATTAGTCTTGATTGCCAACATAAGTTGAGAAAACTCTTGACAATAAACTATTTGATTTAGTTCCAGTCGGTGCAGTTCCAGAAGGGGGAAGTAAACCTGTACATTTGTCTCCTTTGTAAGATTGGCAGACAATCTCAGGTAATCTTGATGCAGCCAGACGTACCAATTTACGGCTAATTTCAACAGCTTCATCGCCACATTTGGTTCGTAGATTGGAGGTTAGACAGTCATCGAAACGGTTAAAGGCACAGCAACTGGTTGAAATACGCTTATCCCATTGAGTGTCGGAGATTATCTCCAAAGCTGCTTTCAAGTCTTTTGTGCATTTCTTTGAGTCTTTTCGTGATTCGGACATACATTTAGCGTGTTTCTTGTAATCTTCCCGTAATTTGGTTCCAGCAGTACAGAACTCATCAGCAACCTTTTTACCTCCAGTTCCGAGGAATTCAACTAATTCCTTCTGAGATTCTGTGGCACATTTGGTGGTAAAGTTTTTGTGACATTCCTCAGCTTCACGGATAAACCCACATTGTCGCTCAATTTCCTCGTCAGTTCCAGTGGTTTCTATTAAAGAGACAAAAAATTAACATTAATGGATCATTTTAAAGTTAAAATAGATTTAAATGAATAAGTCAGAATGATGAACATGATTTATGCTATTAGACTTGGTATTTTATTGTTTTAGACAATTTTCCTTCTCCAATAATGAAAATTTTCATCATAATTAGAAATGTAAATGCAAAGATATTCAATTATATTTGAACCTGTTCAATTTTTCATGTTGTCTCATCGGCAAATAGTCAGACCTTGACTATGAATCATATTGGTGATTGATATTCAATGGAAATATTTATTAATAAATTGTTTAGTGACATGTCAGACTGAAGATAAGCCTTGATAGACCAAGACAGATATTCCAAGACTGAAAACTGGAAACTAAAATAGGAAAAGGGAATCGAATTGTGCCTCAAGGATCAACTTGATATTATTTAATTTATCACTCATTTAATAATAGCTAGCATAATTTAAACACTTGTTTTCCTCAACATGATAACATAATAAACTTGAATATTTGTCTGGAGCAATCTGACAGACTCTCCGTCTAATGATTCCTATCGTTTTCAAGTCACAGTATCACTAAAAAATAGTCAAAGGAGTGTTGAAATTCGTTGGTCGAAAAGTGTATAATTAATCAACTAATAGCTTGATTAAGTATTGGTAAGACAACAATGAAGCTAGAAACCTTTGAATTGAATTTAGATTTCTTGAAACAATCAAAATTAATTGGAGTGTTGAAAATAAATGTAAAGAATTGCTAAAACAATGTTCAATCTTAAATTAACAGGGAAAATTAAAAAGTAAATAACAAAATAATCAAATGATATTAATAATAGATTTCAAGTTTTCAAGGTAAATTTTTTTCACAAATTTTCGTTTTAGGACAATTCAAGGAAAACGACTCATTAAACAATTATCAGTCCAAACAGGACAAGAATATTTTCAATAATTTTTTGGACAATCAATATTATTAGATCTTACTGGCAATCTTTGAAACATACATTCAAAATGAGCATAGCAATCCAAGTTAAACAAACAATCGATTGAGTCTTATTAGCCTCATTGAAGTTGACTGACTTGAGGTTGAAATCGATCGGTTTTTTGTTTTAACTAAAAATTAGCTTCTTAATTGGATCACATTTGATTGTGGTTTAATGTTCAAAAGATTATAATGATTGATTCTTCGAGACTTGACAAAGGGCATAATCATAAACGAAGTTGAGTCGCACTAATGTTCAAATTAATGCCTTTTTGTCTAATTGTTGTGTTAGAATGCTAACTCAAATAACTGTTAATTGAATGACGGAATCACATTTTATCATTAAAATATTAATAGTAAAATTGTTGTCAATTGTTGTTTAAAGGTGTTTATGCGTAAAAGTTACGATTCAATGATTATGAATTGTGTGCTTACCTGAAGGATTATTGGTAAAAACCAATAAAGTTGCAGCGCAAAGATCAAGCTCTCGAAGGTGACATTGTTGACTCTCAATTTTCCCAATACCTGAATATGTTGAGAGATAAGTTAAATAATCAATTAATGTTAATTTAAAGCGATGAAGTAAATAAATCAAAGAAAGTTCATCACAAATGTACAAGACTTAACATGCTTGACCAAGGGAAGGTTATCTCAATAATACAATCTTGCATTTTACATATCAAAAGCTTATCGGATTAATGAATTAATTAATTTTTCTCATATCAATCGCATTGACATTGACCATAACCTAATTAATATACGATGAAAACTGGAAAGATGATCAAAGTTTGATGAAAATCAGCAAAAACTGGTTAAAATGACAATTTTTCAATAATCATATTCAATGGCAATGAATTGAAAAGTTAGAAAAATTGTGTTCATCTGACTGATACAGAGGATTAAATTGTACCACAGTTTTACAGTTAGATGGTGAAAAGTAAATTAGAGATTCTCAAATAGGAACAATTTGAATTACAGTTAAAATAGATAAATTTGCGATGAAAGGAAATTAAAAAGATATTTTCAATACTAGCATGTTAAAGGGTAAACAAGTTGGGTACTTACATAGGATAGCGAGAATGGCTGTAATACACAGAAATTTCATGTTGTTTAACTTGATTCATTCACTAATTTGTTACCGCAAATGATGAAGTTAAACTGTTGAATGGTTAAATCACCAGAATTTTGACACTGAACACTGTAATGATTGAATAGTTAATGGTACTGAAGTGGTAAAAAAGTGAAAATAGATTGCAACTTTAAAGGTAACTCCTTTAAGACTGTAACAACATTAAAAATAAGAAAGCATTAATAAATTAAACAACGATTCGCAGCTTCAAGACCAGCTAACAGTTTGACGTCACTTAATTGTAAATTATTCAAAGCTAAACCCATTATTTCCACTTTCCTTTTCAAAACAACCCTCCTGGACACTCGTCATAATTGCCAACACTATCAACTCTTCAATCACCATCTTTACCGTCGTTAAGTCCTGAGAGCTGACAGACAATTTTACTATGGATTCAAGGTTAGGCCTATTCATTTTTTGATGACAACCCTTTTGTTTAAAGCATTATAATCATTTTAATAGTGGTTACTAAATTGTATTTTTAAGGATATTTTAAGATTTTGTTTATTTCTTTCAAATCAACTGTTTTATTTTGGTCTATTTTCACAGTGTGAAGGTTTAATTTGATGGAAACGCAAAATCAAAGACATCTTCAGTTCAACCTTTTCATAGTCTAATGAATCTACGGAACTGACCTAAATTCCTTCAGAATTTTATCTTCTCCAAGTTTTTCTATTATTTTTATGAATGTATGTTTGACTACCAAATGGATGGCATTTTATTTGATGACGTTCTGATTTTATTTTGTTTCTTTGCTAATGGGCTTCAAGCAAGTTTAATGTTGCCAAGACTTTCAACAACGAGGTGAAACAGTTCTTTTTTTCAGGTTCTGTCTCATCAAAAATTTGGCTCATGAATTTGAGTTACATGAATTCAAGTCTATTTCACTCTCTGTTTCAATTTTTCACTTTCATCTTTCCCCCTTTCATGATAACTAGTGAGGGAAGAAGAAGGTAGGAAGAGAAAAATAACGATCTTGTGGTTAACTTGGTTGTTTATTAAGTATATCATAATTTTATTTTTGTATGATGATGTTTTTTTTCTGGGACACAATTAGATTCAACAATGGACAATCTAGATGCGAAATTAGAACCAAATCTTTGCTTCTTTACTTTTCTTACGACAACTTTCACTTGGTTTTGACTCCTCTTACAAGACAAATAGAGGACATGACGGTAAGACAAGATATACTCAAATGGGTTGAATCCACATCACTGGCGGTGATCGATGGAAAGACAATGAGAAAAATGTCAAAGAAAATCTAGAATCCAGAAAATATAGTAAAGGATAACGAGGAGAAAGGTAGAACAAAGAAAGTTTGATGAAGGTGAATAACAACAAGGCGATGATGATTTTCTTCCTGCAGATCATTACTCCTTGTACCTTAACCTTCAGTCTTATCAGATGCGACAGATTTCTCCTTTTGTCCAGCAGCCCATTCTGGTTTCTCCTGTAAGTTTGTCATGGAAAAAGAAAAAAAAACGGAATATAATCAAAGGATAAGATAATGCCAATGAAAGATGATCCATGATTATTTACCTTTTCCTCTCTATCTTTATCAAGATCATATTTCTTGATTTGTTTAAGGCCTGATCGGTAGTCCATTTGGGAGACCTTGGCAGTGAACATACGAATCTTCTCCATTCTAGAGACATCAAACAGAAACAAAATGATTAGTATTGAATATTATTTAACATTAACTTACTGTTGGGCAGTTTTGGAGACTTTCTTTAATGGGGGCTTGATGCTGTTTGAATGGACAAAAAGACAAAAGAATTATTAAAAGAAGAAAATAATCTTAACGAACTCGCATGAATAGTCCAAGAGAAACGTACAATCTTCCTCTGACATCGTTTACTTTGGCCATCAATTCGCGAACCTGATTTGTAAAAGCAGAATGAGTTAGAATTTATTTGATTAAAAATAAATTGGGTTAGAAGCAAACTTACCTCGAAATCTTTCTTTGAAACATCATATTCAAGATCATATTTTTCACTTTCAAGTCTACAAATCCTTTCGTAATACTCTTTGATTGCAGACTGAAGTTGAGCTAAGATTGAGGAAAAATCAATCAAAAATTTGAAAATTAATTACATATGATTGGGCCAATAACATATCAATAAATCACAATGGTATGATCTATTTTAAGCTAATTTGGGGTTTCACGTCAAATCAATCAAAAATATTTACATGGTTTTTTCAAACTAAATATTGGTTACCTAACCATTTTATTGTTTAAACTTGATTGTCAAGACTAGACAATTCATTATTATTTTGCAGCTAATAATAACCATGATAAAAATAAAGATGGAGGAAGAAACAAGCTCGTCAATAATTAATCATTTTCATGTCAATCCAAAGATTAAATCATTTAGAGATAAAGACTTTTGACAAATTGATGATGACTGGGAGTACACTGATTTTTTTGACTGAATTGACTGTTTACATTCAAAATCTTTGAAAGCAGAAAAAGCATTTAACTAATCAGCCGATAAACAAACTTGAAATCAAAAGGATGTTCATCGCTAATTCAATCGTAAGCTCAATTGCTGATTTCATGAAAATAAAGATAAGCCATTATTTAACAATAGTTACGATGCGAGACTAACATTTATTTAGACATTCTACTTTTAAACTATTTACTGAAATGAATGAGAGAATTTTTTGAAGTGATTGTGTTAATTTCAACATACATGAACATTCATCATTTCATTTTGGCAAATTCAGTAATTTTGCTCCTCTGTAGCTTTTCATGTTGACTTTGAGCTTTTTCAATGTGAATTGACTGTATAATCGTATTAATTACAGAGAATCAATGTTCCATTGGTAACACTTGTCTAGTGATGAGACTAGATTATTATCAGATTAACCATGATAACTGTAAGAAAAATGTGAAACCTGAGATGCTGAGGAGGAAACCTGATTCATTTTTTAACAAAGTGAACATACATATTATAAAGTGAGAAATGGCATATAAATGAATTTTTTTTCATGTAATTTTATTCACTCTTGACTTACCTTCATTTGCATCTTCCAGTCGTTTGGGTTCACCAGTTCTTTCTCGGATAATCTTTCTTCTTTCCTCAGCTTTTCTTTCTTGCTCTCGTTTTAATTCCTCTGCGGCTTTCTTTCTTAATAAATTTCTGAGCTTCTTCTTTCTGGCTGGAGTCATGAATCCCTTCTTCTTTTTGGTCGCTGCCGCTGCCTGTTCAAGACGAGCTCGAACCTCGGCCTTCCTCTTCTCTTTGTCATCCTTTGAAACACCAATGGAAATATCGATATCAAAAGAGGAATTGGAGATTAATTGAATAGACCAAAAAGAAGCACCAATTGATTTACACAAAACAAGTCAAAAGAAATCAATGAGATATGGAACAAGAAACACCAAAAACATCAACAGATATACCAGAAGATGAAATGACAAAGAGGCCAAAACGGTTAATAAGTTGATGATTAAAAAGTCCATAAAAAGCAGTCAATATCACATTGGTAAGCAAATCAATCACCAGGTTAAATGGAAAACAAAAAAAAAAGGAAAGATGTGTGAGCAAGATGTCAACCAAATCATGCTTAACTTACCATTTTGGTTTATACTTTTCTTATTTGTTTAGATTATACAAGACAATAGATTGGTGAATAATCTCGTTAATTAACTAGTTAAAATAGATGAAATGGTGATGCCGAGCCGAGGATAGAGTAAAGACAATTAGACAATTCTTGCAGATAAAAAGGAGAAAACGAAAACGATGATGATGGTCGGAATGATGCCAAACTCCTTTTCTTCTTATTCTTCTTCTTCATCTCTGTATATGAATATTTTAATCTTGTAATTAAGATTGAGTGAGTTGAAATCTATTCTAAGGATTTTTTCTCACATTGGGCCAACAAACATATCTTCATCATCATCATCTTCTCACCGTTGAGTTTCCCCTGTAAGGAAGATGATTAAGGGGGAGAAAAATTTTTAATTAAAATGTTCATCAGTTGAAATCAACAATTCTCATGAGCCAAAATAATGGATACTCTTTGGTTTGGATTTAAAGGTTGATTCAATCCACTAGAATCAACCGGGAACAAGTGAAGAGATTAAACATCATCAGTTGCCAGGAATTATCATCCATTTATAAACACATATTCATTCAATTGTGTAAATAATTGTATAGCTAAAAGTATTTTAATAGTCATCAACTATTGTAATCAACAAAAGCTAGTCCATTTATTAGATAATTAACTTTAAAACCGGGTTAAGAGTAGATTTAAGTAGACTTCTTATCAACTCTCTTTTCTCCATCTAACGACAATAGAGCGCAAAGATCAAAATATTTGATAGTTATTCAATTGAAGTAGATGCATAGCCCATCTGATCTTAATTTTAAATTGTTAGATACAATTTAATCTTACAAGAGAATCAATTTTATTTGTTTAATCTATAAACATATTTTGTATGTAGCTTTTCAAAGAGTTTTTTGAATAGATTTTTGTTCATCCGATAAAAAATCAATTGCAGGTTGATTCGTTTTTTTTTTCATAAATGAAATAAATTCATGGTGATTGGTCAAATTGTAATTCTTATTCGAATTAATATTAATGTCAGGTAATACAATTTGATGAAATTCAATAATATTTAAATAAATCTTGTTTTTGTATCTTTACCAAAAGTTTCTTTGAATCTCACATCTTCCAAGAAACGATTTGATCGCATCTAGTAATACGATTATATACACAGAAACGAGATCATAGCAATCAATTTAATGTTACTTTGCAGTTGAATTGACTGAGTGTAAGCTTTTAACTACGTTATTTTGTTATTATCAAGATTATTTACAATATAATATTGCATCATTATATCGTTTGTATCTCTTTGTCATAAATCCAATATCTCAAATTGTTGTCTTATTCTGAAATTTTAAGATAAAATCTGTCAAAAAGCGAACACATTTCAAGACTTAGTTGATAGGAATTCATTTCTATTCAAGGTACAGGGCATTGAGAAAGTTTCTTCGTGTTGGATTTGGAATGTTGCTTGAAAATGAGGCGGTTACTTCAAATAATTAAATCATATCGAACTAAATTACAAAACGAATTATATCTGCGCATTGATAGGAATTGCTTTCCCTTTCTAGAATCTTTCTTAGCACCCTGTAAGTGAAATTAACAGTTTTCACTTTTAAAATGGGCATTGCACTCGTTAAGGTATGTCTTTTGTTCCTTTTCCTTTTGATGGCTTACAATCAGGTGATCAATCCAACAAAAAGCTTATTTGATTAATAATTCTAAGAAAAAAACAATATTGTATTCAGTGTCACATTGGCGCGGTAAATTGACTTTGATATAGATGATTTGCTTCTTGGAATTGTGAAGTTGGGTGAAAAAATCCGAGTCAAAGAAAAAAAAATGATGTGCAAATGTGTATTTAGTGTGGCGACGATGATCATGGTGTTGTCAAATTTTATGTCATGAGTAGTGTTTAGTGTATGATAATACCCAGCTAATAAGTATTACCAACGAGTGTCCAGTAAAGCACTTTACTTCCTTTTTACAGCTCATTCTCTCTTGCCTTGACTGTTGGCTCGACATTTTCAATGCTTGAGATTGAAGCATAAATATCCAAGTTGAACTTGGCCTACTTTTGTCTGCCATTTTTGTCTATTCCAGCTTGAGGAAAAGATTTACTCGTAATTATCTGCATTTTTTTTCATAAAACTTCACTATTTTTCAGCGTTGCTCTCTGCTGGCGATTTTTACGTTGTAACATCCAGGCTTCTAAATGTTCGGTGATTGCCTCTGCTGTCATGTCTACTTTAACGTATGGATTCTTTGGGTAAGCTATATCATTATGCCATGAGCGATAATGTTTACGCATGTGATTAGCATTTTGGCGTTCCAAGTATCTACATCCCATTTGTATACAACATTTAACTATTTCACTGTCTACTATTGGACGTCTAAATCTTCTCAAAACCGAGCTTCGTTGGTGTGAAAGGTCTTTCACAGAGGCACCGATAGGCTCACGATTGTTGAGATACGACTGTATTGAGTTACCGGACAGATCAACCTCAATTTCTTCTTCTTCATCGTCATCTTCATCTTCTTCAATTTCATAGCTATCAGCGGTTATCTGTTCCTCGACATATGAATCATCTTCAGGGTGAAGCTCAAGATCACGTCCCATTTTGAATCGCATGAGATGATGATTGTTCATATCATTGTCTGTCTCTATTTTTCGCTTACAGTTAGAAGAACACTTATCACTACCATCGTTGCCATTACTTTGATGATGATGGAGGTGATGGTGGTGGTGATGTGAAGATGAGGTGTTGGTCTTGATAACGGATGGGGTTGTTGAAGATGAAGTTGATGAAGATGATAAAGAAACTACTGGTGCTGCAGATGGTGATGAGGTACTATTTTGATTAGAATAAGAATGCTGATTTGTTGCCAGGGGTATTGAAACACTTGGAATGTTGTTAGTTAACATCGAGGAAGATGATCCCTTGATGACTCCTGCGGAACGATTTGTTTTAGCTTGATTGCACGAGGATAGATTTAAATTTAATGGTCCTTCTTCTGTGGATAATTCACAAAGAGAACCTGAATAAGAAGGCTCATTGAATTTTGCAAAATTGTCAGTAGTTTCTTTTACAAGTAAATCATTGACCAGGGCAAGACCATTTCGATCAAGAGGAGGAGGTATGTAGACAATTTGGTTGATTTTGTGAATTGTACTCTCCAATCTTTCTGATTCATTTTTATTGGCAGCAACAATCTGATCAGATGAGGTTAAAGCTCCGATAACTTCACTGATGGTAGCCAATTTTTCTTCATAAATTTTGTTATTACGAAAAAGCATCTTCTGGCGGCACCAAAGTTTATGAACAAATAGCTCCAAACAGTTCATATACAAACGACCGTACTCGTCAAGTTGATTGTAAACATAATCACGCCTCTCCTCGGGGTCTAGATTCATCTTCTGGGTAAACCACCAATTGGACACTGACACGCGAAATCACAGAATGAAACGGGGAAATAAAGTAGAAATGAAATTCACTTTGGGTTTCCGTTCAAAAATGTGATTGCATAAAAAAGTACCTAAAATAAGAGAGAAAGAGAAATATAACGATTGTATGTGAGAGAGAGTGTGATTATGTAAGTATTTGGGAAATGATAAGAGATAAGTGAATGGAAGATAAGGAAAGAAAGCAGCACTGAGTAAAAAGATGGTGAGTGAAAGTGCTTCAAACGAGGATAAAAAGAAACGATGGAAAATGATAGCGAAAAAATCTCTTGAAGATACGGAAATCAGAAAGTAAGAAGTAGGATTCAAACCATCACGCTTGCTTGCAAGTGTATAGAGGAAATAAAATATAGTTGGTTGTATATCAGCTGGGCAATGAGATGGCCCTTGCCATTGATCGCCACAAATTATGGACGAGTATAACAGTGTCAGACAGATAGTGGGTTTAAGCAATAGAAAAATGCAGAAAGAGAGGGAGTCAAATGGAGAGAGGATGGATGATAATGCGAACGAGACGGTTTAGAACAAGAACCCAAATAGATGAAGCAAGCAATATAGACAGACAAGAAAGAAAGCAAAGGACACCTTAATGGAAAGGAAAGACAGACATACAGAATAGATGTAATTGAAGAAAGAAGGCAATTTCAATACAAGCACACACAAATTGGAAAAAAGAAATGTAAGTGTAAGTGGGAAAAATTGAAACAAATGGAAGATGAAAAAACAATAAAGTAATGCTAAAAGTTGAGAATTGAGATGATCCAATAATAAGTTAACAACTTACCTAAGAAAAAGGTAGCATGAATAGGTGGTTGTGAAAGGTAGATATTGGAAGATGATGAGAATGATGGTGAAGAAGCAGAGGTAAAGAGGAAGAGAGTATGGAAAGATGAATGAGTAAGAAATAAAGTGAGGGAGAGAGAAAGAAACAGAGAGGCGAAAAGAGAGACAGAAGGAGAAGATTATCAAAACAGAATGTGGAACAATTTTACTCTCAGTATTATTGAAAACCAGAATAATGAAATATTGTGCATAAGACTGGTTGGTAACCAATAGTAACCATAGTTGAATCAATTGATGATTGTATAATAAACAGCACACGATATAATTTAACGAAGTTGATAGATGAAAGATCGAAAGACGATCAGGATGAATGTTGAAGAGAGATAAAATCGAGGCGAGAAAGAGAGAAGATACGAGATGAGCAGAGACACGCAGACTACTCGGAATATATGGACGATCCCTATCAAGTCAGCTTATTAAATAAGCTCAATCTAAATAAAAGATTCTTATGAATATAAAGTACAGTAGTGGTCAGTATTAACTTTTTGCTTGTGTGATCTTATCACCATTATTTACCATTAGGATAACATTAAGTTAACAATAAAAGGTCAGACTTTGTTAATTTTTAGGTATCGCCATCTCAAACATGTTTAGTTTGCAGAGACAAAAAAAACGATGAAATAAAAAACTGAACAAAACAAAGTTCGATATTATTGGTACGTTCATTTACTGTTAGAGAACGACTTTCAAAAAATCTCCGATTTCGTTAACTTAAAGTGACTAACAGTAAATGCAATGTAAATGCTGGTTAAGCCCCAGGACTCCCTTTCTAAGGGATTCCCAGCTAAGCCGGAAAAAGCAAAGAGCCTATGGCTAGTTAAAACACTTAGATTGTGCCTTAATAGCCGATTCATACAAGTAAAAGTTAGTTTAGCCCTGACCACTGTTTTATCTTTTTTGTATCAATTTTTCATTGTAATCGTTTTTAAAACATTTATTTTTTTACCTGAGGTTAATTGAACTAAATATGAACTCAGAATTGAGATTATACTTTGCTGTTTATTTAAGATTTGTAAAGCGATCCACGCCAATAAGGTTATTTGAAGAAGATCTAAATTTCAGCAATTTATTCGTCGCCAACTCTATCTCTTATTTTTCTGTTTAATCAACATTATTTGTTCTCGGTGAAAAACCTCGTTTTCTCGTGTTAGAAAATTTCTAACAAACATTTCAAGTGTAACTACACTTGTTATCACAGCTTCAATGTAGTGCAATTAATGTTACCAGACAATATCAAATTGGAGATTACTCGTGTATAAATGGCTGCTAGTAACAGCATTGCATCCATTTTATTCAAAAAGATCAAACAAATTTTAACTCAATTTTCTTACCAATAAATCATCTCAATTTCATCATCAGTTTAATATGTAAATGGGCAGCGTTGACTTTGAACAATTAAAATTTTCTCCAAAATATTCAAAGTAGAACAGTTGGCTGTTTAATTATTGCTGTTATCATCTAAAACTGTGATTAACTGTTGAGATATTCCAGGAGCAAAAATCCAGGTTTTCGCGATGTAACTCTACATGGCATAACAAAGGTAGCATTTAAGTACTAATGTTACCGATAATCTATCATCTTTTTAGTCATCATTTAGCATAGATGAAAAAGCACTTCTCTACATCTCAACATTAATGACTAACTAAAGCTAGACTGATCAATTTGATGCCAAAAATCACTCTCAAATTGAACAATTTGACTATTATATAAAGTTACAAAATGGTTGCACTCAATTAAGCTATCCAAATTATTAATTATTGAGACTCCCCAACAACATCACTTTAAGCTTTTTACATGTTGGGAAAATAAATCATTTTATTCCCATTAACACTTGAGTTCATCACGAACAAATTATGATCAAATGTACTCATCATACTTCTAGCTAATAAAAGATTAATCGATAACACAATAAACGGTTAAATAGATTAGCTAAACATTGCCATCAAATCAACCTGCTTCAGATCGGTTTGGACAGACAATCAAATCTTTCACCAGCCAACTTATCACGTGAACCTACCATACATAAATCAATTGAAAAAATTGAAAACAAAATGAATCTATTAATTATATATAATACATTTCCATTTCAATTGAATATAAATTGCAATAAACCTTCAAGTTAATAGCAAAGTTATCCATTTGAATAATCCCTTTCACTCCTGAAAATTGTTCACTTTTTTAACAATAGGTGACACTACCTACTTTGATAAAAACTCTACGTGTTTTTTCATCGGCTTAATTTAATTCAATTTATTTTTGATTAATTTTAGTTTTTATTAATAACTTGTGTTTTTAATTGTTTATTGTGCACCCGGTGATTCATCAAATAGTTTTATTATCATTTACTTGTGTCAAAACAATATAACCCAAATTCATATTACAAATCTATCTTTTTTTTGTTTTTTGTTTTTTTGCCTCATGTATTTGTTGAAATCCTTCATTACCCAAATTCATTGTTTTTATTGCATCTGCAGGTTACTCTCTTCTTACCGAGTGTAACCGTTTGGGAGAGCGGTATCCCTATTCCCGTAACTGGGTGAAATTTCAACCCACTGTAATTCAATTGCTGTAAAGCTTTTATCTATTGATTAAATTTCACCAAAAAGTTTAATTTTCAATTATTTATGTCTAAAACAATCAAGGTAAGTCTTTCAAGACTTTGGTTAGGTTTTTGTCGCGATAAATCAATCCATTCGACTTGTTTACATTTGACATTCACAAGTTTAATTTAGCGTTCAAATTCCCTTTAACTTTCTAAAATATTTGTATTCTGCAAACCTCAAAATTTTAATTCTTCTGCTTCTCTTTACTGATGTTTGAGTTTTCACAGTCGATTCCTGAGCAAGTAATCTAAATTGTTTTCTCGTTTTTGGGTGTTTTTATTTTCATATGTTTACTGCTTTAAAGCGTCCAAACCTGTGCTGTGATCTTTACAAACCTAACCATTTTGAAAATTAGCTTCTGTCGACTTTATTCCGATGTTTGAGATGTAATCAATCAACAAGACGATTAACTACAATTTATGGCAATTCAGTTAAGTGGTAATACATTATTTATCTTATTTTTCACCGTGAAACAGATAGATGGCTGTAGTTGCATTGTCTCAACAAATCTCTAAAATCGCGGCTTAAATTAATAGCTGTTTTATCATCCAATATACTGGCAATATTGTGACAGTAATTGTAACATTGAGTAACTTCAACAAGTTATACGTTTATTGTGGCATTATTCAGTTGGCTCAAGAATTATAAACAATTTAATCGACTAAATCAGCAATTCAGTATTTCCAAGAATTACAATTGTAACAAAGTACTTGATGTAGACAAGGATAAATTGAGTGGAAAATGCAGCAATGCATGATAACCATACGGATCTCCAGTGAAAATATCTTATTAGTAATAGGATATTAGATTAATATCAAAGGATCAAGAAATGACGGTATTTATCAAAACATTTATGATTTACAAATAAGCGACTAGCAAAGATAATCTTTGTAATTTTGAAGATTAATGAAAAAAATACAATGTACATGTTAAAACCATATTCAAAATGTTTTACCAAGCACCTAATGTGCAAATTATGAAAAGTAAAGTATTAACCGTAAATATGCTTTTTAATTGCTCAATTTGTAGCTTTTAACTTAAATATACAGATTAATCATATTATATATATTAATTATTGAAGATTGAGGTACAAATTAGTCTCACAAAATTACAGATATTAGATGATAACAAACAGGGATACAAAGGTAAAAAATAGACAATCTAGACAACCTTCTGTTTCTATTAGATACTAATGGTAACTAATATACTTGTTTCTGTGCTTTTCTGTGTTACTTTCTCAGAAACTACAGAAAAATGTAATTATTGTTGAAATTAGCTGAACTGATTTACAGATATATAATTAGTTATCGCCTTCCAAGCAAGCAACCAACAAAAACCATTGGTACAACTGTATGTTAAGTTGAAACCAGTGAAACAGTGAAAAAAAAGCCAACGTCAAAGTCAATTAAATTTAAGTTGAAGATGAATTAAAAACTAATCTATTTAAGTTTAAAAATATAATTAAATGCAATTCCCATAGAAGTGAATAAGTGAAAAGGTAAAATAGCATAAAGATGAGAAGCAACTGATTGACTTAATTATACAATTGTAACTCAAACTAAAACCATTTGGTGTTTTAGTAACAATCCTTTTAACCCGATAATTAAGAAAGCAAATTGTCTTGTAGATGATAATCAGTTAAGGAAATGGTTTAACAATAATGAGAAAGACAAGACAATTGATGAATAATGTATAAATTGTGTATACAAATCAATTGGCTCAAGTGTTAGGCCTAACAATGGTTTTACCTTTAAACATGAAGAAGATGGCTAAAAGATATTGTAGTTTATGAGTTTATACCCTGAGGATGTTAAAAGGAGGAAGGTGAAGGTTTGAAGAGGCTTTATTACTCATATAGACACACAGTGGTCAGTCAATAGTCCACAATGGTTACCTTTGTAAGGAATTAGTCGAAACATATGGTCAATCTTAATGGCATTTCCTTGGATCCATAAGAAAGGAAAGATTCAACTGATTAGCAAATTTTCAAGTAAAGACATTGTGAATAACTTTTCTCTTTTGCTTTTTTCTTTCTTTTCTTACTTCTCTTTCTTTCTCTTCTTCAGCTTCTACTCCTTTGGACTCGCTTGTCTCATGGTTATTGGTCATTACAAAGGATAAAAGTTCAGATAAAAATCAGGTAAGATTCAAAAAGAGATAAACAAACAAACAATTTTTAACAATATTTCTCCTTTCCTTTTCTTCTAGCTTTTTACATTGTATTTTTATATACATTATATTGTTTGGTTATCAGGTAAACCTGACTGGACAACAACTGATCAAGTATAATCAAGTTAATCAATTGTAACTATGAGTGGAGACCAAAAAGTGGCCAAAAAAAAGACCAAGAAAAGGTCAAAAAATGCTACTTTCCTCAATCCCAAAGTACCCATTGTGATTGGGTTTAATGCATTTAAAGCGAGTGTTAAACGAGATCAACGTTAACAACTTGATGTTGGTGGTCAACTCATTTCAATCAATTTTATCATCTTCAGATGCTGCTGATGTTGATCATGTTGATGATAATCATAACCCTGATAATCAAGCATGATAATCATAATCAACATCTCATCACGGATAAAGATCAAACCAAGGTTTACCAAGCAAAGGCCTTTTTTGCCTCTCAAGTAATACAAACCTCAAAAAATCAAACTTGATGTAATCTTGATACACTAACTCACAATTCAACATCTCCATTTTTTTATCACCAAGTTAATCAGTTAACAATAAATACCTCAATCAACATTGCCATTGACAATTAAATTGATTCAATTGAATTGTTCAAAGTCAGGGGAGGAAATGGCCACAAAAAAACACCGTAAACAATCACTGCTATTATATTATTAATGTTAACCTTTTAACTATTCAAAATGAACACATTTGTATACACAGATTGGGACAGATATTAACTTTGAAATTCAAGTAAACCTGATCCCGTAATGTGTATAACAAGATCACAATCTGAACACAATACCATTTCCTAATAACTAATCAATATTGAACAAAAGGCTAACGATCAACTTAATCAAATGTCTTGGATACGCTGTAAACAAAAAGGATTCACAACTCTTCCCAAGTCAATCAAGAAAACCTTTAACCCCGCAAAAGAAACGTCCATCTATGTGGATATTTTTTATACATTCACTCTTGGTGGTAAGAAAGCGAACCAAATTAAAACTAGATTTAGACCATAATCAAGCCAAACCTTTTACCGTAACAAGAAAAGGCCGTTCGTCCCACTTCAACAAACGATGGAAATGATGATTAAAACTAACCTGTGGTTTAGTATTTAACAATTTACCAAAACCAAAGTTTCTTACTCTTAACATTTCCAAAGGATTTGCCAATCATTTGATTCACCGAGAAAAAAAAGCCAAATTCAATAAACTTAACCATCTTTTAGGTTTACCTTTTTTTACCAAGAAAAGGCATCAACATGGTCATATTCAAACAAAGCAGGCAGAAAAAAACAATTACTTGTAACAAAAAACTTTGCTTCAAGACTGTACCTCACATGTTGGTTACAAGACTTGATTGTTATTAGACTCTTAGTAAGGCTTTACCTTACATGATGTGTTTAGGCCTTTGCTGATGATGATAACATTTGCTTATTTGTTTTCAATTTACTTGTATTATTTGAACTGATTGTTTTGTTGATTGTAAAAAATAAGCCCAGAGAAGTAAACATGGAAAGCATCTTGAGATACAGTGAAATACAGCTTCCATGGTTAAATTAATTTTGCGTTTCGTGACCAATACCGGTGTTCAATTTTGGCTGCCTTTTTTGTAAGCCATAATAATGTAATCAGTAAACTGTGATATTAATAATTATAATGATAATAATGTATAAACTTGTACAATTGACTTGTGTATATGTATAATTGATTGTGGGCCGTACAATGTGTATTTGTTTCAAATAAGGTTTACTGGTTGTTGATTTTTGTTTCTTTACCTTCATCTAAAAAAGCAGCAAGTTAAACAATCAATTTATCACCAGTAAACTTGAAGATAAATTACAAAGTAACTAGCAATAAGTCCAACACGATTGATTATTAATCAATGAGCTTAACTAACTTAATAAAGCTTTTACATCATCATAAACATTAAGTTAAAATACACTTGCTAATCTGTAAGCCTAACGAAAAAAAGGTAGAAAATTGAAAATGAACAAGAAACGTTCACTTTTGTCGGACTTTAAGTGTATACTATTAATAAATCTGATTGCAGTAACACAAAGCCAAGTGAAAAAGGAGCAAAAGCTTGTCCCTCACTAATCAATTGTAAGCCTTGAATCTATTTAATTGATTGTCCAAATCAACTGTTACAATGCTATTTGATGATAATAATAATAATTTACATTTTTTCTCATCTTCTCGTCTCTCAATTCCCAGAGTAACTTTCATCTTGCCATCATCAACATATCATCATCTCATCTCCTCCTTCATACTCTCTCCGCTTCCCATATGATGATAAACTGTCCACAATTGAATAAAATAATCTCACAAGTCATCATGGTAATCTTTTATCAATAACTTTCCTCCCTCTCTTTGGAACCATTCATTCAATTTAATCATTGGCTTCTCCTCCCACCGCAAACGCAAAAACACCCTTCTTTTTGTCAAACCAGTGAAGATGAGAAACGGCAAGACAAAGATGAAATGTATTATATATACACATAAATATATTTAAATTGTAGCCTCTTTGGCCGTTTCTCAGTCCTTTTCATCATCATCATCATCACCATTATCTCAAGTTGATGGTACGAACAAAGTAAAGCCAAAACAGCATTTTTGCCCATTCACTTGGAACGCCAAAGGTAAAGCTTGAACAGCACATTTTTAGGTCTAAAAGAAGAGCAACCGACAAAAAAGGGTCAAATGTTGAGGGCAAAGGAGAAGGTAAGAGATGATTAAAGAGTAGTTTTTAAAGGTCACCCAGAGTGAGAGTTTTAAATAACATCCAGAATATATACATGCATGGATCCAATGGGAAATAATTGTCCATCTTATACACATCTATTGACAATTGACGATCTGAATCGCCCTTTGACTTTGTCCTTTTTGCCTTTTTCCTTTGCTTATTTCACAAGACGAAGATGGTAAGGGATATAAAGTAGCCAAGAAGAGGAAGAGGAAAAAGTGACCATAAGGAGCTTTTCAGCCCCTGTTATTAGTGACATTTGTGACCTTTATCTCCAATGATTCACTCTCACCTTCCTTTCCTCCATCTCCACCCACCTCCTCCTCTTTAGCCTCCTCTCTTCATCTTTCAAATACCTTTGTTGTTAATAAATATATATATATCTACGTATATGTCTGTGTGTGTCTGTGAATGTCAACCTGTTTATTTCAATTCCTTCTTCTTCGTCGTCTTCATCTTGATCTTTTTATCTGCTAGAAAACTGACCGACTGACCAAAGAATTTATTTCATCTATTTCTTAAAAAGGAGTTACCATCACCACCTCCTCCTCCTCTTTACTCGGCTTTCCTTGTACGCTTGATGGATTTAGCTAAATAGGGAAGAGAAAGAATAATGATTCAGATAAATAACCGTTTCTTTTTGTCATCTCAACTAAACATGTGAAAAGTGAAAAGGTTTTCCTAAATAATAAAGGTTGATTTTTACCTGGGATTGTTGTTTTTGTTTTCATCTTTCATTTAACTTGAAAAACGTATACTCAATCAAGCAAGTGGTAACCCGCCCGTGGTAAGCCGATCATTGATGCTTCATCAACCCATCACCAAACACTGCTTTTTTTGTAGTCCGTTTTCATTACTCCTTTGAGTCCCTCTTGTTTGTATCTGTATATTGTACTCTTGTATTTACACCTTTACATTCAAGCCTTTTGTATTTGTAATTGTAATACACAAATATTATATTTCAATGGATGGATTACAAAAAAATGAAAATGTCAACCTAAAAAGAGAAAAAAGAAGAAAAAATCTTTCAATTTGCTATTATTTTAAGATTGATTACTTTACCATAAAGGACAATATTTCAATACAGTTAGTTGATTCATTTCAATTTATAAACTCATAATCAGACATTCATGGTTTGAAGCGTAAGCTTAGTTTGGCTTTTTGTTTTACATTTACCTTTTTGCAGTCTGTGAAGTTTCAGCGATCGAGTTGATTAAATTGAGACCTGGTTTAATATAAATGTGATGATAAACTGTTTATCATTGGTTAAACAATGATTTGACAAGAATGTAACAAGTCTAATTGGCATGGTTAACAAGTTATTTACATAATTGTTGACGGATTGGTTTTGATTAAAGTAAGTCAACTTGTTTACAGGCTGGGATCAAAACAATCAAATTTACTACTACTTGATAAGGTATTTAGTGTTGGTGTTGTCTTCATTATCATCATCATAAAATAATGAATGAAAATGAATACAGTTTAAATTGTCCAAATTAGATTGTTGAAAATCTCTTATGATCATATGATAATAAGATTAAAATCAAAATCATGTAATCTGATTTTTTCTGGAACAAAATGATCGGGTTATTGATCTAATGAAAACATCTTCCTCTTTACTGATCATCATCATAATTATTTAATCATTACCATGATGATTATTTATAAAGGAAAAAACTAATTTCTATTTTAACTAAAATTGATATCATCAATCACTATCACAGTGAGAAATGAATGTGTTGGTTGATTTTTTGTTTAGCTTCTTGAAAATCATTTTTACCCCAAATGAATTTGTGTGGATGTTAATACCATTAATGGAGTGGGAATTAGGTTTACCTCTCTATCATTATAATTTTAATATTACCTTTCAATTTACCCTTTTATCGTTGTAAGTATTTTAAGTCAACGTCCTTTGTGGTTCAATTATAATTCAATTTATGCAATTAGGAAGACTTTGGAAGGAAAAGAAATTAAAATTAGAAAACAATAGCAAGGATAGGTCATTCAGTATAACACACTATGAATCTTTGTAGGCTCCCATGTTTGATTTGTGATTTGTATTTGAACCAAAGGCCAATGGTCAACACGATTCACAGGTGGATTAAGCTAAATTACTTTATTTACAGGTATTCACCCTTGTATAAATATAACTGGCCATAGACCAAGATTAGCAGTGATTTTACTTAATCCTTGCACAGCTTGATAATTGAATTGGCTATCCCAATGCTTTAAAAAATGACTCTACACCATTCGATCAATATATCTGTGATATTTAAACCAATTGCTCAGGACAGGAATCTCAGCTTCAAAAAATAGAAATCTGTAAAATTAGAATAAACAAATTTTTACCGTTAATAAATGAAGAAAGATAAATATTTGAAAGAGTCCAACTTACAAAACTAGATGCCAAGTGTTATCATTTTAAATCGTAATTTCGCTAATCCTGATTCAAATGTATCAATTTTTAGGCAAAGATGATTTCGAATTTTCAAAAACAAACTGATAATTACAGCACATAATTTTACATAATAAAAATAATTAATAGTTATAATCTATAAGCAAAACAATGTACTGATAAATTCAATCTGCTTCTTTTAAGCTATTTTCACGAGCACATTGCAACTTCAAGACGATCATTTCCCTTAAAATAGCCATGTTTAACTGACAATGTGAATTTTATTAGCCCATCAAAATTTTTTTGCGTGAATGTTTACGGAACATGAATTATGTCATGTATTCAAGATTTTTTGTAATTAATCTATTTTTCTTAAAAAAGTGAAACCAATTACATGTTTCAGTAAATTAACAAATTCCCAGTTTGTAAACAAAAAGGCATCTCATATCTTTCAGTATCGGATCGTTGATATCGGTGAGACAACAAGTAAACATACACTTTTTTGTATTTATAATGGCCTGACTTTTCGCATGAACTATGGATACCATGAATATTTTCATTGGTTAAACAATGATTTAAACTTATAAATATTCAGTAACGAACTTTTTTGTGTTCAAACTACAGAATGTTTTCATTTAACTAAAGCTTCATTTCGATACCCGATATCTCATAAGAAGACTCAATTCATTTTAACAATAATCTATAAAGATGATATTTAATCTTGGAGGAAATCAGTAACTGATTATCAGTTTACTCATGATAATACCTATTTGCTGTTGGTTAATACAATCAATAATGGAAGCAACTCTACTCCAAATCAACCTCCTCAAAAAAGATGGAATCAGCCTACGTTAATGTAAAATTAATCCATTCTTGAAGTGTATTTAGCCACATTAATCAATGATTTTTGTTTCCCTAAAAATGATTAGGTTGAGAAGGGAATAAGAACTAAATAGGTAAAAATAACAAAACATCTCGCGGAGGTGATTAGTTAAAAGTTAACAATCAACCAATTTTCAATACTGACACTTTTACACTCACTCAAACACACACACACACAAATGGTACTCATACACAGTAGCATAACTGTAACCATGTGTTACAAATAATCAGTGAAAATTGATTAAAGATTTAGCCCATTGTCAATTTGAACCATTTATCCAGCCAATTAGAGTTGAAAATGTACCAAAAGGAGACATTTGACCTGGCTAGATGATACAAATTGACTACAATTAATTAATAACTTCACTGATTGACTTTCAATCAAAGTAACATACAACAGCCAATACATACATGTGTGGAGTAAATGAGTAAGTAAGTGAGTAACATTTATAATACAATTTTACCTGTTTTGGCATTATTATTATCAGTACTTATTACCAAGCCCTTCAATGTTAACAACACCAACAAAAAACATCTTGTAAACGATGTGAGTGTGTTGGTTGCCGTATATTTACACATATTTTTTCAAGTGAGTGTAAGCTGTACTCAGCGTGGGAAGATTGTTTCAACAGGTAACAAACCTGTAGGGAAGTTATTGACGCCTCCAAGAAACAACGACTAATACGAATCAGCAAGTTATCTAAATTGATGCTGTTTCGCATCTTATTGACCAACACTAGTCTCATCATCACCATCATTATCATCCTTATCCTAGTCATTTTAACCTTTACCTTCAAACCAGATTTAATGTAACATTAACTCAACGTGTAATGTGATTTTTTTTCAATCTTTTTCCTTTTCTCAGTCATTCTGAACATTTCTATGGTTCAATAGTTTACCATGGTTAGTTTGAATTAATTGTCTCTCTTTGATTGGAAAACAATCAACTATTTCAATCAGTTGATTGAACATTGGATCCTTCCTTTTATCCAATTTTTTTACTTGTTTCAATAACCACATGTTGACTTGATTTTGTTACCTCAACTGTTAACAACAAGTTCAATATCATCCATAGTTTCATCTTTAATCGTAATCAGTAAATCATTTTCAGTTTGCTTCAATGAACATTTCAATTGTTTCGGTAATCGGGTTTAAAATAATGTTAATAATCCATAACCAAAGGTAATAACATAACATACGGTTAGGCCTAGCACCATCTTTTCAGTTAAATATTGAATTTGTGAAAATACTGAAAATTAGTAATAATACTTTTTAGCTATTTGATCAATTCAAGTTAATTGTTTTAAACAATGTGAATAGTCAAGTTATTAAATATTGAAGTTTTTGCTTAACAAGACAAATTATTTTTTAGTGGTTACCTTTGATTATAAATCTGATTGATAACCACAGATGATCGATAGTCAGTTGTCAGCAATATCTTTAAATGTGTCCCATGGACGGTCAAACATCAATCTAACTATCTTAGTGATTAGTCTTAATTAAAATCAATTAACTGGGTTCCAGTTTGAAAGAGGTTACAGTCAACTGTCTGTTCAAAGATGGCAAGTTTAACGTTTGGCTAATGACAGGAGCTTTTCAAAATTTAACAACTTTTCCCGAGTCAAAGACGTTTTAAACAAATACATCTTTGATAATTGATGCTAAGTGATGGTCAAGATGGAGATGATAATGAAGTTGCTTGTTCACCTGTGGGATTAGGCTTAAGATTATACCTTTACCATGTCAACATTGACCTGATTAAAAACAACTTGTTTAGTCAATGTCAATAGCAATGATAATAACAGATGAAAGTTATTAGTATTTTTAAAAATGTTGACTTTTCAGTTAAATATAACAATCTAGTCAATATTGTAATAAACAAACAATACTTTGTAATATCAATCTTTACAATTGATTTCAATATCAATTAAATAAGATGAGTTGAACATGATGAATAACAAACAATTAAGGAAATATTTTAGTGTAAAGTTTAACAGCTAATATGAGCAACAAGTACCAATAACCTGAAAATTGGTTAATCAATAGTCAATTGTCAAAGGTTAACAATAAAATTTGCTTGTGATTTAAATGGTTTTACAATTTTAACTTTATTATCATTAGTACAATATAAATTATTTAGCGCAAAAAATGAAAACAAATCTTGACAAACGTGTTTCAATTGAATGTAAATTGAAAGTTTAACACAATGAAACATGTATGGACATTATTCAAAGCATTGGTCAAGTATTAATATAAATAATACATTGAATACTCAACCTTTAACCTACAATAAACGGTTAAAAATGAACAGATGAACAGGTAAAAAAAGGTAAAAAATATAATAATAATAATGAGCTTAAAGATGGTGATAAAGATGAAAGTATTAAAAAGATGGCAAAAAGCAAACAAAAGTTATGACTTTGCCTAACAATGTTTAACCACTTAACTAGCAACTATTTTTGATGACAAAACCTTCATACCTTTACAACTCTCCCATCATCATTATCATCCTATTTTTACTTCCGATTCTTGCATTCCTTTACCTTTCACTCTAAACGATACAATACAAGAAGGAAGAAAAAATCAGCTGCATTTGCAATAATAACAACAGCTTTTAAACCAAAGGGTCAATCCTTTTGTATTTCAATTGACCATCCAAAAAGGTTGACAATGAGCTTACCAATAAAGATGACCTAACCTAAAATACTAGTTTGTCACTCTTGACTGGACCAATTGAAATAGTTTTAAAACACTCTGCTATTAACTTCAATATCAACTTATCAATCCATTAAATTGTTAACAATACAATCGACCATAAATATCTGCACATCGATGTATCGACATCTAATAACATATGATAGGCTAACAATGATCAGCAAATTTTTAAGATTAATGTCGATGGCAAGTTAACAGATTTAAATTTCTTTCAATGTTTCAAAGCAAGTGAACAGAAATTAGGTACAATCATTGTTAATTTAAGATCAAAAGTCTTGTAAATTATCTAGATTGGTAATTGAATGGAAAAGGTAAATTGATTTCAAGCTACTGAAGATGTAAGTTTGTTTTTTGTTTCAATTTGTTTCTTTTTTTCTTGATCATCTTTTTGTTTTTCAATGAATCTTTCTCTCTCTTTTTTAGGGGCTTTTCATTTTTGTTGCCGTTTCGGCTGGCCCAGCATATTGTCACGAGTAACGTGCTAAACTACATCTGAATGATCAGCTGCAACAAATGAGAAACCAACGTTTTAATAATGATGATAATGATGATGATAACAAGCAATGGTTGGTGAATCACATAATGTTCAGTGAATAATTTTTACTCATAATCAAAATATAATGAATAGTAAAACTTGATAATAACTTGGAAAAGGTGAAAATTTTGAGCATTTTTTTCTGTATATTTCATTTTACGTTTAATTTTCTTTCTTCTTGTTCATTAGCTAACATTAAATTTATGGTGAAACAAATTGAATTTATCATGAGTTGATTATTTTATATAAAAGAGGAAAGCAAATTTTACTGTAAAATGCACTGAAAATGCGATGAAATATTGAATACTTTGCAGCTTTCCGTTTTATTAAAAAGTTATCAAGTTATCCCAATTAATAATCAAAATTGCAATTTTCATGAACAACTTTCCATTAGCAAAATCAATGGCTTAAAAGATAGGTAAATGTTGCCTTTGCTTTATAGATTTTCATTCCTTCATTTTTACCTTTTTGTTTTGTTAATATTATATTTTGTTGAGACAATTTTTGCTGCTTGTTTAACTGTTTATTTTGTTTTTGTTTAGCTGTCAAACGTGGCCTCAAATATTGCTGGCAGCGAGTTGATGATGAGGCCACAATGTGAACGCAAAAAGACACAAAATTTTGCTTGTGTTCAAAGTCAACATTAAGATTCAATTGAAGAGGAATTTTTGCTGCCGATAATTTGGTTCTGAGACTTTGAATTGTTGCTGTTGCAAGGTGATTACATGATAAACAACGAGAGATATTAATTAATGAGGTTCAACATGATGAACATGATGATTAAACAAGGCAAAAGTTAACCTTGATAATCAACAATTCAACATTCACTTTACAAGTACAAATTTTTGACATTAAGCAACATTCACATTGATAATGCAAACTGTCATTCAACAGTGATTAGATTACCTTTTCAATCATATTGATTATGTTAATATAATTAGTCTCATTATCCTCTTCCTCCTTCATCATCATCAGCTTTTTTTGCAGGTTAAACAAATAGACAAAAATAAACAGACAAAAGAAGGAAGGTAAAAATTTCAATCCGTGATTCCTTTTATTTTATTTTGATTTTTTTCATCTATTATTATTATTTTAATAAAACAAACCTTGTTTCGGCTCATGTATTATGAATAATATCAATTTCACCTGTTGACCTTGGTCCATGTCATACGTCTATTTTCAGGCTATTTTGTCAGTCAGTGTCTTAGGTCAGGTCAAACCATCAACCATGTAAATATTTAAACTAAAAATAACTAATAATCTGTTTTTGTTTTGCTTTGCTTTTTTCCCATTTTTGCCCATTTTTTAGGTCCAAACAACTGTTTTTTTGCTCTCACTGTTCGTAAATCACTGTATTTCAATATAATTGCCATTATTAGTATTTTTATTATGATTAAGAGTGCTAATAGTGTCCAAATAATTGCCACTTTATTAACAATATGTATTTTCAAGGAAACTATCAAATGGTAATTGAACGTTTCCTTGCATCTTTTTTGGGCTTGATCTTTGTTGCTGCTTTATTTTCATCGGTAATGAAACACCCTTACGGATGTATCTTATTTTTTTAGTTTCAAACACCTTTACATATTTGCTTTTCCTATTTGCTTTATTTTGTGGTTAAGATCGGCATTAACATACAATTTCATTTGATTAATTAATTCCAACCTGTTAAAATTAGCGCCATTGTTTAACTTTGTTGCCATCTATAATTTTATTCAGTAACCTTTGGTATGACAGTGCTAAATTTGTGACTAACAAAAGCGGTCAAGAGTTTCTTAAAGGCTTTTTTAATGTGTTCAATTGTTATTAAATTTATTTATTTAACATCGTTGCCTATGTTTGTGCAATTGAATTTGTTAACCATTTGACCCATAAATGGGCAGCTGTTAACCTTACTTTGCTAAAGTTGAGCCTCTGACCCAACCTAGGTAATATTTTCAAATGGCAACCTGTAAATATGTTTATACCATTTTTAAATTCACCTTTTGCTGTTTTCAAATTGTATTCAACTATTTTAGCCTTTTCTTTCATACTTTTGATTGAATCAATAATGGATGTTAATTTTATTACTCTTGCAAATTTTACTAATTAAGTCACTAAATGTAAAATTGTAAAAAGGTATGTAATACAGGTTGACACTATTCAATGAATTTAGTGATCTTTTCATTTTGTGGTTAATAACTATGTTATTTAATGACTTGGACAAGTTGTAAATACAGTTAGTAGATAATGAGAATCAGATTGATACAGAATCATTAGCATTATTGAATCATCAAACATCATCATCAGCAGCAGCAACAACGGCAGCAGTATTAAATCATTAATTATTGTGTGGATTCCTTTGAATGTAAACTAAACAAAAATGTTTGAAGGTGGCTAATGAATTTTAAATTATCTTGTTATGCAAAGCAAAAGAAAAATGAAACAAAATATCAAATCAATCTATTGACTATTTTACTTTTAACAATCAATCTTTCGTTTTTCTTTACAGGTTGATCATTTTGATTTAAAGATTGGCAATAAGAAGAGGAAAAAAGCAAATTATGAAATACAAGAACAGCAAGATAATTAAGTTAATCAATTGAGGCCTCATCACTTTAATGGATGGATTAATAATGGCTGGTAAACATTAATGGATTATCTAACGCCTGTTCAACTGTTTAACTTGTATTTATTTTCATTTTGTTTGTCAATCAAATGAAAAACCTATCTCATTTTGGCTTACCTCTTCAACAAATTGATGGTGTAAATATACAAATTAAGACGATAACTTAAACTTGCCAGTCTAATAACGTTAATGGTTCTAATTAAAAGTATAGTTGTACTCCAAGAGATGGAAATAATCATTTTTAAAGTCCGACTAGCAAAGCTAACTTTTCAATATAACAACTGAGGATCATACAAAATCCATAAAAAGTAACCAAAAATCGACTGTCCAGCAATCGGATATACAATTTATTGTTAAAAATCAGCTTATCGAATCGGCGATTGTACTACTGATCTGCTAAAAAAATGCTAATTTTATCACAGGATCACAGCACATTGACCACCATTTCCCTTTAAATCATATCTATCAAGGCTTTGTTTAAGATCATTGTTTTGATCAATGATTATTTAACGATTGTTAAAAGTGTATTACCAATATATTGATAGTAATACAAAGGTTTTCTTGTAACCTTGTAATATGATTCAACTCATGATCATCTTTCACTTCAAACTGGAATTAATATTTTACTTAAATATGATAATTCTAATAATACCTACCTAGAAACTGAGAGGAGCAAAAATATGAACAAATTGAGAGGTAAACACAGAAAAGAAGATGAAGATGATTATAAAAGAAGAAGATTTTGACATCCTCTTTAACAAGAGGCTTATCATTTTCTTATAACAATCATACATAATTATAATAAGTACAAATGAAAACAAGTTTAACAGTGACCTTCATTGGTTCAGGTTTACCTTTGCAAGTAATCGGGAAAAGAAGTCAAAATCAAAGAAGGTCAGCCCAGGTCATTTTTACTGGGATTTTCATCTTCTCTTCCTTTTCCAGTTACATGTTGATAGCGTCGATTTAACTGTTCAATGCAAAAAAATATCCTCTCTAAAATACAAGGTACACAAGAAAAAAACTGACCTGGATTGCAATGTCAGGTCAGCGCTCTTTCCAATCACAATCTAATGATATGCAATTGACCTCACTAGGCAAAATTTAATGATTTCGGGTTTTGTCTACTTTATTTATTTTCCCTTCCTTAAGCTTCTTACAGTTAACTATCATCATTATTTTATTGCATTGCGTTTTTTTCTCGCCACAAAAAATTGACTGGAAATAACAATTTAATGCAAGTTGATAAAAAAAGCTAGCCTCTGGAAGAAAGGTAAGGTCAAACGAAAATGGAAACCACAAAGAAAAGTAATCAAACTTTGAGTCTAAATAAGGTTACAGGTTAATTATTGGATCATCATTATTAACCAAAGATTCGTAAATAGCTTTAATGGTAATGATGATGATGGTTGGAGTGAAAATAAGGTCAACCTGAATAATGCTAACCTCCTTTATTTAGCACCATTAACTTTTTCCATAGGCAACAATGTAAATTGTTGAATCGATTTTGAGCGTGACTTTATTGTTACCATTATTAACCAATATGATTGTAAAGATTAAGACATTATGTATTAATAAAGCTGCTACTACAAAATTAAATCAAAATTAAACTTTCCTCTCTTTTTGATTGCTATTATTATCATGTTAATTCTTGTATTGATTAAATGATTTTCTCGCATGTTGCTCCATGTTAAGACGTAAGATTATACTTTGCACATTTTTGCTGGCAAAGGCTCATATTGATCATCGGAAGTGACCATCAAGGTTTAATCACAATTTAACGTGATTTATTAAATGAAAATGTGTGAGGTGACAATTTAACTATAAATTAAAAAGCTAATAAAGAAACCTTATTCAACTATAAAAAGGTGTTTGCAAGATTGGTTGCTTGGTTGGATGGTTAGGCCTTATTGTAGGCTTACATTGGGCAAGTTGGTGCATTATAACCACAAATGATCATAATAGTACCAATTTAGTCAATCAAATAATGAACAATGTCAAGCTTGATTGTAAAAGGTAAGAAACAATTTAATCAATTAAAGAGAAATCGTAATTGAATAAATCTATAAAGCTTTGAGGTTCAGTTAATGTTATTCAATGATTTTCAAGCGAAATTTAATGACGCTTGAATTTTTGTCATCTTTCCCTCTCGTATTAAAGATTTTACTTTCATTTTCAGCTTCATAATCATCATCATCTTCCTCTTTACCTCCCTTTCTCCTCCCTTTTCTTGACCTTATTGGAGGCTCTCTCCTGAACGAAATATCCTCATTTTGAAGCTGAATGTGAATCTAAAATGACGGTGAAGAGAGTGAAAGAAAAATGAAGATAAAGTGAATATCTAAAGTCTATATTAATCATGATATTAGATGCCTGAGCATTAATGTCACCTCATCATCATTATCATCATATTAACTAATTGTTGAGGTACTCCAAGTATAACATCACAGTTATATACATATTGACATCTGGTTTGATCAGTTAGAGGCCTACTTAGGAACGTTTTTATCAACCTTTTTCACATAACATGATAATAATAATAATCATCGTCATCATCATATTATTAATAATGTAAATAATATTGAACTGAGCTTTAAAGATGAGGTTCCTAAATAACAAGGTAAACATGGCATTACTTGAGCTTTATAATTTATCCATTTGGCTTTCTTTGTTTTCACTTTCATTCAGTCCAATATCCCGTCAGAATGTATTGATAATTCATTTCTTTATAAATCTATTCAACAGGAACGACAGTCAAAATGGCCTCTCTCTCCACCAGAACCTTAGAGCTTAGGCCTCATAAATGGCCTTAGACCAAGACACTGCAAAAAAGCATGCAAATAAAGTCAACATTAAAAACAAAAAGATATATTAGGTAACCACCTAAGTCTTTGGTCATTTCCAAATTAAATGTCCGTGAAACTTACATACTAGTCTTTTAAAATGACCATTGTTAACACAGATAAGACCATGAAAGTCCATATTCATCAGAAATCAGAATTGATTGAATAAACTTTCATAGAGCCATGTTTTTCGTTGAAAATTAAACCATCAAGAAATCGTCCATTAAACTGGAATTTATAATTTAATTGATTTGATGGTTTTGCAGTAAATATCACAATAAACTCGGAAAACCAGGAAAAGCTAATTTGAAAGCAAAGTTTAAAAATAGATATCGGTTTAACATTGAATAGTCAATAACCGCATTTTAAATGCACAGTCAATATGGATAAGGCCTAAGACTTATCTGGTTAATAGACTTAAGTCGAATCTTACCTTTTTTCCTTTTGATGTCCTGTTTCAGGCCTAACCTTTAGTTGTCATACTTGTTGGTCAATTGAATGGTTGTTGCCTTCTTAATCCAAGGAAATTGGTTAAGACAATTAACAATGACGATTAAGCACGCCAAAAGATAGTCATCACATTATGCATGTATTATATGCTGTTTTATAGATGTTGCCATAACTCTGGTACTGCTTTTACCACTAAAATCATGCTTTTATTTTAATCATCATGATTAGTTAATTAGGCAACTATTTAACCATAATGGTTAAGAGCACCCATAATAAGCAGCAAATCTGTTTAATTTGGCATTATTATCATTAAGATGATGAAAGTAAATATTATTAATGAAGGAGAAAAAAACAAAAAGATTTAATTTATGGTTAGCTTTTTTCACTCAAAAATGAAACACAAGCACAAAAAAAAGGTGAAATCCATGCAAAGGTTTGACTGTTGTTGATTGTATTATAACTAAACCATTGTATGGAAATGTATACTTATCATTTATCTTTATACACTTAAATAACAATAACATTAATGATAACAATTAAGATGATTTGTTTTGTGTGTTTGTGTGTTTAGCTGACTCTGTGAGTTGACTTCCCTTGACTGGCTCAACAATCACTGGACCGTCAACAGTATCTGATATAACGTTATAGATAGGGTTTCATGTTTCCCAGTTAATTAATAGTCCTTAATTGTTAGATAGATTAATGAACAGATGATCATGATTATCTGACAGATTCTTTGTCTAATTTTATTAATCATATCATGTTAACAATCCATTAACAAATAAATGTAATTGTAAATAAACAATAATCTTTTGTCTTACCATTGCTTCCCTAATCCAATAATGCGTTAGACTGGCAGCTAATTTGATCACAATTAACAGTTAAACAATTTCACGACAACCCCAATTAGACTCCATAGACAATGGTGTCCTGTAAATTCGGCAATTTTAAGCTTTAAGCAAACAGAGAGTCCAATCCTTTTACAACTTTAAAACAAACGATAAAATAAACGACCGAACTGATACAAGCTACCAAAATTTTGAGATTTAATTCAGTTTGATCAGTATTAATCAAATGAATAATTTACTTGCCAAAGTAGCAAATAATTAGTGGCGAGTTTGTTTTAAAGTTGTAAAAGGATTGGAATCTCTGTCCGTCTTAAAACTTAAAATTGGCCAATTTACAGGGAATCTAAACAGCAATTTGAGATACAATTACAATCACTGCTAATCCAATACTTTAAAGATTGGATCTTTTTTGTAACTTGCATTGATGTAATAATAAGAAGTAATTGAAGCTTCATTCTGTTGGCCTTTGCAAATGTAACAGTTGAGTGTTATCAATTGGTTCACTAATTATTGTTGATTTTTTGATTATTGTCAACTATAGTGGAGTCTAAGTCAATATTAATTATCAAGCTTCAAGAGGCGTTTACTTGAACAAAATGCCCTTAAAACAAGATTAACTATTAAATCAACTTTCACCTCCCAATTAACCTTAGTTAGGCATTTCTTGATTGTAAGTTGAAAAACATTCATTTGCATCAACATCTTTTGGCTAACATTATAATCATAGCAAACCTTAATCCACTTTTCATCGCTGGTGGCCTTTTAAGACACAAAATTAAAACTAATTTTAATCTAATAATTACTATTAATCACTAATCAATACTAATTACAGACTATTGTAATGTTCATTTTAACTGAGGCAAAATAAGACGCCGAAAAAGGTAAACAAGAATGGGCAAAACTAGGGTTTACTTACCGTTTCATAGATATTATCAATTCATTAATTGCTCATTAATTTGATTTTTCAATTGTTTTAATAATGAGCAGGTTAAAGATAGTTAAGCAAATCAATTGATAAATAATGTAAATTATTGAATTAGCAATAGATTGAGAGTTAAAAAGGAGGTTGCTATTTTGTGCATGCATATTGATATGGATATTAAAGATGGAAAGGGAATCGACCTAGTGAAGGATCTATGAGAAGGGATAAAGGATGAGAACGATGATAAAGAAAGGGAAATGTAAGAGAAATGAAAAACATATGGAGAGGGAAGATGGAGGTGGGGAGGATGATTAACAGAGAGAGTGGGAAGGATGAGGATAAATTTGTTTTTTTGTTGTTCACATCAAAAATGAGGCTTAAAATTTGCGCCTCATGTTGTTGTTGGTTTTCCTGTTACTACAGCAACTACCTCTGTAGCAAAGGTTGTAACCTTTATCATTAATTTTTGGATAATTTTGTGTGTTTCAATTTGGACTCTTCTCGATATTAACAACTGTAAGTAAGTCAACTCGAAGTGGATTGAGAAAGAGAAAAAGAAAGAGAAGATAGGGAGAGGGAAGAAGCCAAGCTATAAGTGAAGTGATCGGGTGAGTAAATGAGTGAGATTACATCGTGAGAAAATATTTAGTTCCCGTTTTTATTGAGCTTTATATTATTAATATTATAATAACAAACGCCTAAGGTGGCCTTGAAATTACTCTCTCTGTCTCTGTCTCTCCTTCACTTTTTAACTCGATCTGACTGACTTGCCGGTCAGGCCTATGACAATTACCGTGTTACCTAAAGCCGAAATGTTTCTCTTTCTTTTTTTTCCTGAACATCATCTGGTTTAAAAAGTGAGGACCAGTTTTTAACAGGACAACCTGGCCTATTGATACTGGATGGATGATAACAGCTGATTTTTACCCAACTTGAATGTTTCCTCAAACCGAAAAGGCTGCTGCTTCATTTTCACACAGTTACAAACTCGTGTTTTGCTTGCATCTTGTATGTTTAAATACACAGACCCACTCTATGAGAACCGAGAGAACCTCTTCCCATCGCCAATATCATCAGCAGCAGCTTCGCACTCGTCATCTTTATCCTAAACTCCTGTTGCCTGTTTGCCCATCCGTTTGCAACTCTTTCAATTTCAGTTGCAGTACGATGTCTTTCCTATTTTGTCAATATAATAGCAAACAATTGCTCAAAATTTAATTAATCAAAGCACCAAATCGGACATTGAGAAAGAAATGGACTATTCATTGTTAAATTTGCTTATTTGCTTAGCTTGCAATTAAACAAGAACTAACCTTGTGGTATCGACTGAATGAAATGTGCAACAAGCAAATAGACGGAACTCGGAACTTCATGTGAACTGTGTTTTATGCTTAAATGCATACTAATTGAATGCCATCAAAATGGTTTAAAAAAGTAAATAATAGTAAAAATTTGCAACATTTTTACGTTTCTTATTGGAGTTGGCTCTTTAAATTTATATACATTTTAACTACAGCTTGAATGGCAATACTTGAAAAAACTTGAATGATATTGAACCTTGATTTAGCAACTTGGAAGATAAAGTTCATCAGTATTATTAATAACACGGAAAGAGTTAAGTGAAGAATTGAAATTTAGGTGATTCTAAAGTTCATATCAGCACCTGATTTTGAAGCATGTGTTACTGGCTTTACTGATGAAATTAGATTCAGGTCTCATTGGATAAGTCTTTGTTTATCCCAAACTGAGGGATTTTGATTTACTGGATCTCTTGCATTTTGGATCATTGAATTCATGGCTCTGGTCTTTTTCACTGCAAATTGACTGTTTAATTCAAATTGATGTTCAATCACCTGTTAAACCGCAGATTCCCAGCTGAATGTAGCTATAAATGCTAACCTAACGAGGTTTTGTTTCTCAACAAATTACATTGATTGAACTTGGTCATTTTTTTCTTTGTTTTTCGTTTTTTATCTTCTTCATCATCATCATCATATTACTCTCCTATTATATTTACAATCTCCACTATTAATATAAAAAAACCGTTGCCAATAGTAAAGGTGCGTTTAGCTTTCATTAAAAACTTACCTAGACAGGTGCTTAAGGTCATTATTAGGTTTTGCTTTTCACATGCTTTTGCAAGTTACATTTTCAAAGGTTCCCTGTAAATTCGCCAATTTTAAGCTATAAGACAAACAGAGAGTCCAATCCTTTTACAACTTTGAAACAAACTCGCCACTAATTATTAAAATTTGCTACTTTGGCAAGTAAATTATTCATTTTGATTAATACTTTCGTGTACAACGATTAAGCTCAAACTGAATTATTAATCATTTATGTAGCTTGTTGTATCAGTTCGAAAAAAGATTTGCTATCTAGATCTTTTATTGATCAACTAAAGAAATAGAAATGTCTTTCAGGATAGTTCTATTTCAAGCTAAAAAAGCCGAAAAATTGAGCATAAAAATTTCAAATATGTTCAGTTAAATAATAAACGAATGAACTGATACAAGCTACCAAAATGATGAGATTTAATTCAGCTTCTTGATCGCTGTACACGAAAGTATTAATCAAAATTGATAATTTACTTGCCAAAGTAGCAAATAATTAGTGGCGAGTTTGTTTTAAAGTTGTAAAAGGATTGGACTCTCTATTTGTCTTGAAGCTTAAAATTGGCGAGTTTGTGGGACACCATTTTCAAATATATCTTGGCGAGTGTTTCTCTTTATTGAATTGTTTCTATCTTGCTCTTTCGCTGTTCCTTTATTCAATCAACCCATAAACAAATTTCATGAAATTTCCATAACATCCAAAAATCGCCTAGAAATTTTATCCTCACTTGTATTGGCAAGGAAATAGTATTGAAAATATCCGTTGAGAGTGAAAGAGTGAGACAAATTGAAACCTCCAATCATCTAATAATATTATACATTTGCCAATAGCAATAGTTTAACAATTTAACAATCCAAGTGCACTGATTATGTTGCATAAACATTGAGCCTGAGCAAAAATTATGATCAATTTCATTTCGTGGAGTAACAAACAAAAAAATGATTCAATTTCAAGAAGATAGATTTGACAGGTGAGAGGATGAGAAAGATTATACAGGTGAAAATATAATAGGAACGAGACCCTTCTGTTAATAATAATAAATGATAAACTTGAGCAAGTGGGAGGGCTTTTAAGGCAAAGGTGAACATTTTTATTCAGTAAACCTGTTTCTGTCTCACAAATACATTGTACAATGCATAAGGTTTACAAAACCTACACCAGGGTTGAAAAATTTGCTCATCTGTCTGTTGCTTGTGCGTGGTAAAGGAAGAAAGCTGTTTCAGCTTTTAGTTGAGTTACTTTCAGACTTTCTGTTGACTAGTTAACATCATTTTTTTACATTCTTGTAACTTTGTACTATTTTTACATCATTTTTGTTGTATTTTTGTATTACTTGTGTTATCTAGTAACAATACTAACACCGTCCAACCATCAGAAATGGATAATCATTTATTGATAGAGGATCATCTTAAAGTTCAACTTCAATTTCAAATGCAACAGCTTCAACAACAACTCTCACAACAGCTTCAACAGCAACAACAGCAACAACAATCAGTGAATTCTAATCATAATCAACATTCCCTGCCATTGGAAGATGCAACAAATAAAAATATTTTGAGGATAAAACGTGAAAAAAGGAAGCAGTTAAGATTGCGAGAGTATCGAAATCTTTGTAAAATCATTCCTTCTCTTCATGGATTAAATGAAGTTCCTAAAGTTAAAATTATTAATGAAGCTGTTAAATACATTGATGAACTACACCAACGATTAATACACAAAATTATCAAGTCATCACAATCTCAATCACATTCACCATCATTATCCTCCTCATCTCCATTACAATCACCGACAACAACACCTACTTCAGTTACAATACCACTAACACCTCCATCATCTGAACCATCTTCGCCTTTACCATCACCACAATTGTCACCATTATAATAAGAGCTGATGTTCAATTAGCAGTTCAGTTGTTAAAATAATGCGTAAAATTAAAATGTGAAATTGAAAATGAATATAATTGTATAATGTAAGCATATTATATAATGTAATGTATAAATATCATTAAATTAAAACAACATTTTGTCAAGAAACTCATTTTCATTTTCATTTTGTTCAATTACGGAATAAGATTTTTTCAAGAAACTCATTTTCGTGAAGTAACTTTTGGTGGGAAACCAAAAAAAATGTACTTATTTAAAAAAAACATTTTCTCTTAAAGAACAAATTGATAAGTTCGATTTCAAGTTGAATTCGCCGATTTTTTTGAATGTAAATAAGCTTCAAGTTACGATTCGGTACAATTAGTTTTCTTTGCTGTCTGGCTAAACAGCTAATTAGTCGAATTATTAGTTAAGCTAGGAAATCGGAAATTATCTTATTGAGTGAAAATAAAAATTCGGAATGAGAATAATTAGTTCGATCAATATTTCACCCATTTTTAGGTATTTAAATTGAAACTTTTTTCCTCTTTTTTATTGACAGATTATTCCGGATTTTATTGTCAAAATATTTTACCCTCTAACCATAATTAAAGTGGACGTTGAAACTGGTGAACCTATTCGCGGCTCAGATGGACTGTGTCAAAGTGTGGGTCCAGGTGATGTCGGTATGGTAATTGCTAAAATTAAAGAAAACGACAGTTTATATGGATTTGATGGTTATGTTGATCAAGAAGCTACTCGGAAAAAGATTTTACCGAACGTTTTAACCCATGGAGATTATTATTTTGTTAGTGGTGATTTAGTAACCATAGATAAATATGGTTATATATACTTTAAAGACAGAATTGGTGATACTTATCGTTGGAGAGGGGAAAATGTTGCCACCAATGAGATTGAAGCAATGATTGCCAGATTCTGTGACCATTCAGATACGGTGTTGAAGTAATGCGGTATTAAGGTACGACGAGCAAAATTTGATTGCGACAGTTAGACTAGACTTACAGGCATCATTTAACTGTTAAAATAAAGGTGAACTTCTCAAGAATGTGCTGCGCAAAAATGAATTAATTTTGATTAAAATATGTCCAGTTATGGCCACAAATGGGCAAGCCGCCAAAATCTGGTTTTTCCTTTCATCAAAACCCATATATTTTCATCTTAAGGCCAGAGTTTTGAAGAATCGAATATTACAAGAGATTATTCCCAGATATTATATAATTCCCAATTTTTGTCTCAATTTTGAATCAGAAGAGTAGAATCATAAAAACTGAAATGTTTTCTGACTAGAATTAGACAAAATTAAGATTCGGTGTCAAGAAAGACTTTAAAATCTTAGTAAATTTGAGCACCATTAACCGTCTTCTTTAATAATACGGTGCATAACAAGAGTTTTCCAGTTTGGTAGCTTATTAGTTTGTTGATGGAATAAGTGAAACTAGCATAAAATATTGAATATAATCGATGCTCAGGATGCTCAATTCACTTCTTAAATGATTTATAACTTTTTATCTATAGCACTGTATTACTTGGGCTGTCAGATCTGATTATTTACAGTAAACTCTCACTTATTTTGACTAAAAAAACAGCTCCATCTAGTTGAAGTCAGCTGGAACTGAGCGATCATAATTTTTCGTTTTCAAATTTTTGCTCTTTTTATGGATGATAATTATTTATTTGTGAGTTTTCATTCAAGGTTTAATGAATTAATCATGATTAGCCCTAATAAAGAAATCAGCCAATAAATTCTTCGATCATTTCATCGAAATTCTCGCTATAAAATCTTCAGATTGCGCTGATTTTTTCTCAAAATAAGTGTTAAAGTAAAAGGTTACTTACGAATATTCATAATTAAATTTTCTTATAGAATCTTGCAAGTTCTGAATTTTCAAAATCTTCGAAACTTATGATAAAATCTAGTGTTCAAGCAAAGAATGATGGCTGTGAGTGCTACCATACTCGAAATATTGAAGGTCAAGGTTTTCAGGTCAATGGTCAAAATCAAGAGAACTGTCGTTAACTTATACAATATCCTCCGAATCCAACAATAAATCATCAATCTGAGTTATAAATCATTTCCCCGAAACACAATGCTACTCAATATAAACTCTGCGCTTTTCCCAATCTGTTTGAACGCGAATTTCTCAATTCGAATTAAGCTCTGACTATTTTTCGGGCATTTGGTTCGATCGTGGCTTTCAGACTCTGTAAAATTTTCATTACAAAACTTTTCGTTTAGCCATAATTTTTACACAAAAATTTGATGTCGTTGCCATCATCTGGAAATAAACACATTTTGGCCATGCTGAGTTTGATATTAGCACCTAGTTTGCAATGAATTAACTCTTACAATAAACTAACCTTTGAGATTTTGCATAACTCTTGTAAAGCTGCAATTAATAGACAATTAAATGTTGAATAAACACAAAAAAAGTTGATTGTTAAACATGTAAAAAGCAGCAAAGTGACTGTAGTTGCACAAAGCTGACAGAGCTTGAAGACAACAATAATGTTGACTGTAAAGACTAAATGGTTATTGAACACAGGGAACCGGATGTGTCCATGGTAGATGGGCAAGGTCAGTGTGGTGTAAAAATCAGTACAATACAGAGAAAAAAAAGAGCAAAAAAACGAGAAAATTTGAACAAGTTTGGGTAAAAAAGAGCCAAAAAAATGTCATAAATTTGTATCCAAAGAAATGCAATTTTATGCCTTTTTCATGCTCATCGGAAATTGTTATTATTCATTATTTTGTATCCTTACCTTTGGGCTATAAAAGCTCAGTTATTATCATATACATTATTTAAATTAATCGGTCAGTTTGGTTTCAAATGGTTAACCAAGGTTAAGAGTTTCAATTTTAAGGGTAAAAATGAAAAGATTGAAAATTTTGGATGAAAAGGCAAAAAAGTGAATCGTTTTCTTAACTTACGAAGGAAGTTACAATTAATTAAAACACCCTTAAGGTGTTAATTTTGTCAATGATAAGGTTAAAAGAGGAGGATTATCAAAGAAGATAATCATCATTTTCATTATCAATTGGATAAGGATGGTTGACCGTTAAACTGAAACCAATTAAGGTGACAATGGGAACAATCTTAAATAGCGCGCCTTGAAGCTTTGTGAGCGCTGCTGTTTTGTATTACATGTGTTACATGTTTTGTTTTTTAGTTATTTCTTAATTTTCAATCAATTTAATCATTTTTCATTCAATTTCAATTAACTTGTGTTAATTATTTCGAGGAATAACTTGCTAATTAATGTGTTTAAAACACAGTTTTCATTTGTTTCCATTTTGTACTGTGATTTGGAATGCTTTCTGTGTGTTTAGTTTTCCTTTTGATCCTGTTTTTTGCCATTTTTGGTTATTATTGTGACAATTTGTTGACCACATTGACAGATAAAAATTGAACCTTTTTCAGCTGAAAATAACATTCTTGGTTTGTACTTTGTTTCTATTTTTGACTCACTCATTAGTTGTCAACAACTGTTAAACATCAACTTGATTAAGCTGAAAATTTGGTTGGTCAAAAATTTTAATCATGCTGGGTTATAAATCAAGTCAACTCACTTTGAAAAGAACTCTCATTTCATCTATTTACCTTTTGACAGTCACAGTTAAATTGTAATGCCAGTCAAATAGTGCAACTTGATTTATGATTTAATTAACTTTTTCTCATCTGACAATCACTGTATTTGCTTGCATAACCAGTTAACCAAGCAACAGGTTAAAGGTTAAGGTCTGGGTTACCGTTTAAGCTTATCCTCTATCGATGCAAATATTTACTGTCAAATGATTCTTATTTTCACAACTAGATTTCATGTAATAATATCAAAAAGTGATTCATTGAACCTTGTTTTTGTAACAAAAACAGTTTCAAATTGATCATTGAGCAGTTTCAACATTATTTAAACAATTTTCATTACCATTATCGTAATTAAATAACTAAACTAGTCCATTTATTCATTGATAATGCGAGAAAAGGTTTTATTGAAAACCCATCAGACGGATAATTTGATTAGCTTTGATTTTGTTATTACTTTTTTGTTGCAATTTGCGCGAATACAATTTTCACGATTGCAATTAATAAATATGTACATTTCAACAGTAAACCTGAATAACTTTCATCGTTATAATCAAGTATAATTAAGGTCAAAACAGTGCAGAAATCAACAATCAAAATTTAAGATGATGCTAATAATCATAATATTAAGTTGAAAAGTTGTTGATTTGTGAAATGGTTTTTTCACGTCAACTCAGCACGAAGTGAAATTATTTCTTATAACAAAATGGTAATAATTTATACACACATTGTATGTGATAATTGTCTGGGCGATTTTGCTTTTATGTAACATGATAATAATGATGATGATGATGATTGTAATGCTAATAATAATAATATAATCTAAATGTAATAGAGAAAGTTAGGAGAGAAAAAAAATATAAACCAAATTAAGACGATTTATCTAGGTTGAAAGAGGATGAAAATGTTTTCTTGGTGATTTTACATTCTCTCTGCCTGCGAAAGCAAATCAAGGTAGAGAGCAATTAAAGTAAAGGTGATGAGGGATTCAATAGATTGTAATACAGCCAGACCCATTTACTTTACTTGTGTAAATTAATGGTTAAACTATTGAGGGTGAAATGAAGACGATGGTGATGATGAGAGTAAGAAATGTAATCAACAGTGAGTTTCATCGGCTTGTTAGAGATTCATGTTGCCAACCAAAAAGTCCCGAGAAAATAGGTGTGGACAAGGTAAGATAAGTCAGGTCAGGCTAAAGTTTGACTTTTGTTTCCTATTAAGTTGGATACAATTAATTTAACTTGTTTATATGTTGTAAAGCACAGGAATGATCGTTGTTGTTGCCTTTGTTGTTGTCCATGTTCATGTTTAAGTTGCTGTTGTGGGGAGGAGGGAGGGAGGGATGATGAGGATGAATTAGGTGTATTGATGAAGGCGGAGGATTATGGTTAATTGGAAAGGTGAAAAGGTAACATATTGAAACTAAAAAAAGCACAAAAAAAAAAGAGATAGAAAAGAAATTATCATTGGCTTAAGAGAAAATCTTTTTGTTTCTTTTTAAAAAGAACCATTACCTGGTTAAGGTGAGAATCCACATTTAGCTAACATCGTCCATTAACGTCCAGTATATCATTTAACTTTAATCTTTTTACCTTTTCACTTTTACTAAACCAATTTGGAGATAATTAGAAAAATAATAGCAACACTTTGTTGTTGAAAAAAATGCGGTTAATAATTGTAAGGGGTTGTTGAAAAATAAATTTATGTTTTTTGCCAAGTGTGCAACAAAATCTCAAAAAAATCAATGTCATATGTCAATTCTGTGTAACAATTAAGAATGGAAAGTACTAAATTGTTATTCGTTAAACTTGTTTTGACATGAAATTAATTATATTGAAAAGTCGAAACAATTACAAATTAAATATTGTGTCAGGTTAACACATTGAAGTCTAATTGAAAACAAATGGCATATTCAAGATTGTTATTGAATTATGGCATGTTGATGATTAATTAAAGATTAATGGATTTATCTATAAGCTTGTTTAGTTTCATAGATGCTTCAGTAATCTTCAATAATCCATTAAATGGTTTATAATTTAATGATAACATTTGATAATAGTGAAATTAACAAATAATAATAGATGAGTTGATAAGCTATTTTGAGAGAGACTCGTTTCGGACAGGGATCGGTATCTGTATTAACCTTTAATATCTGATTTTTGAGATCAGATTCAAGATAAATGTCTTTGCATTGTTGATTGTTGTCTTTTGATTAAATAATTAACCATAAACTAATTAGTTTACTTTGAGAATCTTGAAGTTCACAATTTTAAAAGCCTAACCTGTTGATTTGATTTTCAAACTTCAATAAGTTTTGGGAATCTCAACATCTTTACGCTCATCAACGTCATCTTTTGAGCAAATAAAAGTACCAATGGAATGTTTCACCTGCCTTTTTGCTAAGCTTTCCTAAAGGTATTGTTAAGTCTGCTATAACATAAAAGATAGTAAAGGAAATCACATTTTCATTGATATTAACAACAACAACAATCTACCGAATTCGGCATCAGAAAAAAAGGTAAGCAAGTCACAAAAAAATTACTACAAATGCAGAAGGTAAAAAAGGCAAAAAAGCCTTTCACTTCATTTTTTGTTGTTGAAAGTGTTGTAAAGTTTGCAAATAAGGTCCTCTTTTTGGTCTTCAACATCACATATGGTCAATGAAAAATGTACCATAGTGGTTGACCAAATAAAAAAATACTTACGGATTAAGTGATGTTTTATTATCAATTGAATTTATTTTTACTTTTCATAATCATTTATACATATGTCATTATTCAGTTGAATAAGAAACATTGTTGTCTAGTTTTTTAAATAACAGTCCAGGTTATCAAAATTAGTAATTGAAATTGCTTTGAAAAATTTATCTTCTGTATTTACATGTAAACCTTATTCAATAATAATTATTTTGATGAAATTTTCTGGACTCAATTGACAAATCTTCTTACACTCATTTAAGAGTGATAATTACAATAATCTTGAATCTAGTTTATGGCGATTAACTTTTCTCTTTCTCTTCAAGTTCACAGTTTTTAGGTTGGGCTATTATTACCTTATAATTATCGTGAATCGAGTTGATTATTGGTCTTGGCTGTTTTAGCTTTGGACGCTGCAAATAAAGGAGACATTATTTCACTCAGCAATATTGAAATCCTCTAACAATTCCTGATCAACCATCGGGAAATTGATTTTAATGGCAACCATTGATGATGTTGATTATTGGTTTTGTGTTTTTGTCTTAATTGTAAAGAAATGCTAAAAATTATTGGTGTTTTTAATTGCTAAAGGAAACGTGAATAGATTACATTGTTATCATTGGTTAATAATGGATTTTACAAGGGAATGAGAAAAGTCAAGTCAATATAAATATGTACAATTAACTCAATGATTTACTGTTATTGCTCTTGAGCATTACATTTTTTTATTTTATTATTTCCTCAGACTGACCCAATTGTTACCTAGAAAGGTAAATTTAATGTTTCCGGTGCGATTGTAAACTGTAATTCAACATTCAAGTGTTCAACCTGATTATTTGATGATTTTTTTCCCAATCAAGTGTTAACTTTTTTCTTCCAAATGCTTTTTCTTATCAGCTCACCATAATTAACCATATTTACAAGTTGATTGTGATTCTGAATTACTTGGACATTACTTAAGTTTTAAATGATTAATCAGTTTTAAAATGTATGGCTTTATATATTTACTCAGTTTTGGTGTTTAAATCAATTTAAAAAGGTAATTTTTCTGGGTTTCAATGATTTTGGCGAATCAAAAAAAATCAAGGTGTGTATAATTGTAATAATCGATCCGAAATAATTGATTGTAATGCCTTCCAGTTGATCCAATAAAGTGTAACAAGTTGTTTGATTGTTACAAACAAAAAAATGAAAATGTATTTAGTTGTTATTACCAGCTAAGCAAATACGTTCAAATACAGGCTGTTGAAAGGTAATCATTTCTGATGATAATCAAGGGAAACAAAATAAATAAAGATAACCATGTTAAAGATGGTTCATTGTTGATAAGGTGTTTAAGATATTTGAAGGTCACACAGTGTGAATTAAAATAACCTGATGGTCAAAATATAAGGAAGATGATGAAAAGGTGACCAATGTTTACCCAATAGCTAAAGGTTTCTCTTTTTGCTTCCAATTGATTGTTGAAAGGCTTTAACATTTCCCTTGCACAGCTTTTCTTTGTTCTTAATCAATGTTGAAAAAGTAAACTGGAAACTTGACTAAAGATGCTGATGATGATGACGATAATAATGATGATGATAATTGTAAGATGTTAGCTCACGGATTAAAAACAAAAATAATAGAACAACCGAAATCGGGGGAACTGAATTGATGTAAAGATTTTTATTGAGACACCAAAAGTTTGAACCAAAATGACAAATATAAATTTAAGGATTAAACTTGTTAACAGTTTTGAGTATTACTGGAGGTTAATAAAATAAAATTAGTTAGACATAACTTTTTAAAGGTTACACAAAATAAAATTTAAAAGAGTTTCTCACTTGAGTGTAAGACAACTGAATTACAAAGTAAAAACCTATTGAGTGTGTTTGGAAGGAGATTCTCCTTCCTTTTTATACAAATCTTTAATCTTTCTTATTTAAATCTATTAGTTAGTTAACGTAAATCTAGTTGGAAAGCAGTGATGCTTTCCCCTTCCTTTTGATCTTATCTATTCCCCTCACAGAGCCCCCTTCCAAACGTTGACATGGGGTGTCGAAAACAATTAACGAACGAGAATGATGTCCAAACATCGGCTTGTTCCGTTGATTTAACGCCTCCATGGTCAACGTCTTCTTTTCATCGGCTCTATCTGGTTCGTCTATTTCTTTGAGTATGCTTGACTCTTATGTCTTATAAATTGTTCGAACTGACTTTTTCTTAGTTCTGAGTATGGTGGTCTTAACGTCTTTGCTGGTGTAATAAACGTATCTTTGTTGAAAGGCTTGTGTCTTCCGTAGGCTTTTTTCTTTAATTCTGCCGGCCAGTCTCCGATTAATTCCATAATATTAAAAATCACTTTTGCTAATTGATCGTTAGGTGGGTATCTTACAAGAGGAAAAGGTTTGAAAATTCCGATCATAGCTTTTTGGTGCGTTTCTTCAAACTTTTCGAAGTCAATTAGGTAGGCTAATAACGTATAGCCTGCGTCAACTAATGGTGAATGTTGACTCTCTTGAATTATTTTGGCGAAAAGGGAAAATATAATAAATTTCAATCCAATTTGTTCATTTTTTGTACAATTGAAGTAATAGTTGACGTCTCTGATTCGCGGTTGGATCACTTCCCAGTCGTCAGCACTAAATCCCAATGATTTGAAGTCATTACTTCCACTTGCGACTATTATCCGATCATAGTTAATTAGGACATCTATAACTTTTTTTCTGACAATATCGATGTGTTGAGCACCTTTCATTACTTCCCACGTTACTCCATGAAATTCTGTCATAAGATTTATTATTGAGCCCTTTGGATAGCGAACGATTTCATTAATTCTAACATTGGCGTCTAAATCAATGACTGAGATCCAAATAGGTAATTGAACTTTTCCTGCTAACGTTTCAATTTCGCATTTTTCTACGTCCAGTGCACAAACTCTTATCTTATCTTCCTTAAGTTTCTTTACTGCTTCAACAATTCTGTTTTTATGAATATTTTTGTACAATGCGAATGCATTTCCTGGGTTTGTCTTTTCATCAAGAAATCGTTCCAATACTTCTAATCGTCTTTTAATCTGACCACGCACTTTACCGTTTAATTGACCTTTTCTTTGTCTCCATCTTCTGTGAACTAGTTCTTCTTTTCGTTTTTCGCTTAATTCCTTATCTTGTCTTATCTTCCAAATAGGAATCTTTTCTCTTTTCTCTACTTTTGCTGGAATTAATGATTTTGGTAATTCCCGGTTTATTTTTTTATCGAAGATGTTGATACTCTTCTTGTGGCAGGAGATTCTCCTTCCCATTCGATCTCTTCATCTGTTTCAATACCATAATCTCGTACTTTTTGCGTGAATTTCTTGCTGTTGTCTTCCCAATTTCTATTCAGTTCAGATTCGGTTATTAAATTTCCACTCTTTTCCGTAACTTTTGCCGCTATTGCAGTATTTGGTAGCGAATCGTCGACGCTAGCTACTGCTCCTTCACCCAAGTCTTCTTCATCTTCGTCTTCTGACCATCTTAACTCGACTATGTTGAGATCTTTTTCCGGCCACGGACTCATCTTTTTGGATGTTGATGGTTTGGCAAGAGAATCTCTTTCCTTATTAAGTTCCTCTCTAATATTAGGAACGCCAGCTACTTTTGATGCCACATCCCATCTTGACTGAAGTTTTCTTACCACAATTGGAGTTTCTGGTGGGGTTCTAGGTTCAGGAATATTTCTGGGTGGTGAATCTTCTGGCGTTGAGTAAGCCGAAGGTGTCTTTTCACAAAGTTCATTTGTTCTTCTTGCTTTGATTACCACAGGCAAGCTATCATCTTTTCCTCTTTTTGTTGCTTCAAAACCATCTTTTGGTTCGAATGTCCCAGGATATTGGATCATCAGTTTTCGATCGAAGGCTTCTAGAAAATCTTCAGGTGTAGCAAGATCCTGAATTTCATCGTTTTCGTCCCACTCTTGAGGTTTTTCTCTTCTTTTTCTCATTTCTTCGTGTAGGTAGTTAAGAATCGATCCAACTTTGTATTTCGTATCTCGGCAGTCTTGCATATGTCTTTGAACTTGAACTAATTTATCAAAATAGTCACAACCTGAATTTCTGCATTTAACTATTATGTTGTGAAACATTTCCCTCTCATCCGCGTTAATCGGATGCATTCGCGTTTTTCTTGCACATGTAGCGCAATCGATATGACCTTTTTCGAAGTCTTTTAGATTAGGTGCTGGGTTTCCTTCTCTTTTCTGTCTTATTGTGGCTAATAATCTAGCACAGGTCCAACAATAGTAAGTCGGACATTCGAAACATTTCATTATGTCTTTTGTCTTAGGATACCATGGAATGTGATGACAGAAACCACAACCTAAGCTTGGTAATAATCTCTCTTGAATTTTTGGCTTTTCGTGAAGTATTAAACCTGTTACGAAATCTTTGTAATCACTGTCATTGCCAATATCTCCGAATCGATTCTTGATTCTATCTTTTACCAGAATAATTACTTTGTCTGCTTCGACATCCCACCAATTTTCAAATGTCTCCATTTCCAATTTAGAAAGAGAATCTCTTTCTTTATATCACTTTTTTTTTATAATTTGGATTTTGAATTAAAATCTTTAATTCAAACAAGTTCAAACGTCTTTTACAATATAACTCTTTTTGGAAGGTGGTTTGATTTTCAACAATTGGCTTGTCTATTTGTTGAAAGAATCTTAATTGTTCAAACTTTGATCGCAGGTTTTGCTTTTAAAAGCTTGTCTTTGGTTTGTTCGATGACTAGACGTGGCTTTTATACTTTCTGTCTTGCTTTTCTTTTGAACTTGACTTGACTTTGGCTTTTTCTTTCGATCTTCTATCACAGGTCGGGTCGCTATTTCAGTCTTATTTACATTTGAGTAAAACTACTTGAGCTTTCGATTCCCCAATTGTGAAAGAGAATCTCTTTCAGTATATTCGTAACAATAATTAGTCTTAATGTTTTTATGCTTAAATACGTTCGGGAGGTAATCTAGTAAAGTGTTTACCTAGAAAGAGAATCTCTTTCTTTATTTTCGCTCCAAATTCTCGAATTGCTGATTTTCGTTCTGTTCTTGTAATAGAACTAAAATTTTATTTCGCTGAATTTGGGTAGAGAATCTCTATCCTAATAACCACTGAATCAATTTTACTTTTAACTTAATTAATTCACAATTTAAATGATGTTGGCTTGGTCAAGCGTGACTGTAAACTGAGGGACTTCCTTCTTCCTTTTGTTTTTTCTTTAACTTAAGAGATCGTTTTTACGCATGTCCATTTTGAGAGGGAATCTGCGCGACACTGTCTATTTTTGTCTTTTGCTTTTCCAGCTTTCAGTTGTTAAGTTTATCCGATGCATTGAGGTACGTTAAACGAGTACGGTTTGCTTTACTTTCACAAGTAAGTTGTCTTTTATTTTAGTTATTATTTTCTTTATTTTTAATTTCCTTCTCCTTCTTTGCTTTTTCAGGTGACTTAATTTGGAAAGAGAATCTCTTTTCCTTATGGTTTCGGTGAACAGCTTTTGTTACTTTCTGTCCATTCAAATTCTTGCTTTTGATACATTTGGTGAGAGATTCTCTTACTTTACCGTTCTCCTTCTTTCACTATGTAATTCAGTTAGAGAATCTCTAACTCAGTTCGTCCTTATTACTTTTTAAAATCTGTTAGTATTCTTAGTTAACTTAAAAACTTTCTGTTAGAATATATTGGTTAAAAACATTTTGGTTCAGCGGTGGGTTGCTTTGTTAGCTTAATGTTTGAATCTTCTAGACATTTGGTGTGGCTCGAAAGACCTTCTTACGTATTTTCTTTTCTTTTTCTCTGTACTTTCTTCCGGTGCTTTTTCCGTGTTTCTTTCTTCACTTGTATTCTGTATTTGGAAGGAGATTCTCCTTCCTTCTTCATCATCTTTATCATTTTTCTTTGCTTCTTCTGTTGAGCTTTTCTCAGCTTCTTCTGTGTTTCTTTCCTGTATCGTTTGTCTTTTTTCTATCTCCCTCTCTACTGCTGACTTCTGACTTGCTTGTGAATTTATGATTGTTGATGCTTGTGAATTGAATTCTTCAATCTGCTCGATTGACTCATTTTCCTTTGTTACTTCTTCACCTTTTTCTTTATTACCAGTCCTTTCTTCATTCATTTCGCTATCTTCGTTGTTCTGATTCTTATCAATAATGCATGTGGAAAGAGAATCTCTTTCCGTGTTTAATTTCCTTGGATATTTGTTGAGTATTAATTCATAGTTATGAGGTTTTGCCCCATTTGCCATTCGAATCCTGTCATAATTGACTATTTTGATCTCTTGTGTGTAAACATTAATCACTTCCACTGCTGCTTCTCTTGTTTGCAAAATAATGAACTTTCCTGCAAATTTCTTTCTTGCGAAACTCGGTCCTGTTGTGTATGGAATTGGTTTAATTTTTATAATATCACCTCTTTTGAATTCTGGTTCTTTGAGTTTTTTGTTGCGTTCGTGAGCTGATTTTGCTGAGTTCTGTTCTAGCTTTTCTTTCACTTCTGCTCTTGTTTTCTCGATTTCTTTATCTTCGTAATTTGAGTCGACTTGGTATTTGTTATTAATAATTAACCTTGGTTGAAAATTGAATAATAGCTGGAATGGCGATTTTCCTAAATCTTTTTTGATAGCATTGTTGTAACTGAAAACGTGGATTTGAAGATTTTTATCCCATTCGTTCTCGTTTGTTGTATATATTGCGATTCTTGTTTTGAGTATGCCATTCAATCTTTCGACTAAACCATTTGTTTGAGGGTGATAGGGCGTTGAGTTGATCAATTTAATTTCTCTCTGGATTGCGAATTCTTTGATTTCTTTGGATACGAAGTTTCTCCCGTTATCAGTTTGCAATTCTTTCATCAATCCAAATTGATTTGTTATCGACTTTAAAAATTTAATAACTTCTTTTGAACTCCCGTTTTTGCATGCCATTGCCATTCCAAATCTTGTTAGGCAATCTATTGCTACTAGTACGTATCGATTCTTTTCTTGAGATATCGGAAAAGGTCCTATCATATCCATTTGAACTCGTTCGAAAGGTGCATTTGGGACCTTCATTGCTCTAGCTTTCCCCTCTTTTGTTGTTTTCGTTTTGAATTCAAGGCACTCATCGCAATTTGCACATTTTTGTTGGATAATCTCATCCATATTAGGGAAATAAAAATCTTGTTTTATCTTTGCAATCGTAGGTTTATGGCCATAATGTCCTGCCTCGATTGAGTTATGATATATTTCAAAAACTTCATTCACTAAGGAATCTGGTAAATAGACTCTGAATGATCCATCCGCGATAATTTTGTACAGAATGCCATTTTTCTTTTCAAATTTCTTTTTCATTCTGCCATTATTTAGTTCATTCAAAATGAATTGAATTCTTGAATCTTTAGATTGTTGATTCTTGATCTTGTTCTCTTCTTCTTCGTTGAATTTGGGTGATTTTATTGATGCAATTAAGTTTTTTGCTTGTATCTGATCTAGATAATCTTTTTCTCTGATCAGTGCCAATGTAAAGTTTGCTGTCTCATCTTGAATGATTTCCTCTTCTCTTTTTAACTCTTCATCTCTAATTATTTTATCGTCTTCAAAATTGAAATAATTTAAATGTCGATCGTAGTGGTCATCTTCGAACTCTCCTTGAGGTCGATGTGAGAATTCATTTGATCTGGATAAACAATCACTTGGATGAGTTTTACCAGGTTTATATACAATTGTAAAGTTGAATTCTGCAAGTTCTGTCTGCCATCGCATTATTCTTGTAACTTTAAATCTTTTATGCTTCAATTCGCAAAGTGCACAATGATCAACTTCAATTATAAAATCTTGAAACCTTAAATAATGAGAAAATTTTCTGCATGCGTAGACAACTGCAGCGCATTCTTTCTCTGTTGTTGTATAATTCTGTTGATATTTTTGTAGTTTACATCCGAAAAAGTAGATTGGTTTCCAGACTTCTTGTCCATCCTTCTGACTCAGGATGCCTCCGATTGCGACTGCTGAAGCATCGACATTCAATTTTGTTTCTCTTTCTGGATAGAAGTGCGTTAGCATACATTCTTTTGTTAAAGCCTTTTTCAACTTGTTCCATGATTCTAAGTATTTTCCTTCTAATTTAAAAGATAGGTTCTTGTATTTTGACTTAATCAATTCTTGAAGGGGAGCTGCAATTTCAGCGTAGTTTTCGATGAACCTTGAGAAATAATTAAACATCCCCAAGTGTGATCTAACGCCTTTTTGCGATGTTGGAGGGTTCATCCTCTTTAGTCTCTCAATTTTCTTAGGATCAGGTTTGACAGTGTCTCCAGATACTAGATGACCTAGGCACACAAATTCCGTTACTCCTGCATTTAACTTTTCAACTCTGCTTTTGAGTCCATAAAGTCTCAGTCTTTTTGATACTTTGATGAAATTTTCGCATAATTGCTCTATATCTTGTCCATAGACGATGATATCGTCGAAATATCCGAAACAGCAATTATATTTCAATTCGCCTAAAACTTTGTTGATAGTTTCTTGGAAATAGCTCGGTGCATCAGATAATCCCATAGGTAATCTCTTATATTGGTAACAACCAAACTCTGTCACGAATGCTGTTTTAAATCTTTCTTCTTTTGGAATCTCGATTTGATAGTATCCTTGAGCTAAATCTAGCTGTATAAAAAACTTATTTCCCTTGAGTTGGTTTATCGCATCGTCGATATTTGGAGTTGGGTATGCTCTTTTATTGATTAGTTTATTTATTTCGATATAACTTGTTACCATCCTCCATGTCCCGTTAGGTTTAGGAACCACAAATGCTGGGGCTCCGCCACCTGAGTCGGATTCTTCGACAATGTTGTTTTCGATTAATTCATCAATGATTCTTTTTAATTCTAATCGCATTTTTTCACTTGATCTAAATGGTTTACATTTAGGTACCGGTAGATTTCCGATGTCTATTCTGAAATTTGTTACGTCTGCTGCTACACACCCTAAATCAAATTTGTGTGCTGAAAATGCTTCTTTTTCTGTCAGTAGAGTTTTCAAAATCTTTTCTTGATCGCTTTCTTCCAGTTGTGGATTGATTCTTTTCTTTAGCTGTTCTTTCATGTCGTCGATGTCTGCTGGAAAATCTTCAGTATATTCTTCGAATTCATCTACTCGAGCAATGATTTCGTACTTGTTTTCAGGATAATTTATTTTAACTGCATTGATTAATCTCATCTTGAACTCTTGTTGTTCAACCGATCCCTCATCTGGAAGGAGAATCTCCTTCCTTTTATTTTTCAACAGAAATAGTTTGCTCAGGTCTTGTTTTTCTTTAAACCATGCTTCTAGTAGTAGATTAATTTCTTTTGGCTTTGGTTTTCTGATATCGAGAGTGTAGGGAATTCCAACTTCATTTTCCCAGAGTTCATATGGTTGATCTCTTTTCCCTCTTATTAGACAATTTGTGTATTTTATTATATTTTCGCCAATGATCATCTCGTTAGATATGCCCTTCACTACATAGGCACAACAAATCCTCCAATCTCCTCCGCTAACAACTTTCATTGGCATAATTTCTTTGCACTCCATCGAGTCCTCATTGACTGCTGCAAAATTCATTTTATATGGATAACACAATAACTCACACTGTGTTGCTAATTCTTCCGAAATAAGGGTAGTGCACGCACCGGTATCAATCATTCCGTTGATGTTTACACCATTGATGTTAAAGTTTATTACTGGATATCGTTTCCGATATCTATCTTGATTACTTTTTGCAATAATCCTTAGTGCACCAATCTGGGTTTCTGTTAGTTGTTTTTCATCACAATGATCACCTGTCCATTCAGAAAGAGAATCTCTTTCTTTCTTTTCTTCTTTTAGAGATTCTAATTGTTTTTGGTCAAATTCATGCAGTAACTCGGTTTCACTTATTTTCCCTTTCTCCTTGGTGTAGGTGATTTCAGCATTCTTTTGTTGATTTTTCACTCGCACTGTTGATATTGATGTGTCTGAATGAAACTGTTCTTCTTCCACGTGGTTCACTTTGTTATCATTTTTAGGAAGAGATTCTCTTCCTTTATTTTTCTTATAGCAATCTTTTTCGAGATGGCCTATTCTACTACAATAGTTGCAGCTTCTAGTTTCTCTGTTTTCATTCGTCTTTTCATAAGTTTTATCACGACCTTTTTCTTCATCTCTATTATTTGCTTCTCTTGGTTTATCATATCTGTTAAAACTTTTTCTTTGATAACCTCTTGTTGGCGATTGTTTCGGTCGATTCATTTTTCTGTTCTGCATTCTGTTATGAAAGGCGTGTATCTTTTGCTCCATGGCATGTAGACTGTTGTATTCTTTTTCTTCAAACTCGATTCTGATGTAATTTCTTACTGTATATGCTAGTATAACAGTTTTTGCGTTTTCGGGATAATTAGGATTCATGACTTTCATTGCTTTGTTTACTTTCTTTAGGAACTCATAAGGGTCATCATACCCATTATATTGCTCCCCATATAATATGTTTTTTGCTTTTTGCTTTTCTTTGATTGTTATTGATGAATTGATCATTTTGTCTTTCCATTCATCATAGTTTAGCCAGCCACATTGACCTCTGATATTATCGCTTTCCTCTCTTGCGTGCTCGAACAGTAATGCTGACACATGATCTATCCAATATTCCTTCTTTTTATCAACGATGATTAACTCTTTTTCGCAATTATCTAAGAATTCAATGAACGTTTTATCACCTTGCGGGTATCTGTTCTTGTTTAATCTGTTGTATGTTTCTTTGATTCGCATTTGTTCACTAATATCGCAGTTCTGTTGTTTCTTTTCCGTTTCTTTTTCTGTTTTCGGGACTGCACAATAACTGTTGGCAATTACTGCTGCCTGCCCAGATTTAAGTCCTATTTCTTTAAACTCTTCTTTTGTCATTCTTTGTAGTGCTTCACGTGTTACAATTTCATTCTCAACTAAGATTCTCAAAGAGTCGTTTGAAATTCCCATAGATCTTAGTTCGACGGCAAATGGCCACAATACCATCTCTTCAACTATTGTCCCTTCATGCGTTTCTACGTCTTCTCTATCGGCATACAATTTCTGAACAGCATGAGCTTCTATGATGTCTTTGCGGAGTTTTGAATCAGGTTTACTATGGATTGCTGTAATCCCCAATTCGTAAGCTAAATGTTGAAGCTCTTGGTGAATTAACTCGCCATACGTTTTCTCGATTTTTGCCATGTTCAACATATCACCTCTAGTTTCGACGCTTTCACTTATAGATGATTCTGGGTCTACTTTACTCTCTGAATCTGATGGTTCTGATTCTTCACTTGGGCTTGCTTCCTCAAGTTTTTCCCCGGGTTTAGACGAATGTTCTATCAGATTAATTACTTCGGATGCTTTTGATTGGATAATTGACTCTTCCAGATTGTTCATTAACGTTTTTTCTCTTTTTTTTTTTTTTGATGTTCTTTTTCAGGTAATTGGAGAGAATTTCTCTTTCCTTATTATTTTTCCACGCTTTTTATTTGAATCTTTAAGATCTTTATGGAAAGAAATTTCTCTTTCCTTTTAGACACGTTTAGAGTTTCTTCTTATAACTTGAATCTAGAAAGAGAGTCTCTTTCTTATTTTGGCTTTTATTTTTTTGTTTCAGATTTCTTTTTAGTTATTCTTTTCACTTTTAATTGTTTCACTTAACTTTGTTAATTTGATTCGATTTTCTTTTCACAGTTTGTTGATTTAACACAATTTGATATTTCACACAATTAGGCTGATGAGTTTTTAGAAAACACAATTTATGGTAAGGGTAACCTCCAGCTTTTCCTCTCCACTTTTTAACAAGGTAACCTTGATTTATATCGGATATAAGTAAGCTTTTTACTCGATCACGCATGCGGTTTTAAACTCCGGAAATGAGATTATGAAGTATGACCATTCAGTTTGAATGACCTCAACGAGCTCTTTTGAGATCACACGACCAAATGGAAAGAGAATCTCTTTCCTTATTGTCTCGGGTGTCTAATCGGCTAAGAAAAATAGCTAATTTTAACACTTGAATCCTCGATCGATCAGCTCTGTCATCTCCACCAAATCTGTAAGATGTTAGCTCACGGATTAAAAACAAAAATAATAGAACAACCGAAATCGGGGGAACTGAATTGATGTAAAGATTTTTATTGAGACACCAAAAGTTTGAACCAAAATGACAAATATAAATTTAAGGATTAAACTTGTTAACAGTTTTGAGTATTACTGGAGGTTAATAAAATAAAATTAGTTAGACATAACTTTTTAAAGGTTACACAAAATAAAATTTAAAAGAGTTTCTCACTTGAGTGTAAGACAACTGAATTACAAAGTAAAAACCTATTGAGTGTGTTTGGAAGGAGATTCTCCTTCCTTTTTATACAAATCTTTAATCTTTCTTATTTAAATCTATTAGTTAGTTAACGTAAATCTAGTTGGAAAGCAGTGATGCTTTCCCCTTCCTTTTGATCTTATCTATTCCCCTCACAATAATGATGAAGATAAATGAGGGTGAAATGCTAAGGAAAATATTGTTCAAGATTGTTTACTCAAGGTGAGTGAAGGTAAAAGTATCTCTGGGAAAATTTTTGTTGGTCATTTGTTTTTTTTGCTTTGTGGGTCAACATTTCACCTATCCAGCTTTACTCTTTCTTTACCTTTTCTCTTGCGTTCCAAAGTGTTCTTGGTTAAAATATTAGTCCTTTACCTTTGACCGAATACAAAATTGTTTAAATGGTCTGTTTTCCAACATGCATTGAAAAGACTCTTTTGTCAATGAATTTTGTTTTTCCAATCCAATGAAAAGGACTCAACGAATTATGAGTATTATATAAAAAAGAGAAAGGGTTTATTTTGGTCATCAAAATTGTTGCTTGAATGATCATTGAATAGAATCTGTGCCCATAAATTGACCATCCAAGTGTATACAAGAATCCGTTTATCTGAATCTGGTCAGTTGTGAAGCAGCAGTCAGGCTCTTTAGGAAGAGTCCAAAGGATAACCTAGAAAAAAGGGTGACAAGGAAGAGAAAGAAAAGAGAGAGTTAAGCCTAAGAATAAATAATATGATAATAATATATTCATCTTGAGTTTTAAATTTCTTGTAAATAAAATATACAAGTGATATACAATATACAATATGTAAGTGAAATAATCAAAATGATAATAATGAGAGGTAAGAAAAAAAAGGTTAAGGTTAAGGTTAAGGTTGTTAGGAGGGCGAAAAAAGCAACCCAAAAGATGCAGTGAAAGAGGTAAGAAAAAGGGATTAGATTTTCTGTGAAAAGGTTTATTTGATCAATTCACGGTTTTATGAATTTCAACAACACAATTTAACAATGAGGTTAACTAATGTAATACGATAATATTGATAATAATAAAGGGTGACTATTTATTTATAAAATAATCATAATAGTTAACCTGAAGAACGATGAAGATAACCAGCGAAAGGAGAGAGAAAGCAATGAGGTTTAAACTTGTACAGTAATCACAGACAAGGGTCAAGCCTTTTTTTCATAATATTTGTTGCTCTAGAGATTTTTCATACTTTCTTAACTTTATTGTTAGTTTCAAGTTTCAATCATTTTCTTTGGTCACTGTTAATAAAAAAAAATATTTGCATAAATATTTTGACCACATTGTATTTTTGAGTTTAAATCTTTTAACCAACAAACTTGATATAAATGGTTCTTAGGCCTTTCATTAGATGGTGTTGAAGTTGTAACCAAAAGGGTGACGCTTACCAATCAAGTGTCAATCCTTTTCCTTTATTTTATGTGACTTATATGTTTCCATGTTATTAATAATATTAATTATGTGTAATTATGAATAATAATTATGTGTCAGCCTGCCGACACTTGAACACTCGGCGGCTTCGTAATTTAAATTCACTGATGAATAAAGCTGAAATGTAGTACCAAAGCTGCATGTTGTGTTTCTGTATGGATGTAGTGGTAAGTATGGGTTGTCCAACAAAAATGGACTTTTAACTCTTTTAAGCTCTCTTCATTTTAACAAGATTCATTGACCCAAATGGGCCCAACAAATCAACCATGTTAAAATCCTTCCTATAAATTACTGATAAATCGACAGGAACTACAGTCCTAATCTAAAAGAGTTTAACTTTTACGCTATTACTCTTTGCATAATCTGCATTACTGGAGATTGAAGATCTTTGACAAAATATATTTTGAACAATCTTGTGTTTTATTGTTGTTTATGCATTTTAATTGATTAATTAACTTTAGTACGATTCAAAATGAAATTAGATCATTGCATGTAAATAATTTTAGATGCATTCTAGTGTTATTAGTCTATCAAATTGTAAGTATTTTTGCCATCGATCAACTTTTTTTCACATGAACTTGCCATTGCACATTGAAACTTTAGTTTATACTGATTGTTTTTTAATTGTTTAGCTTAAATTGCTCATTATTCTTCTCCCTAAGTTATCATTGTTATTCAATTTTCAAATATCTGTTCTCGTGATAACCTTAAGGCAAATTATTTTATGCAAAGTCAATGTGTTGATAAGAAAAGATTGTTTCTCTTGTAACAACTTCTTAAGTAACCTTCTTCTTCTTCTTCTTTTCAGCTAAATTAAGGTTCACCCACTGATCATCATCATCATCATCATCATCATCATCATCATCAACAATCAACACTTGGAGGCGATGGTTTTAATAATGTTGAACACTCTTATTGTTATAAACCTGCTGTTAAACCATTAAAAAGATTAATAATCTTTGACCAATGAAAGTGAATCTAGAATTGTCGTAGATGAGGATGAGATTGAAAAATGTTCACTATTCAACATTTACTCAAATACACCCAACAAAAATCGCTGTGAACTAATGGTCAATGAACATATTGAGATTCACCAGTAATAATCTATGATCTGCAGTTGATTGGTAACTTATAAAACAAAAGCTAGACTAAAGTTACAAGAAACCTTTAGGAATACTTCGTCATGATAAACAACCTTTCTGCAGATTTATCATTGAAGCTTTCACCTGTATTTTCCTATGATAAATCATAATGTTTGAGTAGGCAATGTAAAAATAGTCAACTTAATAATTTTTGCTACAATTAATGCCAGCCTTTTTATATTGGGAAATATGATATAATAATACATTAATAATTTTGTAAATGTATTTATGTGCGTTTCTGCCTTACGGCCATTTTGTCAAATAAGTTGAAGTAAGGTTTTAAGGATTTGTTGATTCCTATTGAATAGCCTGAACCTACGCAAATACCTTTACTTTATAACATTCAACTTAATATTTTAAAGCTTGTCCAAGATGAACACACACACACACACATCTCATCTTCATCTTGGCCATCTACGGCTCTTTGAGTAGATGATAAAAAGGCAGGTAAAAGATGAAAACCACAAAAAAATTGGCATACCTTAAGATTATGGGCTAAGTCTGGGTAAAGTTGTCGATCACATTAACCTTATTTTCATGTTATTATATTTTAAGATGTTGACTGATTGATCTTACCTTCCTTATCAAGTATCAGTTGATTATTGAATTGATTGTGAGTGAGAGAACTAAAATTATGAATTAGTCTTTAATTTGGCATTTTATTTTCAATATTGTCTTGAAACATTTAAACATATTTTACCATCTTTTGTTTTTTAGCCCTTAAATAATATCTTGTTTAACAATCAATTTACAATTTAAAACCTATTAACTTGAAATGATGAAAACATGATTAATTACTTCAATACATTAATGGTAGATTTAAACATAATATAATGTACTTATTTAGTTGATGATTTGATAAAACATACAAGAATTGATTCTCATAAAAGGTAAAAACTTGTCTTGCTTATACTTTTGCTTCAAGATTTTATCATGATAACTTCAGCTTAACATAAAAGTAAATTAGTTTTAATTGCATCTAATTTGCCTCTAATATTTTTACCTTACAGATTAAACTGATATTTCAATCAACTAATTGACTAAACCACAACAATTTGGATTGGACAATTAAATCCCAAAAAGGATAAAAAATGTTGACCATAAAATTGAAATATAATCTTGAACAATATTCAAATCAACTGTAAAATGAGAATCACTTTCACTTGGATTAACTGAGCATTAAATTTGCTGCTCATTAAAATATTGTATTAAATATTGTATTATAATCAATAATTGTAATTTGATCTAATAATTTGCAAGTCAGAAGATGATGTGAAAGATGGACAACAATGAATTGGTTTCAATTGGAAAAGGCAAAGGACACGGAAAACGCCTTAAGGTGATATTATTTGCAGATTTATGTCCTTGATATTTCTTGGTGATTATATTGAACAATTTAACCACAGTTTAATGAGATTCATAATCTTAAAAATCATTGATAAAACCGTGAGAAACCAGAAGACATTTTGCTTCACACCTTGAGTCTGGGTGTGACAATCTTACAAGGTAATAATTAAGATTTTCACCTTTACCATCTTCATCTTGAATCTCATCATTATCATCATCATCAATATAATCGATTAGGTGTCCACTAAGGTGATGAGAAATGTAAAAATAAGGTTAACTAATGATGAGCAATCTTGATTAACGCCATTTCACAATTGAATATTTATGTTTGGTAAAGCAATGTAATTCAGAAAAAATTCATCTGCTCAATCAATTTGTTGTTTGTTTATTATACTCAGAGTGTTAATAAATTCAATTAACTCTCCTAATACAACTGACAACACTTATAATTCGATAAAATCATTTGCCGTATTAGATTAATATTTGATTAATTTAATGATCCTAGATGATTGAAATAATATTCAAATAGCATCCAGTTTTTGCCAAATTTTCATTTCTCATGTTAAATAATCATTTGATGATTTTTTTGTTACTTAAATGCTCTTTGGCTTATCACTTAGTTTATAACTAATTTGATTAACTTGATAATGAATGATTATCATATTAAATTAATAATTAATTTCAGGTTAATCTGATTCTGATTCCATTTTTGGGTCTCATCTTTTAAAACATAAATCTTATCACGTTAATCGCACTAAAGGGCTACAATTTTCACAATAAAAACAGGTTGTTTTTTTTAAATTATTATACCTTAAAGAGGTTATTAGAAACGTTAATTAAATTTGCGTTAATTAGCGATTAGTTGATCGTCAATACACCAACAATATAAGAAAAAGATTGAATCATAAATCTTGTAAAATGGCCATCTAAAAGGTGGAAAATGCTCAAGACCAAAGAGTATCGCTTTCATTGAATTGACTGGTGAAACCTTTTGTTGATCCTTATCCATGGAAATTAAAATAGGCTTCATTTTATTGTGTAAATTAAGGATCCATTTAAAAATTTGTTTTCATCTTCAAAAGATTGTGAACAAGACTCAATGACCTATCACTTTGTTTCTTTGTCTGCCCATTGAAAATCCATTAAAAAGTTATATCCAAGTGGAAAAGCGCGCTGTATGTGTTCCCCGCCATCTCTTCCTCTTCACTGCTTTTCATCCTCAATAAATTTGATTTTATCGATCATTAGTCATCATACTGGAAAAGAAAGAACGAAAAAAGAAGCGTCAATGTAACTGTTGTCAAGTTAATTTAATACATTTCAACTATTCAGTTAACTTTGTTGTTTATTGGTAATTATTTAAGCAAAAATAAGGGGGAAAATCAACGATAAAGAAATACTATACAATAACATACATTTTGTCTATACATTAGTCTATAGATTGGTCTATTCATTTGTTCACTTAAAAGATGTTTTACTGACCTTTTTTACCTTTTACCTTTAAAGATCAAAACACAGTAGGACTTAAGATGGTTATAATCAGTATGATGATGAAGACGATAAGAGCATAGAAAGTAATATTATAATTTCAACATAAGAAGCACATAAGTTACATGTTTCGGAGTTTACAATGACACTGACCAAACCTTATGTGTTTCTATTAAAACTTTAAGGTTGGCAGAGTTTCACTACAGAAACATAATTCACTGATTGTGATTATTGGAGAAGAAGACCGTAAATGGGAATTAAATTGTAAAATTATGAGACACTAATTACATAAGATTGCATTGTCATTGTCAATAGATAATTACACATAAATTTTCGTGAAAATAACAATGAGAGACACACTGTGGTGTAAAAAAGAAACTGTCAGCTGCTGAGATATTAAAATTTTTCTTTATTTTCCCAAACATTTAATTCAATTGATTGTATTATTTTGTGTATTCAGTTCAGGTGTTGATTCAACAATTGGACAAACAGACAACCATGTTTCTCCAAATGCTTGGTTTTCTTCCAATTAATCAGTCTTCGCTGAAGAATTTCATCTTTGCCTTAATACCGGCGTTTTTCACTTTACCATGGATTCTTCCTGTCTATTATTATTTCACCTAAATTACATGTAAGTTACCTACATCAGTGAAAAACCTGATTAACATTTATCAAATTTTATAAATTGTTATCCACCTACCTTGTAATTTAATAGCAAACCTCTGTTTAATATGTCCTTTTACGTTACCTTTTGGATTATGAAACTATCTTCTTCTTCCTTTACCTATTAGGATGTATGTTTAACTTACGTCTACACAGTTAGCATCAATCAAGATAATCACAATTGAATAAAATGTAAAATATTTCATTCTCATCACCGCCCAATGAATTTTACTGGAAAAGCTATATTATTATCACCATCATTATGATTATTATGAGTACCATCAATATCAAGGTACGTTCCTATTCAATTTGTAATCCTTAATTCTTATGATGGCGGAGATTAAATTTTTACTTTCTTCTTCTTCATTTAGATAATAATTTATCGTCTCTTCCTTTTATCAACTTCAGGTTTTAGCATCTATTTATTGTTGATGTTAATTGTTGTCAGATTAGTTTTGTAATTCAAATTGTTCTTAATCTCCTCTGGTTAACCATAATAAGTGAAGATAAATCATTCTTAAAATTTAGCTATAAGGGTCACACAAATTGTGAATAAAATAGCAATGATAATCAAACCACAATCCCAATCATCACCATAGTTTGTTTTACAATTCAACCTTTCAACAAATTATTCAACAAATTAATCCTTATTGACTTGAATAATGAATTGTTAAATACTTTAACATTCAAAAGCAAGCCCAGTCAGCATAAGCATTTGATTTCTCAAGTTTCCAAATGCAACCAATTGTGAATAATTTTCAGTCTCAATCCAGGGAAAACAGTTTGTCATTACAATTAACTCTGAATGTATATTAAAATGTATATTACTATGATAATGACAATGATAATGATGAAAATTCAAACGATTTATGATCCTCTCTCTCTCTCCCAGCCAATTTACCTTCACCAGCTAACTAGAATGGATAACAAGAGCTACAATCAGCTAACAATAAATAATAAAAAAAAAAACAATTGTTAATCAGTTTCTGGGTTGCAATAAATAATTTTAATTTGTATCTTGTAACAGGAAGGTAACAAGTTAAGGTTCATGTTTTATTGCCAAGTCAAAAATAGCTTCAAATAAATTATCAGTACTAATCTATTATTTGTTGATGTATTTGAATAGACGCCCTGGACTGAACATGGTGGCCTTTGCCCTGGACGTTAATCAAGTCTACACGGGAAGACGATAAAGACGATAATGGGTGACCTGGGTGCCAATACTTTTCACCGTAAAATGACCCAGGTCATCGGGCGTCAGCATCCTCATTATGGATATACCCTTACCATTGGAAAGATTTATGTCATAATTGGATATCCAACCTTTTCTTGTTTTGTACCTTATCAACCTGTCCATTTTGATTTTGCCTCGTCCATCACATGTAAACTTAATTTCTTATCAATACCTTCTTCCTTTTGACCATCATCATTATCCTCATCTTTAATGTCTTTTGGTCTACAGCTTTAACCTTTCATCTTCACCATCTTTTTATCGTGACTTAAAGACATTTAGGTGCAAGCCATGATCTTCATCTTGAACCATTTTTTGCCTCCAATTTACCTTTTTTTACTCTTGTTTCTTGCAAATTTAAGGTTGTGTCTGTGTGTGTCTTCAAATATCATCTTGAAGCTTCTTCATCATTGTCCAGATAAATTATTACACCCATCGATCATCCACATCAATTTAACAATTTACAAAGCCATTAACTGTTGTTGTTTTTTTGTACCAAACAGCGTTTTATTTTTAAATTGGGATTATGTTTCTCGTTTAGAGTTTTGTTTTTTTACCTTTTGGCTCCTAGTTTTGGCCTTTTATTACACTTTGCTCCTTTTCCTAACCCACTAATTAACCTAACAATTAAGGTAAAGAAGCAAAAATTTAACACGAAAAAATGTGAAACTCAAAGTCGTTGAGTTGTGTCATTGAATGTAATCATTGCCATTGAACCTCCCAACTCTTGATTGAACTGAATTGACTAAATGTTGTTTCCGAGAATTTATTGTAATCAATGAATTAAAACCGATTTACCCGAACCCAGGTGTAAATGTTGAACAATTAAAATTAATTTGATAAACTAAGATTGAAGAAACTAAGAGGGATGTTGATTACATGGAAAAGATTTTTTTACTCTTAATTGTTTACTCTCCCAATAATCACATCAATCACAATCATATGTATATAATAGCATTTATAAAATTATATTATTGCCAATGAATAATCATAATCAATCTTGAAAATGAGAACTGATGATGATCTTCATTTAATAAAGGTAAAACATTAAATTCAGACGCCCTTCTAACAATTTTGATTTTTAAATTGTTATTAACACTGAAATCTGTGTATGTTGTTGGTCTAATTGTTGGTCGAAGCCATGTTAACGAAAAATACATGAATCGATCCATCATTGGAAGTAACATTTTTGGCCATTTTGACCTCCTAACAGTTTCACGTTAACCTTTTTTTAACTTTTGTAGCTAAAAAATGGTTGCTGTTAATTTTAACATGTAAACCAATCTCACCTTTCAATCAACAGCGAGGTTAAAGAGAGTAAAAAAACAACCTTTAACCTAACATATTACTAAGGTCATCGCATTTAATTGAAACGATTGAGATTGATCAGTGAAAATGAAAGATTCAAAGATAATTGAAGCTAACTGAACAACAAGACTAAAAATTGATGTGATTTTTACAATTTTTACATTTTCTACATCTTACATCATTTTACAGCCTCTGATGGCATTGACACGATTAATGCCATTAGTTTAACCTTTGACCAATGGTCATTGGTTATATTTTACTGAGATAAACAAAATTTAGTCTTGAAAATATGTCAAAAGCAGTAACATTCATATTTGCTCAGGCCTTGCAGTGTTCAAGTGTCTGACTTCTTGTTCAACTTGATTCCTATCCTTGGTTAAATTGCTACAAACAACAGTTTAACAATTTGCTAAATCATTGGAAAGTAAAAGATTGATTGATTAATATATTATCACATTTAGTTGCAGTAAAAGCAGCACGCAAGGAAACACAGCTAATAATGGTTATTCAAAGTTGAACAAGCTAAACATGGAATGATAACAGTTTTAAACTCTCTTTTTTTGTAACACTAATTGTCAATAAACACTGTCAATAACTGTTTTCACTGTTGACGTTGTCAAAGGTTATTACTGTAAACCAAATAATACTAAATCTGCAAACAATACTGATCTATTGGTCTGATCTCATATCTTGTTTACTGACAATGAATGTTTAGGGCGAACCAAAAAACAAAATCTTGTCCACAAATCCATTGATATTTGATTAAGGTTAATCCAAGGTATTCATACGACCAGTGCAGTGTCCACACTAACTGATTGTTCAGATGATTAAGGTAAACAAATGGTTCCCTATGAATGATAAAATTGAAAAAAAATAAACATCTATTAGTAAGAAATTAAATGTAGCCTCTGATGTACAGATAATACCTTAGTTAGCACCCATTAGTTTGTAATAAGCATCTGGTCTTAAAGCTTGTCTTGAAACATTTACTTTGTACTCCTGGCTTTTTGTTATCATCTTTCGGGATCAAGATCAGCATGAACATCATCTTCCTTGAGGTATTTTTTTGGTTAAGTACACAGTTGGCGACCTGGAATACATATTATCACGATAAAAGATCAACATTATTAACAAAGATCAATGGGATGAACATGTGAAAGGAATGACGATGGATGATTATTATGGTGATGATGATACAAGAGATAGATAGAGAAATAGATAAGATGAGATATATTTTGTTTAAGGTAAAAGGTGAAATAGGTGAAGGTGGGATAAACCTGAGACAGAGCTGGGTGGGTGTGAAACACACGAAAATTAGGAGTTTGTTTTAGCTTTGCTTCTTTGGTGATCATACCTGTGAACTACTAATTATCTTTAATAACATAACGCTAACAGACAATGTAAATATTATTATTTACTAATATTGGTGAAAAGCAAACCTTTATGTTACTAATTTAGTCCATTTTTGTTTATCATCGCTATGAAAATATAATTTTACATTGCCTTTTGACCAAGGGCATATGTTTTTGCCTTTCAAAGGTACAAGTGAATAATACTTGTTGGTGAAGATGATGATATCAACCCTAGGGTTAAGTTGGCCAAACCTTTGCATTCTGTTTCAATATTTCAATATTTATCTTACTATCATGCTATGTCATATTTAAATTACCCTATCTATTACCTTTCACCTTCACCTTCGTCTTCTATTCATTTACCTATCATTTTTGGTTTGTTAATGTGTAAATAAATGGTATAGACTGAAAGGTTATACCCTTGCAAGGTATTATTATTCACAAGTATCAATGTTATCTGTTTGTTTGAAATAGTCGAGAGAGTGAGAGCGAAAAAAGTCAAAGCTTTCAACGTGAAAATAACTAGGAATCACTTTCAAAGGGTGAAACAAACGCCTATTTTTAGCTGTAATAGGATGCGTTGAAAGGTTATTACTAACAAATAAACGTATAATTTACCTGAGTACCATTTTTGCATGAGAAAAAATGAAGATTATATTACAACTGTTTCATGCTGGACTAGGTCATAGGCTGAAAAGGGTCTTCAATCAGCGAAAACAATACAACTGGCTCAGAAAAATCAGAAATAATAGTCAGCAATGATGAAAAGTGAAGCTTTTGGTTGACTTTGAAGCGATGTCACAAACTTTGAAACCATTTGGAAACTCAAACGATCAGTGATAATTAAGAAATAGCAAGATCGACTTAAGATGAATTATGGTGAATTAAATCAAAATCTTTATAACTAAATGAGAGCGGTCAATTAGCAAATTAATTCATCAATCCAAGTTAATCATAATGGAATAAAAGCGATTAGATTAATCCTTTTATTCATCGAGAGATGGCAGTGTTGATTATTTTATTATCGTTATTCTCATTCCTTTAGTCAAGTTTTTAGTTGATGAAAAATATTCATTAATTGACTTATTTTTATTGTTGTTATTCTTATTTTTCATGCCAATGTGCTGAATCTTCGAACCAAAAGTTCTGTACCTTTGATAACTATTAATTGTGTCTATTATTTTGTGTTATCCGGCTTTAATTTTAGTTGTGAATATTTATTATAAAACCATAATTTCAAAAACTATTAATTTAATAAAGTCTCAATTCTTCAATTCATCGCATAAAACATCTATTTATTTAAACACTTTCAATTTTTTGTGCAATCAGTATACCCAAACCAGGCGACGAGGCCAAGTAAATAAGGAGTTTGAAGGTTTCTTCGGTAAAAATGTTACTGGTTAAGATGATATTTTTAGGTGAATATAAAGTGAAAAATGAACGGATTAAAACGTTTTTGCTCATTTATTATTTAAAACGTTTTTAATTCTTTGTTTTGGCAATTCTTGATGGATGTGTTATTATTTAATGTTTTCAATATTATCAAATTCATTATTTAATTCCTTAATTTTTTTCCCTTTTTTCTCGTTTGAGAAAACAACTTGTAAAATTGAAGTTGAAGTTGAATTTCACTCCGACATTGAATTCACTACAGCAACCCTTTGCTTTACAATTTGTCCACACTCTGAGATGGTGGTTTATACAGAGACATTTATGCACAAATTAATTTCATTCAAAATTAGACTCTGTTAGTTTGTAGGGACATAAATAACTGAGTTCATTTATGTGACTCAAAAAGATGAAGACTTCGATCGTCACTCTTCGACCGAGTCCGAAGCTGAAACTTCGCTAGCCTTATGTACAGGCATGGAAGCAGACTTTTCCTTAAACTAATTTTATTGACGTAACTTTAATCATAGACCAGAAAATACAATTATTTTGAGAAATGAAGCTTTCTGTTTCTGTACGATCAAGTCCGATTTCACGTTAAACATCTCGCATTGCAGGACCGTAAGAATTAGATAGCTTAAACTCAATATTTGTCGATGAACATCAATGATTGAACAATTTTTACAATTTTTTGTTGATTTTTCTATTGCTTTTTGACCATTGAACCTAAAAACTTTGACTCTTATACTTCGAAATCGTCTATTAGACTATTGTCAAAATGGCCGTCAGCAATAAAGCGACTAGTACCTTGTCTATGCCTTAAAAGTTTGTAAAAGCTGAGCAGTCACAACCTGCATCAAAAACGTTTAAAATCATGCTAAATTCAAGTATCATGAACTCTATTCTTGGTATGATGGCAAAAAGGTTTTCACCTGGCTTTCAGTCCATTAACTTATCATTTATTTGCAAAATAATCTTATGGTCAATGTGCATACAACCTCAAAATTAAAGTGTAAGAGCAAGACAGAGTTTCTATCATTCGATTCTAGATTAATTACAATTCATTTTATTTACAATTTAAGTTGAAATCGGAATAGAATTGTTGTTTATTATATTAATATTTATTGATGAAATGTTATAAACCACAAATTAAACTGCGTGGTTCAGCGAGATGGGCTCAGTAGCTTAAATCTTCTTCTTTAATGCGATAATTAACGAGAGTTTTTACATTGGTTAGCAGTTTTATAACCTAATATTAGAGATAGAATTCGATAAATTAGCACCAATACTAAAATATAATCGATTCTAAGAAGGCTTAATTCAATTCGCGAATGACTAATAGCGAAACCAGACTAAAAATTGTGATTTTAACCAAGAAAATGTTTAATTCTTAGCAAATTAAAGCATAATAAACAATCTTTCTTTACTTTCTACGTAAAATCAACCTTATATTTTTATGTGACCAAAGTTTTGGCACTGCATGAGAATCATGTTGAGTAAAGAGTTGATACTTCATGGGTTTGAAGAAACACAAAAACTGAGTCCATGAGTGCTATTAAAATGTTTCTCCGATCAACAGTTTGCGAGTAAATACAGGTCAAAGATGAAACTTCGATTCCATTTTGCGCGGTTATGTAATAAGATAATTTTAAGATATTCATTTTCGGGGTGTGAATTTTGATGAGCAACCGGGAAATGCTTTTATTTTATTCAATAACATTTTCTGTTTCGAAAAAAATGGATAATTTCGATTTTCAGATAAATCGACATATTTTCGGAACTATAAGAGTTAGAAGGCTAAAACCTAATATTCATGCATGAAAATCAATTATACACTTTGATGATAAAACAATTTTTTCGGATTATTGATGGTTCTCTTGATTTTGACCATTGACCTGAAAACTTTGACCATCAATATTTCGAGAATAGTAGCACTCATAATCTTCATTCTTTCATCAAACATTAGATTATATTATATGCTCTGAAGATGTCGAAAATTTAGACCTTTCAATACTCTACAAAAATAGTTATAGAACTGTATTACTTTGACTGTCAGATTTGGATATTCATCAATAAAAGCAAATGGTTACTTTTGAATATTCATAATTTAGTGTATTAGCTCAGATTTCTGTGAATATTTAGTGACAACATGTAATAGCATATAATATAATCTAATGTTTGATGGAAGAATGAAGCTTATGAGTGCTACTATTCTCGAAATATTGATGGTCAAAGTTTTCAGGTCAATGGTCAAAATCAAGAGAACCATCAATAATCCGAAAAAATTGTTTTATCATCAAAGTGTATAATTGATTTTCATGCATGAATATTAGGTTTTAGCCTTCTAACTCTTATAGTTCCGAAAATATGTCGATTTATCTGAAAATCGAAATTATCCATTTTTTTCGAAACAGAAAATGTTATTGAATAAAATAAAAGCATTTCCCGGTTGCTCATCAAAATTCACACCCCGAAAATGAATATCTTAAAATTATCTTATTACATAACCGCGCAAAATGGAATCGAAGTTTCATCTTTGACCTGTATTTACTCGCAAACTGTTGATCGGAGAAACATTTTAATAGCACTCATGGACTCAGTTTTTGTGTTTCTTCAAACCCATGAAGTATCAACTCTTTACTCAACATGATTCTCATGCAGTGCCAAAACTTTGGTCACATAAAAATATAAGGTTGATTTTACGTAGAAAGTAAAGAAAGATTGTTTATTATGCTTTAATTTGCTAAGAATTAAACATTTTCTTGGTTAAAATCACAATTTTTAGTCTGGTTTCGCTATTAGTCATTCGCGAATTGAATTAAGCCTTCTTAGAATCGATTATATTTTAGTATTGGTGCTAATTTCTCTAACACATTAAACCAGAATCCAATCTCTTACTCTTACTCTCTAATTTTGATGTTAGGTTCATATTAACCATTTCTTATTTTGGACATAGACTTTTTGACATAGTATCAAGAATAGCGTTTATGATACTTAAATTTACTGCGAGTTTGAACATCTTTTGTTACAGTTTGTGGATTTTAGACTTGTAATAAATTAAATGCATAGATTAATTGGTCGATTTACTGCTACTCTGGACATGCATCGGATTAAAGAAGAAGATTAGTGATGATTAAGAAAAAGTTGTTCAATTGTCAACGTATGCAATTGATTTTTATGCATGGATTAAAAGCAGTCTAACTTTTACGGAACAAAAATTTGTCGATTTAACTTGAAACTTATCTAATTGTTCAGAAACAGAAAATGTCATTGTTCAACCTAATCTGTTCATTTAATCCGTCTAACTAACAATATATTTCGATTAGCAAATGGATAGAGACCGTTCGAAATTTATTGTCTATTGATATACATAGATCAATTAGGTAAGCGATATCACTTTGTTTGGTGAGCCTTTTTGTTTCATTCATATTTTTTCGTATACTCATTACCTAAAAATATGTAAAGATTGATGTTTGATTCTAGTTGATCTTTAATTTGCTAACCAAAAACATTTCGAGAGAGTTAAATACTCATAAAACCTAATTGCTCTGTGATGAAAATATTAACTTGTATTGGAATGGATTTATTTACATATTCGTTATTCCAAATCAAGTCTTATTTAATATGCAAATTACTTGAGATATTAGTAAGCTAATCGAAAACTACTAAATTTTTGAAGGACGTTGAATATTAAACACTGAATTAAAAGTAAAGATTAAGATGGCCAGTAAATGTTAACTTTCCTGTTTGAGTTGTTTATAAACCCTAAAAGCTTAGTTTTGTCTGTGAATTTGAGTCTTTAAACCAACAAGTAAACTCAGACCGACTTTACCTTATATTATATTTTTGGCTATATTTTGTTATACTCAAATTGTTGATATAATAATTAATGCAAATTGAATAATCGGCAAGACATTAACCAAATATACTTTTAATCATAATCTTATTACATCATGCTTACCATTTCAAATAAATAATTTTCACATGTAAAAGTAAAATGAATTATCATTACTTCAACTATTAAACCGCTACAAATGAATATTACAGCCATTTGAAAAATATCATATAACTCTTGATGTAAGTGATTTTTATGTTAATACAATTAAAACTCTAAATGATTTGGCTAATGGTCAACTTGAAATGCATTATTTACCAGCAAATCATAAAGAGATGATCTCAGGTCAAATAGAGGATTTTGTTTTTCAAATCCATAAAAAGATATTAATACAATTGAGCTTGACAGTTGAGCTAATTTATTGTTAATCATTTAATGCTTATACTTATACAAAACATATTTTCCACTCATATTTATTAGACTGTTCATATTAATATCATTTTTTGGTACATAAAATGTGTAAGTGGTAAAATAACCAGAGGCAAAAATTTAGTGTTTGTCAGGTCAACCAACAGATATGATTAAGTTTGATAATTTTAAATTGTTGCCCTTGACATGTCTTTAACTAAGGCCATAATATAGTTGAATGACAGCTTTAGCTTTGGACATTTTTACTTATATTGGACTGTATACTGGACTGTATAGATAGTCAAAGGTTAAAATCAATTGGTTATGGATTGTTGTTAACAAAAAGCTTTACCATTTGACTTCAACTTTCACTTAATAGCCTTTATGATTTGGTTAACCCAAAAATCTGTATTTAACTGAATCAAGATTAAAGTTGATCATATTAGTTAAGGTTTAGGAAAGGAGACGCAAAAATAGACTCTTTTTAATGAATAATATTTACTTTCTTTTATTTTGCCAATTGTTATTATTATAATATAAGATTTTCAATTTAATTTCTGAATCACTTTACACATTTCAATGAATATCAATGGCTATTATTATTGGTGAATTTATTGTCATTTTCATTGTTGTTGGTGTTGGTGGCAATTGGAATTAGTAAATGATCATTTGACAAGGTTAGTACAGCGGTTTTTGTGCTATTATTTCATTCATTCAGTAACATTTTCAATGTGATTTTTGGCTTGTCAATTGATCATTAGACTATTCACGTATTTGAGTAAAGATTTCATCGCTATTCAACTTTAATGATGGTAGAGTAATGATTTCAATTTTGTCTCTCACAATTTGTTGTACTTGTAATACACAATCACAAACATAATCATAAACAATACAATATTTTGGTAAAAGTTACAAGTTTAAAGTGAAAATAATACACTGTACATTAGGCTGTAATAAATAAAAATTGTAAATGATTTGGGGAAGACGGAATTTACCTTCTTAGAGTTAAATATGCATAGTTGGGTTAACTATTAATATGAAAATGAATTGAGACAAGACAAGGTCGATTAGAACATCAAATGGCTTAAAGTTTCGTAAATTACTATTTAACTTAAGAAATTGAAATGATCTATCACGTGAAGAAGGCATCAAATAAAAGGTCTAATCAAAATTATAAGTTGGATTTGGAATGAAATTTTAGTGAACATTTGTTAATTTAAAGTTAGCAAGTAACATTGGTCCGTTCAACAGCTCAAATATGTTTAAGTTCAAAGCTAATCAGTTACTGTTAATGAATCAGTTCTTGTTAATCAATTTGATTAGTTTTCATCAAGTAATAACTCAAGGTAAGTTTGTATTGTTAATCCAGTTATTCAAATTTGATCTATTTTTAAACAATTAACACATGATTTACCTACTAACAGAGACAACATCCGAAACTATCTCAACAATTGACTTATCAGAGACATCAGATGATTTGACTAGTTCAACAACTGTTTTAAGTGATAATTCAACAGAAATTATTGATTTAACTACTGAATCGAATGGAACTCTATTAACCACATTAAAATCAATAGACATTACAACAAAAGCTACAACAGAGGCTACAACAGAGGTTCCAACGACAACGATTTCTAATTCAGTTAAGGTGATAGATTATACAACTGAGTTGTTCAATAAGGATTGTCTCAATGTTCATAATCAATTCAGGACTTTGCATGGCGTTGAGCCACTTAAAATGGATGATAAAGTAAGTTTGATAATTTATTAATTGATGTCCTTTTGTTAAAATCAAAATGTTTTCTTTTGGCAAAATTTTATTTAGATAATTGAATTTGCCAGGCAGAGAGCAGCAACTTTAGCGCGGCTAAATGATACATCTTATTTGAAGCATGAATCAGGAAATTATGGTGAAAACCTCGCTGCTTGGCCTTTGTTTGGATCGATCAATTGTTCCGAGGTGTCCCAGATTTGGTTTGATGAATATAAATATGTTTCCAATTGGTCTAGTCCAGACTCTTTCACTCCTTATACATATCATTTTACCCAAATTGTTTGGTCTACAACTCGATCGATTGGTTGTGGTATGGCTGGACTTGAAGGAAGTGATTGGATCTTTATTTGCTGTAATTACGACCCTCCAGGCAATTATTTAGATGAGTTTCAGTATAATGTTAAGCCACCAAGTTATCTTAATGAATCAGTTAATGAGGTTCAACATCCCCCACAGATTGGTAAGAATTGTAAATGTACTTGTCAAGTTTGATATAAAAAATTTGATCACCGAAATGTGTAAAAATAAGAGACAAGAAAATTGCGTTTCGATAAAATAATCAAAGTTTTTTTTATAATTGCAACCAAAATTATTGAGTCCATGATTTAACCAATTTTTAGATTGGTTAACTTTTACAGGATTTGATTTATTTCAATTTGTTATTTCAAATATTATTGGCAAAAATAAAAGCCTTTATAATCTAGAGTTTTCATCTTTTTGCATTTAGGTTTTTTGATTTATAAATAAAGGAAGAGAAGGGTTAAATTACGGAAAAGTTAGAGACCAAGAATAGGTGAAAAATGGTAAAAGTGTGAAAAATGAAAGTCTTAGTGAACTTTACAAAAACAAGAAACATTTGCTTTGCATTTAATTTCCTAAAATGGCTTTTCTTCTTCCTTTGGAAAGAGAAGAAAAATTGAAAACGATGAAGATGAAAAGAGAAGGTGAAGAAAGAGATAAGACAGAGTTTTAATCACAATATCAACCAAGGGAAGAGCTGATAAAGGCAACTCCTCTTTCATAGAAAGAAAATTCATCGTGATTCGGTCCAGCTTCCAGATCAACGGTGAAAAGAATTGCAGACCTATTCAAATTAAGATATACAGGTAAAGTGACTCTACATCCTTTGGTACCACCAGCTTTATCAGCTCTATCGGGATAAAATGAAAAAAACGGTTAGCATTAAAAGTTCAATTCTTGATTGGAAAATAATTGAAATTACCTTCTCCATCTAAGACGGGTTATTGGTGAATCTGTCATTATTGCAGAAGTTAAATATAATTTATTTGCAATCGTTTTAGCTCCTTGTAATTTCAAACCTAAGACAAAATGAAAAGTAAAAAAGGCATAAGAAATCTTGTATCTGATTCGAAATTCGGAACATTAGATCTAAATAATCAATTGTCTTACCAGTAACAGCAAAACTACATTCATCCATTTGTATATTCTGATTGTCTGAATCAGCGATCTCAACTTCAAGATCTAACTCTTCTAAAGACCAGTTATTGGCTTGAGCAACATATTGTCTAGTAGCGGTGATATAAGCTTCAGGATTGAATAGACCACCAAGCCAAACATGGATTCCCTTTAATAACCAAATGGAAGAGAAAAAACATTAATTGATTTAAATCTTTGATAATGTTGATGAATTAATTTACCTTTAACACAGAAGCTCCACCAGAAGTACATCGATCAGAAACCTTTTGCAACTGTTTAACTCTATCACTAAAATCAGCGACCCATTGAATAACTGTTGTATCATGAGGAACTGTGTATTTCCTCCAATGTTTTGGAATCACTCCCATAGCCAAATCACTTAACATTATTCTGTGGTGATTAGTTTGTTTTTTGGCTGCTTTACAAATGAGTATAACATCGGCCAAGTCATTACGAACAATATCTAAAAGACGAGAAGCACTGTTAACTTCACGTTCAAAGTAACGATAGAGAGGATCTTTGATGTTTTCAACGGTTCTATGAAGAGTTTGTAATGAATTTGGAAGCAAACGCAACCAATTAGTTGCGGAATTAAGAAGAGTTCGCATCCAAGCGGGTCTTCCATCACCAGAAGGTTGTTTGACTCTTTTTGTGCCATCATTAGGTTCATTTTCACTAACATAAACCACATCTTCATCATCCTCAATCAATTGAAGCTTAAGAAGTTTGGAGACAACATTAGTTCCTTGGTTAGTTAACAAAACCTTTTCAGCATTATCTGGCAATCCAAGCCATGAAGGGGTTTGCTTATCAGGAAGGTTTTCAACCCATTCGAGAAAATGTTCTCGGCCAATACCTTCAGGCATGTTTATCACAGATTTGGTTCCATCAGGGCTGATCTGGGTAGACGTAAGACCAAAATCAGGCTCGAAGCTTTTAAAGGTGAACAGTTTATTGAGGAAAGATGTTAAAAGACGTTGATCAAAATCATTGTCAATCTTTCCTCCATAGATACATTGGCCGAATAGAGTTCGAATAGCATCCCAAGGAACTTTTTCTGGTGGTAAATTAGTTCTGTTCAGCGCAACTGAATCGATCCATGTGTCTAATGTGTCGCTAGCAACACGGAGATCAGATTCATTAAATTCATATTTTTTGGACCAACCCAAAGGACAATATCGTAATCTCTCTTGAACAATAGCATGGAACCAAGACAATAAGAAGTAAAGCCGTGATCTTTCGGCAGGTAACCTAGTCATTCGTTCAGCTGGGATAGTGTTAAATGTTCTGAGCAGATTAGCCTTTATTCCCGGTGGTGGTTCAAAAACAAATATGCGACCAGCGCGGAGTAAATTAACTGGAACTTTTGGATTTATCTCAAAAGTTAAAAACAGTCTAAAACCAGGATGAGCCATTAAAGTGTGTAACTTTTTCTCTAATTGTACAAGCCATTGTGGAGCAAGATGCACATTTTTCAAGATTACCCAGCCACCATTTTTGGAAGCAGAATTGATTGCTTTTTCAGCACGGCTAAAACCTTCAGCTGATCCTAGTGCAATAGAGGCTGGCTTGATACCAAGTTCAGCGGAAAGATCTTCAACACGACCAGAAGCATCGTAACCGGGAACATAACACATAAGAATAGGATTGGTAGGTTTAATCTCTTTTTGGACAATACTTGTCATGTCAAGTTCAGTTTCCGCTGCTTGTAAGAAAGCAGAGCCTAAGACAGTTTCAACAACTTTTCGAGCTGTAGAAATGACACGATCAGGTCTAAAAGCTTTGGTAATTAATAATTGATGCATAGCAATACCAACAGATGTTAAAAGTTTCTCATCATCCCATAGCTGGGGAACATTCTCTTCAGCTGCTGTAGAATCCAGCCACTCTTTCAAATTTGAACATGAATCAATTTTTTGCTGAATGTTTCTGAAGGCTGGAAGTTTTGATAATGCGGTTCCATTCTCAAGTTGATCAGTATTGAGTAACGCCGATGAAATAGTTGGTTGTCCAGGTAAAATACCTTCTTTTCCACGCAGGAAATGATCAAATTCATTTTCAAAGTTTGGTTCACTATGAATGTTAACGAAAAATTAAACAAAATCAAAATTAAAGGTCAAATTTTCAAAATTAGTTTCAGTAGTTTACAGGGTTAACACGGTTCAAATGAAAGGTCTTTGAAATGAAGTCATGGGTCAGGTTTTAATTTTTTTAATTAGATTTTTCGATTTAAAGAAAATTTAATTATTTTTCATTTGATATGTATATCATGGTTATGGGACTTATAGCTACCGAGCAATTCGATTTTCAAAAAAAGTCCAACAAAAATATTTTTTAGCTTTAACATGGCGCGTCTACGGGAGATTGAAAATTTTGATTTTCCAATGTTAATTTTCCCATAGGAAGCGCTCATTTTAAAAAAAAAATTTTATGGACTTTTCTGAAAATTGAATTGCTCGGTAGCTATAAATCTCATAACCACGATATACATATCAAATGAAAAATAATTAATTAAATTTCCTTCAAATCAAAAAATCTGATCGAAAAAATCCAAACTTGGTCCATGACTTTTTTTCAAAATCCTTTCATTTGAACTGTGTCAACCCTGTATACTACATCATTTTTAGAGAATACTCACGCAGAGAAGCCACGAAGATGAATCTTGCAAAGGAGAAGCGCAAAGACGATCCAGTCATCATGTAACATTCCTCTAGTAACTCGTCGATAAACATTCTAAAAAGAAGACAATGTGTGAGTGATTTGAAAGTAACCTTTTTATATAATTTTTTTACCTCAAATAAATCTTTGGTCACAATAGATAGACGCTCATTTGGCTCATTAATTCCTTCGAGATGTTGGTTACGAAGTAAAACATCGCTATAAATGTCTAAGAAGAATTGTAAAGAGTATTGATAAAGGAAGTGAACATGGTTGAGACCTTCCAGAGTGAAGTAAATTGAACTGCAAGCATGAGAAAGAGGCATATATTGCTGCGAAACAGCATCAACTTCAGCCATAACCTTATCAGTTTCTTCCACTTTACGGAATATTTCAGCTGCTTCGTTTTTCAATTTCTCCAAAGTAGATATCACATTATCGTCGTCAAGAATTCGACCCTTAGCATCATTCAAAGCTTGTAAAAGAGATTTTTCAAGTTGCCGCAATTTAACATGGAATTCTCCTTGCAATTTAAGCAGATCAGAACGTTTCTCATCAATATCAGGTCTCTCAGCTTTGAGAACTTGGTTAAGACATTGGCTTTGTAAACTACTGCGAGTAACAGTAAAGTTGACAAATGTTACCCTAGAACAAAGGTCAGGTGAAAATTCAACGGTGGGATCTCGAGTTGATAAAAATATCGAGAAGGAAGGCGATAAATCAATATCTTGATCACCAAGTGTAATCAAAACTCTGCCACCAGTTTTTCGAACTTCACGATTCAACACTGGATTCAGGATGGGGTCATAGTTTTCAACATCTTGAACCAGTAATGGATTACCGAAACGAAGAGCACTTTCAAGATTCTTACGGAAAGAGTCGTCCAAGAAACTGGTTTTGGTGATCTTTTTGTTTGCAAACTCATTGAGAAGGAATTTTGTTGCCTGGCCAGATGGATCGATGATGAGAGGATAACGATTGAAACGTTTTAACATAATTGCATTTTCAACACAAAGATCATCACTTGGCAAACAATTTGCTTGCCACCTCAACCTCTCATCAGCAGTTGAAAGATATTCAGTTCGAGCAAGGTCAGTTCGGAAGAGAATTCCCGCTTGTTGCAAATGTGTACACCAAGAGTTGAAAAGATTTTGACGATATTGTTGATCAAAATAACCAGCATAAGCCAGAAATGCAGCTGAAAGTAGTACATCACCGGCAATAGTTTGCATTTGATGTTTAAATGTATCACTTGAAACTTTCCATCTATCCTTTTCAGAACTAAGACTTGATATAAGTGCAATACTTCGATCAACTTTGGCTTGAACTGCAGCTAAATCAGCTTTAATGGCTTGTGCTTGACTAACAAGGTTGGCATATTCTTCTTTGTATGAAGCAATGGACTTTTCTAAACTTGCAATAACCGCATCGATATCTGCAGCCTTTTTCTTATTACTTTCCGCTTCAGATTGTAAACTGGTCAGTTCGTTTCTTAAAGGTTCGATTCGCTTCAACATAGAGGAATAGTTGAGTTGAGCTATGGCCCATTTAACTAAAGGACCACAAGCAAGACTAGCACGGTTGACTTTTTCAAAATTGTAATCAGGATTATCCAAATATTTAGTTCGCATTTTTTGTCGAATGTCATTTCTGCGGGGAAACAATTGAAAAGTATTGATTATTAAAACACTAGAATATTGAATTCAATGAAAGATAACGATGAAATAAACTAAAAAAACTGAAATAAAAAAACCGAGATTGATTTTCGTTTTATTTCTTACGATATAGCTTCAGTATTGAATTTGAGGATTGTGGGAATAAAATTATCACGAATTATAACAGTTCTTATGGCCTTCCAATCAAGAACTGTTTCATTTAGCAGTAAACAAATTGATTCCAGTGCCATTTTAACGAGAATCGGAGGATTGCTCATTGATCTGACCTCAACTAAATGCTGCCTTTTAATACCCTTGACAGCTATGAATGACATTATGAAGAAGTTGCGGAAAAAAGAGTAAGGAAAAAAATTAAAATTAGTTTCTTACGTTATATTGTCAGTTTGGAAGTTGACGATGGTAGAAATAAAGTTATCTCGTTGAAGTACAGATCTGATAACTTTCCAATCAGAGGTTGATTCACCAAGAAGCAGACAGATCGACTCAAGAGCCATTTTGACAGGGGGAGGTGGGTTAGACATTGATTTAACTTCGACAAGATTTTGTTTCTTGATCGATTGTACAGCTACGTAAAATACGTGCAAATTGGCCCAAATAAAAATTCAATAAACATAGAAATAAAAAATAAAAATGATAAAGGAAAGGAAACGCAAATAAAATAAATAAAATGGTAACAAAAAATAAACAAGAGAAGTTCAAATGCAAAAAAAAACGAATGCATTCGAATAATTTTGAAGTCAATCGCAAATAACGGGATAAATATTGAAGAATTGTCATTAAACTTACCCTGTTGAGCTTCTTCTACAGCAGGCTCGACTTGTGATAGATCGGCCATAACACTAGCTCGTTTCTCTTGAATAGCCGCTTCTTGTTTCTATTGCCAAAGAGTAGAAAATAGTTTGAAAAAATCCGAAAAATATAAAAAGAAATATAAAAAAGATAGACATACCTTGAGTTGAGCTTGAATATCTTGTGATTGAAGTTTACGCTTTTCAGCTTCTTGCTGGTCTTTCAACATTTCTTTCAATTTAGTATTGGCTGCTTGGTTCTTAGCTTCGAGTTCAGTTGTTTTAAGAGCAAGTGACTTTTGGAGTTCTTCAACTTGCTCAACAGTCTCATTTATTTTTGCTAGACCAACGTTGAGATGTAACTGCTCTTCTTCAAGCTCAGAGCATTTTTCATGGAATAATTTAACATAATGGTTAATGAAATCCAAATAATGTCGAGGTGTAATGGTTGTAATACGACTTCCTCTCTTGAGTAACCGCTTATTAGCCAAATGTAGGGTTTGATGACAATAAACAAGAGCGTTGATGATGGCAACTCGGTGGGTTGGAGGCATAGGTGTTCCTGGGAATGCCGTTGGAAAGTATTCGGGAGCTCGGTATGTTGGTCTATCAATGTCCAATTTAGCAGTAAACTCTTTACCAACTTCAAACAAAGCTTCATCAGACCAATCACCAAACCAATTAATAACACATCGATTGAAAAGAGCAGGTGATGTTGCGGATTTATCTTTAAGACCTTCGGATGATGGATTCATTGTGAAGACAACATGCAAATTTCTCATAACTTGTTGAGTAAACCATCGGTACAGCTCTTCATTAGAGTCCAGCATGAGACCTTCTCGTTGGGAAGCTTCTTTACATTGTGTCATTAAAGTTGTAAACTCATCTCCTTCAAATAAACCAGGGACCTCACCATTAGCTAAAAGAGTGTTCATTCGCTCAAGGAAACTCGAGTCCAGAACATTAGATTCATCTAAAATGAAAGCAATCTTTTCATCTTTGCACCCTGATCGACGTAAGACACATCGTAAGTCCTCATCAAAATCTGCAGCGGTATATTTGTTGTGAACTTTGATCTGAAAGATACTGAGACCGTTCATCCAAGCTACAAATCGTGAAAGTGTTGTTTTACCAGCACCACTAACACCGATTAACAGCACATGACCCTGAGGTTGTCGGAATATACGATCAATACGAAGAACATGGTCTAAAACTTCGTTGAAAAGTACAAGTTGCACATCCAACTCTTCTTCGTAGAAAACTTTGAGACGTGCTTTGATGAATTCTCGTAACTCTTCCCGATCAACAGGAATGTAATCTTTTGATGTCCAGTTAGAATAGAGGATTGGTCGATCAAGAGCTTGACGACGATCAATATTGGGAAAGTGTTTTAAAGCAACCATGTCAACATTTTCATCGGTCCAAACACGCTCTTCTTCTCCCACAAGACGGTCTTGAAATAGACGAAGAGCTTCGTGAGCCCAAAGACGAACAAGTCCTTCGACTGCAAGAGTCTCTAATGGACGAATAGCTTCATAGATACCGCGAACCCAACGAGTAAGTTCACGAGGTGAGTAAACATAATGAGGTTGCATATCTTGAGTAAATCTTTCTTGTGACATGAGATAAAATTCAACCATAGCTGAGGTTAATGGGTCGGCATAGGCTCGTAGTGAAGGTATAACACGTAACATGGCACGATTGAATGTACCATAAATTTGTTTGAGTGAGGTTTCACCGGGGTAATCAACGTACACAACAGGCACATGACGAAGGAATCGATGAGAAAGCGGTTTACGACCGGGATCGGTGGGAGGATTACAGGCACCGACAAACTGTATTCGTTCTAAACGAATCCATGCCTGATCAGTGGTTCTATAGAAACCACCATGACCAACCATTTGACGAAGGAATGATATAACTCTCATAGTGCCATATTTATCCATATCAGGTAAATTAATTTCGTCACAGAAGAGTATAAGCCATTTGCCTAATTGAACTGGAGCAAGAACAATACCATTTGGTGTTTTTCGGTACTCACAGTAATGGTCGAAAGTTTTTAACAATAGCTCCGGTGAAGTAGCACTAGAAAAGTTGAGACCAACAACCTCCATGTCAGGGAGGGAACGGAGAGCACTGAAAAGGGTCATTGTTTTACCTGAACCAGGAGGACCACACAGAACAATTGGATTATGCTCCGCTAGCCATGTTTTCAGTAGAGACTCGTGACGAACGGTATCCAATGTAGGGACGACAACATCTGGTGCAGCCACTTTATGAGTTTCAACTTCAATCTGAGGAACTCTATTTTGCCAAGGAGTCCATTCACCATTGAATGAAACTTCATAATCAATGATTGGCAGAGAAGCGGTATTTGGGGGCAAAGGAATGGTAGTAACATTGCGAATGAAGTCTCCTAAATCACAGCGAGCCTTGAGTTTAGCATCGCCAGCGAATGACCAAAGTATAGCGTAAACCAAAGACTTTGAAATGTAGTTTTCTAACTGTTCTGGAGGCATAGGGAAATCGGGATGATTATGATTATAATTAAGTACCCGTCGAACAACTTCATTAAGCATGGAAAAGAGAGAGTTAAGAGCTCGAAGACGAGTAAAGTCCATAATATGTTCTTGAGTAGAGCTGTATTCGAGAGCTCTGATAACTAAACCATCAGATGAAAAGTAAGGTCTCAGAATATTGACAGCATCACGTTGGACTTGCATATTGGGAGATAAAATGTCGGATGTTGATAAGTCAGATCCAGCTTCACCCCTCTTCTTTTTACTACCATATAAGGTTGATTCTTCTTCTGCTTCTTCCAATGGAACAGAGCCCAATCGAAGGAAAAAGTTTTCACAAATCATTTCGGTTGAAAGTACATCTTCACTAAACCAAATCATACCACAACGAGATACTGTTGCAAGCGTTGCGTACTTAAGATCTTGAACTTCAAACATAATACGGACATTTGGTGGTAAACTTAGACGTTCTCCATTTGGTAGAGTGAGCAATTTGTTGTCATCAAGAACAGAATTAAGATTTTCAACCCATTCGGGATCGACATCACCATCAAATATGATCCATTGTCGTTTATTTATTTCGCCACGAATATTGTCGATAATTTTTCTCAATATATGGGTAAACAAACCATCAGTCCACTCTCTGGTATTGGAGTCAAGGTTTCCGTATAGAGCTTCTTTTGAAATAGCTTTAGGGTCAATTACATGAGCAACGCCTTCAATTCCTTCGTAACGTTCAAGTGCTTTTAGCAAAACTCGCCAGGCAGTTGATTTACCTGAGCCACTTGGCCCGACCATCATAAGACCATGGTTAAGATTGGATATTTGATACAGTTGTAATACCTTTTCAATCCAAGCATTTTCTTGTGCCGAGTCACCCTTTTCATTGCCAAAGATAAGATACATTTCTTGACAAACTTTCGAAATATGATCTTTAAGTTGAGTCATTTCAGCTCTTGTATAAGGTATACCAGGGAATACATCGGATAATAGAGAGAAAAGTAGCGGAATGTCTTCAGCAACCAATTTAGGAACCATAGTTTCACAGACAGATTGAATGAGAATTTCTTGTTCAGGTAATTGCTCTGCAATACGAGCTTCATCTATTAAATCAGCATCGCCCCGAGATTTCATGTCTTCCTTGATTTTGGCTATACGATCACGTTTGATATTACCTGCCGAAACGAGGACATTTTTCAAAGCACGTAAGCCAAAATCGTAATGAGATTGGTTAGATAATTGTTCATCACATAATTTAAAGAAAGGCACAATTTTGTTAGCCAGTTTTTCAGCTGTTCGAAAACCTTGAGAGAAGAGCATGACTTCCGCGATCAATTGACGATCAGGTTTATTCATGGCTAACGATCGGAAGAGTTTTTTCAAATTATCAGGTAAGTTGGATCGACCAGCATATCCAGGATTCATAGTGATGAAAATTGCCATATCAGAAACAATTCTCACTTGTTTGCCGAGTAATTCCACAGTTAGATCCGTTCGATCTTGGTTTTGATTGCTTTTCAATGTTTCCTGGATTTGTTGGATTTGTTGAGAAACTGCTGATAACATTCGTTCTTCGAGACGGTTGAATTCATCGAAACATCCCCAAGCTCCAACTTGACATAGACCCACAAAAATACGTCCCATCGCTTGAAAGTCAAATGTTTCATCACAATTGAATACAAGTACGAATCGGCCCAATTGATTACCGAGAGCTTTAACTGACTCGGTTTTACCCGTACCAGCTGGCCCGAATGGCGATCCACCCAATCGAGCTTCTAAAGCCTGAGTCATGGTAAGATAACATCGATCAGTGAGTGGAGTTTGAACAAGCTTATCCTGGACTCCTAAGTATTCGAAGCCATAATTGAATTTAGCATTTGCCATAACTATAGATAGTTGTTTAAGGACACTTGGGCGACGTGGATCAAAGTAGAATCTCATTTGATTCAACCAATGGAATGATTTAGGTGACATTACTCTCCTTTTTATCAAAGATCGAGTTACATCTCGTTTGTGTACAAATTCAGTGATCAGATGTTCAAGCTTTTTGCGTCGCAGTGCAGGCTGTTCTTGAAGAACTGAGTCGGCAAGAACAGTTAATGTTTTTTCAACCGATTTGAGCACATCCTCTAAAGGTTTAAGATCGTTGGTTTCTTCGCTACTGATTTGCGAAAGAGCACTTTCAACATACTCAGACCAACCGATTTGGGCAGCTAGAACAATAATTTGAGCTTGGTACTTGTCAAGCCATTCCATATACTCAGAAGCATTAATATCGCCAGTTTTGAATGGTGCACTGTCAGAGACAGCTTGAGCTAACAATTTACCTAAAGTAATTCTCATTTCTTGTTCAACAAGGGCAAGCCATTCATTGATTTTGGGATGATCTTTGATGGAAACTGGAGTTGCAAATCTAACCTCTTCACCTTCTTTAGAGCTCAAACCAAGAACATGAGTAGAATCTTCGTCTAAAATGATAGAGGATACACCGGCAAACATTTTACGGAAATGTTTTTGAAGACGAGGAATATTTTTACTGTTACCAATAATCTCAAGAAGATCCTCATCACCGACGAAATAGAAACGTGGAAAAGAAGATCTTTCCCTTTCCAAATATTCACCAAGAGCTTTTTGAATCTTTGCTAACAAATCAGCTAATCTCTCAAGAGACTTTTGAACACCAGGTATGTTAAGTACGTCCATAACAAGGGGACTTTTGCTAACCTTTTTCATTAAAGTTAGAAATTCAGTGCTGATAGAATGAAATCGTTGCGTCTCAACGGGTAGTAAAGCTTGAATGTCAGAGCTACCAGAGAATATGCCTTCCAGATAGACCCACCGACGCTGAACATCAATCCATACATCAAATAATGCATTGATTCTGTTAAGTTTCTCTTCCCATGCAAGAGCATCTTCTTCAAATTCTTTATAGTAAGGTGACAGTTTCATTGCTGTAATAGAGTTGATATGCTCTTTAACTTTGTTGAAAAGATCATCCCAACCACGAATTAGACGGCATTTGTTTTGATAGCTGATTAAATCAAGTTCATAGTTCTGCCAAGCTTCACGAACTTGTTTCAAAAATTCTTCTAAAGCCATTTCTCCTTGAGCAATCAAAATAACATCACGCACAATTGATTCATTACGTTGCAAGTCAATGTCCCAAACCTGACCAAGTGTCAAATCGTTGATAACCCAGCGAACCCTTAACTGTTTGGTAAGTTGTTTCCAATGACGTTCTTTGAGAGCATCTGATTTAAGTTCAATAATAATCATATTCACTTTTAGATGAGATTGGATTAATCTTTTAACATAGTCATATGATGCATATTGCCTGAAACGAGCTGGCATTTCCTTCAATTGACCCATTAAGTTGTCCAAACTTTGACGGACCTTGCGAGGTTGAACAGAAAGCCATGGCAGTTCTTTAAGAGTTTCAATCTGTGACCAGATTTTGGATAACTCAGACCAAACAGCTTTTAGATCTTGTAATTCTTCCAATGCAACGTCAAGTTTTTCATCAGAAGCCAAAATTGGAGCTGCACCAGGTTCAAGTAATTCCAGTGCTTCTTTGGCTTTCATAACATTGTCTCGGTCTTCACGAAGTCGAGTGAATTTAGTTTCAAATAATTGAAGTCTGGTAGTTGCCTCATTAGGTGGTAATGATCCTTCCACAGGTTTACCTTTTTCCCATTCAGACAAGAGATCAGTTGTTCTTGTCTCAACAAATTTATCTTCGGCCACAATTTTAACTTGTAAGCTCGCCACTTGTGCTTGAATAGCAGCATCTTTACGTCGCATAATTTCATTGAAAGCTGACCATTCCCCTTCAATATTATCAACATGTAACCAATTTGTAGGAAATTGGAATCTTTGCCTTTCCAGAACTCTTTGCCCTTCTTTATAAATTTCAACCTGTTTCTCCCATTGGCGCATTTTACTTTTTAATGATTGAACATAAGTGATGAATGTTACTGCTTCCTTGGTATTAGCAGTATCGATTGATTGCTGTTCTAATTCAGATCGGGATTTCGAAATAAGTGTATGCATTTTAACCATTTCATTACCCAAAAGTGAACCAAATTTAGAAAGAACTTCCTTATGCCAAGAATCGTATTTAAGTGTAACCTTTGATTGAACTTTAGCATAATCAATAATAATTGGTCCTATTTCTTTACGTGTTTCCGTAGTATCAAAAATTGATCTAGATTTTTTAATCTCAGTCAATGTATTCATCCATTTTTGGATATCATCACCCAACTGAGCGTATAACATATCAGGTTGAAGATCCCAAAGTGATTGATAACGCAACCATTGATCAACGTAGACTTTCATCTGTTGGATTTTATCTTCTATCGCTTCATAGGCTTGTTCAATTGCTGTATGGCCATCAGCCATTTTTTTCAGAAGCATACGATATTGTGGTACTGATGATCTATCAAGGCCAACTTGATAACGAGTAGATTCAATACGGTTAAGAAGGAGTGCCACATTTTCCCAAGCAAATAGTTGTTGGAGTAAATTGAAACGAGCTTCCTCAATGCTTGGGCTGATGTACATGACTTGGTTAGTAATTCGGAATTCATGGTAGAGGCTTTGAATTTTCGGGTCTCCACCTGCTTTGCAAACTGGTGTGTGGACAGTTTCAGTATCGGGTATAACATCCATATCATCTTTTTCTTGGCCGATTAAAGCAGTAGTCCAAGCTTTAATACCGGCATGTAATCGAGCAGAAAGTCTTTTTTCAACTTCTTCATCTAATCTGTTAACCCACTGATTGAGATTTGAATATCGATGAAGACTTAAATCATCAACGGATTTTTGTATACGGTTCAAAATTTCAGCAAACACAGTCGAGCTGTAGGCACAGGTTTCAAGGCTTTTAACCTCTATCTCAATATGTTCATTCGTAATTAAAAGTTCATCAACTTTTTCTTGGAAATTTTGAACAAATTCTGCTAGACGTTTAACATAGGGATCAAGTTTATAGGATTCCCATACAAGACTTACTCCTTCACATAAGATAGTTTGAACGTCTTTCTTCATACCGGCAACTAATAAAATAACGGTGGGTTTTTCATTAACTTTTTCACAGGCTCTTTCATAAGATTTAACTGTTTGAATCAATGATATTGCAAAAGGATAGAGTTGATTTACTTGATGAGCTTTGTTCACCACTGCCAAGGGTACTCTGAAACCTAAACTTTTGAGATTTCTTACTTCCTTGGCAAGTGTAATTATTTCAGGCATAAAGTTGACACGTAGCTTCAAAGCATTGCCTTTACCAGATCGAGATCTGATTGATTCAATATTGAATATACGACCCGAAACGTTGAGTTGTCTTTGCTGTACATTGCGAGCCCATTCATCAAATATTGCCGCTGTGTTTAGCTTTACACGAAAACTATCTGCATCTGCCTTCAACTTTTGTCCCTCTACATGGTTTTCCCATCCTTTACCAAGGACGTCCTCTACTCTTTTCATGTAAACAGACAGTTGTCTTTCAATTTGCTTTGCCCAGATAATGCTTCCAGCAACTGGTGGAATATCACGAACTTTTGACATTTTGTATGCTTTGCTCTGAGGAAACTGTATTTTGAATTTTTCATGCAAAGCCTCAATATCATCTTTGACACGCTGGATGAGTTGAGTTTGGTATTCCCGAATGGCTCCTCTAATATGAGGGCGAACAAAAAGCGCATTGAAACGGGAGAAAATTCGGAACATTTCGTTGGCATTTTTAGCAGTTCCAAGTTGGTCACGAAGCTTTGCAGTTATTCTAGCTTCGACTCGATCAATTCTTTCTTCATATCGTTTTAAAGCTGCTTCCCATGAATCTGTTCCTTCCTTACTTATGTCCAATGGATCGACTTCTTTAACCAACTCATAAGCAAGATTGACTTCTTCGATTGCATTAAGATCAGCATTTTCTTCAACTGAATAATTTTCTTCCAAATCGATTTCTTTATCAGTGTCTGCAAGGTTTATGGCTCTATTGGAAGCAGACACGGGTCGCAACACTCTTACGATGACAGCACGTAATTGTTCATGCTGGCGTCTAAATCTTTTCATCTGATCAACTCGAGTTTGTAGCTTTTTGTGAGCTAAATTGATTCTCCAAACCATTTTATAGTTTTCATCTCGCTTCTTTTTGATTAAATCTCTTAAAATACCTTGAAGTTTATCATATTCATCATCCCAAGCTCCGAATACTTCAGAACAAGCACTTACAAGTTTTTCAAACTCTTCAAAAGGAATGTTCATCATTCGTCGCGTTCCCAGTACTTTTAATAACTGCGTCATTAAATCTCTTGAGATGGCTTCCATTAATTTTAAAGCTCGTCTAATTGGATATTTGGTATTACGGATTTTTCTAATATGATGAAATATCACTTGAAGGGCAGAACGTATTTTGTCTAAATCAGTTGCTGATAATAGATCGTTCAAAGGAAAATCTTTCATAAGAGGATTGTAATCATTGACAGTAGCCAAAGCCTCCTTTAATCGGGTATCTGCATCAAAACTAACAGTGGCATGAAAACGTTTACCCTTTTTCAAAATGTCTAGAGTTAAAGCGACTTCAGGTGTTTCTCTTTTTTCTTGAATTCTAAGCAAAGCTCTTTCCAAATTAAGCCAGAAACTGATCTCTTGAAGTGCAGTACCTGTGGACGGATCACGATCTAATTTGGTCACTTTTTGAATTTCCTTAATCCAGCGATTAACTTGGTTTTGAAGTTGATTTAAGAAAACTGAGTCCTCTATTTTGTCAGAGAAATCATTGACATTTGCTTTGCGACCTTCTTCGGCACATTTTTTCATCACTGCCAGTACAGTTGGGTGAATTTGTAAATTAATCTCAGGTATATCAATATTCTGTTGTAAATGCAACAAATTCATTTCCAATTCAGCAATCCTCTTTTCAGTAGACGGGACCATTTTATCACCGTCCCTGTTTCGTAAAAACGCCCAAAAAAAACAAAATGACAATGAATTAGTCAAATCAAACATCACCATATTGAAAAAATGAGTCATTTTTTTCTAACACCTTACCTTTCTGCTCTTTTAGTTTCTCTAACATATGACTTGAAAACGGGCCCAATACCGCTGCTGACATAATAATGAAGAGTTTCATAGACATTTGTATTATCCAAATACATATACAACAGCTGGCTTGCAATGTTCTTATCAGCCTCTAAGACTGTTGTTTTCTTTATTAATAAATGTCCAGTAACTCTGGGATTTGAATAACTAGCTTCTTCCGTGATGGAGAAAGCAACATTGTCACTACTTTCTGCACTATGATCAGATACTTCTTCATCCTCTGTAAATAAATAATAAGAGAGCAGCGAGAAAAAATAAATAAATATTAGACAATAGTCAACAAAGATGAATTATTGTTTGAAGAGCTCACCTTTACTTGAAAATCTTTGAATTAAAATTGATTTAACCTGAGTATCTGATATAAATTGTCTCAACTTCTCTTGAGTACTTGGATGGTCCAGAAGGTTGATTAGAGATGGATGAACGTATGCTCGCCCTTCCAGGGCAGGTGCAACGACTTCTTTTATGTAAGTGACTAGGGCTGATACTTCAATTGCTGGTAGCTGAACGGTGGATTGGTCATTGGATGAGGGAAGTGAATCACCACCCGAGCCACCGCCAGCACCAACAACCGTGGAGATGGGATCCAAACTGTCACTCATTTTGTGACATAGTATTCATGATGAATTGAAACAATTATTCAGTAAGGTTGAAAAAAATGTGTAACAGAATAAAATGAAAGAAATTCATTGAATACATAAAATAGAAATGAGTCAACTGATGTGAAATGTAAAAAGAACCCTCTGTTATTTAATATTATCCAATAGATGTCTCTAGTTACAAGGCGCCAATATTTTTCTTTTATTGGTTCTTTTGATTTTGAAAGCGATTTAATTTTATTAGGATCAAATAATTTTTCTATTTTTATGATTCCAAGTGTCATTTGATTACTCTAGATACCCAATTTAATCATCGCATAGTCTAGTCTTTCACTTCTTTTATGCATAAAAACAATTATGGTAAGTCAAGATGTTAAATATTTGAAATAAAAATATTTTTACACGCTTAACCAATGAAAAAATCAACCTTAATCAAAAACTCCATAAATGAAAAATTTTAATAAACCTGCCTGTGAATGAAGTGACATCAACAATCGTTTTTTTCAATGGGTTAAAGATACGCTAGAAAATTGTATGCATCATGTGAAGTTCAAAGTCTTGAAAAATTCTCATGAATTAAAATCCATTCTTTCACTATACGAAATTGAGATTCCGAGTCAAAGGCTACAACTGTAACTGAAAATGAAAAAATCGTACTAAACCGAAGGAATGTTACGAATGTACTGATAGTGAAGAAAATTCATCTCTTCGTTAAAGCAATTATTGTGATTGCTGATTATATATTTATTGTAAAATTATGGAGATTATTTGGATTTGTTTATAAAATATTGTATAATCCAATATTAACTCTTATCAATGAGGTGATTAATCAATGTCTCGAGCTGACAAGATTTTGCTCAGACTCTAACAACATTTAATCTTCAAACATTCTCAGTACTGTCATTTCATGACATTAAACAAATTTCTTTGACTCGGTGGGAATAATATTCAAAGTAACCGGGTATTTGATTATTGTCTTGTAATTGGATGAAGTATCTTGTTACCAGGTAACTAAACTATTTTCTTCTTATCATTCCTAGAATTGATGAGAAATATCTTTTATCTTTTATAATTGTTTTATGATCCTTGTTCATTAATCCACCTTTCAGTATATAAAGCATCTGATTTCACGAATGGGATCTTTTCTTGGTCGACCTGCAACACCTACAGTCATGGATGAAGGAATCAAAATTATGGTTGATTCAACCATCAGTAAATCTAAAGTTGTTGTTTTCAGTAAAACTTACTGTCCCTACTGTAAGCGAGCAAAGGCCCTTATAACCAAGTATCCGATTAAACCTGATCAATTGGAGATCATCGAAATTGAAAAAAGGCCTGATTGTTCAAGTATTCAAGCTTACCTGAAGGAAATCACCGGAGCTAGTACAGTAAGTTAACATTTTGTTACTCTCTATCTTATTTTCATTTAAAAATGAAGTCAATCAAACCCTATTCATTTTATGAAAATATTAAAGGATTGAAAATTCCAAATTCCTTGTATGTAAAATTTTCCATTTTTTTCATTTCCAAGGTTCCGAGAATTTTTATTGATGGAAAATGCATTGGAGGTTGTGATGATGCCACTGCACTTGATAATAGTGGTGAACTTGAGAAATTATTATCATCATGTGGAGCCTTGCAGTCCCAATAAAACAATTTGATTCACCGGCACAGGAATAGTTTGATTTTAATTTTCTTATCGGAAGCAACCTACAATTGTACTCGGGATCTACTCTACAATACATTATAATTACAGTTTCTAACCCAGTTCAATGGAGAGTCGAACTTTCCTCTCGTTGAAGCCAATAATAATTAGCTACAATTGGTACTTTGTTTTTGTTAACTTGTCGACACAATTTGTTATTGCTTCATTCTTGATTAACTACAAACCCAATCTAATCTATCAATAATTTTTCAACTTTCAGCAAAATTGAAAATTCTTTCATTCATGTATCATTATTTGAATTAAAAGCAATTGTCAAAGAATTTTATGAAAGTTCACTTTCAATTTGCATGCTTAGAAGTTAAAAGTTAATTTTAATGGTGAAATCAAGTACGATCAAGTACAATCATAAGCCATAAATGACTCACCTGAAATAATGTCATAATCTTGAAACATTTTGATACAATGAATCAATTTTGTATGGTTTAAACTTGATATTTTATCGGATAAAATTTAATGTTCATTAATGGATATTATTTATACCAAAATTATAGTTACTTAGAAATACTTTATTTTTATTGATTTTAGAAATGTCATTCAAATACATTTTATGGAAGCAAATATTATCTCATTTTACCAATCTTATTGTATTAATGTATTTGGTTATCAATCAGATAGAGGAAATCATAGACTAGTGATCAAATGTCGGTAGCATGATTTAGTTTGGATGGGCACAAATCACTGCTACGAAATCTGAATCTAACTAAAATTTATAGGTGGAAGATAATTTGATCGAATTTTGGCTAGCGCATGCAATCAAAATCAATCGGTAGAGTTAATATCAGATTCTGGGAACTTTTGAGTTCATTAAATATCAAAATCGGTACAAGTTTCATCTTTATCTTTCACAAAACGAATTTTTATTTTATCCCTTTATTTGTGTTGGTTTCATTGACATGTCGAATTTCTAATTATTTAAATGTTGTATTAAAAGTTTGCTTGAACCAAGATGTAATATATTAAATTGTATTTGCATTAATAATAGGTAAAGCTCATAAGATATGATCTCACTGACATGTTTAACTGCTTCGTAAACAGCTGGTGAGCTTGCAGTGGTCTATTCACTCCGAGAGTAAACTATATCAACTGTTTTTCATCAATTTTTGAGCTTTGAATCTTATTGTGGCAAAGTAGTGATGTGTTGAAGTTTATTCAATTTGCTATTACCATTCTAATCATGTCTAATTATTTAGTGCTTTCGAAATTTTGTGCTTGGACTATCAGATTTTCATCAAATAAACAAACATCAGGAGTGTTATCTTAATTTTACGACATCTAATTCAACTACGGATGGTTCTTTGGATGATGTTTGATTGTACTCTGATCATCTTGATACGGTTTTTATTATTTATACTTCTGATTGAACCTTGGGATAGCTTTGTAGGTCAGTATGATGATCGATTTTGTTTTTTTCAAGAATTTAGCTGTTGATACTGATTTGTTATATTTCTCGTTTGCTCATTCACAGGGTTTCCGAATGGTTTACCTAGACAATTTACCATACATCAGATTCTAGAGAATGCAACTGAACCCCAATTCAGATGGAATATTTTGGCAAAATAATTATTGGCCAAAGATAATTTATGATTTAGAGCAATGTTAAACTTTGCTTTATTGAGATTGATTTTACTACGTTTGGGTCGGTTATCGAGAAGGAAATGGCTCATATTTCTTGGTACCTGTTTGATAATTTTTCTAACCAGTTTTTTAATTCTTGATTCTATTTTGCTCATTATCAACCAATTTACAAATTTCTATCATTGGCTTGATTGTTTATCTGGTAAAATGTTGGCTCGACAGGAAGTCTGCACATCTTATGAGAAGAGAAAAATAGCCGGTAACTTGTGCCCTGATTGGTGTTCTGGGTCCACATCTATCTTACAGTCATGTCCATCATCTAAAACATTCCATGTCGGCAAAGAATGCATCTTTCGTGGTCAATGGAAAGAATCGGATATCATTGTGAAGGCCAAGAAATTAAAAGTGACCCATATGATAGATGAAGATATAAAGTTAACCAGAGAGGAAACTATTCAAGGCATACATGCAATTACTGCAACCGCTTTTGAAGGGACAGAAATAGACCCATCGTATTTAACTATACCTTGGTTTGGTTCTTCTGTCAAATTGTCTTCCTTAACGAACAAAGAACTAAACAGTCTCTGGACTCTTGCTCAAGATAATGAATACATTTACAGCACTTTTTTTGGTCAACTAACCCAATGGAATTCAGTTAAGCTCTTACCACAAGTTCTGGGAACTTGTGGTCATTTCTATGCCGTTGAATATATACCCGAAGCTATTCAATTTTTCGATATTATTCCTGAAAAATCTTCACTTCACATATTCAAATCATCATTTGATAAACGTCTGTCCATTTCTCATATGTTGTTGAAATTTTTATACCACCTTGAGTCTGGTAACTATAATTTACAACTTTGTGATGTTAAGTATGACCAATTCGCCATGAAAAATGGCACTATTATGTTGATTGACTCTGATATGCTTTATCCAAGTGAAGTTGTGCAAGAATCGATCCAACATATTGACTCGTGCATTAAAGACGAAGACTGTGATTTCATTGATTGTAAAGGACGTTGTAAACCATCCAAAGTTGGCGGTACTTGTGAAATCGATATTGATTCGGACAGTAATCTTAATAGGATTTGTCGAAATTTATTTTTCATCGATGAAATATCAACAAAAGATTTAGTAAAATCTTCTAGTCGAATTAACGCTGGATTATTGTCTCATTTCCCTCTCTCATACCAATCCGATATTTACAAATTGAAACAATTGTGTTCTGGATGGATAAAAAAGTCTGAAATGGTATCTACTATCAAAACGATGATTGATTTAACATCTGCTATACAATCAAGGACATATCCCTTTAATGTTTAAATTCATCACCAACTCTGATCATTTAAAAAATAAAATCAAAAAGAAATCTAGTCTGAAGGGAAAGGAGCACAAAAGTGCATCACCAATTCCCTTCGATTTAACTTCTAAAATTAAAAAATTGAAGTCATCACACCAAAATACTATCCTGTGCAAATTAAATTACTAACCTGGACAAAAATAATGTGTAATCGAGTCAGATTGTGAAAATTCCCTACAATTTCCAGTTTCAACAAGTTGATTCAAATTCAGATTTAATGACAAACATTCACGAACAAACATTGTACAGACATTTTTTTCTGAAATTCATATGTAAACGTTTTGTCGGAGTTTTTCTCTTGCGTGAAGCCAAATAACTAAAGTTCTTTTTCTCATCACTTCATGGTGAAACCATTTTCACTGAATATACTAGATTGGCGTAAGATCAAAAAAATGCTCGAATTAATTACGATACTGTTATGCGCAGTCTATTGATTAAAGTCTCCTTTTGGTAGCTTACTGTAAGCTTACACCTTCTAAGTTTTCGATCTCTGTCTAAATATTTTCATCAATTTTGAACCGTTTGTTTATCTTCATTATCTCCCGATTTCCAAGGTTTTGTTATTTATTTTTTATTTTGTTCACCTTTTCATTTTAAGAGACTCTGTGTGTAGAGTCATCAAAAGGTGTATTGCTTAAAAATCGATGCTCCTTTTAACCTCGTATTGAATTCCCTGTCATATGACTTACAAAGACATGATGAATCAATCATGATAGACGTTGAAGTACAACCTTTATTTATAATAATTTAAAACTTGACTCTTCATTTTCAACTGAACTTGCTCAATTTTTTTAAATATTGTGAAAAATAACGACAATGTCTTGTGATGTTAAGTTATCAGCCAATAATTCAATCTCTACGGATGAAGATTATCCTCCAGGAACCTCCTATTGTCTTAAAGAGGATAAATCGACTGATGGTGAAATGACAACCTTAACTGGAAATAGTAATATTGACAGTCGTAGGCGGATCAAGGAACAATTTCGTCGTCAAAAAGAAGCCTTGGTTCGCTTAATTGAAAGGCAAAGACATCAGTTAGAAGAAGGAGGTAAACATCTGATCTGGAAAAGAAAGAGTGAACAAAGTTTGATTCATGATGTGGTCATTATATTTCCACCCAAAGGATATGTAATCATGGATTCATTACAAAATTTAATCAACAAATTGGTACCTCAATTATTAGTTGAGAAAAAAGCTCTGACCAACAAGAATGAACAAGCTTTTTATATTTCTGCTGAACACGAATGGCTCCAAGAAACTGCAACCATACTGGGTTATCTTCCAGAGTCAAATGTAAATCAGGTCTCATCATCATCGCCATCCAAATCTACGAAATCCTTTTCTTCGAACCTTTCAGCTGCAACTCGGCAAAACATCATTCGCTATTATCTCAATACATTGAGATGGTTTAAGGAGAGCTCATCATTTGATGAGAGCATGGTTAGTCAGATGAAACTGATTGACGGAGAAGCCATTATTCCTAAATTATTACAGTTAAAATACATCAAGCAAATACTGCCTCTGCATGATGAGGAGGCTTTATCGCAACTCCGTAATTCTTGGGCCTCTGATTTTCTTGCACCTCAACCCTTAAAGAAAATCTACTCTTATTTTGGAATCAAAATTGCTTTGTACTTTGCCTTTCTTGGCCATTACACTTACTCTTTGATTGTTCCTGGGGTTACTGGTCTGTTAATTAGTCTCTCTTGCGGTGATCAATTTATCAATGACGTTTGTTTAACCCTATTTCCAATTTTACTTACCATTTGGTCATCTATTTATCTGGAATCTTGGAAAAATTATTGTTCCTCATTAACCTCTCAATGGTCATCAAATTCATGCAATCTTGAACTGATCGATGTACGTCCACAGTTCCATGGTATAGTAACTCGGAAAGGCTCCCATGGAATCGCTGAAATTTTTTATCCACCTTGGAAAAGGAAATTGTTCTTTTATTTCATCACAATACCTGTTATGGGTTTAAGTCTTTTAATTGTTTTCCTTTCAATGTTTCATATGCTACATTTCCAGGTAATTCAATTCTTTGATCAAATCCCTTGTCTGACTTATCTTTTCTCATAACTTATTACAGACTTGGTGGGATGATGTAGCCATTGGGGAACAATTTTATCCAAGATGGACTTCATATTTTCCTAAAGTACTTTTCGGACTTGTTATCCATATTCTGGATGTTGTCTACGAAAAAATTGCTCTTTGGTTGAACAAAAAAGGTATTGAAATTGAATAACATTAAATCCTTTTTAATTCAAACCAACAGATTGCTGATATAATTTTTCCATCTTAATTATTCACAGAAAATTATCAATACCAAGAGACATATGAAAGCAATTTGATGATCAAACTTGTTTTGGTGGGTTTTATTTCAACAATTAACAGCAGAATTTGTTCAAACTTCATAACATTAAATGTCTAAGGGTTGTTTGTGACCAATTTAATCAATCATTTGTTTTTTATCAAACGAACCGTCTTTTCTTTTCCAGTTCCAATTCGTGAATTCATTTCTATCCTTATTTTACATCGCATTCTACATTGGTGATATGAATAAATTACGTGAGGTAAATATTTATAGCCTCAACCTCCTTAATTACTAACAGGCAATCATTTATTGAATTGTTTCTTAATGGTTGCTTTCTAAACTTATTATTGTTTTTATTTTATAGCAAATGATTGCTCTACTTATTACTCGGCAAGTAATTGGTAACATTAAAGAGTCTCTTTGGCCTTTTGTCACTCAATCTTACAAATTATCGCCAACATTGGCTGCATCTGATGTCTCACAAGCTGAACTTGAATCGAGTCTTTACTCATATGAATCAACATTCGAAGACTATCTTGAGCTCTACATACAATTTGGTTATGTTGCTCTTTTTTCTGTTACATTCCCTTTGGCTGCATTCTGTGCTCTTATCAACAACTTAATTGAAATACGAAGTGATGCATTCAAATTATGTGTAACTTATCAGCGACCTTTCAGTATCCAAGGGAATCGTAATTTGTTGATATGGGAAAAAGCAATCAACATAATGATTTATGTCTCAATTGTTGTTAATTGCTCTCTTCTAGTCAAATCTGGTCAACTTGAAAGACTTCTGCCAATGTTAAATCAATCACAAATAATCATTACTGGTGTCATCCTTGAGGTAAATTAATTATAACAAATTAATGTAACTAACTACACGTATTTATTTTTCCTTTCTTTTTCTCTTAGCATCTTCTAATTATAATCAAATTGGCAATCGAAAAGTTTGATTGCAATTCTGTTATAAACTATTTTGTGTATAATTATTCACAATTGGTTGGAACAACGACTTCAGTTAAGCCTGCCCAAGTAAAGGAGAAGAAAACAGATTGATTTGTTTAATTCAGAAAAAAATACTCATAATTAATACTCCATCCATTTTCTTCATGTTTACTTTTGTTATTAAATCAAACTGTTTGCTAAGATGAAATGAATTGATACATTCTAATGAGTGAATTGCGATTTATGAGTGATAAAAACATACCCTTCGATGTTTTCAAATATTTCATTTTTTTTATTTAAATAAATTAATATTTTGTTTTACAAAGAAAGATAATTGAAGTTGTCACTAAAAAGTAATAAGACCTGGAAATAAAGTTGCGGTTATGGTAATGAATCTGGTTAGTTTTAAAAGACAGAAAATATTAATTTATTGTAAAGATTAAATAATATACTGCATGCGTAATAATTAATGACAACAAATTGTTTAATAGACCTTACAATTGAGAAATACAAAAATACTGGTCGGACTAGTATCTCGAAATTTTTGATCATATGAACAGATTTTAGACATAGTTGTCAAATCGGTGGTCATCCTAAAGTTTTTAAACATTTATCAAGACAGAGGAGACCGGTTGAAGCGGAATCGTAAATGATAATTGGTGTATAAGCATGTCTTGGTAAATTTAAGACCAAAGACTCTCGTTTCAAGGAGCCTCAAGTCTCATCCATAAATACATGTATTTAGTGCTTTAACATACAATTATAATAAAATGAGCTCGCAAGTAAATAAGAAACAAAGTCTGCTGCAATCACTATAAACAAATACTTTTATGTAAGTTATTTTTGACTTGATTTTGATTGCTTAAGTCTAATTCATAAAACAAAAACAAAATCTAATCAGATTACCCTGAAATTTTCAATTGAAGTTCCGACATATTTTTTTACAATAATCAGGGTATAAATGATTGATAACAGATTAAGACTGGTAAATTTATGAATATTAAAAAACAGGCAAGAACAGATATCTAACGAAAATCAAGAGTTAATCAAAGAGCAAATGAATAACCTTATTCAAGTGAATTTCCAATTGAGAAAACGTTGATACCATCTTATGAGTCTCTCAATTAAAAGTTTGTCTCTTCCTATTTGCAAATATTGAATGATGAAGTCTTTTTCTCTTTCATATAATTCTTTATCCTTCGACCCATTAATGGATAATAATTGTGAAATGACGAAACGACGATGTAGATAAAGAGATTCTCGGTTACAATGGATTCTCAATAAATCATTAATCAAGTCCATTTCATTGACTAGTATTGATTCATAATCTACATAGGCTAATAATTTATCTTGAGTATCTAAGTAAAGGGAACCAATTGTTACAATAATATATTGCCGGTAACCAAATCCACTGTAATCAGATATGTGACGTTCAATCCACGCTTTACTTGTGGTCATTTCACGTAAACATGTCTACAGGAGGAGGGAAGAGAAAAAGATGAAAAAAAAATTGACTTAGCCAAAAGTACGAGTTTTTCCCTCAGAATACAGGTAATAATTACTTACATTAAGGTTGTAAGCATAGGTCTGAATTACCCATCGCCGATAAGTCCAAGCATAGTAATTACTTTGATAACGCCTAGCAGCTTCAAGACATAATTCTAGTTCGTTGTTAATAAAATTTGTGTCTGGATGACCCTGGGTTTTAACCATCATTTGTATTAACCATTGTCTACGGAAAATAGAAGAATACAATGTAATTGCAAAAAGACTGAATTCCTTTCAGAATACCGGATGATACCTATGAGTAAAATTTTCCGAATTTTTAGAGCGTTTCTTCATCAGAAGTTGACAGAATTTCAATTCGTTTTGGATAGTTAAATATTTATCGATAACAAGTTGCTTTCTAAACATAGAAAAAAAAACATCGAGATTAGCTTGATTGAAATCACTTCATGTCTTCAAATTCGATACATACCTGCAATTCCAGGCAGTTTTAAGTTCAGGATTAATTAATAATAAAGTACGAGTTAATTCATTTATTGTTGCACTATCTGTTGAAACAAAACAAAATAGAATTTCAGAAATGATGAGTTATTGAGTTAGAAATGAATACATTTCAAACTTGAAATGCATTGAATTTGTTTCATTACAGCCATTTTGCATTGAAAAAGTCCAGCATATTAAAATTACTCATATTGTCGAATTGAATAAAATCCATGCCAAAATTTGGTATTATAAAATATATCAAAATTAAACACTATTTAATTATGAATAAAACAAGGAAGTTAGATATTTCATGAAAACTTAAAATGAGAATAATTGTAACTATTTCAGAGTTATTTTTAATCTTATTATATTTTAGCAAAGACTAGACAAAAGAAATCATGACAAAAAGTTTCGTTCAATTTGACATTCATTGTTTCATGGCAAAGTACTTTTATATCACGAGTTTTTTTTCTAGGGAATTGACTGCAATGCCAAAACAAAAGCAAGGTTGAAAGCTTAACACTGTATATAGTCAATCAAATGATAAAAATTCATTAGATAAACACATAATTCGATAGAGTTTCGCTTTCTTCACCAAGTTAGAGATAATATAATTGCAATATAATTAACTTAAAAACAATCAGCGAAATTCTATCAAGTTATGTATTATTGTTCTGTATTGATAAATTGATCATTTGATAGATAATTTATCAATTAATGTACCTGATCTTGCTCGATGGCTTCTAGTTTTTAAAAATTCATGGTAAGAGTATGTGTATAAATATTTGATCGACCAGCTTTCCAAACCAAGTCTGTGATCTTCAAAAATAACAGGACTTTTATTAAGAGTTTTATCCTCAACGGGTATAATATCAAATTCAAGTCTGGAAAACAAAGAATAGTAAGAATTTAATCAGATTAAATTACACAGGAATGTAGCATAGTCAATGAGTTGATTGGATAAAAACAAAGAGGGTAACCTAAAATAAAATGGCTAAAAGTGATAATTTACTTACAGGTTTGTTTCTCGGTCAAAAATGATCCGGAGATCTCGAAGAATACGTTTAGCCAAGGATGTATCCTCATCTGAAGTATCCATTTAAAACAAAAACAGAAAATTAAACTAAACAACAAAACATAAAGCAATGTTGATTAATACATGAACAGTTGAATATAAACCCATTTGCCGGTTAAACCAATGGAGCTTCTCTTTTCTGCGAGAAAATTTCTGGTAATCATAGTAGGGGACATTCATAAACTTCAAAAAGAAAGAAAGAGAAAGATTTGCTCTCAAAGAGTAATGTGTATTTATTAGAAAGCTATCAATTTATCACTCCGAATCTGGGGTTCAGATTCAAATGATGTTTATATAAGGTCAAATTTCAAAGAATTTTCAGTACAGGCTTAACTGATAGTAAAAGTTTGCTAGGAGTTAATGTATTATGAGTAAAGTGGCTGTCAATTGACATGTAGTGTAGCAAAATCCCAGACACTGTTACAGCAACTGGATATTTGGTTTATATTTGTGTAAAGGGCCAATCGAACCCTCAAATTAATAGTATGAAGCTTACCTAAGCCCTTAGAATGAGAAAAGGTCGAATAAAAACTCTTAATTAAATCAAATTAAATTTAATCACGACGCAAAAAAATATAAACTGTAATCAATATCAATTTTTACTTTCTTGTCTTTCTTTTTAAATTTCCCTCTCAGTGTAATCAGATAACTGGTTACTTAACCAAACTCGGTTACTTTTCCTTCCTTTAACCAAACAGCCGGTAACAAACCATAAACCGACCTCTATTATTTTCACTGTAAGTTTAATAAAAAAAACAACAACACCACATTTTTACGAAGGATTTACAGCTTTTGTGTTGTTAAAGTATTGTTTTAATCGTTCTCTTTCGATTGTTAATCTGAAAAATATCAAAGGCAAAAATGAGATTCAGTACAGTACTCATGTGTTACAGCAAATTGCCTAAAAGATTTTCTAATTTTCCAGATAAATATGTGAAAAAGCAAACAGAATTTATCGAATGGGAAACCCCGAGAAGACCGAACTACAATCCTATCAAAATTAAGTGGACTAGGTATCCTTATTATGATCGTTACCGAAGTTGGACTCAAGCTTTTCAAGCCATGAATAAACCTGGTGAATGGAAACCAAAGATTTGGGTTGAACCAATAGAGAGGTTTTATGTGTTCAATGGTGATAGAGTGCAAGTTCTTCGTGGTAAAGATAAAGGTAAACAAGGAGTTGTTAAATACGTTGTACAGGAAAGAAATTGGGTGTTTGTCGAAGGATTAAATGTGGCCAGATCCATTAGACAGATGGGAGAAGATAGTAAATACGTTACTATTGTAGAACAGCCACTATTAGTTCCAAGGGATGTTGCATTAGTGGATCCATCCGACAAACAGCCCACAACTATTAGATGGAAATACACTGAAACTGGTGAACTTGTTCGAGTATCTGATAGAACTGGTTACATTATAATGATACCCTTAGAAGCATTCAAAACTTATGATTATTTAACTCCAGAGCAATATCTTGAATCACCAAAAGATTCTACTCTAGAAGAAACCACTAAAGTGACATATGAACCAGTCCTGAAAACCTTTGAGATGGACATAGCTGATCAACAAGGAATCAAAGAAGATCGAATACCTCATAAAACATATTGGTATTAAGTTAATACATAACTCAGCGGATGGTAACCGCTAATTATGCCAACTGATATTTTTGATTATTTGCTCTAGTGCACTGACAATTTTCATTGTTATGGCCACAGTTTGTCAATGTTTCATGGCTAATAATAGTAACAAATGAGCAATTAAAACCAATAATTTAGTTCAAATGAGCTGCTATAATATGTAAAATGTTTAATTTGTACTGATTATCAGTTAAAAATTATCAAAATTAAACAATTTTAATTCAACTCTGTAACCCTAGATAGTTCCGTTTTTTACGAAGCTTCTTACGCGTTTACGCGTTCAAGATGGTCAGATATCTCAAATGCAAGTTTAGATTGAATTTGTTATCGATATTATCCATGTAATCGATTGATATTAATAAAAAGTGTTCTTGATTATTACATGTATCATCATTTGATTTTTATTATTATCATAATTTTAAACAAATGTTGACAAAATGTAAATTTTTGATTTTTTTCTATGGGATTTTACAAAAGGTTTTTATAAAAAATTATTTATTATAAAATGCTCTTTGACACTGCATTATAATAGGCCTTTAATCATCATTATTTTTACTTAGATAATATATTGAAATAATAATTGATATACATTATAATTAATAGTATTATTTATGTGATTTATCACGATTAGTTTATATAATTGGCAATTAATGTCTTTGATTGTTTCAAAAAGTTTTTAAAGTAGTTTATTTCTGATAAATGTTTAAGAAGAACATCAACTTTCACCTTACATCAAGAACGGTTTAAAATCGGACTTAATCAATATTCGATAAATAGCTCTGAAAAAATTCAAAATTCTTAATCAATACTTATTTGAGCAACACTTTCTTTTGTTTTAACAAGTTAAATCATGTCACATCTGATGATTTAATAGTGAAAGATAATTCAATTGCTGTAATAGCATAAAATTCAGTCTTTTTCCTAACTGGAAATTCGCATTCCTCGTAAAGAGTGATTTAAATTGACAAACCAAATCAATGGATGATAGATTGAATAGTTATTAATAATTACACGAAGTCCAAGTTATCTGGTCATTATTCAAGATAGTCTGTTATTAAGATTTGATGTGTTGATTGACTTTTTACTCCATTTTCGATGGTCTTGAAGTTCATGATAACTCACGGTGGAACCATATAAGTCAAATCAATCTAATCTGAAATTTAAAAAAAAGTGAAGTGGAAACAATACTAGCATTAAACAGATGTTTTTACCACGTGTGAAAATAGTGACGAGAAAGCTGTGAATTATTAATAGTAATTAACAACATTAAGTACCATTGCACTGTACCAACTTAGATATGCAACCCGACAATGAGTAATTTATAATGAACATTTCAAAAACATTTCGCATATGTTTTCGCAAATTTTGAATCTCTTCAATTTTGACCATCAATCGGTAATGGTAGTCTGAGGCATCATACGGAAACTCACAAGTTGCCTCTAAATACCGTTGTAAAAGGTAAATGTAAGTGTATTGTTCCAGTCTGCAATAGAAAATGGAATTAATATCAGTAAATATTGATTAAAACTTAATGTTTGAATTAACCTTATGGATTCTTTAAATTTAAGATTAGGTAGATCTGGATTAAAGATAATAATCAGGTAAAGAAGGGCTGCAACAGTTAAATCCTTCCGCCATCGATCTGGAAAAGTCTCAATAACATGAACAATACCATTGTGCAAAGTAGAATCCAAGCGGAAAATATCTCTTCTATCAACTCGAATACCTGAACACTGGGAGACAATATTTCATTAAGTTAATAAATGGTGAATATACTTGGGAAAGATTTTTAATTTAGATTTAATTATGGCTGATTGTCTATCTAAAGTCAACTTACATTCCAGCTGTCAGTTAGGTGATCATAGGTGAGAACACTTTTCAGGGCGACAACATCGAAAAATACCTTTGATAAAAGAGTAACTCTATCCTCCATCTGTAATCGTCTGTATGCTCTTAATTTCTTACAAGTTCCAACAAGTATTTTTGGACAGGAATCGGGATAAGTTAGTCCTATTTTATAGATAATGGTATTAACAAGAGCGACATCATGAAAGGCTGAAACAGCTTCTTTTAATACAAGTGATTGGAACTCGTCTAGAGATGCTTGAGTAGCCAGAAACTCTGATTTTAAGTTCAATGGTGTGTAATAAGCAGCTAAAATTTTCTTTGCCACTTTTGGTCTCCATGATTCTTTAATCTTTGAAGTGTCTGTACACAGAGAAAGTATCGGCTTGAAGCCTGGATCCATTGGAGTTAAGCTATTAGATTGATGATCGGTGTAAGGTCGACGGAGATGTGAAGGCAATGTCTCAACTTCCGTAAAACCATTATGAGGTTCACTCGAAGACTGTGTGCTTTCTTGTGATGTAAATTGTGTCTCCGTTGGAAGAGGAGCATTAGAAATATCAGAAGAGTCTGAGTTTTTAATATTGAATGATGATGTCAAAAGTTGCTCCAAATTATCGAGAACTGAATTACTTGTGAAATTGTTACATTGGCAATCTTGAGAGATACCATTAGAGGAGATTTGGTTTGCACATTCCTGCAATGTGTCTTTAACTGGCTCAAATGAATCCATATCATGATCATTGTTATCGACTGTATCGATATGGTTTCTGATCGTATCTTCACTGGGAAAAAGTGAATTTAAAATAGTTTCCAGATCACTTGCGGATAGATTTGGAAACGTTGGTACAGATGTTGTTTCGTCCATCCGTTGGTCTAGTGAAGCTGGCTCAGTTGGTAAAGTTTGTTGTTGAAAATAGTCCCAAGTCTCATTCAAATCCATGGTTTTGCTTGTCCAAAGACGAAAACGTGAAAACAAAACAATATTCAATCGCACTAAATTGTTTTAATAAGATGTTGTTACCTAGATTTCACTATCATCAAAATGGAGCTTCATGTCTTTCGTTTAATAACAGTTATCAACTGACTTTTTATATCTGCTAATCTTCCCTCAACAAGCAATAGAGATTTCCACTATTAGATTTTTAACAATGAAGAAAGTGTCAGTCAAATGATGACATACATTAAGTTTATGTCCCTGGAACAAATGTAAGCTAAAAACAATCGCAATCACATAAGAGAAGGAAAGATGTTTACATGGGAAGCTAAAAGTTGAACATTGATGATTGAACAATAGAGCATTGGTGATTGGAAAAAAACATCGACACACACACATCATCGGCCATATTTTCTCAATTGATTGACTGTTCTAATCATGATTCATTATCCTCCCTCTCCTTTATCTGCTTTCACAATTCACCTACTCACGATCAGATAATTAGATCGATTCACAATAATGTTTTACAATTAACACTTACCCTCAATCCATCTGCAATAATTAGTTTTCCTAGTTGTTCCCCATTATCATAGCTGATCAACTTTTTTTATCTCACTTGGACTATTTCTGTTTGATTTCTCGGAATTTCCAGGCGTTTATCTTTTTGTTTCATATTCTCAGGCTGTAACAATTAGTGATGATTAGATATCTTCTCTAATTAATGCTTTCTACACATAAATTAGTGGCGTTATTTCATTCCTGAATCAAGTAAAAGTTACTCTTTTAAGACTCTTCAAAGATAACAGAAATTAGAGGTGATACTTGTTAGCTACAAATCTAATCATCATGAAATTCACAAAAAAAATATGGAATCAATAGTAAGTGTTTTAGTGTGTAAATTTCTAAAAATGGTTTAAGGGCAATTTTTACTGTTAAATGAATTATTTGCAATAAAATAGAGTCAATAAATGTGAATACACGCAATTTACTTAACTCTTTAATTCTCGAGCATTTTTTTGTCATGTACCAGTATACGATAAATACCTGCAATTCCAGGCAGTTTTAAGTTAAGGATTGTTTAATAATGCAGTAAGAGTTAATTCACCTATTGTTGCACATCAAATTATCTGGTACATCATAGAACTTTTATTCACCAAGAATACGAAGGAACATTCATAAACTTCAATAAGAAAGAAAGAGCAAGATTTGCTCTCAAAAAGTAATGTTCGTTTATTAGAAAGCTATCATTTTTTTGCATCAGTTTAAGTACAAGATGAAGTCAATATGCCTATTGCCAAATTAAGCTTGGCAGCGCAAAATTAAAATTAAATAAAGTCATAATACAAAGTTTGTATCAATTTTTACTTTCTTGTCTTTCTTTTTAAATTTCCCTCTCAGTGTAACCAGATAACTGGTTACTTAACCAAACTCGGTTACTTTTCCTTCCTTTAACCAAACAGCCCATAACAACCAGTAACAAACCATAAACCGACCTCTATTATTTTCAGTGTAAGTTTAATGAAAAAACAACAACACATTTTTATGGGTTAACGAAGGATTTACAGCTTTTGTGTTGCTCAAGTATTGTTTTCATCATTCTATTTCGAACTAGTTCGAGTATCTTATAGAACTGGTTACATTATAATGATACCTTTAGAAGCATTCAAAACTTATGATTATTTAACTCCAGAGCAATATCTAGAATCACCAAAAGATTCTACTCTAGAAGAAACCACGAAAGTGACATATAAACCAGTTCTGAAAACCTTTGAGATGGACCTGGACAAGGAATTAAAGAAGACCGAATACCTCATAAAACCTATTGACATAAAGTTAATACATAACTCAGCGAATGGTAACCGCTAATTATGCCAACTGATAGTACCCAAGGGGCCTCGTTTCTTATCCATGAATATCTCCAATGTAGTGAATTAACAAACTTGTACCAGGTGCAAACTATATTAGTTTTTTGCATTTGTATTAGTGCAATTTACTTTTAAAAAACTTGAAAAAAAATGATAATTGAAAATTTTATTTAAGTTGAAGAATGTCGACATTAGAAAGCACTGCTCTACCTGGAACAAACAGTGACTAGAAAATTAGATTTTGGTCGATCAATGAGGCGATTTGCTCAAAAGCCATTCACATCAAATGAAATCGAACCGGTGGAGCAGAATTGAGCGAATCTGTTGACAAATACAATGTAAGTATTTTCATAACTAGATAATTTAATCTCAGTTCAAACAGAACCATAATTATACTTTTTCTTCTTTTATTCAGAAAATTACAAGACCTGAAGCATTGGTTGACATACATGGAATGGTCAATAAGATGCAATTTGAAACACACACGAAAACAATTTGTTAATTACTAGTTGCGAATGGCACGTTATTAACCTTTTTCTTTAGAACATGGAATGTAAATTTTGATGTGTTCCTTCTTTTAGTGTTGCATTGAAACAGATTAAGAGATGGGGGTTAGTTTTGTACACAGTGACCATAATAATGGATTAACATAGTGACTAGTTGATGGTTTATAAACAGAAAATGAATTAGTCTTAATGAAACAGGTCATTGATGTGAGGAAATCTGTTTGAATGTTTTCCTCTGTTATAATTAAACATCACAAGGTTGATCAAATGATAATCCATTACATGATTTTTGCTGCCAGTCTGTTTAAACAGTTTATTTAAAAAACAGAAAGAAATGCTAAATTAGCTTGTAAATTTCAATATGTAAGATATTAGACCTTTGTTACAGCAAAAAAGCTAAGTTAACCACTGTCATCAAATAATCTAAATACATTAGATCAGAATAAATTGATTTCTTCGTAACTCGTCTATTTTTACTAAACAAAAGATCGAGATATTGATCCATCACACTGTTTAATTTGAATTATATGACTGACAGTGGTTTTAAAAACAAATTTAAAGGTGTTCATTCATGAAAACAGAACTGGTGGTCACTTTTTTATACTGTACAATTACTTTATCGTCATCTTGGAAATAAGTTCTTGCGACAGTATATGATAATTTCCAAGATCGACAGTCTAAACAGTATTCAGGTATTAAGGAAAAGGAAAACAAATGGTGTTATTCACGTTCAAAAAGCAACAGGGTAACCACCTTTACCACCAGAGTTATCATTTGCCTTGATGATGGTGCTCTTGATTATTGTAATGATGATATCGCAAACTTTTAAGTAAAAAGTTGATAAAGGAAAAAGTGAAGTGGAAAGAGATACTTTCAAATTGATAAGCAGTGACCATTTCTGAAATATTTGTGACTTGTATAGGTAATTGTAGTTAGTTTGACTTTTTCTCACAATACTGATCTTGTTCTGTTAGGAAGAGTTGAGGAAAGTTTAGAAGCTGAGAAATACAAATAACTCAGGGTTTAAGATAATCAGTCTTTGCTTTAAGTCCAATTATAAGAAAGTTACTGTTTAGAACTGGTTGTCATTTTTTGATAGCTTTCTCTCTATCCTTGGGCAAGCCAGACTTGTAGACATGCGAGTGCAGATTATCATTGGTAAAAGAGGCAGACGATAATGTACTGAAGAAAAGAATCAATAGATTGTGAAAAGGTAGAGAGAAAAGCAAAAGCTACAGCAACAGAGTATTTACTTCATTCTTTAAAACTGAATCAACCGTTGTTAATATGATGTGATCAATCCCAGGATTGATATTGACTGGAGTAACCTGTATTCAATCCTGTTCTTTCATTAGCAGATGAGCCTGGTGGAGGCATTGCTATGGGTGTTTGATTGTTTCTGGAATCTCCCCATGGATCTGAAGCTGGATCCCATGTTTGTCCAGTTGATTGGCCGGCTCCTGATCTTGGTTGCTTGTTAATCACCGGTTTACCAGCCTCGTTATCACTTTCGAATTCCTCCTGTAAAAATTGAAAATATATATGTGAATCAATAAGTTACTCACGAAATTTGCTAGGCAAAGATGGTAAGATTTTTTGACTAAATAATAACTCATCAAACTACATGCAATATGATGTCAGTTGATACAATTGGTTTACAAAACAAGCGAAAAATATGATTTTATGATGCACTATGATAGACTTACTCTTTTAGTGTGTTCATCTTGATCCCCCTAATTTTCAACAAGTTAGTCCAAATAGGATAGGGAAAACAATGAATAATTTTGAAGGTGTTTCAATTTTGGTCAGAATGGATTGATGGTAATCATGCGTGGAATTGGGTATTGCAAATAAAATCCATGCAATCATAGCGAAACAATAAGAAAACAATTTGAAAAATTGAAAAGAAAAGAAAAAAGAAAAAATTGCAATATTAATCAGATCAAATGTTGATTAGAGTGAACTTTGAATGCCATTCATTCATAAATAGAAATCGTTTGGATGGTAAGACCAAATTACTTCAATTTTAATAGAGTTTATTTGAAATACAATGAAAAATACTGTAATTACCTTAAGATTAGAATAATCACCAGCATCTTCTGGAGGTGGTTTCGGTTTATATCTGTGAAGGTAATTGTTTATTTTAGGGTGAGTAGGTAAATGAGAAAAACGGAGGAAAGATAAAAAGAAGCCTTGTTAGTATCGATTTGTTGGTCAATGATAAAATTAGGTATGGAGGATCTTGAACTAGAGATCATGAAATGAATGAAAAATAACAAGGTAGCAACTTACTTTCCACAACAAAAGTTGAAGCAACAGAAGCAACAGCAGCAACAGCAGCAGCACGTCAAAATACTGGTGACTGCAATTAAAGCTTTACACCATCCAGATGATAGCATATAATATGTGTGTACATATTCCTCTCCAACTTGTTGTGCAACATAGAGTCCAAGAGAACCATAATTATCGTAAATATTTCTTTTGGTTAGATCACTTAAAACTCGATGAGCATGGTTAATATCTTTAAATTTCTCAGCAGCTTCTGGATTATCAGGATTCTTATCTGGATGGTATTTCAAAGCCAACTGTGGCCATCATAGCATAAAAGATAATGAAATAACATGGAATGGAATCATGATTTGCCATAATGATATTGGAGTGGATCATAAATAAAATAAAAAGAAAGAAGCATTATTAGTGAAAATTTTTGATCTAAAGGGTGTTACACTTAACAGCCTGCGAATTTAGAAGATAATAATAAAATTGAGCTTACCTTTATCACAAAATTGTTGATATTGATGAAGATGAACACAGATAATGAAGAGCCAGAGACAGGAAACCAAAACCAATTGGTCATTGGTCATCAATATCAACAAATTTTGTGACAAAGGTAAGCTCAATTTTATTACTATCGTCCAAATTCGCAGGCTGTTAAGTGTAACACCCTTTAAGTTTTCAACAAATATGGAAAATCGGTATTTTGATATGCACGAGAAAAACCCAGAACTGAGCCTTGATTACCAAATAATTCTTACCTTTCTATAAGCTTTCTTTATTTCTTCTGGTGTTGCTGTTTTAGGCACACCTAGGGCAATGTACAAAGAATCTCCAGAGGTCCTGAGAAGAGTAAAAAGATGATTAAAAAATAGAAATGTTGGAAGTAAAATTACCAATTCAGATTCTCTAAAGCATGAATACTGTCATCGGTAAAATTGTCAGAAATTGGGACTCAAAGGTTAAGAGTATGCTTGGTTTAAACTTTAAAGTAAAGAAGACTGTAATGTCATGGTATAGATTTAAAAATACTTACGAGAGACGTCTTTGTGATATATCATTCATATTGTAGGGTAGAGTAACACGAATTTGATAATCGACTCAACTAGGACACAAGATCAATTAATATTAAATACTAGAAGATACAAAAAAATCAAATAAAATTCAAAGGAATTGAAGAAGTATGAAATAATTTGGTGTGGAGGTCTGCTCAGACTCTGCTTCAAGCCATGAATGGTTGAGTGTAGAGTTGGACGATAGCAATAAAAATATCGATAGTAACATGTTCTCTCTCCACAACTTATTACACAAAGGGAAGGTTACCAAAGAGTGAAGAAGTCTTCTACTCTTTGGATTGAACAACTATAGTAAACCCTCTCAAATTGTCTTTTCATGCGATTGGACCGGCTGTCTACCAGCCTACAGCTTTTGCAAGCACCGCTTATCCCTTGTTACTTTATCCTCTCACGTGCTGGGCTCTATCCAGTTAAGTAGGGTGTCCGAAAGGATGAGGAAGGTGGTTAGCTTATACCCTGAGTAGCGAGTTACTGTATTTTGCCCAGACACAGGACTTGGTGAGATTCGAACGCTAACCCCAAGACGCAAAAGACAGCATATGAAGGTTAGACAATCTTATCGGATAAGGACCTTATCATAAGGTTGATCAATTAGGCTAACGAATTGTCGCCCTCTCTAATGGTCACAGAGTCATGGTAACTGAGTAAACAATTTCTTTTAATTCAGTTTTTTTAATTGGGAGAATTTTGAGAGGACTTTTAATTACGGTTTAAATCTGTCAATACATGAATTATCAAATTAAAAATAAAAAAACACCGCATTTAAATAAATAGTTAAATTTTATAATTTAATTAAATTCGTAAAAGGGCTATTTTACCTAAATATTGTGAGAAAAAGCCAAGATGCTAATCCCACCGCGTGATAATTTGAGTGGGTCTACTAAATAAATAATTATCTGGTTATTACACAAAATAGCCTGTAATGAAGATTTGATGTGTTGACTGACTTTTTACTCCATTTCCGTTGGTTTTGAAGCTCATGATAACTCACGGTAGAACCATACAAGTCAAATCAGTCACACAAGATGACAAAAATCAAAGGTAATACTTGTCAGCTATAAATTCAATCATGAAATTCACAAAAAATATGGGATCAATGTAATATATTATGTAACATGTGTACTGATTATCAGTTAAAAGTTATCTAAATTGAACAATTTTAAATATAAGAATGAACTTTCAAAATGATTATGTAGTTTTCAATCGATCAAAATTAACAGAGTCAACGTTATTGTGGGATAATATTTACTTGTACTTAACAACACTTGGCTTAGTAAAAAAAGTATTTAGATTGTTGATTAAAATTATTATTAACATTGTGTTGATTAATATCAACAATGTTTGTAAATATTGATTCAATTGAGTTTCATCAATAATTTCCAAATTGACAAACGTTAAGCTGTCGGACAAGTTATACAGTAAAGTAAATGTATTCATAAATAATACAAACATAAGACTTGTTGCTTTACGGATACACCAATCTATCCAATAATTGATGGAAATAAATGCTTCAAATCAATTTTGGTCATACAGTAGTAAGAATCATTTACAAGCAAAATACACATTGTTGAAATATATCAGCCCGCAAAACTAGAGGCAGTTGAACTAAGATTGTAAATGTTTGATTATTGAAATCAGAGCTGCAATGAATAAATTTTTAACTTGTTTCGATGCGTAAAGCTTGTTCAATCAACGGTTACAGCCTTGGTTGAAGCACCGCGATCAGGAGAATTTCTTTGTTGCATTAATCTAGCTATTTCTTCACCAAGTGTATTAAGATTTTCCTAGAAAATAAACGAATAAAAAGATAATTTATTAGAGATTAGCACCAAAAGATTGAGAAATTAATCATGAACAATAAATTAAAATTGATAGTTACTTTTAAAGTGATATTCTTGAGTATCGTATCCTCTAATACTGCTTGCAATCTTTTATTGATTTCAAGGGAAAGGTTTAGAGTCATAGCTGAATCAGTCGGATAACTTTTGTACAATGATGTCATCACAGTAGATCCATGTTTAGCCAATTGTTTCTGTTGTGATGAAAAATAAGATGAGTTAATATTTGTAGAACCTAATTATAACAAAGTTAAGTGCAGAAATCACTGAACGTGAACAAACATTCAATAATTTGAGTGATTATCAGGTCAATTTTATATGAATGGTTGATCAATTTTCATTCATTCATGCACTTGAAATAAATGAAAGAAAGATAAGAACTGAAAGAAAACGAAGAAATTGTTGTTTAAAAAAGACAAAAAATAACAAAAATTAAAAGAAAATTAAACGAAAATCAAAAAAATATTAAGAGTAAATGCAATAACATAGCTTAAAAGCAAGAGGATTAACACCTAATTTTCAACGTAAATGATTAATACCTCTTGAGCGATCCTAGATGTTTCGAAAAAAGTACAACTCTTCAGTTTTTGTACATAATAACGTTTTGTAATAGATTAGGAAAGGTCATTTTTAAGACCACGTTTAAACGTCAAAATAATAACAAAGACAGATACAGATCGATGATAGTTGATTCAAAGATATGGACGATACCCGTAGTGAAGGTAATTGTAAGTAAGTGAGTGAAATTAGCTATTTGAGTAGTTAGATATCGAAGTATTAAATCAACAATTAGTAAGGTTGGTTAATGATAGACGAAACAACATTAAGAAGAGTAGGGTTAGTAAATGGTATGTAGTTTTGCTTTGATGTACGATGGATCAATTTACTTGCGACGAACCTTATTTTCATCCATTCGATTGGTAGTTAAAGCTCCAGATTCTTCACGAAGAATATAATATTGAATCAATTTGGTCTTTTTCTTCATTTCTGATAATAGTTGATGATTATGTTCTTCCAGATAATCAATCTTTTCTTGCTTTTTGGCAATAGTCTTTTGTAGACGAAATATTTTGTTGATTAACATAGTTTTATCAACGTGAGGTATAAGATCTGTCTCAGCAGTTTTGTTAGTTAATGAATCGTCATTAGCAGAAGCAGATGAAGTTGAACCATTAGCACTGGACACTGATTTCATGTCAGAGTTAGAGATGTTTGGTATATTCAAGGTGTTGCATTTAGATGTTGATACATCATTGGACGACGTACTACTTCTTGAACTATTACTCACAGTATCAGAATTGGTGTTTCCATTCTCCTTTCTATGAGTACTCGTTGCTTGTTCATTTTCACAAGTTTCCATATGTTTCTTCATGATTAACAATTCTTTATTCAATTCTCTTATGCTGTTAAGATGGCGTTTTTTCATTACTTTATTTTCATTCTCGATTTCTTCAACTCGCGTTTTATATTTAGTTATCAATTCAATTTTTTCAGCAACCTTACGGGCCATTAATTTGATTTCCTTTTCATGATCGTCACGTTCTTTAGCAAGTGTTTCGGTTAAAACAGTATTCTCTTTCTCGAATTCTTGAAGGCGTTTTTTGGTAAAATTGAATTTTTCCAATAGTGCTGAATATTTTTCTTCCAAGGCATTATGTTCAGCTTGTAATAAAACTGACTTTGCTGTTAATCTTTCAGTGAATTCAAGGAGTTCACCTTCTTTGTGTCGACATGATTCCATCTCAGTTGTCAATTCTAAATTCAACTCTGTAACCCTAGACAATTCCGTTTTAGCACTCTCGACCATTTCTTTTTGATGTTGTAAATTAATCTTAAGCTCTTCCATGTCCTTAAGTTTCAAGTTGCACTCAAGTACTTCAGCATTAAGCTTATTTAATGATTCTTTTAGTTTAGAGACAACCTCTTCATGATCCAATCTTTCCAAAGCTTGAATTTTTCTGGTTAAAGAATGATTCTCTGATTCCAAAGAAATACATTTGTTTCTAAGAACTTTGTGTTCATCTTTACTTTCATTTGTTTTCTCGGAATCTGATTTTGGTTCACTGCTAGATTCTTTTATCTCATCGTTTTCTTCAGATGTTGAAATACTGAAAGAGGGCAAAACAGTTGTTGAGGTACTGTCATTCACATTGGTATTTTCGCCAATTATTTCGTTTCTACTACTGCTTCTACTACGATCACTTGTGAGTCCAGCATCCGAGGACGATTCCACCTTGTTTTGGAAACTTTCAATTAAAGCTAAAGCACTTCCAAGCTTTTTACATGTTTCATGGTGGTCAGATATCTCAAATGCAAGTTTAGATTGAGTTTGTTTCCATTTTTGATCTCGGTCTTTCAATTCATCTCGAATTTTTTCAATTTCTTTCTGGAGAAGGATATTTTCAGATAGTTTTGTTTCAACTGACTTAACAAGAGAGTTTTTATCACAGGTTAAACTTTTTACTTTATTTACAAGAGATTCCTTCTCTTTAATTGCATCTCGTAACTTTCTTTCAGCTTCATCCTTGGCTTTTTTATATACAATAACATCTCGTTCACTTTTAGCATATTTAACTACCATTGATTCGAGATCCTTTCGAGATACATCTCTTTCCTTGGTACATTTCTCTAATCGAGAGTTGAATGTTAATTTGATATCTTCGACCGTCTTTTTAAACTCTTCTTCCTGGTGATTGAATTTCTCCTTCAACTCAATTAACTGCTTTTCAAGATCATTTTTCTCTTCAACTACTGCCGCAACCTTGGCCTCATAATTAGCCTCAATGTTTTTTAAATCCAATAAAAAACCATCAGTGATTTCATTGTGAGTCGAACGAGAACCAGCTGAAGTCATCGCATCGTCATCGTCATCGTCAATAGCAACCCTGTACCCCAAAAGATCTTTGATTAAGCTTTCACTAGAAGCATGAAATGGTGTCCCCAATGGAGTCGACGATCCAGATAGTCCAACTTCCTGGCTTGAATGTGAGCTTGGAGTTGAACTTCTTTCCTTATTAGCCAAACATACATCATCAAAAGTTAACGGTTGATTTGATGTTGTCTGGAAAGACAACTGATTGGTCTCCTCATCAGTTGTCTTTGTATCAAGAGATGCACAGGAGACACTTGGTTCATTATCTTCTGCCATTTATAAATATAGACCATTACAAACAAAAAAAATCACAAACAAAATAAATAACAAATAATCACTGAATAACGTTGACAGTCCATTTAAATGCTATCTTTTTGAAGATTTATCTCAGGCACAAATTTTGATGATTAGGTCTAGAACTAAAAACAGATAAAGCAACAGCTTGAAAATAGCTTATTTTGACTATTCTCACGAAAACTACAGCCAAATTCACAATAATCGGTTATAAGTTAAATCATGATAAAAAATATAATTGGAAGACTATCGATTTAAGCAGTCATTAACTATCCATCATTTGATGAGACATAATTTTCAACCATAAACATAATGTTTTTGATGTTTGAGTCAAAGAGTAAGGTGCCTTTTTTGGTGTTAGGCTCAAAGGGACTGTCTATAAATATTTAAAGTAAATAAATGAAGATGCTGTAATTTATTTTCATTTTTTATAAACTCTATTACAATCTCATTTTGCTGTTTCTCGGTGTAATTATTAATATTAATTATATAAATTCGATGCGTTGATTCTTCTTATATAACTAATGGCGGTCTAGTTTACATAATTATGTTTCAATTGAATAACAATCCCTGGTGATCCCTATTAACTGTGATTTTAAGCTTGGTGTTAGCAATTTTTTTACCTCTGCTCTTTTGGTTTTTGATAAATTTTATCACTGTTTATGTAATTTATTTATTTATTTATTTACTAAATTAATGTGTGAACTCTGCTGTCGCTTCATCTTCATTTGAATCGTGTCTTCATTAGTTTGCATTTGCAATTATCAAAATGCTTGGTACAACAGTAGTCCCAGCTGATTACGAGATTGGTAAAATACCTGATGAGTTGAGTCACCATCCTTTACCATTGATCTATTTTGCCGGTCTCAATATTAATTCAAACCAAACTCACCATTATGTCTGGGAAAGTTTTGCTAACAAACGAGCACCTGATAGAACACCCATGCAATACAGACTTATGGACAATGATTGTATGATTCCACCCTCAAAGCAAAAGGTATTAAATGTTATCGTATTAAATTAAATATCGTCTATTGATGTTTCAGCCTTCTCGTGAATTAAAATTTATCCATTTTTAAAACTTCTATGGTTTTCTCTTTTTCTTGATTGTAGAAATCCACATATGATTGGTATGTTCCCAAAGGCATTCTCAAAACTAATTGGTTAATAAAACATCTACACGAGGTGCCTTCGGTCGCTGTCTTGTGCGTTGAATTGGATTGGGATGATGTCAACTTTAACACTAAAAAGCAAGAATGTGTCAGTCAAGTTGAATCTTTGCGAGGTCAATTCATCAATCGTAGTTGCCGCATTGCTTTGGTTCTGTTGCAAAAAAGTTTAACCATTCCAATCGAAGATGCGATGACAACTGAAAGGGCTTCTAATTTATGTGAAGCTTGTGATATCAATGCAACATCTCTGTTTGTTTTACCTTACCAAGACAGTCAACATTTTCTTGGGTATATTTATCGGTTAGTTTATTATCTGTCTTGGACTGTCATCAGTTTTGATTCTTATTATTTTTCTACCAATTTTTTCAGAATGGAAGCGGCCTTCTTCGAGCTTTCAAGTTCCTACTATCAACAAGAAATGAAGTTCATTCGAAGTCACCGAGATCAGTTAAATAAAACAAACCACGGACTTTTATTTGTTAGACATCAGTTCAAATTAGGATTTTTCTCCGAGATGAGACAAGATTTCCAAGGAGCCATAAAGTAACTTAATTTTTTTTGTTTCTCTTCAACATTTCCTCACTAATTCTCTATTTCACAAATTTTACAGAAATTACAAACAAGCTTATGCTAATTTAATGGAAATTCGTTCGTCTTTAACTAACATTTATGAAATCATGGTCATAGCGGGTTTTATAAACTATAAGGTTTGCCGGTTATTGTTTAATCAGAATGATCCGAGAGAAGCTATAGCTCATTTTCAAAAACACATTAATATATTTAAAAGCAAAGATGAAACACCTGAATTAGAATTTGAACATTTTGCATGGCTTTCGAAACAGTTTTCTATATTCGGTGATCTTTTCGATGCTGCAATTGCCTCCGGTTTAGTACCTGGTCAAATTCAACATCCTGGATATTATTACTATGAATCTGCTTTATTAGCTATCAAACGTCAAGCGGCTATCGAACCATTTCGAGAAAGAGTTCAGTTTATCAACAAAGACAATGCATTGGTTCTTATTGAAGAAGCTCTAAGGATTGAGTTTTATGGCCAGAGACCTTGGCGTCCAGGATGTCAAAGTAATTTTTTATTTTAATAGTTATCAATTTAAAGATATCTAATTTTTCATTGGATCTTTTTTTTTAGGTTTAAATCCACTCGATCCTGAGAAAGAAAGAGAAGGAATAAAAGTGCTTCAATATCATGAATTAGTTTATATTAATCATTCTGTAAGTATGATTTCCATTATCCATTTAACTTTTCCCCTCAAAATACACTTTTGTATGAATAGAACTTTTAAAATAATGGTGCTTTTTTCCTTTACAGACTTTAATTGTAAATTTGCTCAAAGATGCAATGAATCAATTTAAAAGGAATAAGTGCCCTCGAATGATGCGATTTATGACCGTCTTGGTAGCACAACAATATTACGACGTAAATGATTATCCCAATTGCCTAACTCACCTCAATCAGGTTTTACCTTTTTATCGAACCGAAAAATGGAAACAAATTCTAGTCTCAATATTGACCACAGCTTTCAATGCTGCCTATTCATCTGCCAACTTAATTGAATTTGTTAAACTTGGTTTTGAATTTTTGTCATCATGGATACCAGCAGAGTTAGAATTTAAAAAATCTATCCAGGGATCCATCTTGAAAGTTCTTTCACTTCAATCACCCCTAAATTTAAAAAACTCAGAGGAAAATATTGATGAAGCTTGGCAAAAGATGTTTATCGAGGGAACTTATGCTACGCAAATTACCATTGCAATGAATCCCATCGTTCCATTCATTGAGATCAAACCCGTATTCTCCCAAAAAGCTTATAAATGGCAAGAAAATGTTCATTTGAAAGTTTATATGCTTCTCAATGCTCCAATGCCGATGAATTTTGAGAAATTAAGTTTAACATTCGACAACAGCTATTACAATCAATTTTGTAATTATTGTCCAAAAACAAGCATAGATGGTGATACTAACGACAATGCATTATTGCATTTTGAACCTATGGTGATGAAATGTTTTGAATTTAATTTTGAAGCTAGAATCGAGGATTACGGTAAACAACTTGAAATTATAGAGATAACACTTTTTATGAATGATTATCCGATCAAAGTGACTTTTAATTGGATCAACGAAAATCCCAGTGATAATAATAAATGTTTCAGTCACAACTCGTGTTTTTCATCTTCACCATCATTAACTTCATCGTCGACATCATCGACATCGTCTTATCCACCCAAGTTTTATCATATCACACCAACTTTAACTACATTCCTTGAACCTCGTAAACCAAAAGTTGATTTATCCTTAGTGAACGCATCTCCAGCTTTGCTTCATGAAATGTATCCAATCAAGATAATAATTGAAAACAAAGATGAATACAGTATAAAAGACATTTCATTAACAATCGTAAAGATGGAAGAATCAGCTGAGACCCAAACCGTCTCGTTTATTCTTGATGGATTTCCTTTGGTTTTGGGCACTGCGCAAAAATTGACCGAGTCAATGATTGATCCTGGAACAAGTTTGATCAAAATTATTCACCTTCCAATAAGTGATCTTAATTCTCAACGTTTCATGTTCTCTGTTCTTTTTTCCGTCAACTCAGCTGGATCTACAGCCATCTCTTCTGGTCCCAATCTTTTAAAGGAAATCGTCTCTATACAGGCTATTAATCCGTTCAATATATCTTTCACAACTTGTACTCCTTTAAATACTCCTTCTCGGGTTATAAGATTAATGGAACCATTCGTTTTAAAAGCTGATATTACCTGTTTATCACCTTTCCCTCTAGAATTGATTGATTGTAATGTAGAATTAAATCAAAATATTTTCCACACTTTGCCATACATACCAACAACTCTGAACAAACTACTCCGTTCAGATGATCGTACTGAATGTCATTTTGCTCTCTATTCTGAGAGTCAGATTACTCAAGAAACTGGCCTTGGTGTATTAGTTATCCGCTGGAGAAAATCAACCGGTTCTAATCACAACTCGAATACTGAATCAACAGAAGAAGATGGCTGTCAAATAAATAAAATTAAATTTACTCTGCCTGCAATAACCGTTCAAAATAGTTATCTCTATGTTGAAACTAAATTACCAGAATTTGGCACTACGCGAGAAAGTCTTTTATTAACCTACAATTTAGCTAATCGAACTGACGATTTACTGCCGCTTTCCTTGAGTTTGGACAAAAGTGATAATTTCATGTTCGCTGGAAACTGTTCGGTTAAATTTTCCATTCCAGCTAAATCTCAATCAACCCAATTATTTGTCTTATACCCTTTGGTCTGTGGACATGTTTCATTGCCCAAACTAAAAATAATACTTTATCCTGATACGGAAAATCCTATTGATATGGATAACGTTCTTGAAGATATTGTACCTTCTTATCTGTTAGTTATGGTAAGTAAAAATATCCTACTTCTCAATGATTCATCTAATCTAAGCTCACTATTTTTTTTACATTCAACAGCCTCAAAGGAAAATATATACTCCATTTGAACCGATTGGAAATGCTGTTTTAACTAAATGAAGCGTTAAAGTTGGTTTATCTGAAATATTTACCAAGAACTTTTGCTTGACATTTTTATACAAGTATTCTTGCAAATTAAAAGGAGGAAATTTCTTAATATTTTTAGTCTGTTTTATACCCGAACCGGTGATTGTTAAAAGTTGCGTTGATAAGAATAAATTGCTTTGGTGATTTTAGTTGAGCTAAAATTAAACTAAAAATTATGTTAAACAGTTTCAGTACAATTTATAGTATCTTTTAAAGTTACATTGTATCTTTCGTAGTCAATAGGTAGTCCATCTTGGTCAACACAAAAACATGAATCTCCAAAACACTGTATCGGGTTATAATTACCAAGATGATCGCAATCATGATCAGACCAATTGGTTTTATCGTTAGCTTGTCGTAACAAGTCTTTATCACGGATACAATCTTTCAAGATTAATACATTGGATTATTAAATTAGTGAAAAATACTCATATCTTTGTGACTGTTAATATTAGAGGATCCGGTAATGTTTTAACTTAAGGAGAAGGCGGTTGAAGATGCAATTTCAGAAGGACGATTTGTGAGAAAATGTGAGAAAATTCATTGTTTCTGTTAGTTTGAAATGCCATGATATGTTTCTATTGAATGATGTTAATATTGTTTATGAATCGCTCTTATAACATTTTTAATACAGCCAGAACTCAGAAAGACTTGAAAACGGTTTTTGTGACTTTTCATGTGATTTAACAGATAGAAATTGGATTCTAACTTAGATTGTCAATTCTATGTTTCTGGGATCTTTTGAGGCCATGAATGTTGTAATAGAAGGCCAGCTTCGATTTGAAAAGCAACTCACTTCAAGTTTTTGAATATCATCGCGATTTGAGTTAATGAGGTTAAAACATCATCCCGGATGCCCTAATATTTTTGCTAAAAATTACATACTTACTGCATCTCATTCGTTCGATCTCTAATGAATCTCTTGGAATAGTCACTCTGGCTCCATATCTTTCTCCTTTTTGGTTTACGCAGTAACAACTGTTAAGTATAAGTGTTATAGCAATTTAAATCGTAGTGCAAAACTTGAGTTTAGTCAAACCTGGTCTCATCACATTGTTTTGCTTTATAACTCCCATCCAAATCACACTCAGGTAGTTCGTATCCAACAACGAAATCAAATTTTTTCTTGAGAAATTTCAGTTCTTCATTGCGCCTTGTCAATTCTGACCAACACGGAAAATCTTGATGTCCATCTAAATATCACCAAGTAGATGAATCAAAGAAAGGATTTGTTTGTAAATATTGTTTAAATAGTATTTAAACTTACAGCAGGGCAGTTTAATGATATCAGCGAGAGTCACTGGTGCACCTTTTACTCCTCGGCCCTCTTTGATGGACGTATCCAGACAATATCCATGTGTATTGGTTGTTTGAAGTGTTCGATAATTTCCATCTGATTGACATTGAGGTGAACCAAACGGAATCTGTGGTTGAATGTTAATCATCTTGTTAAGGTCCCGCGAACAAGCTGGTCAAATTTAGGAGATAAAAGAATTTGATTTTAAGTTATTCCTTGAGCCATTATTCGACTCACCGCAATTAACAGATGATTTTTGCGAATCTAAGAAGTCTCCGAAAATCCGATTCCCATTTTCATCAACACAAAAACATCTATGTTTAAAATGGACAAATGAGAAAAACAATTATTTACGAACTATCACGGTGTTCACTTAATCAATATGTTCACTTGTGGCTCACCTCTTCCCAAAACATTGATAATTCGAGTAATCGCCAAAAGTATTGCACCCAGGAATATAATTTGGTTCAGACTCATTCAGGCTAGTTTTCAAAGCTTCAGTTCGCTGTTGTAAACATTTGGTGTTACCTGTAAATTACTTTGGAAATTTTTTTAACATGTTGTTCAATTCTGATAATCAAATGAATTCACAAACCATAAGCACATTGCGGTAATGGTTGAGCTTCTGTACAAACCAACTGATCTCCACAAATAATAGCTGGAATATTTTGTAAGGCTGTTTTAACGCAATTTTCACCAAGATCTAAAAACGAATTGCAGTTGATAACATAAATTGACTTCCATGATACAACAATTAAAGAGCTAACTTACCACCGATTTTAACACACGAATGACAGCAACCACAAGTAGTAGAATTTTCAAGTAAAACATAACCTTCTTCACAAACTTTGATTTCTTTTGGGCATTTGTTTAATGAACAATAATTTAATGGACACATGTTCGATCCAAGTGAACTGTTTAAAATATATAAAAGCACAGTGGTTGTTATCCATAAGTAAATTAGTGATTTAATTTTGAAATTGTACATCGCAATAATTTTGACAAGCTTTGTATGTTTTTAGTATCAGTTAAGTTCTGACTATAATTGATATATTTCTACCTTGTAAATATAAGTTCATCAATTTATCTAATCAAGGAAGAAGAAGCTAATAAAACTGTAATAAATAGTCTTATTTAAGTTAAAATGCGACTGAACCATTTTTGTATCGATATCAAAATACTAAAAGATGGAAGAGAAACTATTCAACTCTTGGAAAGGCAAATTAAAATTAACATTTTTTTGTATATGTTTAAATAAAATTCAGTTAAAAGCTCATTGGACACTGTTAACAATTAAAAAGCTAATGATTTTGTTAGCAAATCAAAGATTTCAATTGGGCGCAAAAATTAGATTCAACGCCAGAGTGCGCTTCAGCTATCAAACCTCCGGAAAAGGAAGCACAATACGATCCTTAAATCTTCTTGCTGTTTTGGCGTGTGGAGTTCAAGACAATTATTTAATTGTAATTATTTAAATTGTTTTACAATCATGAAATTAAACGCTAAAGTTAAATCCATTGGAGTCAAAGATGTCAACCAATCTATTTTGGTAGTACGTGTTGCTGATTTCCTTAAAAAGTAAGTAAAATATCTTTTACACAGCTCTTAGTGACCGGTTAATTTGCTTGATCTATTCTGGTCACTAGTTTTAAATTTAACATTCGATTTTCTTGAAATTAATTTCAATCCTTTATTTCGTCTCCAGATCTGGCAAATTACCAATCCCTGCTAAACTTGATATAGACATTGTTAAAACTGGTCTTTTCAAGGAGTTGGCTCCTTTTGATCCAGATTGGTACTATGTGAGATGTGCTGCAATTGCGAGACATTTATACCTTAGATCACCATCAGGAGTAGGATCCCTTAAACGAGTATTCGGAGGTAGATACCGACGTGGTGTAAGACCTTCACACTTCTGTCAGGCCAGTGGTTCGGTCATTAGAAAATGTGTACAAAGCTTGGAAGCTTTAAAATGGGTTGAAAAGGACCCCGCCACTGGTGCCCGTAAATTGACTTCACAAGGTGTCCGTGATTTGGATAGACTTGCTGCCCAACAAAAAGCAACAACCAGAAGCGAAGTGATTGTGTAAAGATTTTCACTTTAATTCGTATTAAAATGATAAATTAACAGTCTACGTTATAAAACATTTTTTTCTATTTTCTCGTGAAGAAACTTTTTCGAGCAATACGCTATTCAAATAGTCTCTAAGCTTCCAAAAACAACAGAAGGCAACGCAAAAATGTGTTATTGAACCTTCTGAGAAATGAGCCTACATCCAGGCAATCAATAAGCGAGTTTTCTGTTCACTTTTTCTAACCTTGGTTCAAAACTGAAGGCTTTTGAATTAAGTAGCTCTTCTAAACGATCCGGAAGTTATTGATACTATTTTATATTGAATTCAGTAATAATTGAGTCTCGGTTGGTTTATATCGATATATTATCGAACAAATATAATGAATAAATTAGTGCAATTATGCAATTAGAGTAAAATTAATCCAGACTAATTAAACCAAATGTTCTGTTAATCAACTTCATAATTGAATATTCAGTAAATGATACTTTTAAAATGAAATATACACCATTACAGCTGGACAATTAGTTGTACATACTGATAAATTGATTTGTAATTAGAAACTTAATTTTGTCAACATGGAGGCATGAAAAGCTAAATGATATGATTATTGGCTCAGCAAATCAAACCAGACCAGGCGTCTTAATCAATAGTTTAAAATGAAAAAATTATCTTTGGAGAAGCAATAATCAAATAATGATGAACTATTTGTTGGTGTAAACAACTGATTGAAATCAGTTGAAGGAATCTTGAAATATAAAATGAATACAATCTTGGATAAACGCGTATAAACTTACCTCGAAAGTCTCCTCATCTTACCTGTATTCAATTCTATCTCTCTCTCCTCTCTCTTTCTCTCTCTTTGTTTCTTCCCATTTCTATCATTCTCATCATTATCATCTTTACCTGTTTAAGTAAAAGTGTTTAGCCCACCTAATAAACTTGGAATTAAATTTCCGTGGCGCCCAACTAGTTTAGTTAAAAACCTTACCTTGGTACAAACAAAACTCAACTCTAATCAACAATTGAGAATTCAATTTCATCGTTGAATCATTCTTTATCTTAAAATTAATATTTCCAACTTTTTATCAATTCATTTCATTGGTTACATACAAAAGGATTAGCAAGTAAATCTAATTCTTAATTATTTTCCAAACTCTTTTCTACTCTCCGTTAACTTAATCTGTGTAATTTTAACTAAACCCTTAACCTGGTTATCCTGTAGATTGAATCGGGGCTCATAATCAACTAAATTACATTTACATTAATTGATTCTTTTTTCTCATTTTTTATTATTTAAAGTGAAATTTCATCTCAAAGATTCATCAGTCGAAAGGCCAACCGTTGATTTTAAAATGAGTGATGATATAATCACGGATAGCAAAAATTACCTCTCAAGTGGTAAGTTTCATTTAAATTATAACTAATTTACTCTAATATCAAACCTTTAACACAAATTTGATTTATTGATGATGTTTTTGATTGCGAAACAATCTATTCTCAGCTTTTCAAGTCAATTAATTCAAGAAGCAATCATCATTTAACCACAAAAAATGGCTAACTGATGATAATGATAATGATGATGATTTGCTGAATCAATCTTTGAATTGATTATGCGGTTTGTTTGCAAATATAAATTGTTGATCAATGATCATAGAAGTTTCTTTCTTTGATCAACTTTTCTCTATCAAATCTATTAAAAATACATTTCCAATCTAATCGTAATCACGATGATTGTCAATTTTTTTAACTTTTTACCTTCACTCAGGCAATGAAAATACATTATCTGACATTGATAATGACTACCTAATCGAGGTAAAAACAGCTAGATTTTCATAAACTAAATAATACAATTACAATTTTTGCGTTCATCATTTGCTATCACAACAGCAAACCGTAATCAAAGCAAAAAATCACCAACCAAGAGAGAGAGAGAAAGATAGAGATTTAGAGAAAAATTAGTGAAATCAGTTTGTATGAATTTTTAGCGAACCTTAGTTATTTTTGTGAAATAATCGTTGTTAATCAAATTGTATGTGACCAAATATGATCTGTAACTCTTGTGGCTTAACAAAGGATAAAAAGTTCATAACAGCCGAAAAATTACAATCAAGCTCTTTATCCTCTTGTCCAATAAAATCATGCTTGAAAAAGCGATCATCAATACCACCTTCACCTCCACCTCCAACCATTAGTCAGTCTAACTCTTCCAATTCCTCTTCCACATCAACATCAACATCATCATTACTGTTTTCCTCGCCAGAAACCATTTTAGCCCAATGTGATGAATCCTTAGCTAAACTTCGTCTCACTTTTACAGATGGTTTAATCGATGATTACATAGTTGGTGATCGAGTCTGGGTCGATGGTAATAAACCTGGTTACATCCAGTTTATCGGTGAAGTGCACTTTGCTGACGGTGATTGGGCTGGTGTTGTTCTTGATGACGCACTTGGTAAAAACGCTGGCTCCGTGAGTGGCAGAAGGTACTTTTACTGTGAACCCAAACGAGGTTTATTTTGTAGACTCAACAGACTTTCTCGGTATCCATATTCATTTGGAAAATCAACTCCAGATTCCGGGATATCAGGTGACAATGAAGGTGATCCAATAGCTAAAGGACTTCGTCGTCAATTTAAATCGACAACCTCTTTCTCACGAGGAGGCTCACCAAGTCGATCTCTTAGCTCAGATCGTAGCCGATCATTGAGTAGATCAATAAGTCGATCACCTGAATCTTCACGCTGGTTGTCATCTTATTCTGAAACAATGCATCATGATCCTCGATGTCCATCAGCTCTTTCCTCTTCAACTCGTCGAACTGTATCTCCCAAACGTCATCGCTCTGTTAGTCCTTTATCTCGATATAATTGGGTAAACGATGAGGATCTGAATGATATTATACACGATGAGTATAATTACGACACAAAGACATCAAAAGTTTATTCTTATACACTCCCTCGCAAGCCTGCTTCAACATTCACAACCGTTTCTACTGTAACAACCACTGTTGATGGTCAGTACAAGCCTGGTCCACTTCGCCTTGGTGATAAGGTTTTCGTCAATTCCTCTAAAGGTCTTCTTACTGGTCGACTTAGATTCCTTGGAACAACTCATTTTGCACCTGGACAATGGGCTGGTGTAGAATTAGATGAACCACATGGTAAAAATGATGGACAAGTTGCTGGTAAAAGGTGAGCTGTTTCCTTTGATTTAATGATTGTTATAAAACCAAAATACCATTCAAGGTAAACTTTTTTGGATAATAACTGTGAACACTAAGCTTAAATTATGATTGTGCTTTCTTACCAACCCATAAGTAAATTCAGAAGCTTTCTTATAAGCAACTTTACATCTTATGCGCTCTTTGATTACTTTCCTTGCCTACTCTGTGTGAACTCATATCATCACATTTATTTCACTATTAGACTCTGTTCCACCATTTAAATTTTACCAGTTATGATTAGATTAGCTATTTTTGATCACCAATCTGAATGTCAATTTTTCATTAATATTGTCGATCTGTAATGTAGATTTGTTTTATCGATTTCATAGCAATTTGAAAATTCACACGAACGTAAAATGAGATAAATGGTTGAACGATTTTAGATAATTTCAGCAGATTTTTTTTAGTATTGATATTAACTTTAGGAAATCCTTGATGATTCCTGTGTTTTGATCTTAATAAAAAACAATTTACAAATACAATGGAAATGACAACATTAAACATAGCATAGTGCATAACATAGCCAGCAAGTCTCAAGGCTGATTGCTAATTTTTTAATGTAATTTAGCGAATAATTAAATTTGTTCTGGTGTTTTCTTCCATGGTAATCATCGCCATTGAATCACGCAAAAAAATAGACAAACAAGTTTTATAATTGTTTAAAGATTTCAATTTACATTGTTTGTTTGTCAAATTTGAATAATTTGAGATCCACTACTCAAGGAGTAGAAAATTCAATCCAGCCAACTAATCTTTACTCTTAATTTTATCCAACAGATACTTCACTTGTCGATCTAGATATGGATTATTTGCTCCAGCTTACAAAGTCGTTAAAGCTGATCCCAACCGGATGACGACAGTAACCAGAACCATTCGAAATGGTCCAAAATTTTGAAAATCCATGGTCACTAATATTTACCTGATTAGAGTTGATCACTGAAGTAGGATCTGATTATCCTTATTGACGTTAATTGAGCAAAATGGTAAAGCCTCGAAAAGAGATTAACATTTGGATTACAACCTTTGATGAATGCTTTTTCTGTTTATTTTTGGCACTCTTCTAACTTAATCGCAATCCATTGATTGATATTGGATAAACATTTAAAGATTTATGGACCTAACCAGTACCATAGTTATTAATAAGGATACAATCTAATCGCAGATTAGCTTCAATCAAAGTTTAATTTTGTGTTCACTACCTTTTTGTTTTGTCTACTGATTCCTTCATCTATTCATTATTGAATCAGTGCCTTGTTAACCAGCTAACTTAATATAAAATTTCAGCCTAAAACTCCTGTAATTGGACTTTTGATTACAATTTCATCGACATTTTTTATTTATACTTTGATTAAACTTTTCGTTTTTCAGTGTCAACAGCAACAAAACCAATGTATTTCGCGTTTCATCTATTCATTATTAAACTGTTTTTCAAATGAACTCAGCTTTTATTTATTAGTACTTAAATAGTTGCGAGTTATTGCTTGAGATTAAATGATATCGAAAACAGTTCTCATATCAGAATCTAGAAAAATAGATAAAAATTAAGATAAAGATCTTAATTTCCATATGATAATTAAAAGATGAATCTTATAGTTTCTTCATTCTAAGAATAATCAATTATCTTCACCTTCATCTCTTTTTCAACATTCTGGTTAGAGATGACTACATCTTTTTAAACGCAACACCCTTTAGATTCTTGATATACATCACTTAGCTTAGCTTCAGAGCACAGTTGCTTGTTAGATCAAAGGGTTTGTTAGAGGTTTGAAGCCGAAGTCATTAATTTGACTTAACACTGTAAATCATCGGTTAAGATCGGAATGAAATTTGTTGATCGCTTTTGGTTCCTTTTATTAGCCTTGAGATATTAAATTGTTGTAGCTGATTGATATTTCATTGGAAAATCATATGATTCGGTAAATCTTTATAAATTATTCAGTTGAATAAAACAACCTCAACTTGTGTAGGCTTTGAACAAGGTTATATCTAGAAAAATTCATCACAATTATATTTTATGTTTCAATCAAACTACATGTCGAGCTATATCAATGGACAGAAGTATGGAATCAGTGGGTTGAAAGGTAATTAATTCCCATGAGATTTAAGTATAAAGCTAAATTGTGAAGATTAGTTGATAAAAAAGCTTTAAAAAGGTCATTGCCAAGAAGTGCGAAGAGCCAAGGCTAACAACAACATTAACTATTAACCAGATTTTCAATCACTGGGAATACAATTAAATTTTGTCAAGCCTACAAAAAGGCAAATCCTCAAACAAGTAAAAAAATTACAAAAGATTTACTCAGCATAACTAAATGATGATCTATCGGTTTTTAAGCAATTCAGTTTGGCATTTCACTCTAATTGTTACCATGCGATTTATTCAGGCAAAGTCTGCAATAAAATTCAATGACTTCCCAATTAAACAAATATGATATTTTCTGCCTGGTAAAGGTGTAAAAGTTTGATAAGCCCATTATACAGCATTAAAAGCAAGTGGTTTTATGACTAAACAAAAGGTTATTTGATTCCCTTGATTATTTGAATAGTTTAATTCTGGCATCTTCATTCAGGGCTAAAACGGAGAAACCAAATTGTCAGGAAAGGAGAGAAATGATCAATCAAAAAATCGCATTTCCACCATTAAATGTCACATGGATAAATATATCGATTCATCCTTTTTCAATTCAAGATTTCTGGCTAGGTTGATGTGCTTTTTTTTGTACAGTGAAAATTATTTAAATTGTGGAGGAAGTAAATGAAGGATTCCAATCTTGTTGTTTTTGTTGATGATGGTGATGGGTAAACTCACGCAATCAGGCAAATGTTGTTGTCTTGCAGAAACAAAATACTGAAGATAGGACTACTATTTTTCAAAGCTGTTATTATTAAATAATCCAAAGGAGGAAGGAGAGATTGATCAAGGGCAATTTTATACAAACAAACAAATACAAATTAAGAATGAAACAAAATGATGGCAACGAATTTGATTACAACCGTTGATGTTTACTTTCAAGTTCACTGGAAATGTCCTTCAAACTGGAATCAAACTTTCAATTTTATACGTCTATTGATTTGGCCATCATAAAACAAATGACTTTAACTCATAGAGCAGACTAGACAACAGTTGAATGAGAAAAATCAATAAGGAAAATCGAATAACTTAACTAATCGACTCAACAAACAAATAAAAACCATAGACTATTCAGTCAGCTGGATGTTAAGTCGATACATTTAGGTTCAACCAGATTAATTGTCCAATTAAAAGCTGTCAGTTGGTGGCTCAAGAATTAAAAACCACGTGATTAGATATGCTACAATGGTGTAATGGTTAGCATTGTTGCTTCCCAAGCAATAGATCCAAGTTCAACTCCCGGTTACACCAATTTTTATCAACTAATTAACTAATATTGAATCTTCGATTAACTCAACGACAGCTTACATTATATTATTGAACTGTCTTTTATATTGATTATCAGATTTCTATACAAGTAAATCTTGAGAAATGTTTCGTAAATGAACGATAAATTCACTAATATTTGAGTTAGCATTTAGTTTTTAGATAAATCCCAGTTTGGTTTTTGTTTATCATTATAACTCATATTGCTCTGTATTAGTGGAAATCCAATGTTGTTATCGTGCAACATTATTGATAAAGCAATAGATTAAAATTAAAAGGTTAAAGATAAATGCGACAATATAAGATCTAGTTATTGTTCAAATAAAAACATGTGTATAAATAATAATGTAAATATAATCATATTAATGTAAGGTTTCCCTTGTTTTTTGATAACAATCATGTTCACTCTTTCATTTTCATCTTTACCTTCATGTATTTCTACATTTTTATGAATAAATTACACAAAAATTGAGTTAGCACAAACAAATTACCTTAATCAATCATAATAAAAGGGAAAGAACAAAATTTCGTGCTTTTGCTGTTCATAAATTATGTTTTGAAGTGATCTTATGTGCAAGCGTCAGTGGTATAACGGTTAGCATAGTTGCCTTCCAAGCAATTGATCCGGGTTCGACTCCCGGCTGACGCATATTTTTTGCAATTTATACAATTCATTTGATTGTAATTAAGTTATTTTGGCTCTTCTCATGATTCCCAGCCAATTCGATAAAAAGTGGTTCAGATTAGGCTTTCAATTTTGTTATTTTACCAGGCTATTGACTTGTATGCAATTAGAGTTATCATTTGCTTTTATTCATTTATGTTGAGTTTTCATTGTTTTGAATGATAATTTTAGATAAACTTGGTATGAATAACATAAGAGAATGAGGTTATTAACGAATTGACACAGAAAGAGTGAGTGAATATCTTAATTATCGTATCTTATCCATTGACTCAGTAGTCAATAATCAATACGGTGCTATTAATTATGTTAAGACAAAGGTTTGATGATTTACAGCTTTTATGAGAAGCAATTTAGATGGTTACACAGATTTAAATCAAATCTTTGTTAATAAATTGCTACAATAGCAAATCAATTTATGAAAAATACGCATAAACATTATAAAGTGAGGTAAGTTAGGTTATATAAGATTATAAACATGAGGTTAAGTGATGGTTCGAAAGATTGGATTTCGCTTTTTTTATTTGCTTTATTGGGTAAACTAGCGAAGACAAGCATGTGGCATATCACAAATTAAATAATGTAATTAGAAAGTTGTAGATCCCGGCGTCTATTTTCTGGAATGAGCTTCGAAAGATGAACTTTTTGCTATTCGTTTTGCCACATGTTTTCACTAAAGGAGTTGAAAATTGTAACAATTTAACCATAATAAACTCTCTTACAAGCCACAGTCTTACAATGTATAACAGCAGCTTTGACTGAATGTGTCACTTTAATTGTCTATTAGTTCATTTGTAAAATTACCGTCAGCAATCGAACGACTAATATTCATCCGTTTTGCCCATTTATTTTGATAAAATCCGCAACAGCCACAACCTGCACAAAAAAACGTTTAAAATTGCTGAGAATTTAAGCAAAAGAACCCTAATTTTGGTAAGATGTCAGAAAAGTTTGACTCGACTTGACTCTTTGATAGCTCATTAATCTTTAGCAAAATACGCAATCGTTAATATGGTCATAATATCGAAATAAAAGTGTAAGAGCAGGACAAAATCTCTATCATCTGATTTTAGCAGAAAATTTATTTTCGAGCAAAATCAAAATTGATCGTTTATTTGTAGTTGAGATGTTCACAGACGAAAATCGGACTTGATTTGTATCAGGAAAGACTCTGAGAAAGTAGCAAATTCAAGCATAATCGTCTTATTTAATATGATTATAGATGAAATGAGACATTCTTAGAGTTTTCACATTGCTATGCAAACAAATGGAAACAGATTCAAGAATAAAAACATTCTTCCTTTACTATCAATGCGTAACATCTTTACACTTTTATGCAACCTAAATTTAGCATTAGATGAGAATCACGTTGAGTTGAGAGTTGAGACTTTATGCGTCTGTAGGAGCCCTAAAACTGCGTACATGAGTGCTAGCAAAATGTTTCTCCGATCAATAGTTTTCGAGTAGAAGGAGGTCAAAGATGAAACTTCGATTCGCTTTTGTACATTAATGGGACAAGATTTTTTCAAACGATTCATTTGCTGTTGCTTGAATTTTGATGGGCAACCAGAAAATGTACTAAAATTAAGCGATAACCTTTTCTGTTTCTTAATAAAGAGATAAATTCGATTTTCACATAAATCGGCAGATCTTTGTGCCGGTATAAGTTAGAGGGCTGAAACTTACTAATTATAAATAAAAATCAATTGTGCACATTGGCGACAGAATAATTTTTTCAAGTTATTAATGGTTCTCTTGATTTCCGTCATTGACCTGAAAACTTTGACCATCAAAATTTCGATAATGGTGACAGCCACAAAATTAATTATTTCAACGTAAATTTGACTTTTTATGGGCTATGTAGATATCTGAAATCTAGACCTTTCAATATCCTACAAAAAAAGTTATAGCACTATATTACTTAGGCAGTCAGATTTTAATCTTTATCAATCAAAGCAAATAGTTACTTTTAATATTCATAGTTTTATCAATTATCTCAAACTTTCGTGAATATTTAGTGACAACATGTAATAGCCTTTGATGAAATCTAATGTTGGAACTAAGAATGTTGATTGTGAGTGCTGCCATTCTCGAAATATTGATGATCAAAGTTTTCAGGTCAATGACGGAAATCAAGAGAACCATCAATAACTTGAAAAAATTATTCTGTCGCCAATGTGCACAATTGATTTTACTTCATAATTAGTAAGTTTCAGCCCTCTAACTTATACCGGCACAAAGATCTGCCGATTTATGTGAAAATCGAATTTATCTCTTTATTAAGAAACAGAAAAGGTTATCGCTTAATTTAAGTTCATTTTCTGGTTGCCCATCAAAATTCAAGCAACAGCAAATGAATCGTTTGAAAAAATCTTGTCCCATTAATGTACAAAAGCGAATCGATGTTTCATCTTTGACCTCCTTCTACTCGAAAACTATTGATCGGAGAAACATTTTGCTAGCACTCATGGACGCAGTTTTAGTGCTTCTACAGACGCACAAAGTCTCAACTCTCAACTCAACGTGATTCTCATCTAAAGCAGAAATTCAGATTCCATAAAAGATTAAAGTTGATTTTACATAGAAACTAAAGAAAGATTGTTTATTATGTTTAAACGTGCTACAATTTAAGCATTTTCTCGGTTTATAATCACAATTATGTGTCGGTATTAGTCATTTAAGGATTTAATGACTCATCCTGAGCATCTATATTCATGCTAGTTTCGCTAATTCTATCAATAAACCCAATAGATTAGCATAATACGAAACAACGTAAAATTCTTGTTATGTACTCATTACAGAAAAGGATTTATAAGTCTTAGTTCAGCTATTGAGTCTTGATACACCACGCAGTCTAGTTTGTGTACTAAAACTTCTCATCGCCTGGTTATACCGAGAAAATGCTTAAATTGTAGCACGTTTAAACATAATAAACAATCTTTCTTTAGTTTCTATGTAAAATCAACTTTAATCTTTTATGGAATCTGAATTTCTGCTTTAGATGAGAATCACGTTGAGTTGAGAGTTGAGACTTTATGCGTCTGTAGGAGCCCTAAAACTGCGTACATGAGTGCTAGCAAAATGTTTCTCCGATCAATAGTTTTCGAGTAGAAGGAGGTCAAAGATGAAACTTCGATTCGCTTTTGTACATTAATGGGACAAGATTTTTTCAAACGATTCATTTGCTGTTGCTTGAATTTTGATGGGCAACCAGAAAATGTACTAAAATTAAGCGATAACCTTTTCTGTTTCTGTGCACAATTGATTTTTATTTATAATTAGTAAGTTTCAGCCCTCTAACTTATGCTGTCACAAAGATCTGTCGATTTATGTGAAAATCGAATTCATCTCTTTATTAAGAAACCGAAAATTTTATCGCTCAAAATGAGTGCATTTTCTGGTTTTACATCAAAATTCACCTCTCAGAGAATAAGTATCTTGAACCAATCTTGTTCCATAGTGGCACAAAAGCAAATCGAAGTTTCATTTTTGACCTCTGTTTACTCGAAAACTATTCATCGGAGAAACATTTTGCTTGCACTCATGGACGCAGTTTTAGTGCTTCTATAAACATGTGAAGTCTCAACTCTTTACTCATTTTGATCTTCAAACAGTGCTAAAACTTGCATCGTGCGTATGCATAAAAGTTAACAAGTGAAGGAAAAGTGTCATAATAAGCTTAAATTTGCTAGAATTTAAACATTTTCTTGGTTTAAACGCACAAATATCCTAATTTTGCTACTAAAAATTGAAATTGAACACCCTTAGCATTTCGCATTTATTTTGCAGATAAATAATGGGCTTATGATCTAAAACACGCTGTCATTTTTTGACACCGTATTAAGAATAGGGTTTATGTTCTTGATTTACTACGATTTAAAAGTTTTTTGATGCATTTTGTGGCTGTTTAGGCTTTTATCAAATCTAATGTCATAGACAATGTACCAATAAAATGGGGATCTGAGAATAGACGCTTGGGTAAATAACTCTCCATTCTGATTAATAAATTACATGCTTCTTATTATATAATTTTTCTTATAACAATGCCTGGCTTTGCTAGTTTTACAAAAATCGCAGTAAGTCGATCTTGATATAAAATCCAGACAAATTTTTATCCGAAAACATCTCATCAATGAATAACCAATAAGTTTACTTATATTATGTAGCAAGCTATTTTTATTCAACGAAATCTAATGATAGAGGTTTAGTCTGCTCTTACACTTTGATTTCGATGTTTTGACCACTTTAGCAATTGCGTATTTTTTCAATAAAACTAATAGACTATCGAAGAGTCAAGTCGAGTCAAACTTTTTTGATTTCTTACTAAAAATAGGGTTCATCGTGCTTAAATTTACAGCAATTTTAAACGTTTTTTGTGCGGGTTGTGGCTGTTGCGGATTTTATCAAGATAAATTACATAGAAAATTAATCAATAAATTAGTCCTTTGATTGCTAAGACTACACGCTAAGTCAAAAACTTCGTTCTGTATTGCAAGATTGTGACCTGGAAAAAGGTTTATTATTTAAATTACTACAATTTTCTGGTAAAAACATATTCAGATTATTAAACTGAAACGCAATGGCAAACTCTTGTTATGCATCGTATTGATGAAGGCGGTTAATGATGCTTAAATTTAAGAGTACTACGATTACAGAGCCTTATATAATAAATATTCAAATAAGAAATGAATGAATAAAAAATGGTGGTTTTTTAGAACGAAAATTCAATAATTTATTGTAAAAATGTTCAGATCTATAACAAAAAATGACAGGATACAAATAGCACCGCATATCAAAATACAATGCATAATTAAAATAAAATAATTAGGAAGCATTGTAAAAATAGCATGACTATTTTAAATTTTAGCACGAATGCCTGAGTCATGGATGGTAGCGATAAGACTTGAGGAGTCATAGAGTTCCTTATGTCAAATCATATGCAAAAGTGATGAAAGGGTGAATTTTTTGTCGATGATGATGGCGTAAGAAAAGGCGATGAGGATTACGCAAAAAAATCATGGAGTTAAAAAAGTTTATCACGGGAAATATGGCTAAAATCTGAAATGAGCATTGATAATATCTTCATATGTATCTTTATCAAGAAGTTTGTAAGACATGGATTTGCTGTCTAAGTAATAGATGGGATCTTTAACCGCATTCACATTAAAACCTTCACGTTTAAGGTCAGATTTGGATATTTTACTTGTTCCAGTATATTGCAGTTCTTTGAGGAGACGAATAAAATGAGGTAAAGCATAATTTGGCAAAGATTGTCGAAGATATTTGAGTAGATTGACTAGATCAAGGGATATTGATGGATCAACAATTGCTGCCATTCCAACTTTACCCTCCTCGCCGGGTACTTCAACACCAAATACTGCGGCATCTGAATGGTCACAGAATCGGGCAATCATTGCTTCAATCTCATTGGTGGCAACATTTTCCCCTCTCCAACGATAAGTATCACCAATTCTGTCTTTAAAGTATATATAACCATATTTATCTATGGTTACTAAATCACCACTAACAAAATAATAATCTCCATGGGTTAAAACGTTCGGTAAAATCTTTTTCCGAGTAGCTTCTTGATCAACATAACCATCAAATCCATATAAACTGTCGTTTTCTTTAATTTTAGCAATTACCATACCGACATCACCTGGACCCACACTTTGACACAGTCCATCTGAGCCGCGAATAGGTTCACCAGTTTCAACGTCCACTTTAATTATGGTTAGAGGGTAAAATATTTTGACAATAAAATCCGGAATAATCTGTCAATAAAAAAGAGGAAAAAAGTTTCAATTTAAATGACAAAAAATGGGTAAATTATTGATCGAACTAATTACTCTCATTCAAATTTTTATTTTCACTCAATAAGAAAATTTCCAATTTCCTAGCTTAACTAATAATTCGACTAATTAGCTGTTTTGCAAGTCAGCAAAAGAAAACTAATTGTACCGAATCGTAACTTGAAGCTTATTTACATGAACAAAGTGAGTAACTATATTCTGCTTTCTTAATTGTCAGTTTAAAATGTTTAAAATTTTGCAGGTTTAATCGCGACAATTACTCTACAATATCTTGAATACTAATTTAAATAAGTTACTTGAGCATTGCTTTAATAACTTTTACAAATGATTGTTAGTTCTCAGTTGAAACATTGAATTCCGCTCATAATTTTTTTAAAGCATTTTTATATGAATTTCTAAACTTACCATGGTCAAAAATCCAATTGCACCTGGTTTACCAGTAATGTTTACTAAAGGAATAAAATTAGATATTGATTCAATTAATATTTCAAGATACAGGACTTTTTTCACCTACTTAAAGATGAGCTACCCTCGGTTGAGCCATAAAATTCAACAACACGTTTGATGTTGAATCGATTGACAAACTCAGACCAGATAGCACCTCGCAAACCAGTTGAGATAACTAATCTAACTTGTCGTTGACCATCAGTGGGCTTGGGAGGTTGAGCAAGTAAAAATCTACAAAGCTCCCCAATATAGAGACCAACCTAATGAGAGCAGATGAAAGTAAAACATTGAAAATAAAAATAATTAGCTTTGGTATATTAATACAGAAAGTGAATCAGCAGAACGTGAATCATGATCGGGTTAAAATGGATTGTAGCAAAGCAATGTAAATACTTACGGTACATTTGTTACGATTGAAATCTTCCCAGTATTTTGAGGCTGAAAATTTGTGTCTAATCACTGATGTACTTCCAGTGAATATGGGCAAAGTGGCACCAAGAACTCCGATCATATGATAGAGAGGTAAAGGAACATAAAGGATATCTCTAGATTTGACCCCAGCGGCAACCCACACACCGACAGCGGCATAGAAGACTCTCAGATGTTTGATAACGGCAGCCTTAGGGAGTCCAGTTGTACCAGAAGTATAAGCGTAAAAGCAAGGATCTGATAGGAGTAAGGGAAACTGGTTAAAATTGAATATATTGATTGAGCAATGAAAATTATGCTCAGATTGTCTATCTTTTCCTTGTCTACTTGTTCAACTGATTACGATGATGACACAAATGACCAAAGATTAAAATGAAAAGGGATTCTCACCTTTAGTGCCTGGTCTGTGGCCTGACAAAACACAATGTGAAGTTGATTCGGCAATGAGAGGTTCAATTTGTATAGGTTTGATTCCATTTCCGATGTGTTCACCAAAAACATACAACATTTTATCATTTCCATTTTCAATTAATGGAAGTGAACCTTTAATTGCTGTGACGGTTACCAAAAAGTAACAAATCAATAAGGATAAGAAAAAGATAGACAAAAGTATAAATTAAAAAGTACCAACAAGTGTGCTTTCCACGAAAACAAACAAGATCAGGGTCAAGGAATAAAGCATTAATTCAATAAAAATGATATACCTAAAGAGTTAAATTACATTAAAGATGGAAATTATTTAAAAACATTTCAAAATAACCATGAAAAAGGCAAATTTAAATTAGTTAAATAAAAATGAAAAGTAATTTTGGTTTATCATTAGAAAGTTAAATTCATTAAACACAGCTGATTGAGCGCGAACTTTGTACTTATTTTAGCTTCTGTTTGTTTTAATGAAAATTGTCGATTTTCACAACTAAAATTGAATTATTTTGCCTTTTTATTATTGAATTTATAAAATAAATTTAATCTATTTGTACCCTCAATATAGCTGACAATTTATTCAATTAATTGGTTTGTGTCTAATTATGAAATCATTTATATTTGATAGTGCAAAAATCAACGACATTCAGCACAGTGTAACCTTTACAACATGTATAGCCTAATGGTGTTGCCTTCATGAAATAATCAGTTTTACATAACTTACCGTCACTCAAATTTCCATCATAAATAATTGCTTTAATATTAAGGATATTTATTGAATGGGCCAGTGAATGTGACCTTAAATTAGGATTGACCAAAGCTGTGACTACACCAATCTTGGACAATCCAATCCAAATGGCAATATACTCTGGTCTTGACTCCATTACCAAGGCTATCTCATCACCAGGCTTGTAACCCTCTTTATGGAAATAATTGGCCACTTGATTAGTGTATTGGTTAAATTGTCGATAAGTCCAATGACGATCTCCATCAATGTATACTGTCTTATTTGGCCGAATGGACGCCTGTTTATCCAAAAAGTCCCCTATCGTCAGGTTATTGATTGAATACCAGAGTAATTTGGCTTTAACGGTTAACAAAGTATAACAGCCCCTGTAATAATAAACATTAATATAATTATTATCATTGAATTGTTTTTAAATACAAATTTTACAATTTAAGTATCTTTGGATTCATCCAAAGGCAATTGTCAACTCATGCTTCAAACTGTGACCCTCATAAAATAATGTAATTATTTGGTCAACCTTACTGTGATTGTAAATAATCTGGATTTTAGGCTTTTGAATAGTGACATTGATTGGTTGACAATTTAACCAAAAAAAGTACATTTCAATCCCTTTATTGAACCAGTTTGATTTTAATTGAAGCAATTTATTGTTAAAAGTGCAACTAATTTTGATGACAAATTAGTCCTTTCAGCAAATCAATTTAGCTTTAATTTTTTCCCTCTCTCTCTCTCTCTCTACACACATTTTTGACTAATTCAATATTCAATGAAAGCTAAATGGAAATATTGAATATTTCTTTGTAAATCTGATCATTATATCATTATTAGTTATTAAATGATCTATTTACAATCACAATTTGCCAACAATTCAACCATAAACTCAAACACTTTAAACTTTCTCCTGAAGCTTCCTCATTCCCATTCAATTGTCAAATGTGAAAGGAAATCAATTCAACTATACCATTAGTGATCAGGTTAAATATCATTTTGAAATCCACTTTTTGTGTCCCTTTTTCATCAATCGAGCCAATTAATTATAGCTGATCAATTACCGATGATTAGATGAAATTTGGTTTGTCAACTTCAAGTTGAATTGTAAATACTAATAATAAACTGAAATCAACCAACCTTTACTTGCTCATCTTCATTCAAATGTATCAGTAGATGAAGGGAAACAAAACAAAACCAATTGGCTCATCTAAATTTTCAATAATTGCTGTTAACTAATTAGAAACACAAAACACGTTCAACTTTCATTTTTTGTGTAAACTCAAGTTTACAATGAACAGTTGAAATATTGTTTTAACTTGCGATTAACTCATTGTCTAAACTGATTCTCAAGCTAGTTTAAATACAAACAACAAACCAGCTGAACATTTAGTAAATAGTTCGCTAACAAACAGATTATCTGATTAATTTTCCTCAACTTTTACACTTAGAATAAAGTTCAATATCAGATCTTCTTCTTTAGGCAATTAAACAGGAAAAGTTCATCAAATCAACTAATCTGATTACAATTCAATGCTATTCAAGAATGCAAATAAGTCTAATCAAAGGTTAAGCTCAATTCACTGGACTTTCCTCCTTTCAATAGAGTCCAATCAGACTGAAAATCACAATTGTTGCTTGGCCATCAACTGCAATTGTAATTCAACATTTTTTATGCCAATTTAAGTGTTTCCATATCCAAAGATTACAAATTTTTTTCCAAATGCAGATGATTATTTAAATTACTTGCTCTTGAGAAGCAACTGATTTGAAATCTCCATCAAACCAACGATCAAAAAATGAGCAAAATGACAGTCAAATGAATTATTTACAAGAAACTCGTTATTTATTTTAGATGGACTTTAATTTGTATCATCCATTTCAATCATCCACATGAGATTTTCCCGATTTGCTACATTTGAAGGTAATGTTTGATATGAAATTACAGACAAGTTAAATTAAGGTAAAGCAATCGCTTAAGGTCAAGATTGAAAGTGAGACAACTTCAAAGGTAAACAAGTATTAAAATAATAAACCAATTTCGACTGTTTTATTTAGATTTTTCTTACCTTTATTATATAATAATAATCATTATCAAGTTAACCTTGGCTTAATTTCTGTTACCTGTAATTCATTTGAGAGAAAGAAATTGAAAAAAATGTTTTTACCTTAAGTTTTAACTTTGGTTTTCCCTTTACTATTCCTACCTTTAATTTCTCTTCTCTTTTTTTCCTTCTCTATTTCCCTCTTTTGTACCTTGCTGGGTCACTTTCACTTTTAGGAACCACAAATTTCCTTCTCTTATTTGGTGTATTGAAAATTTTCTATTCATGGTTGACCTTTTCAAAATGCTTTACAGTTCGGAAGTCAACAAATACACTTTAACCAGTAGTACCAGAATTCAAGGTGTAAGACTGAAGTAAATATAATAACCGAGAAGACAAAAGATTGGTCAAAAAATCAAATATGAAATTGAATAAATTGCATGAAAAACCCCATGGTAATTAAAATTATGGAAAACAAGTAAACGTTGGAGTTAATTGGAGAGTCCAGGGAAAACTGGTTAGCAACAGAATTAATTGAACAATACATGCGAATGTAATGTTTATGGTAGAATGGGTTGAATTATTGTTTGCTTGGTAAACAGCAATTGGAATATAATTTAGATTGTTAAACATCGTCTATGAGAGTTGGGTCAAATAATTATCGATTGATATATTGATAAAATAAACCGATAGATTGAATGACACCCAAAGAGCAATCACAGTTGTAAACAAATAAACAAATGTCGCTTACCATAAATCTCTGTAGATAACATGATAGAGAAAGTGGAAAATTTGTTGAACAAAACTTGATATATCCAGTGTCATCTTTCAATTGTGTATCGGAGTAATTAAGATGAACTTTAATTGTCTTTGTGGACCACTCTAACTGTCAAGTGTCTTTGAGTGTTGTTTGTGTCTCAAAAGTAACACAATCTCATGGGGAAACCATCAAAAGTGAAATCAAATTTTGGCTACTCGGTTGACAGAACACTTATGTAATCCATGAATGTTCACTAATTTAGATCCAGTGTATGGTGTGAGTGTGAAATTGCAAGTGAAAATATTGAAACAACTTTTAAATCAACATGAAACTATCTCAACTAAACTGAAAAAACAACTCTCTCAATTTTACACTCTTCTCCTTCGTTTCAGATAACACTCACTTTATCTCTCTCAATTATCATTTCACTCACTTATAAATTATCTAATTATCTTTACATTTCTATCAATAAATTGTTTAAAATCAGCACATCATGTAGTTTTCACTGTCAGTTATTGTTGACATTTTCACTGTTACAATGTTCTCATCATTTTCTATTCATTCCATTTTCTAAAGCTTTTATTTTAATCTTTACCTTTACCTTGCGGTCTTGTCCATACCTTTCAACTCTTCTTCCTCTAAGTCTTGCTCTAATTTTGTCATCAGCCATGATTTTATTGCTGAAAGTCAATAAACAATTAAAGCTAACCGAGAAAAAAATTACCATTTCTAGCATCATATCATTGCCCGCCAGTTTGAACTGCCTAATGACCCTGCAGATGGCACTTAGCTTATGGCGGGTAATAAACAGGATAAACTCCCATTAATGAAAAAAACGCATTTTTGATTGTTCATTAATTGACGCGTTTTTGTCCTGTTCGTTAATTTTATGGATGACGAATGCAATATTTAAAACTAGATGATATCACTGGCATGAAAAATAGATTACATAGCAATTACACATTTTAAAGTTTTTAAAATGTTTGAAAGGCTTTGACAAATGACTTTTAGACTTTTTTGAAAAGAGATTTAATTTAAAGTAAAAAAATAAACTAGGCTTGTTAATTTCTTGATCGAAATGAAGTTAACCCGAATTAAATAGAAACAAATAACGCATTTTGTACAAAAATAACAATCTTTTGGTTGTGAGGACAGTTTGAAACTTGAGGATCAATGAATAGCAATGAATAGCTATTAAAGACAAATCAGGTTGATAAATAATGACTCATTATGGGGATAGGTTTAGAGCTAGGTGATAAAGCTTTTTTTGGACTGGGTTCAAGGTGGACTATGCTTAACTAATATAACAAAATTTAATAAAATTAAATTAAAAATAAGTAATAATATTGTTAAATAGAGTCTTTGTTCAACCTTGGACAAAGGATTTAAAGGAAAAGGCTTTCTTTTCATATAGACTTTCAACTCCTGCTTGAGCTTAAATGTATAAGCTTGTTCTTTTTTCACCTCTAGATGGCAGTGTTTAGTTTAGTGGCCATTTTGCTTTTTGGTGAACATAAATGAAAATAAGTGAATATTGTATCTTTTAATAATTGGTTAATTTAAAGTAATTAGCCGTTATTGTTTTTTAACAGAATAACCCATCCATTTCTAGTGTTGATTATAAAACATTAATCTATCGTCAGAATGGGTCGAGGCCGACCAGTGCCAAGGAGAGGTCGACCTCCCAAGGATGCCGAATCTGCTAAGAGATTGGCTCAAATGAGAAAACCAAAGTATCTTTATTCGGGACAAAAGCAACAGCAAAGCAAGCTCTCTAATAGTACTTCAAATAATTCATCTCGTAGTCGATCGAAAAAGAAACAGCCATGGGAAGGTGAATCGGATGAAGAAGATTATACATCAACATCATTTAGTCGTATATCTAGGAGTGCATACTTTGAAGATGATGATGAGGAGGACAAGTCTCTCATGTCTTTCGGCGATGATGGTAAAAGTGCTCAATGGGATGAAGAAGATGACATGGAAGAAGATAATGATGATGATGAGGCCAGTGCATCACCCTCTCAACCCTCTAATTCTGTGGACTCAAAGCTGAAAATGGGTCGCTTCCTTAGAGCCAGAAGCCCACCAAGGTTTGAAGAAGACAAGCTCGCTGATATGCCCCCCTTAAATTTACCTGAATCATCAGCTGATCTTCTTTTGCCGCCTCATCTTGCATCCAAATACTTAATGAAAATTTTAAGTGTTTATGAAATTTTGAATCAATTTAAATTCCAATTGAGGCTTTCTGCTTTTCGTTTGGAAGATTTCATTTCAAGTCTTCTTCTAAATGAGAACAATGCTCTTCTCTCAGAAATTCATATAAACCTCATCAAAACTCTGATACGAGAAGATGAAACTAATTCCACTCTTTTTGGTTCTCAAGATGTTAAAGACTCTATAGGGATATATTTATACAATTGTGACCCATTAACGTGGCCCACAGTTCTTAGAATGTACATTATTTCACGTCGACGAGAAGAAACACCTGAAACAAAGGAAATGATTGATCTTCTCATACAGAATAAAAAATATGAGGAATATCCGATTAATGTTCCGTTCGAATACAAGGTTCAAGTTTTAAAATTTTTGTGTGACACTTTCCTTGAAACCAATGTGGCTCGAGATGAAATTTTGAATGGTGAAGCGGGTGTTCGTCACGATGATCACTGTCGGAGATGTCATAAGTTAGGTGATCTTCTCTGTTGTGATCGATGTTCATCTGTTTGGCATCTTGGATGCTTAGAGCCTCCCATGAAAGAAGTGCCTGAAGACGAGTGGGTTTGCTCTATTTGTAAACAAATGGCCAAAGAAACTGGTTGTGCCAATGAAGATGGAACCATTGCATCATTTGGTGATGACGAAGGTCTTTTTTTGAGACGCTATACCCTTGGCTGGGATAGGCATGGTAATAAGTATTGGTGGTTATGCCGTCGTTTAATCATTGAGTTCAACAATGAAGATCAAAAGCATGAAGAAGAAGATAGCCAAAAAGAAGATAAGTGTATCTATATTTCAACTAAAAAAAGATTCCTTGAGCTCATGAAAGCGTTGGATAAAGATGAATACGAGAAAGATCTTTATAATGTTCTCAATGAAATCAAAGACGAGATTTTTAAAGCCATGGAGAGGACTGAAAAAATGACAAAAGACGCTCTCAAGACAACCGGTATGACCCGCGCGATGAAAACATGGATTGAATTTGAGACTGAAGCATCCGAGCTTGTAGTCAAAGATGAATCGACCGAAAAATGTGAAGACAAACCTGCCAACAGCAACAGCATTGGTGAAGGAATAATGACTCGTCTTAAGACTGGGTCCTTGAAAAGTGGCTCTGGTTCTGACAATGGCAAAGAAGATGACAAAGATATTATTATGGTTTTTGATGAAGCTTTAGATCCTCACTTTTTAATTCGTATGTCCAAACGAGATGCAGTTGCTCGGGGTCTGTTTTTCAAGCTTGGTATGGAAACCAAAAATTATATCAACATTTTCTCAATCAACATGCTTGCTTTGAATAAACATCAGCTTGCGGAAGAACGTGACAAGAAGAGACATTTATCTCATAAGTTTAGTTTGACGCCGCTGTCAGAATTCAAGTGGCAAGGTACTGTTTATGGTCCTTTTAAACCTACTATTGTACAAACCCTTAGACAAACTCTGGTTCAATTTGAAAATCAACTAGCTGCTCCTTTCATGCATCCTAATTGGTCTTTACATCGACAAAATTGGTTGAAAGCTGTTTCTATGTGTAATCAACCTAAAGATTTCACTTTGGCCCTTTCTATTCTCGAGGCTGCTATGAAACCAGTGATTTTCAATCCTGTTTGGAATGAAGCACTGGGTCACACTCTTCTCGACAGAAATACTAACCTGGAAAGAGAAGAAAGGAAGAAGGATGAAAAAAGAGAAAGGCGGGAATTCATGGAAGAGCAAGAAATGATTATCAGAACTACTGGCGGTGTAAAATACTCAATTATGCCTCATCGTGGTCTTCAACTGGAAAAGGCCGGTAATGTATGGTATGGCTTTGGCACTCAAAGTGGATCCATTGGTTTTGGTACTACCGGTGGAGTCGGAGAAGGAGGAGGTCGAGGTGTTCAGGCACTTTGGAAACAAAGAGGTGAAGAATATCGAGTTAGTGGAAGTGGAGGTTGGATGTTCATCAGTATTGCACGTTCTCGCTTCCCGCTTCCAGTAGATGGTGAGCGAGCTGATGAAATTGAAATACCTGAAGAGCTCGCCGGAGAAGTGATTGAAGTTTCCTTTATTGATGTAAGTGCAGATCTTCGGAAAGATCGAGAACAGCGTTCTTTTTATCAAAAATATCGTCCCTACAAAAATAAGCGTAAAGGCTTGAAAGTGATAGAAAGCTATTTGGAGCGAAGGTTACTCCTTGAAGAAGCAATCATTCATCAAAAATTGAAAGCAGAAGAAGATGATATAATTAAGCCGGAAGATGTCGATGATGAAGATTATGGTAGTACCTGTTATTCTCCATTGTGTCGTACTTCTGGTATTGGTGCTTTTGATTCTTTATGTTACTCTATTAGCTGTAGAAGACGACAAAAAGCTAAACGAATCAAATTGCAGGAAGGAAAGAAGGAAAGAGAAGAACGAGAGAAGCGTTTTAACCTGGCCAAACAAGAACAAGAAAAAGGTGAAACTCAAGACTTTATTGGCAGTTGTCGAGATAAAGTATATCTTAATCGAGTTGAAAAACGTGTGGTTAAAGAGGGCGAAAAAGAAGAAATCAAGTATACCATTACAAAGACAAGTGGTAAACGAATTCTTGGTAAAGGTCAACTGCCCCCTTGTAACAGGTTTACTACTCTTAAGGGCAAAAAGAAATCTATTTTTGTGTTACCCAAGCATGAACTTCGTCGACTTTCCCGCAACGCCAATCTACGAGAAGTTGCTGGTTTCAACTATACTGGTAAATTCAACAAATATCTCTGGCCATATGGTATCTCACCCAGACCTTTGTTCCGATACTGTTGGCTTTGGAGAAACACTTTACCACAAGGCTATCATAATTTAAATCTAGTTGCTGCTCAATTACGAACTGTTTGGTGCTGCATTCGTTGGGATGACATGCAAGTTAAACCTCCACCTTCGGGTAACAACACAATAACAAATGAGAATGAAGTTATTACAACAGAGCTTCTTAAACGAAGAGATTTGGCGCCTTTTGGCATTCGATCAGAATATCTTGTCAGAAAGATCATTGTTCCATTAGTTAATGATGATCCTATGGATGACAAAGACACACCTTATGGTCCAGGACGAAGCGAAGAAACCTATAACAGAACTGGAAGACGTATTCGAGAAGGTCTTCGAGAGCGAAAGAAAAAAATAGACGAAGAAGAAGAACGTCGTCGACGTGGACCTTCAGTAACAGAAAGCTGGGTTGGTGAAGAAGAACTCGAACTTTGGGAGATAAAGATGTTTGGTGAAAGATTAGAGAAACAACAACAGATGAAAGAAACTGAAAAACGCAAACAAATCGAAGAGACTTTGAAAAAGCAAAGAGAAGAGGCTGCGGCTAAGCGTATTAAAGCTACTCTAGGCACACCAACTGCAGGAAAAGTTACTTCGTTAATAAGTGGACCTAAACGCATCTTCAACAGTCGAACCCCAACAGCAAATACCACAGTCACTGCAACATTAACCGCTACACCTACTACACCTCAAATTGTGACACAAGCTCAACAATATGCAGTTATCAAAACAAATGGTGGTCAAACATTCAAGGTTCCTGTTAGTGCATTACAAGGTAAAACTGTTGGACAACAAATCATTATCAAACAAGGTAATAATTTGGCTGCTTCAACCACCGCTACTATCATTTCTACTGGTACACCTCCAACTGTTACAGCCCCACTTACACCAGCAGCTACTTCTACCCTTAAGCCTGTTACTCCTACTGTTTCTTTGCCTAATTTCACTGGTAATATTAAGTTACGTACTGTTGGAGCAACTCCAACCGTAAGACCTCTTATATTATCCGGATCAACAGTACAGCAAACACCAACTAACAATGGACAGAGAATACAGATAATAAAACCTGTTGTAGGTACAACTCCTCAAACTGTGAAAACTGTCAATGCCTCTGGATTAACTGTTTCATCTAATCTTCTGAGTTCCGCCACTTCCACTGGAAATGCGGGTCAGCAACAATCACCTCAGTCTACTATACAAATTCCTTTGAGGTTCCCAGATGGTCGTATGCAAATTATTCAAATACCATTATCTATGTTTTCTTCAACCACTCAGCCTATTCAAATTGCAATCCCATCCTCAGTAACTCAACAAACTACCCAAACGGTTACTGTAACATCGACACCTCAATTGGTTACAACTAATGCATCGCCTGCTCAAACTCCACTGGCTTCTCAATCAATCAAAATTATCACTAACACTTCTAATTTAACTCCCACCCCATCATCCACTACCCCAAATCAAACAAATGTCACTCGTTTCATCACAATGAAAACCACTCCACAAGTGACATCGACAACAGCCGCTTCTACAACAACGATCTCCCTTGCTTCAACTTCAACCACTCCACAGACCAACATTACTGAGCAAGTAGCTCAGCAATTAAAAAGTGGAAATATCCAATTAAAGTTGAACCAACCTGCTTTATCTTCTCAAGCTGGGACCATTAATGCTACCAGTACAGCAACAACAGTTACTCCGTTGGGAACAACTCTACGACTTGCTACGGCAAGCCCAGGTCAAACACTGACCGCCTTGACAAACAGTTCGACTGTTTCAACTTCTGTTGTTTCCAATACTATTACATCCCCTGTATCTACCACTGCAGGTTCTGCCACAGTTTTAGCTTCACCAAATGCTAAAACTGCTAGTTTAGTTCGAACAGCTTTCCAAAGTCCTGTTGGGACTCGCATTTTGGTCCAGCAACCTAACAATACTTCTACAACTATTCATAAAGTAACCGCGCCATCATTAAAAATCATAACATCATCAAGCCAAGAGTCTACAGATAAAACAACTTCATCTGATAGCTCAAATAAACCATTTGTATTGACTCAAGAAATTCAAGACAGAATTGTTAGACAGGCTCTGCTCAACACCAATACTTCAACTCCCCCTGAGGTTCAACAAAAGCTACTCGCTTGGCAGAAAAAGCAACAACAACCTGGACAAGTCGTAGTCACACCAGCCATAATAGATTCTTCAGGTACTGGTAGAACTGTGACTCCTTCTACAAGTGGTCGTAGTAAAGGTGTTAAGCGAGCTAGAAACACTTCAACGACTACCACTATTACACCTACAACTGTTCCTAATGTTCAATTAACTGGCGATGATGAAGAGAATCGTCGATTACTTGACTGCCAAGCAGTACTTGTTGGTATTCTTGATAAGATTGAAAAGGACGAAAAGATGGAGTTAAGACGGAAAAAGGCAAAAGAAAACCAATTCCAATCGAAATGGAAATCTTTACTCACAAAGAAAAAAGAGATTCTAAATGAACAAGCAGAAATTTTGAAAAGAGATATTGCAAGAAAGAAGAGCTTAATGAAAGAAAAATTGAGAAAAGAAATCCAAGCTGAAATGAACAGAGAAAGTCCAATTAAAAAGAAGGAAACTCCACCGAACAATAAAGTTAATAGCAATGGGGCGACTTCTACCACTACAACTACTAGTTCAAATACTAATAGCAGTAGTAATGAAAGTACCCCTAAGCGTAGAAAAATTTCCGATTCAAGTTCCGATGTGTCTCGACCTCCTTTGAATAAAATACGAATAAAAATAACACCACTTAATCCAAAAGGAAGTACGGGAGATTCCAATGCAACAAATACCTCAACTGCAGGCAACAAAAACAAAAAACTTTATTGTATCTGTAAAACTGCTTATGATTCATCAAGATTTATGGTTGGCTGTGATAGTTGTCATAATTGGTTCCATACAGATTGCCTTGGTTTGGACGAAGAAACAGTTAAAAAGAAGAAAAGTTGGGTTTGTAATGACTGCCGCGATAGTGATGAGGAAAATGGAAATGGCGATGGCGATGAAGAAGAGGAAGATGACGAAGGAAGTACTCCTGAATCTTCTGATGTCGAACAAGAAATGCAACCAGAACCTCTACCCCAACCTCAACCTCAGCCCCAACCTCAACCTCAACCTCAACCTCAGCCCCAAACCCAACCTCAGCCCCAACAGCAACAACCGCCTCAATTACAACCATTACCACAATTACAAACGCAACCCCAACCTCAAGCAGTATCACAGTCTCAACCAACAATGCCAACACTACCACCACCACAACTTATATCACAACGTCAAGCACAACAGCCTACGCTTGAATCACAATCTCCGCAACAAGAGCAACAGCAACAACAAGAACAGCAAGAATCCAAAGTTAAAGTGGATCCTAAAACGGAACCAAAGCCAGTACCAAAGGTTGAACCAAAAGTAGTCAAGACTCCCAAAAAACAAGTCAAGAAAGAGATCAAAGGAAAAAGATCAGGGAAAAAAGATCAAGTAGATGAAGAAGAAGATGAAAGTAGACTTTACTGTATGTGTAGACAACCTTATGATGAATCTCTTTTTTACATTCAATGTGACTCATGTCAAGACTGGTTGCATGGTAAATGTGTTGGTATAGTTTCAAAAGAAGCTCAACTTTTAGACACTTATAACTGCCCTCGATGTGCACCAAATTCCCTCATCAACTATTGTAATCAGAAAAAATTGGATTCTAAAGATTTCAGCTCACTTAAAAGTTTGATGAAAGAGTTAAAATCGTTCAGAAGTGCTTGGCCTTTCCTCAAGCCAGTAGATGCTACTGTTGTTCCGGACTATTACAGCATCATTAAAAAACCAATGGATATGGCAACCATGGAACGTAAACTTGAGTCAACTGCTTACGCCACATTAGCCCAATTTATTGGAGATTTAACGCTTATTTGTGACAACTGTCGCTATTATAATGACAACAAATCAACATTCACAACTTGTGCTAATTTGTTGGAAACTTTTTTCCTCCAAAGAATTAAATCCTTCCGTCAACAAATGTTACAAAATAAATGAAAATGGATAAAAAAAGTAAACCTGAAACTGAGAATCAAAGAAAAATATGATATAGAAACAATTTTCTCTTGTTTTCATGCCCTGTAATGAAAATCATCACCATCACTCTCTCACCTAATAACACAACCTGTCATCTTCATCTTAATCACAATTTTGAAAAAATCGCATTCATTTAAATAAGTAAAAACTCATTGCATTGTAGAACGATGTGAATTTCTTAGTTTTTCTCTCATTACTTCGCTAGTTATACCCTTTGTATCTTTAAATGCTATCAAATGGCTTCCAGGTCAAGTTGCATCAATACCTTTTCCAATAAACCATCATCTTGTCATCCTTTAAAACTGTCCTCGTTTTAATACTAATTTTCGGCCAATATTTGTTTCATCGATCATTCAATTTTTAAAAATGGATGTAAAGAAAATTGACACAAAACTCATCTCGATTTTTTAGTTCAGGCACTAGATACAGAGAAGGTGAAAATTTTCACTTAAAAAAATTGTGACACTTGTTAGATTAATAGTAGTAATAATAGTAGTAGTAGTAATAATAGTATTTAAGTTAGTGAACAATTAATCAAGGATCGTGAAATTATAATTGACACTTATTCTGTGGAAAGTTAAAATCATTTTGGCGAGAATTAATAGGAGGCGATTGAAATATTCATCATTTAACACTGATTTCTATTGCGAGAAATTGAATCGGTGCTTCTTCATGAAATGAGTGTTAAATGAATAAAATTCATTTCAATAATAATTAGAAGCTTAAAAAAGTTAGCTCTTCAATTCAGCATTCCAATATTACTATTAGGACTTTTGTTGCAACGGCATTTATTTGATTTAGTTAAGAGTAAATTTATCTTTTATTCAGGATTAGTCCAACAACAATTTATGGTTTGAATAGACTGATTAACATTTTTTTGTTATTTCAAAGTAATTCAGTGCTAAGTTCAATCTATTTTACTTTAAATTGATCTTGACAGAGAAAATTGATTGTTGATTACCTTTCTTTCTGTACATTCATTGTTTTCATCGCACCACAGAAGCTCTTTGCGAATGTTCAAATGGATGGACGGATCATTGAAATAAGCTTAGAAATAATTAATGAGCACTGAAAATCAATTAATTAATATTCACCAGATGACGATGAGGCACAGAGGAAAGTTTGATGCATTGGAATCATGAAAATAATTGGATCAATCAGCAAAGTTTATTCAGACATTTACCTCTGTCTCTGTTTCTTTCTATATCATCTACACCATCTTTTGCTATTCCAAGTTCTCTCACTTTTATCTGTTTCTCTTCCCTCTCTTCCCCTACCCCTGATCCTCACACGTTGTCAGTATAAGTTAATTGATTTGAACGGAAACAGTTATGTCTTTTAATTCAATTCGATCAGAATAGACCATCTCTTAATCATCTTCATTTCTGCTTCGTAGTTACTCAGTTAAACTTTTACTTTAAGTTGCAACTCGACTGCCATCGTTTTTTTTCAAAATCAAATCATGTTTTTAATGTTAATTGTGTTCGCCCTCTTAGCTTTTGGCTTTTATTGGCTTTACCGAAATATACTGTCTAAATTTGATTGTGACTTTTGCATGAAGCTATATGAAAGATATGGCAAACAACCAAGTAAGAAAATACCTTTAACCATATTAATAGTTCAATCTTTAATTTTCTTTAATTTTCAATTGTTTTCCAGGTGAAACTTTGAAAGGTAAACGAGTCTGGATTACAGGAGCAGCCAGTGGGATTGGTGAAGCTTTAGCTTACGAAATGGCGAGCTCTAAATGCAAATTGGCTTTGTCTGATCTGAACAATCAAGGTTTGGAACGAGTTAAGCGGAAAATTGTCAACCATCATGGTAAGTAACCAATTCTGTCAACAATAGACAGAAAAAATATCAATATAACCTTAGATAAATTTGTTTTTGAACATAATTTCCGCAGGTTTACAAGATAAAGATGTTTTGTTGGTTCCATTCAATCTAACTGAAACAGCTAAACACGAAGAAGCTTACAAAAAGATAATCGCGCATTTTAAACAGGTAGTTTTATAAATCTATACATTTTATCTCGAAATTGAAATTCTGATTCAGAAATCATATTTTCCTTGAGCCAGCAGATTATTGAATCAACTACAACTTAAAAAAAATCCTTTCTTCATCAGATCGTGCTTTATTTTTTGAAATCAGTTGTTACATAAATCACATCGACCAAGATTAACCTTTGTCATGTAATAATTTCCCCTAAACCAGAAAAATCCGCTGATCTCAAAAAATCTGAGGATTTGTTTATCACAAAATTCTTGTTATTTTGTCCGCCCTCTAAATTGAAGTCAATCAAGACCAATTCAAATTCATAAAATATATAATACAATTTTAATAACTTCTAGTTTTTTGGATCTTTTTAGATTGATATTTTCTTCTGTAACGCCGGACGATCACAAAGAGCAAAATTTGAAGAGATTGATATACAAGTTCACCGAGAATTATTTGAAATAAACGTCTTTAGTGGAATCAATTTGAGTCGATTGTTGGTTCAAAATTGGCTTGAAGAGAAGCATCCAGGTCACATTGTTGTAACATCAAGTGTCGCTGGCAAATTTGGTTTACCTCAATCTGCATCATACACTGCATCAAAATATGCCTTATTAGTAAGTTAGGGTTATTTAATTCACAACATTTCTCTTTGAATGTTCAACTAATTGATTCATTATATTTCTTTTTCCAGGGTTATTATGATTGCTTGAGGAATGAAGTTAAATCAAAAGGAATTCAGGTTACAGTTGTCTGCCCTGGTCCAACTGCTACTGCAATCCTAACTAAATCGTTTACCGGTAAACCTGGTGAAGTTTATGGTAAAGAGTTTGGCGACGTGGAAACCAGAATCCCAGCTGACCGTCAGGCTAAAATGTTTGCAATTGCTACAGCTAATGGAGTTGCCGAAGCTTGGACTTCACGGCCACCATATCTGTGGTTGGTTTATGCTGCACAATATGCGCCATCATTATTCAAAATATTTTTCCCAATTTTCTGTAATGAGGAAATTCTGAAAAAGATGAGAGATGGACATTAAGTACATTAATACATGGAAAATTGTCATAAATTAAAGTTTAGTCTTTGATTTTTTTTGTATGAAAGTTTATAAAAAATATAATATTTACCAACATCTTGACCGTCAAACAATTTGATTAATATCCTGATCAGTTAGAAACAAAATGCTAATTTTTCGAAGCGTGTTCTATTCTAATTTGTCTCTAATTCATAATCATGATTGACCTTGATTATTAGACTGAAATCTTTCTAAAAAGTAAGCCCAAACAAGGCTTTTTACAATACAAAAAGTTAAACTCACCTAAAAGATCCAGATTTAGAAAGTGGTGAAAAGGTAAATTTGTCCTTAAAAATTGATCCAATTACTTTTTTTAGTTGCTAATTGTAAATCATATTTTCAGAAACTCTACTATACAAAAACTCCCTGAAGACCAGTATGAAGAAGAATAAAAGAACTGAAAAATTAAGGTTGAAAAATGCTGTTAATGATGGTTATGAATTCATTAATGTCAGTCAGCAAATCAAAAAAGATACACATAATGAGCAAATAAACTGGGTCCAGAAAAATTGAACAATGTCTCGATGATTGAAACACAATGATGATGATGTTTAAAACATAAATTACAGTTAATATAAATTAAGTCAAGTATTCTATTGGAAAAAATTTTTGTATCATCTTGTATTAACTTTTATTCATGATTCGGATGTAAAATTCAGTCACATAAACCGATGAAGACTTTCTCCATGTAACAAAAAATGTATTATTTGTCAATTAATAAATGAAAGTGTTTTTAATTGTACCGTAAAGCAATTTTGATTGACCTGATCGACCTTTTTTCTCTTCTTCTTTTTCTTGTTCTCAAGATGATAAAAATTGAGATCATAATGGAGTTGATTTGAGAGTGAAGAAAATTGAGGCGGGTCATTGATAGTAAAAACAAATCAAAGAACAGTTGACTTTTGTTGTGATTTGTTTCTTGTTTTCACTGTTGTTGATATCCCATGAATTGGGAGGATTCATTCTGATGTTGGGTTACAATTATTGAGATAACCAGTTCACCGTGACAATTTAAACATACTTCAAGTAGACTAAACTTTATTTAAAGACTACTGAAGTATTAATGGGTTTGACTTGAGTGCGGTTTTCAATCCATTCGTGAGTTTCAAGTTGGGCAGTTAATAAGTGCTTTAACATCCAGCAAGACTTCATTAACTGTTGTCTTATTGTATTGTTGTAGATCTGGTACAATTCACCTTCACTCTCATCATAACAAACTACCTTACAAGATAGTGTTTACTGGAGTGCAGCCAAATTAGTATTCTGTTATTTACAGAATCATTTCTGGTTTCTCTGGTTTGTGTTTTGTGATATTGTTTACAAGTGATTATCAACTGGTTTATCAACATAATTGATATAATTTATTGATTCAGCAATCCTAGACAAAACATTCAAATTGCTAAGGAAAATTCACCTTTACTCAACCAATCTTCAAATCTGGCGATTTTCATCTTCTATAAAAGATACAGATTCATAGAAGATAGGGGTTTGATTCCCATTTGCCATCAGTTGTTTTTCAAGTGCGTCTTATAATTTTTCTCGTTTATCTTTTGCCATTTCAATTGATTCTTCGCGAGATAATTGACATTATTTTCTTTTTTGTTTTTCTAATTACCAGGTAATCATTTAATCTTCTAATATCCGTTGAATACAATTATCTTTCATCAATATTGATCAAAAATACTAATAACATCAAGTCTCTTGTTGTGAAGCCCTCTAAAATAGTAAACAGTTTAAAATTAAAAATGGCCTATGTCCGAGGAACACTCCGATCTCTTCTTGAAATGCCTTTAAAATCAGCTCCACCGATGGTTAAACTCAACCTCTCAACATTATCAGTTCATCATAACCAAGATTCAAATGAATTCACCATCAGCTGTGGTAAAGGTTAGTTTATTTAAACAGGTGACTGCCACTATACATTACTATGGTATTTCTGTTGAATGTTAAATGTTTAAAACCATCTAAATCAACTAATTTCTTCTTCTTTTTCTCATTTAATTCCAAAATGTCACGATGCAGGAGGTGACAAAGCCGTTCTAAATTATGAATATTTAGCCAATGATTTGGTTGAATTGTATCACACTGAGGTACCTGTTACATGTCGTGGCCAAGGAGTCGCTAAATTATTGGCACAAGTTAGTTCATTCACCTTGTTCTCAATTCTTAATTTCTCCTTCAATTCTATAACAACATGCTTAACACTCTCACCTTTTCATCTCTTTTACCATCAAACTCTTCATTCATGATACCAGTCAACCACTCAGTCATTCACTTTCATCATTATCCTCCTATTAGTCCACCTCCACCTTTACCCTCTCTTTTGTGCATTCAAATTTTGTTCAATACATTATTCAGTTGAAAAAACGCTATTAACCAAATAAGCTATCATCTTGGCCATTCCAAATACAAAGCTGATTTGAGCATCAAGGTCATCTACCTTTTTATTCAATCGCTTTCTGTTCATAGTCTCTATATATTACGAATAATAAGTGCCTGTAGCTTCCGGGTTGCTGACTTATCATCTTGATCGTTGTTGTCACATCAACTGTTTACTTCCAACAAATCAAAATCAACTTGTCTATTTTTTTCCTTTTTCATGATCAGTCAATAACTTGATCGATAAGGTTCATCAAGTTAGCTGCACTGAATTGAACCTTTGGTTCGTTCCTTCTTTTTTAGACCACTACTAACATTACTTTTTTCTGTCTCTTTTACAGGCTGCGTTTAAATTCGTTGTTGATAATAATTTAAGAGCTAAAGTTACCTGTACTTATTTACAACGATTTCTATCCAAAAATCCTGAGCGTGAATTTCTTAAACATGTTGTATCTTAAATCGGAATTCAATGCTTCAACCACATGTGAATGGAATGTACTTAATGCTCCTCTCTCTATCATCTCTTCAATCATCTATCATTCAACATGACAGCTTCAAAACTGAGCCCAAATTCTATGATAAAACATTATTTAGTTTATCGTTTAAATGGATTATAATAAATTTTGGATCTGTTGTAATTCAACTATGTAACCCTTAGCTTTGTATCTAATCTAGATTGGGAATTCCAAAGTATTTTCTATTCCACATCTAAACAACTCTCGCCACTTATGATGTTAATTTTTCCAGTTTATTCTTAATTCTAACAAACATTTACATCAAATTTCATTCAAAGCCAAAGTTTTTTAGTTACAGTCAACATTGAGAAACTGCACATCACTGAAAATAGCTTACTTTCACTATTTGCCTAGCAAAATATTAATCCACGATTTTCAATCTTGCTTAAAAGATAAAATTTGTAGTTAAATTGGAAAACTCATGAAATGAGTTTTCTGGATGATATTTTATGAAAGAAAATGTAATTTTGTTGATTAATTAAGAAATTTCAATGAAAATTGATTAAAAATTAGCCCCTCCTCAATAGGGAACATTAGATAAATTAACCGCAGTTTCTCAATGGTGACTGTATCTACATTTAATGCTGTATATGTAACGCAAAACACCTATTATTTTGAAATAAAGTTCAACTTAAGTAAAATTAATCATGTGTCTCATGTTTGTTCAAACTTTCTCCAAGTATGTAAATTTGAACAATTTTATGAGAATATTAATTCAAATTATAAAGCTTTGTTTATTGTTATCTAGAGTCATTTAATTAAATATCGTCTTTTAAATGTACATAACGGGCTACAAAACCAATGGAAATGAAAACCGAATCCACGATATTACAAACCAAAATTTTATCAGCTTAGTTCCAAAAGTGATGAGAAAAGTTGCGGATTTCGTGGTGAAGTAAACAGATAACAACTGAAGCATTTAGAGGCAGAAACACACACTGATTTCAGTTAAAAGATCCAAGTAACTTGGGTATGTGTCTTTCATGATGTTAAGAGAGTAAATCAAACATTCAAGAAGATTTTTACTTCCCCTTTTGTGAACTTCAAGCTTTGCTTCATTGATTGGCGATGGCGAAAAAATCACAACTTAGGACCACGACCAAGCTGATGGTACTAGAATATATCGCTATCGAATGATAACTGACCACCGTTCTTCAATCTACTTTAAAATTAAACCAGTCTATTCATTGGTATTAGGCCTTGATTTATGAAGTTGAAATCAACGAGTTCCAATTATTGTTGTATGCTAAAACAGATGAGCATAGATTGGGTCAATTATAAAATAACCTTGTTAACATCTTGTTAATACGAACCTTTGCAGCTCAATAAATCTAACGACGCGATTTTTCAGCAAATAAGAGGCATCAGGAATGGAATCATCAAATTGTACCTCAGTTGCTTTTTTCAGTTCTTGAATTTCTTCAATCATATCCATTAGCTGATAAAAATATTCCAAAGCCTCACAAGTTGGCTCAATACAGGAAATCAAATATCGTCTTAATAAATAAATATAAACGTACTGTTCTGATCTGATTAGGAAATAAAAGAGTTGAAGTGCAAGTAATTGTGATAATTACAATTTCAAGGGATAGTAACAGCCTATGCAATACTAACTTGATTGTATTTCGGTATCTCAACCCAGGCAAATCAGCATTGAAAATAATAATGAAAAAAAGCAACGTGAGGACATTGATGTCGCTTTTGAAACAATCTGGAAAAGTATCCATAACGTGTACAGCTTTTCTATATGAATCGGGGTGTTTCAAGTAGAGTTGTTTTCGGGAAAATATCTTGTCACAAAACTGAATAAGTTTAAACGAAGGTGTAAAATCATTAAAATATTATTTTTGCTATCCATCAGTAGTTATATCAATTCCAAGAGAAATATCGTCTAATTTTCAACTTACATACCAACCGTCGATTTGAGCATCATAGGCTATTAAATTTTTAAATGAATTTAGACTAAAAAAGGCATTTTTCAGCAAATGAATTTTATCATTTAAATGTAATTTCCTAAATGCACGAGACTTTTCAGCAGAGTCTACAAGATCAACTGGACGTGGATCAGTACATAAGTCATCTCTACGTGCTGCCAAATACACATCCGATTTCTGCTTGAATATGATCTCTTGTACAGCATGTACTGCCTCGTACAAAGCAATTGACTCAAATCCATCCAACATGGTTTGTGTAGATAAGAATTCGGATTTTATGTTCATCGGTGAAAAATGAACAGCCAATATCTTTTTCCCTACATTAGAGTTCCAAGTCTTTTTCACCTGACAATTATCTTCATTCGTTGAGACACTATTTTCGGAGATCCTGGCAACTTGGTTTGTTGATGAGCTAAAGTATTCAGTTGTTGATGACATTTCAATATCATTGACTGCATTTGAGTTGGTATGACCAGCTGCAGGAAATGTTGTAGAGGTTGAGTTGAAATAAGAGTCAATTGCTTGAGTAAATATCTTAATTTGTCCATTCTCGAGCATTCTTTCTTTATTGAGAGACATATTTTCAATTGGTCTTGAAAATAGTTTACAAAATATAGTGAATTAACTGAATAGGAAATCACTTGAAAAAAAACATCAGCATAAGAGGAGGAAGCATGAAATATTAATAATAAAATAAAAAGGAAACACAGATTTAAGCAAATTGCAAGTGAATTGTTAGTCATTCAGTTAAGCACCAAGATTTAGCACTTAACAAATAACAAAAGTAACTAGACCATGCACCTAGGATAGGTTGAAATCCATTCATCAGGAGAGACAATGTTAATCTTATCTTTTTGATTCCAGAAAACTGCGCTTTACTTTAATTACAATGCAATACTAGCTAGTAATTTCCGTCATTGGCTTGATTGAACTGACAGATGAATGGTAACCATATCTCTTTACACTCTCTCTCTCATCATACTTTAAATCAAACAAAAGTATAAAATAACCTTAATTGCAAAATTTGAGCTTCAACTTTATGTCTTTCATAATACCACCTGCAATCATATTTTACCTTTAATAATTTTATTCGGGAGGTTCTCTCTCTTCACCACCGGGTGTTTATTTTAACAAAGATTATTCAGAATTATCTAGAATTGATAAACGTCAAAAAACTGTTACAGAATAAGATTACTTCAATGATTAATTAATTTTCTTACAGTGACATCTCTATTGCTTGATATTTATTCCGATATTTGAACAACGCAAATGATTTGAGTGAACTATCTGCTTCAATGAATTCAAATTGTCTATAAATGAAATCACTTCAAATTCAACGTGAAAACTAAATTAAAATTATGTTTGAAATATTGAATCACAAACTGTTTTCATCTACCTATGATGTAGATGTTGAGCTTGAGCTATAAAACGGAAAAATTCATTCAATTGAAAATATTTTAAAGGTTGAAATACAACCTTTTGATTTAAACTAAAATAACTTTTTTATATCAATAATTTATCTTTTAATCTTGCAGATAAATTCAATTTATACAGTCGTTAGTTTCCAATTTTTTCAGTATTTTCCGACTTTTACAAAATGATAGATATTATTAATACAAGCTTGAAGATTAAAAAATAATGATTAAGAATTAAATAATGTATTTTAATGTTTAGTGTTTTATGCCAGTGTATCCAGTGAAGCATTCGTGGCCAAAAAAAAACAATTGAACTGAGAATACCAATTAATATCAAAAAATTCACGTAAAATGAGAGTGTGTCTTCAATAATGGCCCTTTGACTTGATTGTGAGTTTTATGATTTAATTCATTGATTATGCCAAAACTAACAATTTTAGTTTTCAATAATATAAGAAAAAATCTTTGAATTTGTCCATCATAATGTTGCTGAAAAGATACCAGGATACAACATCGAAACTTATACGACACACCATGAAATTTTCACATTTGAACTTGTGAATCTTGAAACAAGTAAATTTTCCAGTGTTTATTCAAGTTAACTATCAATTGGCAGGTAGATTTGTCTATTTTATGGATTATAACACAGAAAGTGATCCTTGCCGATTGCACTTTGATTGATAGCTCTCCATTGATTTTAGCCTGTTCCCCAAATCATAGACCGAAGACTATAATACCATGATATTAATTCTTAAATTCATAAATTTGAAATCAATGAACTCCAGTTATAGTTGAACGCTGAAATAGATAAATAAAATAAGCTCGATTCGCAATTTTCGCATAAACCTTATTAATACGAACCTTCCAAGCTCAATATATCTAACGACACGATTCTTAAGCAAATAAGAACCGTTGGTTTGGGCCGAATCAAAGTCTTGTTCAGTAGCTGCCTTCAGTTCTTGAATTTCTTCAATTATATCCATCAGCTGATAAAAATAATCCAAAGCTTCACAAGTCGGTTCAATGCAGGAAACCAAATATCGTCTCAATAAATAAATATAAACGTACTGTTCTGATCTGGTTGGGAAAATAATAAATTAAAAGCAAATTATTGAAAAAGTAATTTAAAATTTTCCCGGATAATAAAGCCAGTTTATTGAATACTAACTTGATTGTATTTCGGTACACCAAATCGGGTAAATCAGCGTTAAAAATTATGATTAAAAAAAGTAATACACAGACGTTGATATCGGTTTTGAATCGAACTGGGAAAGTATCCATAATATTGAAAGCTTTTTTACGCAGTTCTGGATTTTTCAGAAAGAGTTTTTTCCGTGTGTATATATTACCGCAAAACTGTACAATTTCAGAATAAAGAATTGAATATAAATGAGAAATAAATTTAGATTTGTGATGGCAAATATTTTTAACTTTCAACTTACAAGCCAACCGTCGAGTATTGGATTAAAAGTTATTACATTTTTCATTACATTCAGATCCAAGAAGGCATTTTTCAACAATTCAATTTTATCATCGAGATGTAATTTCCTAAATGCGCGAGACTTTTCACAAGCACGCACAAGATCGATAGGACGTGGATCAGCACATAAATCAGCTTGGTGTGCTTTCAAAATTTCCTCGGAGTGTTCGTGAATTATAATCCCTTGAAAAGCATTAGTTGCTTCTTGTAAAGCGAATGCTTCAAATCCATCCAACATGGTTTGGGTAGACAAGAATTCAGATTTTATGTTCATCGGTGAAAAATGAACAGCCAATATCTTTTTCCCTACATTAGAGTTCCAAGTCTTTTTCACCTGGCAATTATCTTTATCCGTTAAGACACTATTTTCAGAGATCCTGGCAACTTGGTTTCTTAACCTAGAATATTCAGGTGTTGATGACATTTCAATATCATTAACTGCATTTGAGTTGATATAACCAGTTGAAGGAAATATTGTAGAGGTTGAAGATTGTGAGTCCTGAGTTGAGTTATAATAAGAGTCAATTGCTTGAGTAAATATCTTGATTTGTCCATTCTCGAGCATTCTTTCTTTCTTATGAGAAATACTTTCATTTTCATTTTGTTGTTCATTTACAGGTGTTTGGTCCTTTTCAGAGTCAAAAACGGATTCAACAATGGTTGGTGAAAGAACTGGTAATAGTGAAGATGTATCCACGGCTATCAATTCCTCGTCTGAAAATAGACTATGATTGTAAGTCACTGGGTGAACAAGTTGAGTAAATTCACTGTGAAAGTCCATCATTGAACAGTAAAAGTGGTGTTGAACACAGAAAAACTTAATTGGTAATCATTAAACAATAGAAGCAAAAATAATGAACAGAAAAATTACTAATAATTATCAGGAAACGAATTAATTATTAGTAAATTAAACAAAAATGAAGTATGAACTGAATATTGATAGTAAACTCCAAATGAATGATCTATCAGTATCAAGGATCCATAAAGTTATCTCAAACCTACCAAATGATAAAAGTAACTGAAATCTGATGTGTAGGGAAAAGTTGCAACAATTCATCCATCGAGAAAAACAATGCCATTCTTATCTTTATTACACCTTACTGAAAATGCTCTATGATTGTCACAGTTATACAGATGATGGCTGCAGTTTATTCCTGTCTTATCATTACTGAATTGAATTGATTATGTTCATGCTCATGATCATGTGTTTCTTGATTTTGTTCCAATTCCAACAAAAAATTATCGAATGAACCAACGTTACGATTGTCAAATTAAAACAGAGAAATGTAATGAAATGACGTGAAATCTATACTGAATAATACTTAAATGACAATAATTTATTGAAACTATGATTGATATAATCACGCAATTTGATTTGGAACCTTACATTTTGATAGATTTTGCAAGTGAAGACTTTATTATGAAAAATGTGGATAAACTACCCACACTAGGGTCGTAAATACTCCTTAGGCTAGGGCCAATCTTAACCAAATTTTAAATTTAACATCCTCATATCATGGAGCGTTACAGATGAAAATTTGGTTATGATTGACCCACTTTTGCAAAATTAGTTATTTTTGGTAAAAACAGATGTCACTTTTTAGAAATTAATTAAGGAAACTATGGGCGAAAACTTTGACTTTACAGTTAAATGTTGAGATTTGTGGGTTTGTATGGACATAAAACTGAGTCCATTAATGCTATTAAAATTTTTCCGATCGTCAGTTTTCGATAAAATCGAGGTCAAAGTTGAAATTTCGATCACCTCTTGTGCAGTTGAATGACCAGATCAAAATAATTTTTCTGTTACAACAATTAATGGTCGACCAGAAAATCTAATTATTTCGTGAAATGTTCAGTCTTACAGAAAAAGAATTTTATTTAAGTGCATTTTCTGGTAAATAATCAAAATTTACATAACAGTGTCATGGAAAATCTGCTTTCATAGTTGTACTTAAAGCGATCGAAGTTTCAACTTTGACCTCGATTTTATCGAAAACTGACGATCAGAGAAATTTTCGGATATCATTAATGGACTCACAATGTCAGTATTTATGCCTCTAGAAACCCACAAAGTCCCAACTTAAAACTCAAAAGGGAAATTTCCTGTACTTCCTCATCACTCTCTTTTCATGCTGAAATAAGGTAAGCTATTACAAAATGAATGACGGATGAGTTGAATGAAAACTAAAAACTTTAGACATGCGGCCACTCAGACTTCACTGTTATCAACAGCAATCTAGTATTTAATATTTTGATTTCGTAATTAAGCGCCACCACCTCAAACACAGTTGGTTGTTTCAAACAGTAACGCTATCTGTTGGCTTTCATCTTCCATTATGAACCGTTGTTTTATGTTTCCCTCAAACAATTAAAGGCATCCCTTGCATGTATTATGATTGTTCACAAGGAACGAAAGTAATTTTTGGACATACTAACAAGGTAAGAAATAAGGAAGAGAAGATAAAAGAAAAGAAAATTAATTCAGAAAACTATAAAGACAAAAGCAAGCAGTAAATTAAGAATATGATTAAAATGACAATCGTACTGGATCGAAGTTGAGTTGTAATACGAGTCAATTGATTGAGTAAATACCTTGATTTGCATGCTTTTATTGGCAAATGTTTGAGACTCACCAGTGGTGGAAACATGTTCATTAATGGTTGATGAAAAAACTGGTGATCTTCTTGGAGATCCTCGTTTACCAATCCCTCACCAGCAAACAAAGTATCATTGTGTATTACGGGATAAAAAGATTGGGATTAACCCTTACTAAACAGCAAAATGATATTTAACTGTGAATTGATAACCATATTCGATAATTGTAGCAAACAAGAATGGAATGCCACTTAGTGAGATAGTAAAAATAAATAATTTATTCGGTTGTTTTTAGTCGATCATAGTATTTTAGTGAATTGAAAATCATGTTAAAAAACAGCAGGGTAAGCAGACGATAGACCATGGACCACGAAACCAACGAACTCCAGTTATTGTTGGACGCTAAAATAGACGAATAAAAATGGATCAATACACGACTTTTAAATAAACCTTCTTAATACGAACCTTCCAAGCTCAATATATCTAACGACACGATTCTTCAGCAAATGAGAACCGTTTGTTCGGGAGGTATCAAAGTCTTGTTCAGTTGCTATCTTCAGTTCGCGAATTTCCTCAATTGTTGTCATGAGCTGATAAAAATAATCCAGAGCTTCACAGGCCGGTTCAATGCAGGAAACCAAATATCGTCTCAATAAATAAATATAAACGTACTGTTATGATCTGGTTGGGAAATAAATAAATGAAAAGCAAATTATTGAAAAAGTTATTTAAAATTTTCCCGGATAATAAAGCCAGTTTATTGAATACTAACTTGATTGTATATCGGTACTTCAATTCGGGTAAATCAGGGTTAAAAATAATGATTAAAAAAAGTAATGCATAGACGTTGATATCGGTTTTAAAACGACCTGGAAAAGTATCCATAATATCGAAAGCTTTTTTACGCAAATACAGATTCTTCGCAAAGAGTTTTTTACGATTGTATATATAACCGCAAAACTGAACGATTTCAAAATTAAAAATTTAAAAAAGATTAAATTGAAGTTAGATCATAGTTGAAGATATTTGTAACTCCAACTTACATTCCAACCGTCGATTTTAGGATCAAAATTTATTATATTTTTCATTGCATTGAGATCTAAGAAGGCATTTTTCAATAATTCAATTTTATCATCCAAATGTAATTTCCTGAATGCACGAGCCTTTGCACAAGCACTTACAAGATCAACTGGCCGTGGATCAGCGCATAAATCAGATAAGTGTGCTTGATAAACTTCCTCGGAATGTTCGGTGAATACAATTCCTCTAATAGCATTAGCTGCTTCTTGTAAAGCGAATGCTTCAAATCCATCAAAAATGGTTTGGGTAGACAAGAATTCGGATTTTAAGCTCATCGGTGAAAAATAAACAGCCAATATCTTTTTCGCTACACTAGAGTTCCAAGTCTTTTTCATTTGGCAATTATTTCCATATGTTGAGCCACTATTTTCGGAGATCCTAGAAACTTGATTTATGATTCTTGATGAGGCACTATATTCAGATGTTGATGACATTTCAATATCATTAGCTGCATTTGAGTTGATATAACCAGTTGAAGGAAATATTGTAGAGGTTGAAGATTGTGAGTCCTGAGTTGAGTTATAATAAGAGTCAATTGCTTGAGTAAATATCTTGATTTGTCCATTCTCGAGCATTCTTTCTTTCTTATGAGAAATACTTTCATTTTCATTTTGTTGTTCATTTACAGGTGTTTGGTCTTTTTCAGCGTTTAAGACAGACTCAACAATGGTTGGTGAAAGAACTGGTAATTGTGTCGATGTATTCACGGCTATCAATTCCTCATCTGCAAACGAACCATCATCGTAAATCTCTTGATGAACTAGTTGAGAAAATTCGCTGTGAAAGTTCATCATAGACCATCAAAAGTGATGTTGAATACAGACAAAAAAACCGAATCAGTAACCATACAAACAATTGGAGCAAATAAGAATGAACGGAAAGATTACTATTAATTGTTAGTAAATAAAAATAAGGATACAGACCAAAAGGATAGGGAAAATTGCCTACTTTTAATTTTTTGTTTGAATATAAATTTCTGATGGATTTTCATGCGGTGATTCCATAAACCTAACTCATTTTAAGATCAGACTTATACTTTTTGAGATATTGATGAAGAAATGGAATGCATATTGAACCTACGATGGAGATCAACTGAGAGTTTGATCAGACATGGGATTAGAGGCAACCTAATTATTTTTTACGCTTAATCTTGCTCTATCATTAGAATACGATATTTCAATGCGCAGAATGAACCGAACTCATTTAGGTGATTCATATCGGTTCGGAATGATTAACCTATCCTTGATCCAAGATACGATAAGAATTTTTAAATGTATTTTTTGATGGAGATTTCAAATATATCATTCTGCCTAGATATTTTGGAGTGCATCATGTTTCTATTCCAGTTTTTGTCATACTTCTAGTTACAAACTCTGTTATCAGTTGTGAATGGCTGAATACTATTGTTTTATTTATTCTGATCTGGAATATGGATTTTATTGATAAAAATTTTGAAAAGTATTGTTTATCGTAGCTTATCGAAAACTATTTCACTATAAACTATAGGATTTACTTAAAATCATAGTGATTTTGCATGTAGTTGAAATTTGAAAAATTTGCGAAATTTAGTTTTTGACAAGTTTTTGACAGGTTGTTTTGACAGGTTATAACCTCAGGCGTAGCTTCAGGCATAGTTTCAACGTGTCAGCGTTGATGTTGGAGCAGGGTTGCGCATGATTCTGATTTTAATTCGGTATATAAGGTCAGCTTAATTTTGTTGAAAATATCAATCTTCTCTCATCTCTCAACGAATCAAAATTGTGTTTCTCTCTCTCTCAAACTTTATACTCTCGCTATCTTCACTCTCTTCTTTGCTTTAAAAAAAATTTAAGTAGAAAATGTCTGCACCATCATCATCTATGTGTTCCCCAACTGTGCGTTTGACCGCTTTCGGTCCTTCTTCTCCACCGTCTGGGCCTCTTTACGGCAAACCCTATGCCATCCCTGTCCTCACTGCCTCGGAAGTAGAGGAGTTTTTTGGTGGCTGCTGTACTGGCCATCCTCTACCATTGCCTGTCGCCCCTTCAACTCCTTTGGCCTCTCCAGCTCGTACTCCGCTGCCTTCTCCTGCTGTGTTGATGTCTCCTGTCTCTGAGACTCCAATCTCTGTCTCAGAGGAATCGACATCCATCCCTCTCCATCGATGTGCTGAGATGGTGGCTTTACGGTCTCTGAGTCGGCAAACCAAGGAGGCCCTGCTTGACTCAGAGAGTTTGGATGGTTCTGTCCCTCTTAAAGAAGTGGTTGGGCTGTTAAGACGGCTCCAAGTTGGTCTATCCAACGATCTGGATGGCACATCAGCTTTCGTTAGAATGGTCGGTGCTATAGATGGCTTGGTGTTAAAGTATGGCTCTAACACTTTCGAAGATGAGGAAACAATTGGAATTGTTGACTCAACTATTGAGCATTCCTCATCCTCAATCCCTAACTCCATCATCGCATCCGATGAGTCGGAGATTTGTATCTCTACGGCAGCTCTGGTTGGGAAACCACGACCACTTCCTCTTCACCTTCATCAGCAATCACGGCAACACCAATACCTCCAATGATTCCATTCCGTCCAAGGCGCTTGATTTTGATTCTTTGGTAGCTGCTAATCCTCCTCATATCAGTTCACCATACCCTTTTACGATGACTTTCAAAAGAGTTAATGACTCTTTTGAAATCATTAAATGTAAAAGGTTTAAGTCTCTATAGACTTTAATTGTGGATGATAACAATGATAATAATAATAATGATGATTAAAAATTGTAAAAATGTAAAAAAACTGAAAAAAATATTAATAATAAAACTTGTTTGAGTTGGAAGTTTACCTTCAACCTTAACTTCCAAAATCGGTTGTTGTTCGCGCATTTTTCCCCCTATTCATCCCCCTAAAATAGGCTCCACCTTTTACTATTTTGAATCGCTGAAAAAAGAGGCGATAAAGGATTTTGGGGCAGCGCAAGAAACGCTTGCTTTTGCTGAAACACTTCAGGGAAAACAAACGAATGAGCCTGGCAGCTCTCACAGTGATCTTCTGAAGCATATTTATCAATCAAATCAATCACGAGTATTGAACTCTATCTTGAAGTGCGAAGCAGCTTTTCAGTACCACTTCAAGATCAAAATCAATAATCATGATTGAAGTTATTGGTAAATTAAACTGGAGGCGAGGGTTACCAGTATAAAAAACTACCCAAGACTCACAAAAGGAAGTACCTTCACGTGGTGTGAGTTGTTGCGACTAAAGTTCCAAATAAAATCATATGCGTATTATACTGATTCAACTCTCTATACTAATTGTCATTGCTTTCATTCCAGTGATTGCTTGCATAGACTCAAAGTAAATAATCTCGAAAGTATCCATGCTTCTCATTATAAAAATATTCTATAAACATTTCACATGAGCATTTGAAAAGATACAAAACTGCATTATCTAGAAAAACATAGACTATAACAAAAAATGCATTCGATAAATGAGCTTTTATGCATGAAAATATGCTAGCATTCATGTCAAATGAGCTTTTCAAAAGGTTAAAATTCAAAGGCCATTATCTCGAAAAACCATAGATCATAGAATGAAATGAACATAATATTTGGATTTCTCAGCTTAAAATAATTAATTTGCAATATGTCAAATGAGCGTTTGAAAAGGTTAAAATTCAAAGGCCATTATCTCGAAAACCAGAGATCATAGAAAAAAATAGATTCAATATTTGGATTTCTCAGCATAAATATACTCTAGTAAAAATGTCAAATAAGCTCTTGCTCATGTTTTAGTTCCAAGGCCATTTTCTCGAAAACTATAGGTCACAGAAAAAAATAAGTTTTAGTTTCGGTCTTTTCACGTAAAATTACATCTCAAATTCATACGCTTATAAATTTTTAATTTTTAGGCGAAAATGGTCTCCGTCCTTAAATAAAAACGAAGTATAAAACTGAATATTGATATTAAATTTAAAAGGATAGTCTATTACGAGCAAGGATGTATAATAACTTCTTATCTCAAGTCAACCAAATAATAAAAATCACTAAAACTTATGACTTGTTGCAATTTAAGTTGCAACAATCAATCCCTAGAGAAAAACGTTTTCTTAGTTTTATTACACCTGACAGAAAATACCTTTAATTGTCACAATGATACAGATAATGGTTTTATTCCAGTCTTATCATTTCTGAGTAAACTCAATTCCAGTCAATGATTGAATAGATTATTTCTTCTTGATCTTGTTTTGAATCCAACAGAAACATCAGCGGATACAACAACGTTACAATGCATTGTTACATAATAAGCAATTGCATGTAAGTTTATTAGAAAATTAAAACTTATAAACAGCTATGAAATTTTATCCATGTAATCTATACTAAAACCTGTCAAAACAACAATAATTTATTGAAACTATGATTGATAAAGCCATTCAATTTGATTTAGAAACTTTCAGTTGATATATTTTGTATTTAATATTTCGTAATAAGGCGCCACCACCTCTGACACATTTGTTTTCAAACAGTGGCGCTATCTATTGGTTTTCATCTTCTACTATACACAATATTTATTTTTTTGAAATTTTTTTAAATGTACTCTGTTATGAGGAGGAGCAAGTCACAATTAAAAATATGGTTTTAATGGTCGACACAGTCTAATTGTGTTTACATTTATTGTTTATTTTTATGTTCGAGATGTGGCCCAAACTGGTTGATTACTCTAAAGAAGAGTGCAAACAAATGTTAAGACGACTTGGTAAGTATTTAGATTGAATAATTTCAAAAATGTATCAAAAAGAAACAAAAAAATCACTTACTAGCTTTCCTTTTTAGTTTTTTCATCTTTTTGATTGAAAAATTTATATTTACTGCAACCTATCATAGATAAATTGTTATATCATGTTTTTTAATTTTTATATAATTATCTAACACTTGTTTCTCTATCTTTCTTCACAGAACTTGAAGCATATTCATCGGTCGTCAATGCACTCCGAGCACAAGGCGATTTAAATCAGGCAAAGGCTAAAATCTTACATGATCTTTCAAACATGTTAAGGTTTGTATCAGTTTTAATGTTTTTCTAATAACATTTTAACTCCATAAACTGCTATACCTAGGAATTTTGTTCCTTTTTTGTGTGCTTGTGGCATGTTATCATCTTTATATTGTTTTCATCATTCTTTTTCGATTAACAAGCTCCTTCATTTCATTTTCATTTTCTTTTTCTTTAGTATAACCTTGGAACGTCACCAAGCAGAGATTCGTAGAGCAGTTAATGATGAAAGATTGTCAACAATTGCTTATCACGTGAGTGGTGAAGAATCTTCACATGAATGGACAGTTGCTGGTAGACGGTTAATACCTTTGTTACCTCGTTTAATACCTCAAAATCAATTAACTGAGATCGCGACTCAATCTGCTGTGAATCAAGCTACAAAAAACGAATCTCTTTCCTCTCCTTCTATGACTGCTTTCAAGAATGTTGTTAAAAAGGAAAAATTAGATCTCCATTCTAACGAAATTTCCTTGTCACCTACTGTATCAACATCTACTATATCTGTTACCGTATCATCACCATCATCATCACAGTTTACATCTACATCGGTTTCACCTTCCGGGACAACAACTTCATCCACAACCCCCACTAAAAGACTGAAACTTGACAATGGATCATCCATCACTGATTCATCATTAATTTCACCTAAAATCAAGCAAAGCATCCCAACTTCCCCTAAGTCTTCTATAAAATCTGTTTCTGTTATCTCAACCACCCGAACTAGTATACAACTTCCTCCTACTTATACAATTTCTTCCACTGGCCCTAGAGTAGTTTTCATGTCTTCTAATGGTACTGCTGCTAGAACCTTAACTGTTAATGATGTCAACTCATCTGCCACGCTTCTGACAACTTCCAACGGCGGCTCTGCTAGTACTATCACTAAAGCCAGAGTTGTAGCTCAAGGGTCTGCTTTAGAACCTGGAACCATTTTCAGTACGGCTAAACGTATAATTAGAACAACAGCTAAACCATTTGTAACTGGTAACAGTACTCAAAGCGGTATGGCATCAGCAGTTACCTTAGCACCTGGAACACGGATTATACCAGCTAAAAGTGCTTTTCCTCAGCAAGTTGTAGTTTTTCCTTCTAATGGTGGACCACAAAAAACAATAACTATACCTCTTTCACAGACAATCAAGCAACTTCAAGTTCCCAACGTGCCAGGAAGTGGAAATGCAGCAGTTGTGTACCAAGCTGCTTCCAATTCCAGCACACCATCGTCCGGTGCGTTGAAAACTACTATTCCTGGTACAATAACTATACAAACATTCAAACCTTCTCCTGCATTAATTGCAATTAGCCAGTGATTGTTAAATAGTCCAAGACTAAGTGTTAGACCTCATAATTTAATTTTTAAAATCTATAGAGTTAGAAAGAAATGTTTGACAAGATTGGAAAGGTAAGAAATCTTGCAATTGTAAAATTGTGAAATTGGCAAAATACTCACTATCATTATTTCTGTATTTTCAACCAGATCCAAAATTGTTTCAACTTAATCATGGCTCAATCATCAGATGATTTTTATTTAAATCTGGTTTGCTCAATATGGAACTTTTTCTGTATTTCCATGGAACTCCTTGTTAATTTTTTTCCTCAAAGCATTTAATCCAGCAATAATATAAGGCTACAAATCAACTTGAAGGTGAAGTTTAACTTCACAACTAGCCTCAACAAATCATGAAGAGCAATTAACGTGCCAAATGTGATTATTGTTCCAAAATACAGTCAACCTGAATCTCAAATACAATCCAGTGCTTCGACAACTCAGCTCACAATCAAATGAAGCGACTAGATGCCAAATTTGAGCCATGATGAAGTTTCATGGCTTACTCATTTTTCAAGTTATTGCGTTTAAAAACTATCTGCTGCAACTTTTTCGTATTGTTATAGTCAAATCCACTGCATGCTCATTCATTTATTAAAGTTTGTAAAGATGTGAATAATCGCTGAACTAAATTTGGAACCCTTTACTCAGCATTTACCAGCTTTTAATGGTCCATATCAAGCATCGTAATCAAATCTTCTCCCTGGCCAGTCATTCATTATTCTTTCTACTTTGTTAACCTACTGATATGCTACTGAACTGTTCCAGCCTCAAAGCGTTTTCACTTTCCTTTCGAAACTTTTCTGCACTTTAAGTTTTGAATGAATTCATAAAGATTAATTTATATTTTCAACGAAACTTTAAAAGGTAAAGCTACATAAAACAACTAATCAATTATTATCTAATGCCTGTTTCATTTAACATTTTACAGATTTTTTTGTTCATCGATCATCCATTAGAGGTTATATGAACATCTACCATACTGTCATTGTTATCAAATAACTCACCAAATCAATGGTAAATGATGTAAAAGACGTTAAGATAATTTATCGAATTGGATGTATATTAAAATAAACGATATAATTAAACGAAAAATTACAAGAATGCTGATTCATCGAGATAACGGAACGCTTTGAAGTGGCCTATCTTCTTTTTTTCTAAATCATAATTAAATGACATGAAACACTGATGACAGAAAAAATAAGGTTCATCAGGTAGCCTTTTGTTTTCCAAGACTATCCATTTAGCCACATTTATGTGACACATAAGACATTTACGAGCATTGCGATTGACCGTTTTAAAAACTTTTGGATAATCTCTAAGAAATGGGCTGTCAGTTTGAGGGCAAAATAATCGCATCTCAGGGAAAACTATCATATGTTCGCAGTCTCCTTGATGTACATATACGTAGGGTTGACCTAGCCTTATAGAAAGATCAATGAAGCGTGTTTCCTCCATTTTAGCGGTTCTCAAAGTACCAATTCCTCTCTCTTTGTTTTTGGCCCAATCCATAATAACTCTGGAAAAATAAGTGCATCAATAGGAATGGAAATAAAGTTAGAAACTCGGAAGTCAATTGTTGGCTTTTAGAAAAATTAAGACTCACTGGCTGCAATCAATGTTATTTGCTGATCTAAAATCATTGTAAAAACAATCATCGATGAAGAAAAAGCTTGAAGTATATAACTCTCGTGCACTAGGTCTTTCCTTTTCTGGATCATCACTACAATCTTCTGCAGGGTTGACTTCCACAGAACAAATAATTTCATCTTTAAGTGCGGTCAAAAATTGATTTCCAAGGCATAAAAACTCTTGCTCAGCGATCGGGTTAACATGTTTCCTATGTTCACCAACATGCATGGAAAAATGCATTGGTCGAAATACTTGGACATTTAAAATGACATCGAGACCTTCGATTTTGGGTTCATCATTGGAATTTTTACTGGTATCTGGAAAGTAAATAAAATGGTCAATAACATTGATTCATTAATATTGAAAAGTTAGTTTTAAGTTTAAATTTAGAATAGCTTAAAGTGAAGAAATAATGAAAAAAGTAAAAGATTAATAAATCTAACCAAAAATACTTGCCTTGATTATTTAAGAAAGTATAATTTCGATACTTTAAGGATTGATTTGCAATGCGTCGATATTTTTCGTTTTTTTCACATTTTTCAATATGACTCACTTGTGCTGCAACACAGTTTAAAGCGATGTGGCTAGGTAAAGAAAGCTTATTTCCATACAAATAATCCTTCCAATCTTTATCTCGGTTTAATTTTTCAGGATCTAAATCTTCTTTAATGTCTTCAATCGTCTCCTCGTTGATATTGCAAATCTCCATAGCTTTACGGTCTAAAGATTCTTCATTGAGTTCAAGTTCAAGACTTAAATCTTGTGATTCCCAGAGAGACAGAAACTGTCGCACGTTGATTTTCTCGCATTGATCAATCCACGGATATTTGTCAATTCCCTTAATGAAATCCATAACAAATTAAAATAAAGATTATAACAAAACAAATGTAAACAACTTTCGAAACTAAAGGAGCTTTGGTTACTAGAACTGGTTACCTGGTTAGATGACAACATATCACATAATAAGACATTTCTGAATATATCAATGGATGGCGCTGAAAATTAGTTCTAAAATTTTTGATTTTTAAATTTGGCGGCAGCACAAAGTGAAGTTAATGGTTTTACTGATTAAACTAGTGATTGATTAAGTGATCAAACTCATTCAACAAACTGACGAAAGATTGGGATTAAAACCACATTGCAATCAAATTTGTTCGAGCTGGTCTGCAGCTGTTCTTTGCATTGTAGAGACAGGCAGTGAACACAGTATTTTTGAAATTTATTTAAAGACGGTGATTATTCATGATTCAATCAAGTTTATTGTGCTGTTTGCTGCATGGAGCTGCCATGTATATTAATCAAACTTTAATGAGTGTAAAGTGATAATAAATCAAACTCATGTTGGATTAAATGATCCCGAATATAGAGTCAGGTTGTATGGATAGAAAGGATTTGCAAAATATTTGTTTACTTGAGAAATAAATTTTTTTTTAATTTTTCATAATGCACTTGTATTTATTAAATAACTAATCAATATTGTAACAATAAATAAAAATCAATATGTTTGTTATTTTGTATAACCAAAAACAAGAAAGCTTTGTGCTTCAAAGTTTCATTCAATTTGATTGTGTTCATGAAAGATGAGGTGGAAATTCAGAGACAATTGTGTTTCGTCGAGAGTCTCTCACAATAATGTCAGGATCGTAGATTGTTTGAGTTACCAAATCCCCATTCAAATCATCTTCAATGGCTTGTTCAACAGATTTAAAGCTTGGATCCCACTTTTGAAGCTTAGATGAACCTAATAAAGCAAAATAATGTGTACCAAATATACTGAGACCAGCAGTGATTAAGAAAAAGTTTGACCAAGATTCAAGTGTTGGTTCATCCCCGACAATTACGGCAGCCGCTTGATTCATTGCTACAGAAGCAATGTTTTGTGATGTCTCCATAATACCGACAATTGATCCAGCATAAGTCGGGGAAATGTCCAAATGCATAACATAACAACCAGCTACTTGAGCAACGCTGAAAGCTTTGCAGGCAACAATAAACGTTACAATCAATGCAGTCCGTTGACCAACATAAGTAGCAGCAACCAAACACATCGCTGAGCCAATAAATCCTAATGATAAGCAAAATAAAATAAATTTTAATTCAATTTTGTTTAATTCAATTAAATTTGTTCTCATACTTCTAATTGAATCTTATAACTTCACAGTCACAATTTATAAGAACTTCAAACTTGACATGTAATTAACATTGACTCATTTTGACCTGATTTTTTAATTGGAAGGATTGTTATTAGTTCACAGAAAATCTAGCTTCAAATAAATTTGATTAATTTGAATCATTTTATTAGCTTCATCAATAGATACGATAATGAGAAGAATGAGAATGTAAAGAAGTTTCTTTTAATTTAATATTAAGTACAATGTCTTATTATCATTATGACTACCTTATTAAATGTGAAAATTCATCTCTTCCTTCCATATTTTCAACTAAATAAACTTAATAAATCTTGAGTCCATGAATATCATCACAATTACAATTGTCAATTGTGTTTTTCGTGTAAATTAGTTGATACTCGCAACTCATTAAATTGCTACAATATTTTTTTTATATTCATGTTGACTTTATCCAAGTGTAACCTAAATCGCAAATCTAAATACGAGCAAAGTTTATTTTTTATCAATTGAAAGTCTTCTTAATTCTTGCTATCGAACTGATAAAATCAAGTTAAGAAGCTGAGACTGATTGTAATAATTAAGACTCAATTCCATCAAGGGAAAACATTACATAATTGATTAAAGATGAAAAGCTCCGATCAATCTCAATTGAGGATAAATGTAAACATGCAATACTAGACTCATAAGTCAGACCTGAAAGGGTAAACAAACTTTCAACAGTTCTAACAACTCTAAACTGAGTTGATCATTAGGATCAATATTTTAATTTCCGACTAACTATTGATTATCAAAGTTAATACTAACCGATATCTGCGAAAAATTTCCGCATAGCCGAGGTTGAGTATTTGCCATTGGATCGTAATTTATCTGAGATCCAACTAATTATGTTGGATGAAAATATTGACGCCAAGTATGGTAATGCAGCGAATAACCCATTCTATCGAAAAACAAGCAATTATTATTAAATAGCAATCAATAGAGATTAATATGATAATTACCTGTTCTATTGGTAAATCAAGAACTGAGTCCAGAAAGCTTGGCACTTGACCACTTATTATTGATTCAAGCCAACCCCAGGCAAAGTTGGATATAATTAGAGCCCAAATGGGGGCTGATGATAAAACATGTCGCCATGGCATTGAAATATTCTGAAGAAAAGGAATGAGAAAAAAATCGTGTTTAAATTATCTGGAAAAATGTCATCCAACGTTAACAAAGGGTAACAAACATCACCCTGAAAGTAGTTGACTGTTCACGCAATTAGCTTACATGTACTTTGATTCAATTTGATCTTTATTGATCATTTTGTGTTGATTATTTATGACTAATTGATTTAATCAAATCTGTAATAAGCGATGGGATAAGCGAAAGTCTATAAATCGGTTAAATCAACTTGATAGATTAAATATGTTTGCATAAAATAGATAAGCAAATCTGATATTTCAATGCTAATCCACCAAGTTGGGCATTTAAATAAACTATTAATCATGTTGCTCATTTAATAAAAAGATAACTCAAGCAGACTGAAAACTATCAACTGAAATGCATTGAAATTGTATTAAAATATAAACCTAAAAAATTACTGCAAAATAAAATGAATTTTCAAACAACCTCAAACTATAAACATGAAATGATCTGACCAGAATTCATCTGCTCCAAGCTTAACGTAAAACAATATTCACGACTTTAAAGATTTTTTTATGGAAAATATCGAGACAGCAAAAGCTTGATTTGTAGTCTTTCAATGAGAGGCTATCATAATTAACTGACACGGAGGGGACCTTGCTTGTACGATCATTTTCAATTTTTGGGCTTATATTTTAGAGGAAGAAAAATAATCAACACATATTTTTGCTTTTTTGCGCTGGTAAGCGGTTATTGATGGTCACTTTCCGTGTGAATATTTACTTACTGAGTCTCCAGCATTTGTCAATCGATTTTCAAGAATTTCTTGTTTTTCTTCATCAGATATGCGTGGATGAGATTCAGGATCATCGTAGACCGTAAAAAGCCAAATAACGGCAATAATAAGTTGCATAGTGCCAATGAGATAAAATACAGAAGGCCAACCACCGAGAAAAGTGGAACCAGAAAGAGCACCAACCAAAGGACTAGTGGTCAAAGCACCCAATAATCCACCCGAATTCATGATTGAAGCAAATAAAGTCTTTTCATACTTAGGTGCCCAACGTGAGACCAAAACATGAGCACAAGGCATACTGCAACCGGTACAAAAACCTTGTATCAATCTGAGTATAAAAGCAACAGGGAATGAAAACTTGCAAGCAGCAGGAAACACTAACATGGAAACACCAGCAAGAGTAGCCAAGAAAAAGGCCAACCTTCGAGGTCCAAACTTTTCACTGATACGTCCAGCTGGAATGGGGGATAAAACAGCTCCAAGAAAGTTGGCCGTCAATAGTTTATCATTTGTTGATTGGCTCCAGTTAATGTAGTTTTTATTACGCTGTTCAACTATAATGACTTTTGTTGTATTAGTCTTTTCATCTGTCACTGTTAAATTAAATGCTGATGGTATTAAAGCAGCTTCTTCTGGCGTTAGTTCATCATAATCAGGGTCAGTCATGGCGACAATAGCCAAGCTTAAGCATACTTTCGTCGCTACAAGGCTGAAAATCATCAACAGGGTGATGATACAAATCATCCATCGTACTTTTATACAACCTGCTTTAGTCCCATTGCTTGGTTTACGGTCCATACCTTGAATCAAAGACAAATTGTTAAAGCAAATCTAGTTCCAATCAAACCGTTAATTTATTCACTTCTCTATTATAATAATTACTTGCGCTAATCTTGAATGACTACTGTATTCACAGACTATCTTTCAGTTGTTTTAAATAAAGTGCTTATCGAATTTCAATGTTACACTTTTCTCGACTCTCTCATCAATTCACTGATTATTTTTAATCCAAGACTATGAGTTGGATTAATATTGATAATCACCTTGAGCACAAATCCAATTAAATCGAAGTATGATGGCTTAGTGTAGATCAGATAATACATTGCATTTAATTATTCATCCTAGTTTTAAGGTTAACTCAGCTTATTAACTATGTGGCTATGTCCCGGTAAATAGTTAGCTTTTTACATCATAATTGATAAAAATCCTTTGCTGTGTTAGTATGCATGACTTGATTCATCAGCTAAGACGGCATTAGATTAGTGTAACAGCGTATATCTCATTATCTGATTCAATAAGATTAAGAAATGGTACCATTCGTTGTTTCTAACATTAAGAAGACCTTTAAATCTCGTCCCAATCCAAAAATTCACCTAAACACTCTCATTGCGTTACTTTTATTCAAACTAAGAAGTCTTGTGTTCAATTACAATTTGAATGCAGCAAATTATGCCATTTAACAGTTTTTTGAGATTAACGAAAAGTACATGTTAAGAAAGATAGGGTAATTGCGATTAAAATTTTCTTATGATTTGCAAAATTCATAATGAATTTACTTATTGAACCAATATTCCCTGTTTAAAATTACCGAGTGAATACTGTATAAAGTATAGCAGTCGACATGGACGATAATAGACGAACATCGTGCACATACAGCGTAAAGTAATTAATTTTAGGTAAGCTTCAACGGACATTAAAGCGTTTGAAATTTTCGTTTTAATTTGAATAATATGTCTGTTTTGTTTCATTTGTTTGCCTGTGGAACGATTAAAAGTTGAAGTCGATTAAAATCACCATTTATTAATTTTTACGCTGTAGAACTCATGTGACTAGGCTTTTGATTTAATTTGTTTATGAAAGGTTGGGAGGAAATTCAGAGACAATTGTGTTTCGTCGAGAGTCTCTCACAATAATGTCAGGATCGTAGATTGTTTGAGTTACCAAATCCCCATTCAAATCATCTTCAATGGCTTGTTCAACAGATTTAAAGCTTGGATCCCACTTTTGAAGCTTAGATGAACCTAATAAAGCAAAATAATGTGTACCAAATATGCTAAGACCAGCAGATATTAGGAAAAAGTTTGACCAAGATTCAAGTGTTGGTTCATCCCCGACAATTACGGCAGCCGCTTGATTCATTGCTACAGAAGCAATGTTTTGTGATGTCTCCATAATACCGACAATTGATCCAGCATAAGTCGGGGAAATGTCCAAATGCATAACATAACAGCCAGCTACTTGGGCAACAGCGAAAGCTCTGCAACCAACAACAAAGGCCACAATCAATCCAGTCCGTTTACCAACGAATGTAGTACACACTAAACAGATTGCTGACCCGATAAATCCTAATGAGTTAAACAAGATACAATTAGTTTGAACAAAGACAATATTTTGGTTACAAGAGCTTAAATGACTTGGTGAAAGAATGCCGCACACAAGATGTAAAATAACACTGGTTAGCTATTAGATTAAGGTATGACTGGCAATAAATGGAAATGAATCAATTTATTTCAGGCTTGATTTGGGTGCATCGATTCGCTTCCAGGCTTTTAGACCGATTTTCTTCAATTTTTCTCAGCAAGAGATGAAATTTTGAGATCAGTTCTCTTTGTGAACTATTTCAACCTTAAGCAATTTTAGGTAACGGGCAAATTCGCGCTCCGTCATTTTGGCTGATTTTTCGCAACAATTGCCATAATTTGTTATATTTGTTTATTCCTAACTCTTATACCAATTCAATAGACTGTGCCTAATTTGATTGAGCCTTCAGTTACTTGCTGCATTCGCACGTACTTAATTCGATCACTAGCAAACTTATCTATGAGAGTTCGACGATACCTTGTAATTAGTTGAATAAAAAATAACCTAAAAATTAAATCAGATTGAAATTGCAAATGCAAATTCAAAGCTTCTATTTCCATTCTTTAGCAGTCATAACTAATTATGTCAATACTAACCGAAATCTGCGAAAAATTTACGCAATGCTGTAGTTGAAAATTTTCCATTTGATCGCAATTTATCTGAAACCCAGCTGATTAAATTTGATGAAAAAATAGCGGCCAAGTATGGTATTGCAGTGAAAAGCCCATTCTATGAGAAAAATGAGGAATTGTTAATGCAAACGTAATATAAATTGTTGGCTTATATCATAATTACCTGTTCTATTGGTAAGTCAAGAACTGAATCCAGAAAACTTGGGATTTGGCCACCTATTATTGTCTCAGTCCAACTCAAGGCAAAGTTAGATATTATCAGAGCCCAAATCGGAGCTGAAACTAAAACCTGTCTCCATGGAAGGGAAATGTTCTGAAAAAGAGAATGACTTTACATACGCTTGTGATTCAATGTGAATTTGATTAGTTTCATAGTTAATTTGATGTTTGTAGTTAATTTGAGACAATAGCTACATAATGCAATTATTATAGCACTTCGTTGCATAATATTTAGTAAACAAAAATAGAAAGCTATTTTGTTGACATTTCAAATCATTTCATCCAAAGCTTGACCGAAAGGTTTAGCATTCATGAAATTAATATGTAGTGGTCAGTTAAACTACTCGGACTACACAATTGGCAGACGAAAATACAAATAAATGAAACAACTTCTGAATCAATTGCAGATCAAAGCTATTATAAACCGTGCTTTAGCTGCTTAATTCTGAAGGTGTTTCACTTTTTTTACATTGAGATACAAGAATGGCATTAAGGGAAAGAGTAAACTTGATTTACTTACAGAATCTCCAGTATTTGTCATTCGATTCTCAAGAATTAGTTCCCTTTCTTCATCAGATATGCGTGGATGAGATTCAGGATCATCATAGACCGTTAAAAGCCAAATCATACTGACAACGAGTTGAAAAGTGCCTATGATATAAAACACAGATTGCCAACCGAACGCAGAAGAACCAGAAAGAGCACCAACCAAAGGATTAGTACATAAAGCAGCCAGCAACCCACCCGAATTCATGATTGAAGCAAATAAAGTCTTTTCATACTTAGGTGCCCAGCGTGAGACCAAAACATGAGCACAAGGCATAGTACAACCGGTACAAAAACCTTGTATAATCCTGAGTATAAAAGCAGCCTCAAATGAAAACTTGCAAGCAGCAGGAAACACTAACATGGAAACACCGGCAATCGTCGCTAAGACGAATGCTAACCTTCGAGGTCCAAATTTCTCACTGATACGTCCAGCTGGAATTGGAGACAGGACAGCTCCAAGAAAGTTGGCCGTCAATAGTTTATCATTAGTTGATTGAGTCCAGTTAATGTAGTTTTTATTACGTTGTTCAAATAGAACGGTTCTTGTTGTGTTAGTCTTTTCATCTGGCAAAATGAAAGACATTATTGATGACTCTGGTACTAAAGCAGCTTCCTCCGGTGTCAGTATATCATAATCAGGGTCAGTCATTGCGACAATAGCCAAGTTCAAACATACTTTTGTGGCTACAAGGCTAAAGATCATCATCAGGGTAATGACACAAATCATCCATCGTACTTTAATACAGCCCGCTTTAGTCCCATTACTTTGTTTACGACCCATAGCTGGACTGAGGAACAAACTGTTAACACAAAACTAGATTATTGAATTAAGTATTTGTAATGTCTATGGTAATGTCTAAGTCTGTGTAATTAAGCTTGTTTAGCTACTGTATCTGAAAAGTGTCTTCAGTTGTTTTTAATAAAGTTTGATCAATTTTCAATGTTACACTTTTACCGACTCTCTCAACAATTTACTGATTACTTTTAATCCATCAGTATAGAGAGGATTAATATTGGGAATAACAGAATAAAAATAACTCAATATTGATCTCAATAGATCTAGATAACGCTAACACACTCAATTGTTTAAGGACAATCCTTTTGTTGCACAAACAGTTGTGGGGATTTCACCAATGTTTCGCATAGAGAAGTGGAAGCGTACTCTAACTGTACGGATGGCATTCAGGAAAGTACCCAATATACATCATTATTCCGATCTGGTTCATCTCAGCCCCAACTAAGTGCATCAACAAAATCTTGATATTAAGCCTTGTTAGTTGTATCATTTTAAAACCATTATGTAAACGTCCAGATCACAAAATTTATCTCAAAGTAAGACTTAAGGTAATCTTCATGATCTGGTCAGGATATGCAAGCAAGTTGTTGGATTCATTGTTATCCTGGTTAGGTAAACCCATTGATAAATCCCCTGAAATACTAAACAAGCCTCTATAAATCAATTCAGATAGCCTAATAGCTTTATATTCAGTTAACATCAGATCATTTATCGATTAGATTGAAATACAATTTGAAATGTTAGCTAATAATGGTGATATAAATCAAGAACAAATTAAGAATGTTCAATATAAAAATAGAATCATTGATTGTGATCGGATTAACTCCATCATGTGAATTTAACATTTAATCCACCAAACCCAATAACAAACTCAAACTCAAACATAACAACTTAAATGCTTGTTCACTAATTGTTTAATTGTGCATCATTTCTTGTAAATGAATCGCAATGTTTTTCCCAAACTTGATTTTGACTTATTCAATTTCATTAACTTACTCCATAATTATACAAATAATTATAATCAACAAGTAAAATTATATCAGTTAACATTTGGCATTTCATTCTTGAGACCAATGAAGAAATGTAAAGTTGGAAAAAGAGTTTCAAATGTAAAATGTTTTTTCAGTTCAATTATTTCAATCTGATGAGGATTTGCATTTTACATGAAATTCAGAATATTTGCTGTTGCATGAAGCCTAAATAATAAAGTACGAGTTGAAATATGAAGATAATGATGTGGAGAGTGAGGAAAATGATGAGGATGGAGATGATTATTACAGTTTCTTATATTTACTATGAGTTTGCTTGTTGCATCCAATTGTTATTTAATCAATAACACGCATGTTTTACTGAATCAACTTGATTCTTCAACCAGTCAATCTTTATTCAACAAACATTTTTTCATCTCATTTATCTGAGCAACGGAATCTTCAGAATCAACCAATTTAGCTTATGAACCAAAAAAAGCTGAAAACCCAAATTTTTTCATCAATGTACAAAGTGAAGTGTAAATCCTCAAATCATTTACCCTTGCACTTTCAATAATAACCCCAACATTTTAAACCGTGTCGATCAATACAAATTTATCAACAATTTAAATTAAATTTAAATGTAAATTAATTGATTGTTAAAACTATTGTTAAAATGCCAACAATAAGTCAACACAAGTTTCCAATTTACGATTCATCACAAAGTAGGCTCGATAAAACTGGTTCATTTGCAACACCAATCAGTAGCCGGTTAGGATCGACCACATTAATTGGTAAGTAAAAGGATTAAAACACGAGAAAACCTAAAAAAACCTTAAAAATATGAAAACCCAAAAAAGGTAAATAACATTAAAATACTGTAAACCAGAAAATAGCGATGAACTTGTCATGATTATCACTTGCTATAATTGTGTGTGTTAATTTATCAATTGCTATAATTAATAGCTGACAATTATCTCAATTTTTAATTGATGAAAACAATTAACTTGGGTTAATACCAATCCCATGAAAAGGGTAAAACTTTGTCTCTTGACATTTGCTGAATTAGGTTTGTTTCGATTGATTCATTTGGGTAAATCCATTTTAATCTCAATGGGGTGTATTTTTTGGTTATTTTTATCTTATGTGAAAAGAGTGTTAAATAGAGTTAATCAGGAAAATAAATATATAAAATATAAGGAAATACTTGATTATATCAAGTAAATATCATGATAGGGAGGTTGAAATATTGAGCCAACTGGATTGTTGAAACCAGGAAACGTTTTTTCCTCACTGGTTGTTCAACCAACATCTAGATTAATATTAATAATAGCTGCGATTTTAATCAACATTATTGTTTACAAATGATTTGAGATTATCTTGTGGTTATCATCATGGTAATTGTTATTAACAAGGAACCAGCAAAAGTCTCAATCAAATTCACTTTTCGGTTCAACTTTAACGTAACCTTTGCAAACAACCGACTGATATTTACTTTAAGACTCGATTTTTGATTTTGTAGTTGAAGAAATAAATGATTATCTATTGAAAGTAAATCACAATATAAACTAACATGATTATCAAATTGAAATTTTTACCTTTAAGCTATCGAACGACTGAAGCTTGTTCAAGTTTTTTAGGTTTACTGCGTTCTTCAACATCTGCTCAATCCTATTTTCAGGTCATTCATGGATGAATCCAATACAAATACTGAGAAAAATTTTATCTCACGTTAAACATCCAAATTTAATAACAGACTCTAGACTTGACAGGGAATCCAATAGCGAGCTGTGTTTCTTAAGAAAAATATTAAAATATACAGAAAAAGCAAGTTAAATTGAATAAAGTTTTTTATGCTCTCAGGGAAAGCATAAACAGCTGAGATTTATCAAATCGTTTTTCATTTTTATATTCACTGTTTACATTTGATTTCAATAAGGATGATTAATGTTTAATTGCTTTCATATTTTATTACAATTAGTGATTCCTAGTCTCTGGAAAGATTAAATCATCTCTATAATTGTACATCAACTGTGCGTAAATCATGTTTTCTGGTAATAGTCGTTTATTGACTTTGCTAAAGCCTCAACTGTGTCTATTTTATTTGATTATTTGCTGCTTATTTGATTTGATACAACAATTAAAGCCTCGATTGGTCAACTTGACATTTTGTGCTTAAAATATGCTGATCCAGAGGATTTCATTACCACCAGTTAATCATAATTTCATTTTAATGTTTTGCTTTAAGCTATGAATTAGGTTTCCATGGTAAACATCGGTGAATAGTTAGACAACTAGCCTATTGGGTTAACTTTAAATTTGATTTATCGTTATTATACTTTCTGATTATTTTGTTTAACAATTAGTTTTTTGGTCAATTGAATTTCCAATTATAAAATATGCGATTGTATCAAATTAGGTAAGTCAAATCCCTTGACTGTAAATGTCACTGTTAAAACTGGTCAGCAGCATCTATTGATAATTTGTAAATGATATCCAAATGTTATCCAACACGATCAATTAATCTTAAAACCTAATCAAATCAAAAATGCATAATATAATAAAGTCTAATTCATTATTTGACCCAACTTTACCTCAACATTAAAGCTATAAATTATGGTTAACCCAAAACCTTAACCTAACATAACCCAAACACTTTGCTACTCTGTTTTTTTCCTGCTGATGTTATCAACTATTCAATCAAATTTACTGTTGATTCAAAACAGCACTGTTAACTTTATCATATATTCAATTATAATCATAGAGGCCAAACTGGAATAACAAAATTCCTAATTCAGAATTTTCAATTCAATAATGAAAGCTCAACTTGAATAACAACTTATTTTTAAAATTTTGCTATTGAAACTAAATCAATTGAAAAGCAATGTAAACGGGTTAAATTAAAATTCCAATGTAACTAAATAACAGTTGAACAAGTTATAATTAAATTTAATCAAATTGAATCTTTCTTTTTGTTGGATGCATCATTTTTTAAACCCATTAATTCAACTTCAGCGATCAGGTTTAATGCAAACTCCAGCAAAATTTTCTGGTTAAACCTAAATGAAACAATCAAAAAGCTAACCCAATAATCATTTTGACTATTTGATGAAAGCAAAATCAAATTAAAGGACACAAACCCTTTCCTTGAATAGTGATAATTCAACAAATAATATTAATATTAATGCTGTAGGCCTAAGCCAACAGTTTGATCTTTAACCTTATATCAAACTAAACACATTGAAACATTGATCCAATTGGGAATCAAAGTTAATTATCACAAGATATATCTTGTATCATTATTAGCTGCATCACAATATCATAACATTTTATTGAGAACCCGAAATAACAATATTTTCCCATCCAATTTTCATTGTACATTTGAGCACAATTCCAGGTTTCAATTGTAAACCCAAATTATTACATTATCCGTCCATTATCAATCAACAATTTATTTACACTTGAAATGAATGTCTTTTTCAACTGTTATTATTATTATCATTATACAATCATTCAAATCGTTGGCATAATATTGACTTAGCATTTGCATTCCACTTAACATTTGATTCCCAAATTTTTGTATCAATGTGAACCTTAACAGCATCTCAACACTCCAAGTGATTTATATAAAAAAATATTATTTCTCAAAGTGTATAATAAAGTGCATTAAATGCTAATATCATAAGCTCATGAGATAATAACAACTCTGATAAATAGGAATTATTGATGTGAAAAAAAACATTTTCTGGTGACAATTTTGTTTACAATCAGAAAAAAAAATAAACTGTTCAATAATAGAGACGATGAAAGTTAGACTTGAATCTTGTAATTCAAAGTGTAAATTATTAAGTCTGGTATAAAAATGATTTCAAGTTTGGTTAGAGTCTTTTTTGGGTTTAAGTTCTGCTATTAATGTAGAGTCTGGTCCAATAACATAGTTTAATCTCAGATTTAGCTGGGAGTTGAATTCACATTTGAAAAGCTTCTATTAATAGTAATTCGAGGCAATTTTTTAATCCTTGATCTTAACTGCAGTCAAAAAAAGCTTCCATTTGATTGTAACGTTAAATGGAACCTAGAAAGGAGTAAATGCAAAAAAAATTCCTTCTAGTCAAGAGTTGGGACTTCGATCGCCTTTTATTCAATTATGGAAGCAGATTTTTTCAGGAAACTAATTTCACTGATGTAACTTTTGATGATAAACCAGAAATGAACTTATTTTGTCGAATAAAAATTTCTGTTTCTGCACAAGAGGTCACTTCGATTTTTGGTTAAACCTGATTAAGCTTTGCATAACTGTAAGAGTTAGAAAGCAGAAATTCATTGCAATCAATCAACGATCGAAAAAATTTTTCGGCTTATCAACAGGTCTCTTGATTTTGGCAATTTGCACTAAACTTCGAGCTTCGAAGGCTATCTAAGTTTCCAATTTGACCTCGATTTTCTCGAAACTGTCGATGCATTTTAATAGCGCTAATCGGCTCAGATTTTTCGTCTCTTCAAATCCAAAAAGTCTCAACTTTTAACTGGAAAGAAAATATTTTTGCTTATTTCGATGATAAACATTCAAATTCATTTGCCTGCAGATCTTTAATCCCGGAAAGCCTAAAATCTTGTTCCGAAAAAGTGAAAACTGAAATCCAATTTCTCCTGAAATCTAACAGTTTTCAGAATTTTGAAAAGCTATTATTTTTGCATTTGTTAACTTTTTTCATTTGTAAATTGAATGGAAAATAAATTCAGTTGCAACAATACATTTTTGCTTTATCCGATTCTTGGTTCCAATTGATTATTGATCAGCTCAAATGGAGTAAAAATATTTTAAATCATTTTTTGTTCAAATTTTTACATTATTCAAGTAAATGGATAGAGAGGAAATGTTTCCAGATATTATCATATTCACTGTATTTTTGTCATTATCTTAACCTTTACATTCAACAAGTTTCAAGTTACACATTGCTTTTTGCTGTTTATATTATTGTCTGACAATATGTACGATCATCAACCATTTGTTGTACCATTTGAATGGGTTAAATCATGAAAATGATTCAAGTTTAAATATTGATAAATTGCAACCTTGTTTACCTCTTAAAATGATAATTTTTAATGGCAAAAATATGACATTTAAAATGTATGTTATTGCAGTTTTAAATGCAAAGGTTAAGACCCATTGAATATTGAGTTTTGATATTTTCCAATTTTCTGTAACAAAGTCTGAGATACTTGAAAATAGATCAAATTTTGGCTTCTTTTAACGAGTTGTTTTCATGTATCAAACCAGATTGAACTTGATATCACATTATAAAATTGTGATTATCATTTAAATTGGATTTATTTGAGGAAATAAAAGTTAACCTTTTGTTCGCAATTGAAGATAATAATGTGAATTTGATCTTAACCTTTGAAAAAACATGAAATTTTACATCAAAATATTTACATCAAAAAGATCTAATTGTGTATCAATAGATATAATTGTTCACTTTCATGACAAAAATAAACAGCGATCAGTCCAAATGGAGGCTTGAAAACTGGTGATGATGACGATTACAGTATATATTAGATTGAAGATGATTTGGATTATTGAATATCAAATATTGAGATTAAATGAAGGTAAAGCAATAAAAATAATAACATGTATTTAACTTGATATCAATAAATAACTTGATAAACAGACAAAAATCTGGTTGATTGTTGAAGCAAATCAATTGGGACAATCGGCTATTGCAGAATTAAATAAACTATTTACTGATCAACTTCTGGCATTTCAATGGTGGTTACAGATTTGCTTACATCAGCTTCAATACAATAGATTCTTAAATACTGAGGATTACAATGGAATGGTTTAATCAAATTGAAACAAAATGTCAACTCAATGATACTCCTTTCATGGCCATCCTCACCATCAACATCATCATCATTTTCATTATGATTATGATGCTATAACTAAACGTTGAATTGCTTGATAAACTTGTAATGCTCAGGCCTTCTGAATTAGCTTTCCTTTTCAAATGACTTAATTTGATTAAATTGTTGTTTCTCCTTGTTTATGGCTCAATAGTCAAAATTTAACCTTGCTTAATCTATTAAAACTAATCGTTAAAATGAAACCACTTCTTAACCCAAACTTAAGGTGATATTTATTATTATTAAACAGATTTCAATGTTTTCCCCTCACATTAACTCCACATGTAACCTGTGCCATCAAAAATTTTGTTGATCTTTTTTCCTCTGAAACTCTGAGTCTTGTAAATTTGAAATGGCTGGCGAATGATGAAATTGAACTCGTCTCTATGTGTGATTAAACTGCAAATAAGCTTCATTCACTCAATGGCATTCATCATGATTTATTCGTGTTTTCACTCGACTCAAGATCTTGCAATTCTGAATGGATTTACCATTCCTTGAGCTTCTAACATTAGATTGTAAGTTTAATTATTGAAACATTTTGAAGCCATCAGCTGATTGTTTGTGCGACTCAAAACAATGTTAAATATATAACCAAGATGAGATCAATAATAGGATCAAATGTTGCTTTGAAAAATTGCTATCTTTTATTTTCCAGTTCATGCAGACTTGAAAAAAAATATTTCTTGTGAACTTCAACCAACTAATTTACATATGAAATGGTTTCATTCACACCAAGAATATCATGTAATATATTTTCATTTTCACCAGCAACTTGATGAAGTTTCCATTGCTTTCACTTTCATTGATACAGTATAACATGTAATCATTAATCTTAACCTCATCTCAACTGTTAATAATATCAGCTATTTGTTGGTAAATAAAAATATATTTTTGTTATTATTATTTAATTTATTTCATGGTGGAATCATGAAGAAAAAAAAGAGCTTTAGAAATGAATGTATCAAAAAAACATTGTTAATAAAACAATGTTGCTTGCAAATACATTATTTATTATTTCAAATCTTCATCTCATTTTAACCTTAACTTGAATTTCAGGATTATTTTAACATTCAAATAAAATAGGGTTTTCCACTTGGTTATTTCAATTAAATTGAAAGGTATAAATTGCCAACAAATGATATCATTATTAATGACAAATCATAAGACGAAAGGTGTTCAGTTGTTAACAATTGTCTGGTATAACCTGGAATTGACGATGAATAAAGATTAGATTTGTTTTACTCTAGTGTCAACATAATCGTAATTGAAATTCATTTCACCATGATTAAATTCATTTTTCACCTTCTTCTTTTATTCCTGCATTTTTCAAATTAAGAGGTTTCATTGTCGATCCATTGTGATACAAATTTGGTGAAATAAATGACAAAAATTGGAAATAATTGAAATCATCTCTTGAACACACAAAATATTGAAAAAAACAGCTTTACCAACAAAAATGTTCAACATTGAGCTATAAATATAAACTGAATAATTTGAAGCTTTTAGAATCAATTTACAGACTCGATATCAATTTGCTTTCATCGTAAATTGTGAAGTGTTGATAAATCGATCAGGATCAAGATCAAGAGAATTGAAATGTAAATCAGATTGATTGATGCAGCGAGATGAAAGATGACAAAAATATGTATCCACGTCCATCAGCTTGATTTGATTAACAAAATGCTTTTACATTTTTGTGTGATTTTCCAATTTTTTCCCGTTCTTTGATAGTATTCACCTGATTGTACTGCAGATTTTGGGTTTTCAATTTTTCCCTCTGGTTTAAACATTGAATTAAATTGAGATAATTTAGTGAATGGCTTGAAATAGTGAAAGCAAGAGTTAAAATGGGTAACCATTAAGTGAATCTCTTTAATTATTGATACAGATTCATTGTTTCATTCCAATTCTTTTCATCATCTCTTCTTGAGTTTCCAAGATTGTTTTCATTTTTGCCATCCATTTTGCTTTCCGTCAATGATTTGTGTATTTTGATTAAAGTGAATCAACGGAATCACGTTTCTAAATTGATGGTCTTTCTTGCTGAAAGAAAAGCACAATTGAGATTTTAAATTGTTAATAATAGCCTTAGAAATGGGTTAAAGAAAGGTTTCTAAAGATAATTGATTTTAAAGGTAAAGGTGTGATTATATGTCCATTTAGGTTAACCTTTTCTGTGAATAACCCAATACATGTGTCCATCCATATTGGACTAGCTTCAACTTTGATGTCCAACTAATTTGATTTGACAGGATTAACATGATTCAAATTTGAAAAAAATAGTTACAGCTGAGATCACTGAGTAAGGGTCAACTTGGAAATCAATGAGAAAAAATCAATATTTCATTAGATTTCCTCTTCAATCAATTTGATCTAATTCCGTATTTTACTGCTTCCCTTGCTTTTACTAAAAATGTCAAATCAATAATTAAAATCAACATCGATTATAATGTTAATTTTGAATGATTTGTCTATTAAAACAGTTAGTGAATGTTCACGAGCATCAATGTATCTTCAATGTGATATCAATTTAGCAATCTTTATTGATTGTTAATCCTAATGGGCTGATTTTTGATGACGCTGATGATGACACTGTTTACGTGTTACGCTGTGTAGGATCTGATTGTTGATAAAACGGTAAATATCAAAATTGGCGTCATTTGTTTTGTAATTAAGGTTGGATGTTGCTGTATCCGTCAAGATAAAATCCTTTGTAAATATGAAGGGTATAAAGAAAAATATGATTGATATTAATGTTATTAATAGTTATTCAATCGATGGATTAAATTGTATGAGATAATTAAGAATCAATCTCATCAATTACAGTTTGTTGCTTCCTTTTTTGATGACATCACTTCAATTTAAGATACTTATTGAAATTCAATGAAACATTAATAAATCAATCTTTCGTTTTTAATTACATCTCCTACAGCCAATTATTATCGCAATGTCTAAGTCCTAATTGTCCGTTTGTTCAGTGTTTTCATTGTGATTAAAGTCTGTCAAAAGATGATTCAAGAGTTAATGATTGTTGTGGACAAAAAATGATTGGGAATCACCAATTTCAAAGGAAAACAAAATGAAAAATTGGAAAATTCTGAGCCTTGCTGAAAACATGTTACATATTAGATAATAGCTGAAGACCAACATTTGACATGGCATTAGAAGTGTTATTTTAAGTGATTGAAAGATTAGTGTCAAGTTCCTATATTTTTAACTGAAACTCAGAGTGAAAATTAATCTTAATCAAATATCAGAATATTTTTCCAGCTTAAATTGTTTACAGCTTAATAGACTACTTTGTTTTTTTCACATCTAACCAACGTTTTCTTCACTTTTTTTCATCTTTTTCCAATCTTATGGCATTATATTCATCAATATCTTGTATACGATCAAATAATTCAATAATAAATTTGAACGCTTTTATTGATCGATGGATTGAATAACTCATGTAAATGTCACAAATTTGACACTCTTTTAGTTAACATTTACTGGCAGAAGTTGAAAAAAGGAAGAAATTGAGGCTAGAATCCAAATTTGCCAATATTTTTCATTATTTATCTTCACTTTGAGATTCCATTAAGTTAATTGCTTCCCTTTCCTTCAAACATTATTATTGTTGCATTAATATCGCCATCATTGTTAAGCCTTGGACTTGTCTCATCTTGAATTCATTGTATACTAAATAATCAACCGTGAATATCATTTTAAATGGGACACTTTGTTTTCCTTCCTCTTTACACTTAAAGTTTTTCCAATTTGAATCAATGTTATTGAATGACTAAATAATATGACAAATGTTAATGACCACTAGAAAGAAAAGAAAAGGTATTCAGTTCAAATAGTTGAATAGAGAATGAAAACAACAACAAAATCATGATAGACTGGTTAAAAGTATTGCATAGTAGATTGAATGGTTTTCTGTAACTGGCTGCTTAAAGAAATTCAAACAAAGCTGAAATGATATTAAATTAAATTATCTCTGTCTTTTTATCTAATTTAATTACTTTGCAGGTTCTGAACATGTAGTTTATATTGTAGCTGCATCTATTTTGACTGTCGTTGTTTTTATTGCCTGTTATATTATTAAAGTTGTTTACGATAAACGCAAGAAATCTTACGATGCCATCGACGAGACAACTCGAACAATTATTTCAATGCCACAAGCACGAAGAGAGTCAAGTAAATCATTCCAAGGTGTTTGTGTATAGTGAGTACCGACCGAATCAATTTCAATCATTGACATATGTAATCATCATGTGTAATTAATAATGAAAATATTCTGTTTTTTTGATCAGTCAAAATCAACCAATTGATTTTATCCTTCCTGGTATATCTACTCATCTCCAACCCGCTCCAACATCAGCTAAACAGATAACACCGGGTCATTCCACGGAGCATTTACAATCTGATATTTTTGTCCATGAGATGGCAAGAAGTGATTCACATGAATCATTAATTTCCAAGAATATTTCAGACGAATGTAATTTAGATCAATCTCGATCATCTTTACTGGGAGGTTTAAACCCTGACTTGTATCGTATTGGTGGACTTGATCCAGATGAAGATGATGATTTTCCAGATAATCATAGAGGCAGAATATGGTTTAAGGTTCATTATGAAGAGAAGAATGAACAACTGTCAGTTAATTTGCTGAAAATAAAAAATTTACCCTCCAGGGTAAAAGGATCCATTAACTGTTCTGACCCATTTGTCAGGTAAATCTAAATGAAATTATTTGTTTGTTGATTTTTATGAAGATCAATCATGATTAACTTTTTCCCCTGTAATCCATGAATCCATTAAAGATAAATTTTACGCAAGACTGGGGCAAACATATGGATATAGTTTAGCATAAAAGAGATGAAATATTATCATTGGCAGTCTTATTCTTCATGATAACTGTAAATGCTCTTCTCGTTAGTCAGACAGTTGACTTGATTGGATAATTGAATAATATGAGAAGTAAGATGATTAACAGGATAAAAAACAGCTACACTTATTATATGATTGTGACCTGTGAGGATGAAAGAATGAAAAGAAAACAAACTAACATGAGAAAAGAAGAAAATCAAGTAGTTGTCAATGAGTTTCTAATAAGATTTCATCAATTGATGACAGACCATTTGAACTTTTTTTCCGAGAAAAACAAATGAAACCATCTTCATTCTTGATCCAAGACAAGTTTGACTCGAGTTGAGGTGATCACGTTGACAAACAACTTCTTAGGATTTATTATTTTTTACATTGAACCAATCATCAATTCTGGAAATACTTTCTTATTTCACTTTCTTGTCTTGTTTTTTTTTCATGGTCCAATATAATGATGATTCATTGATTAATACTCTTCGCTGGACACAACTCTGCTCTCATGGATACCAGAATCTTTCTTTTGCCTGATGGAAGACGATATGTCCAGTCAAAGGTTAAGAAGAAGACTTGTAACCCAAGGTTTGATGAGACTTTTGTTTTCCAGGTAAGAAGCTGATTACAGTTTATTCACAAATGATGAAAACAGTTGATCAGAAGCAATGAACTTTTTGATAATTTCCACCAAGGTTACAGATGAAACAATGTAAGGCGTTTGAAAGTCGAGTTGTGCAGTAAATAATTATCATCTAATTGGCTTTTGATACTTTGTTGAAAGCCCCATCAAAAGAGAGTTGGGTGGACAAGAAAATGTGTCAGCAAACTAACAGAGTTGCCATGATGAGAACAAAAAACAACCTTTTCCATTTCCCAAAAATTCATCAGGAAAATGAAAATAATTGCTGATCAACCGAAATCTAAGTCAAGAACTCAAATGAAAAGTAAACAGCAAAACAAAGCTGGCAATTAATATTTTGTAATGGATGTAAGTAAATCATCTGTTGATGAAGGGTCGCGTAGGAATCTGAATTGGCATAGAAGGAAAAAGAATATTAAAATTGAGAAATCAAGAGTTAGAAGTTTATGAACAACAAAGTAACAAATATTTACCTTACATTACGTATGTTGTTTTGTGATGCATGGTTAATTGATACAATCAGAAATTTTTTGAGATTAGTAGAAGATGATTAGATCAGATGAATTCATTAGTAAAGGTTGAAGCTTGATTGAAATTCACCCTATCCGTGTTTTTCCATGCTATCTGATTATTGTTTACACAAATTTTCACGATTTTTCAATCACGTTTATCCTAATCACAAATGATTAATCTCCTCTGAATCTAAACATTGAATGAATGAAAAGAAGACAAAATCAAACAAAAAAAGTCGTAACCAGAAAAACAATTTAGATATTAGGATAAGCAATGTGATCCTTTGTTTACCAAAAAACTTGTCAATATGATCGGTGATCAAGTGGATGCGAGGCCTAACAAAATATTTATGCTCTGTCATGCAAACAGAAAATTACCATAATTATTGTAACAATTTGCAAGTTGGCAAAAATGATCAATAATCACAATCCTAAAAAGAGTAGAAACAGGTAAAGGGGTAAATTAATAAAATAAACCTGGTAAACGACAACATCGTTGATCTGAACTTTGCCTGCATAACCTTCTAATTGGCTTGATATTGTTTATCTAGGTTCCAAATAAGTCTGTTCAAGATAGCTCGCTTCGATTAACAGTGTTTGACAATGATAGAGGAAAACGACACACCATAATTGGCCATGTTATAGTTAAATTGAAAGATGTCGATGTAAATTCAACTGAACCTGTACTCTTCTGGAGAGACCTGGAAATAGAGCAAGATGAGGTAAGAATAATTGAATGAGCATTAAAAATAATAAACAAGATTCAAGATACACTTACACTATATATTTCTCATTAAATTGTTAATCCTGAATCAGCCGCCATCCGAGTCCGGGGAAATAAATGTAAGCCTTTGTTACAACCCGATGATTGAAAGGTTAACAGTAACGGTGTGTGAAGCCAAAAATTTGAGGTGGCCTGATGATTTACCACTAGGCAAGTTGTTGATTGTAAACTTCCCCTCCTTTAAAATTAAGGTTAACTACAAATAAATTATTTAATTAATTTGCTAAAATTAAGATAAAAGCTTGTAACAATGTGATTTGAAAATGAAAAGTAACCAAAGAGTTACTCTGCGAAAGTAACGGAAAAGTGAGTGCTGTTTTTAGCCCTTGGTAACCATTACATTACAAATTAGCCTATGAGTTGTTTACTTTCTCAAATTGCTCTTTTCCAAAAGATTATAACTGTGGTTGAATGTAATCCTTTTTTATTGTTTTCAATTTATTTTTAATTAACTATTTCGAAAAGATTAACTCAAGTTCAGAGTTGAAAAATGTTCAATCATTATAAATAATTAAGTATCTCAAGTAAAGTTTACATTATTTTTTAATCTTACATATGTTTGTGTATAGAATTAGATTTAAGATAAAACCCTTTACCTTCTCATGAGTGCATTACTTTTTTACATGGTGAAATTTTTCTCCTTTCCTAGTTCCTTATTCATAATTAGTTCATTAATTGTTTCTTACAACATAATACAAATGATTTTTTTCCTCATACAGAAACCTGCGTTAAAATCAGTCTCTTTACTGGAAGCAAAATGGTTAAAGTTAAAAAGACATCAATAGCGAAGAAAAGTTTACAGCCTAATTATAATGAATCCTTCCATTTCAAGCTTAATCAATCTTCTGTGGCAATATCTCATATTTTACTCCAAGTTAATCTTGTTCATGTAGGAAACAAAGGTAAGTTTCATAAAATTATCATTTTGACAATTCATAGTCATGTCTTTATACATAGCATATTTAAAAAGCATATTTCTAATTTCAACTTTTATTAATTTCTACATTAGGAGATAAATGTCTCGGCAGAGTTGTTCTCGGGTCTCATATGTTCGCTCGTGGCAGAGCTTTGGAGCACTGGATAACTGCTATCACAACTACACCTCACAAACAAGTCCGACAGTGGCACAAATTAACGTAAGAATGGTTCTTCGAAGGATTTCAAAATAAATCGACATTTCCAAAAAAGCTGGAAACTGTTAACATCTGTTCAATAGCTTTGAAACGAAGCACAGTTATAATGAGATAAAATTTTCATTGGTGGACCGACCATTTGATTAAAATTATCATTGTCATCATCTTCAATTTTTGAAATCACCAACCCAAGGCATAAAACTTTCAACTGAATTGACTTACAGAGATTATCTTCCAATCTTTCTATCCAGTGGATGTACCAAAAATCAAATTCATAAATCCATTTAACAACTGGAGGGAAAAGTATATTATACGTTATGAAATTAGATTACAATCAACATGATCTTTAGTTTTAAATAGGCTGTATTATTTTGAAAAATCTCAACATTGTAACAAATTTAATTCTGTATTTCATAAAACTTGACCACTAGTTTACTGACGGTGTTAATTTCATTTACATTAACAAGTTTCTTTATGGTAGAACGAGATCATAAATTATTACCGAATGTACTATGTATAATGTCACGTTGTTTCAAAATTTAATCAATTTTCAGGCGTGATTCTTAAATTCGAGGTTCTTAAATTGGTTTTGGCGGAACTTTACCGCTCAAATATAAAGAAATTATACGATAAAAAGCTAAAAATGTAAAATTTATTAGGATATTGCAATTTCTTAGCATCTTTTTCTTGTTGATTGTTGCAATTCTTGCCTGTCAACGATAATGTTCCTTTTTGATACCGCAAAGATATCTCTACAGTAGTAATCGCAATTTTCATGAAGGCTTTTCATAATGGTAAAATATAAATTGATTGGATTGAACAATGAAAATAAGTTTTTTTTGCATAATGAGTTAGATGGAAGATGGTTTTGGTGAAGTGTCATAGTTATAGTGCCAGAGCAGCAGGTAACGTTTTACCACATGGACCTTGGAAATGAAAACCAAAATCATTTGTGGCACTTGTTTCTTCAATATTGAATTCAGCTACAGGTACTCCTCTCGCCGCTGCTGCTGGAGCTAAATTAGCAGCTGGATAAACAGCTGAGGATGTACCAATGACTAAAACTAAGTCACAGGCTGACATTTCTTTCTCAGCTGATTGCAAGTCTTCACTTCGAAGTGATTCATTGAACCAGACAACATTGGGACGAAGAAGTCCATTGCAGCCAGTCTTTTTACAGTGAGGAAGATCATGTATGGGAATAACTGATTCCATTATATTAGGGTCAGGACTGCCCTTTCCTCGAAGAGCTTCACAAATAGGAGAGTCATAATTAGAGTCAATATGGCCACATTTTAGACATCGAGTTTTAAACAAAGTACCATGAAGCTCAATAATGTTGGTACTGCGTGCTTTGTGGTGTAATTCATCAATGTTTTGAGTGATAATAACCAATTTACGACCTTCTTCTTTTAATCGAGCCTCAGCTTCAGCAAGAGCAATATGAGCAGGATTGGGTGACTTAGTTAGGACCACTTCGCGACGATAAGAGTAAAATTCCCATACCAATGAAGGGTTACGTTCAAAAGCTGAAGGTGTAGCCAACTCGGTGGCACGAAAGGTTCTCCAAAGGCCTCCAGATCCTCTGAATGTTGGGACACCAGATTCAGCAGAAATTCCGGCTCCAGTTATGGCAACAATAAGCTTGGATTGGGCAAAAATGGAACGAAATTTGGATAAATCACTCGAAGGTCTTGATTGAGTTACGGCAAACATGCTGAAAAATGAATCGAGCAACTTGTATGATGAATTTGAATAAATGGAAGATGATAATCTTTTAGAAACCAGTCCATTGGAAATGAGCAATCTCAGACAGGATGATTTTAACAACATGTAAAGAAATGCCTTGAGAATAATTAACTATTTATGATGGTGAACACTAAACACGTGTCTCTACAGCAAAACAATTGAGTAAAGCAACAAACAAGTTGATGAGTAACGACTTTTATATAATTTATTCAACAAAGTATCATGTTATATCAAAGTAACCAACAAAATATAAGCGAAGGAAAGCTTTACAGGTGGTGGTTACCTCACTAATATCAAAAATGTTTTCAAGTGGAGCAAAAGATAAATAAATTGATTGGTTCAATGTTGGTGGTGGCAGTGGAGGTGATGAAGATTGTATAGATTTATGATAAATAACAAAAGAATAATATCTTGTTGGTATTGATAGGTAATTAACTGGCATAATTTACATTATATCACCAACTTTAACGCGAGAGATTATCTCTAGGAGCTCTCTAACAGCTGACAATTATGCTGATAGTACAAGCTCCAGCTGATTTTACGCAAACTGTCAACATTAACTAATCAAGCATGTAAACTTAATTGTTTAAATAATTTTAAATAAGTTAAGGAATAAAATTGAGTCAGTAAATATAAATTTAATAAATTTAAAGATACACTGTTTGGAACTGATGATTGTTAGTTAAATAAAGTTAACAATTAAAGATTGAAGAGAAACTCTTGCAGCTCTCAACTCTACGCAATTGAGTAACAACCCTTTAGTCTAGGGTACCAATAATCTATTGTTGATTGTTTTTCTCATGCAAAACCCTTCATAATTTAATATTTTTATTGAATTTTTATTTATGATTCATGCTTTAATTCAGAAGCATTCGAAATTCTCAATATAAACCTTATTAAATTTTTATGGTAAAATTATGGTGTTGAAAAGAGCTTTACTTTTTAAATGAAATGCAAACTTGTAATTGTAAACTGACATCAATCCATTGGATCGTCTGCGTGTTTGTTGGCTATTAAAATCGAGGAAATGGTTTCACATGGTTGGACTTTGATTAAATATTATCTAAAGGGTTTTCCTGCTATTTCAGCTGAATCACTTCATGTTCACATGTTATTTAATCTAGATATTATCTGTTGCATGTGAAAATTGCTCAACATCGATAATCATTATCAAATCAGATGTCAAAGTGGAACAATAACGGGAATATAAAGTGGAAAAATATTGGCAACTTGTTATTTATTGGATTGTTACAAGATTAAAGGAGTGAATCGATTAAAGTTTCTTAGGAAATTACTTTGCAATGTTGTATCAGATACACAACTCAGATACAGAGAATCATGAGCATAATTTTATTACCTGAGAATCAAGCGCAGAGATGATGAACAAGAAAGAAAAAAAGAAAGAGAAAGAGAAAGAAGATATTTAATTCAAAGACCTTGGTTATTAGATATGTTGAACTACAATCATTCAGAATCGTTAGGAGTACAAAGTCTCCTGTTGAAGTTTCCTTGATGGAACCTTGAAACCATTGGATGTATCCTTGAAACCCCTTCTGTGACCCTGGAATCAACCAAGTTAACCTCCATTCAACATAAAACATTGGTAAACCCTTCCAACACAACCATTTTAACTCAATTTTTCACTAGAATCAGGCCTTAACTCTTTCCATTGGTACATATTTGGGCTCAAGCAAAGGGTTTACTGAAGGATACACCAAAAAAAAACCTAGGAAGATACGCACATGAACGCACATACATTTACCTGTTCAATTACCTTTCTCTGAGAGTTACTTTCTTTCAAATCACTTTCTTCTCTTTCTATTCTCGCTTTCATTCGCTTCTAACTCTGACAAGCAAGTTTCAAGTTCACTTTCATATCTTTCTCTGGTTTGATCCCATGGTATAGCCTCTGATGGCTACGATGGAACCAAATTCAAGGTGAAAGATCTTTCAAAGTAGTTCAAGGTTTGAAAGCAAAAACTTCATGGAGTAAGTAGAATCATTTCTCTATCTTTTCCTCATCTTTTTTTCAATCAATACTAATTTTACTTCTCTCTTTCTTTCTCTCTCTTACAGACACTCTCTTTCATCGTCATCACCTTCATTCTGTCCTTGACCTTGAATACCATGCCATTGACTGATTTTGCCCGTTTCACTCCTATGTTAACCTTGATGGAGCACAAATGGGTAAAAATTTACCAAAGGAAACCTTGAATCTCTTCATTTTACCTTTCTTTGGCCTGAACACCTTCCATTTACCTTGACTATCATCATTTCATTTCCAAATCACAACGACCTTCTTACTTTCTTTCATCATCACCATCAACAACATCATCATTTCATCTTCCATTATCTTTCATTTCAAGATCACTTTTTACGTTGTACTTTGTTATTTATAACATTTTTACCTTCCTTGTTATCAGCTATTCAATATCAATCCAGACGCAATCTATTAATTTATCAAATATACATATGGAATTTAATTGTTTCCCATTAATTTGGCTATCTTGTTAACTACCTTTGAAAAATTTATCACCATCCAAAGTTGAGCAATGAAGGATGGCTGAGAAATACTCGGAATGAACATAAAGGGAATTTTTAGAGAAATTCATTATTGATGATTTCACTCAAATTTTTCTAGGTCAGAGAAATGCGAAGCTAGATTTTTCCTTGGTTTATTCAGCTTACATGATGACCAAAATTTCTCAATAGAAAGAGCACAAATTTTGACATTTATCGACTTTTCTAATGAATTTGAGGCCATTTCGCAAATCAGTAAAATCAAAAATGAGTTTTGAGTGATGCACTATTTTCCCCATAGGGTTATTACTGGGGAAACAGGTAAAGGTAAATTACTCTTTTGAGCGCATCGCGTTTAACCTTATTTATTACATTAGCTGCACGAATACAAATTTACTTTGTTTTTGCAGTGTATTTCATTTTCCAATGCAATTTTTAATATCCCTGAAATGGCAGTTATTTTTTAATTTGAATTCATTCCGAGTATTTCTTTAACTCTCTTAAATCATTTTCATGCAACTTTCAATAGAAAAATAATTTTCCTTTTCTTTTATTCTTTGTCTATTTTTATTTTAACTTTTATTGCATATCAAACCTATTAATTTTATTACACTCGCCTACAGAAATTATTTGAAATGTTTACAATTTTCTGATCTCAAGACAAAGGACTTTGATTAAGATGAAAGTGTTTCAATGGTCAAACATCCAGTATTATATAACTTATGTTACAATAAATTGACTCAATTCACTTTGAAATTTTAAAGTAACCTTTATTGTGAATGAGTTTACATCATTATTTGCGGGCCAATTTTCAACTTCTGACAATTCAATTACAATGAACATGGTTGACTCTATGGCTATTAAAGTGTATTGAACAATCATCTTAATAACGATTGATAGCAATCTTATAAAAAGTAACAAGTATTACTTCCTTTACCTGACAGATTGCTTTTAAATAGGGAATCATAATCACTACAAAATTGTGATTTAATAAATTCTGAGAAGTGTTTCATTATTGTACAAGTGTTTGATTTACATTCACTCATAATATCTCAAGATTTTAGACCTTGACTGTCTCTATCAATACACTGGCCAGTATAATGGGTTAGTGATAGAAGTATAATTTAATCAAATGGAACCAATTTTCTTGGGAAAATCTCGACTGAATTGACTTGTTGGTGTAACATCTATTTCAACATCCACACTAATCAATTGAAATAATGATGATAATGGCGATGAAGATGCGCTGCAGTATAATTGACCATTGAGCCAAGAAAAAAGGACTAACGTGAAAATGGTTTGCCAAAAAGATGTATAAAAAGGTCTGTCCATCCATCCAAAAAGTTCATTCAAAAAACAAAAGTCAATCGTTGAGTTGAGCTGATTTGGCTATTATTGTGCTTGCTGTGAGTTTCCATCTGGTATCACCATTAATCCAAAATGAACTTGCTGGTAAGTCATCATTTAACCTGTATTCATCAGTGAAATGATTCAAAAAAAGTTTAATGCTTACTGATTAATGGTTAAAATATTTTATACTTACAGTTACCTTTCACTTTCCTCTTGTGTCTTATTGTGACCATTGAAGGAGGCTTCTACAAACATAAATACATAGTCAAGAAACCTTTCTACAAAAAGCCTGTCCATTTTGTCCACTTTCCTGTTAAACCCAAACCGGCCTTTTTTCACGGAGGAAAGTTCAAACATGGTGGATTTGGATTCAAAAAAGTCTGGTGGAAACATGGTTAATCTATGGATTATGCTCTTGGAAAATTTTATGCATAAATAAAATTCAACTGAAATAGCAAGGTAACAATGTTTGAATTATTCACAAGTAACTTTTCAGTTTTACGCACTCCATCCTTTTGGTATAATACTTTCAATGCTTTTTTAAATGAGATCAACTGTTTGTGCAACTTTCATTAACCACTTTCTAAGAGTTGATTGGATAATAAATTTTTTTTGTTTTGAAAACCTTTTTCTCATTAGTAGACTATAAGCAGCCCACTCTGGCCCACCGTTCTGGCCCACTTGGACTTTACCCTAGGGTGAAGTCCAAGTGGGCCAGAACGTTGGGCCAGAGAAGGCTGCTTTGAAAGAGGAGAAAGAGGAAAAGAAAGCAAATGAGAAAGAGGATGAAATTGAAGATGCAGGTGAGGGACTTTACATAATTTCATCCTCTTTCTTGCTCTTTCTTTTTCTCTTTCTTTTTCTTTCTCCTTTTCTCATCTTTTCCTTTTCTTTCCTTTTCTCCATCTTTCCCCTTTTCTTTCCTTGCTTCCTCTTCTTACCTTTTCTTCTTCTTCTTCTTGCTTTTTCTTCTTCTTCTTCTTCTGGCTTGTTCTTGTTCTTCTGCTTCTTCCTCTTGCTTTTTCTTACCTTCTTTTTCTTGCCTCTTCTTCTTAATGCTTTTTTCATCTTTTTTTTCTTCTCTTTCCCACTCTTTTTCATCAAATTTTCTCATCTTTTTACTCTTTACTCTGATCAAACTTTTTCAAACTTTTTACTCAACTTTTTTCCAACTTTTTCATTCAACTTTAACGCACTTTTAACCAATCTTTGCACACATTTTTTGACCCGAATCTGCAGCAAATTTTTAAACAAACTTAGCTAAACTTTTAAAACATTTTGCACTCAAATTTTTTCAATTCCAAACGTTATCTTTATTGCATAAAAGCACAAAAAGTTGCAAATAATGGCAATAATGAGTTACATTTTGCAGTTAAAAGTTAGATTACTGCTTTTAGTAACAGATATGAAATCATCAATAAGTTTAATGATCTCATCACGATCGACAGATCGAACATATCCTTTTTTATTCTCCACCAGAAAAGCTCTGATCCAACGAGCTCGCTGCAATAAGGACCCTCTTAGTCCAACGCCACTGTTAATAAGGAAAGGTTATTAGTTTAAGTAAATCTTTTCGAAACAAAGTAAACTTACATTTCTGTGCCTTTTCGCAGCGCAGCATAGCTTTGTGTACATGCCATAACTGGTGTTGCTGAAGTGTAGTCTAAGGGTGTTACATCATTTTCTTGTACAACAGCTTGTATACGGTGGTAAAGCTCGTGCCGAGCAACTGGACAACACTTGTAACAACACTTATTACGACAGCATCCATTCGTCTCAACCAAAACAAAAGCTGAAGAAGCACTTGCATTTGTTTGTTGCTGAAGTTGTTGAGGTCGAACAAATGACGGTGATGGAGATGTCAATAACTGACTCAAAGATTGAGGTCTGTTGTTTGCTGCTGGTGATGGTGGCGACGGTCGAACAAGAAAAGGATTTAGTATCGGTGGTAGTTGTAGAGTAGCTCTTGGTGTTGATGCACTGCTTACAACAGGTGTTGATGAACGGGTCGCAAACGGTGTCGTGCGAGGCATAAGTGGAGGTGGAGGAGGGGTTGAGGTGACTTCAAACTCATGTTTGATTTCCATTTTAAACTTAAAACTCAAAAAAAGTATTGTACTTATTGTAAAAAAGTGATGCTAGTGAAATTGAACAACAAACTGAGACAAATATTGTGATGGCCGAATCAATTTTTTTTTGCTTTTTTTGCGTCACTGTGAGGGAGCAGTACTGCCATTCCACATAGGTTATTAGCGGTATTGTCGGTCAAGTTAAAGGCAATGTGATGCAAGGTTGCAATTGCTTTCAGTGCAAAAGCAATTAACTTTAACTGTGTACAAGTCAAAGGGCGAAAAAACTTAATTAACAACGAAATTCAATTTACCTCGGATTACACTGTTATTGATTAATACGCATAATATTACGAGTTGAAGCAAGTAAGAATGATGAATAATGATGTACATGATATGTTCAGTTGTAATAAACACACATAGTAATTATGGCTACTCTTAATCAGTATTATTCAGCTTTTACGATATTTTTGAGCTGCATTGAATGGCTTCATGTATACCAATTACTTAGTGTATTGCAATAGCTTGTTCGAGAGATCATTTTACGGAGCACACAACAATATATTTATCATTAAGATCGCATGAGAAATTCATGAGAAAATCCGAAATAAGCAATTGTAAAGCTTTAATAATGACTTAAATTGATGCAGTTAGTGTCCGACAACTACATGTTCGATTTCAATGAAAGATATATGGTTCGAAAGAGCGTAAGAAGTTGTACAATTATTATTTGTTTGATTTTGCAGAAAGTTGATGGACAGTGGACAATATAGGTCAACATTTACCTAAAACATCACTTTTTTGACCAACTTTGGTACATTTTTTCTCATTAATTATACATCACAACGGAATGATTTAGATATTATTTTGCAGCTCTAATTAAGCCAAATCTAACAATATATTGAACATGTAGATCGAGCAATTGTAGCCTGAACAGTAGTTGACGCAATTTTACCAATTTTACTATACGTTAACCTATGGGAGATGGCTAAACCTTTGTACCTTAATAGCTCTATTGTTTTTGCATGAAACAGAGACATTAATATATCGTTCGAAAGTGCATAATGAGTTGTTTAAAATTATATCCCATTCATCACGATCGCATAATATTTGGTCGAGAAAATCCGGGAGGAGCAAGCTCGAAGTTAAAATAATGAAGAAAATTAGTGCAATTAGTGTAGGAGAACTATGAATGCAAATCCCTCATGCTGTATATCGTTCGATAGAGCGTAAGAAGTTGTACAATTATTATTTGTTTGATTTTGCAGAAAGTTGATGGACAGTGGACAATATAGGTCAACATTTACCTAAAACATCACTTTTTTGACCAACTTTGGTACATTTTTTCTCATTAATTATACATCACAACGGAATGATTTAGATATTATTTTGCAGCTCTAATTAAGCCAAATCTAACAATATATTGAACATGTAGATCAAGCAATTGTAGCCTGAACAGTAGTTGACGCAATTTTACCAATTTTACTATACGTTAACCTATGGGAGATGGCTAAACCTTTGTACCTTAATAGCTCTATTGTTTTTGCATGAAACAGAGACATTAATATATCGTTCGAAAGTGCATAATGAGTTGTTTAAAATTATATCCCATTCATCACGATCGCATAATATTTGGTCGAGAAAATCCGGGAGGAGCAAGCTCGAAGTTAAAATAATGAAGAAAATTAGTGCAATTAGTGTAGGAGAACTATGAATGCAAATCCCTCATGCTGTATATCGTTCGATAGAGCGTAAGAAGTTGTACAATTATTATTTGTTTGATTTTGCAGAAAGTTGATGGACAGTGGACAATATAGGTCAACATTTACCTAAAACATCACTTTTTTGACCAACTTTGGTACATTTTTTCTCATTAATTATACATCACAACGGAATGATTTAGATATTATTTTGCAGCTCTAATTAAGCCAAATCTAACAATATATTGAACATGTAGATCGAGCAATTGTAGCCTGAACAGTAGTTGACGCAATTTTACCAATTTTACTATACGTTAACCTATGGGAGATGGCTAAACCTTTGTACCTTAATAGCTCTATTGTTTTTGCATGAAACAGAGACATTAATATATCGTTCGAAAGTGCATAATGAGTTGTTTAAAATTATATCCCATTCATCACGATCGCATAATATTTGGTCGAGAAAATCCGGGAGGAGCGAGCTCGAAGTTAAAATAATGAAGAAAATTAGTGCAATTAGTGTAGGAGAACTATGAATGCAAATCCCTCATGCTGTATATCCTTCGATAGAGCGTAAGAAGTTGTACAATTATTATTTGTTTGATTTTGCAGAAAGTTGATGGACAGTGGACAATATAGGTCAACATTTACCTAAAACATCACTTTTTTGACCAACTTTGGTACATTTTTTCTCATTAATTATACATCACAACGGAATGATTTAGATATTATTTTGCAGCTCTAATTAAGCCAAATCTAACAATATATTGAACATGTAGATCGAGCAATTGTAGCCTGAACAGTAGTTGACGCAATTTTACCAATTTTACTATACGTTAACCTATGAATGTAAAGTGAATGTTTAATGATAGTTTTATCTATTTTCATCAACTGTAATACATTATTCTTTAGCTTATCTCGTCTAGTTTTTTAATGCATAAAGCGAAATTATAAAATATAAATCACAACCAAGTATTTAAGCAATCTTTAAATTGAGTTTGAAAATCAAAAAATTGTTTTTTAGCTATGCTGATGCCTTCTCTTGAGGATAAAAAAGACTAAAATTGCGTGCGTTTTTTGCCTAAAATTCTTCTCTTTTTCATATAAACTAATTCTTTGTTTCATTGAATTCACAATTGTTCATAACAATCAAGATGGAAGGCAAGATGACGTATTACTTTTATTGAAACATGATCGATTAGGATCGTATTACCACTGTGATTGAATTCAATGTAATTACACACACATTATCGTGTTACTATCTTAATTAAAAAGTGATACACACATATCATTTACTTACTTCCTGCTTAATTATTTTCATATTAAATTACATGATGTTCATCGCATATGAAACCTAATTAAAGTAAAGCACATTACTTGTATTGAAAAAGTGATGCTACGTAATCAACCAATGTAATGTGATAGGCTGTAAGACAATCAAGTGAATTAAACGTTAACATGATCATATTACTGATTGTTTTTCCACGAAAAGATGTGAGCAAAGGAGATGATCATAGTACAACTCACGATGAAAAAGAGTATAAAAGACGAGATCAGCGAAAAGAAATTCATCACAATCAATCTTCCTCTCAATTGTAAGTTTTAGTACAAGACTCAATTGATGAAGAATTGCTTTGCTGATTTTACCCTCTCTCTCCTTGTATCCTTTCTTGTTCATATTCATATTAGCTAACAGCATGAGTTCAAATGTAAGAAAACAAAAATTGAATCTCAACGTTTCCTTTTTTCTAATATTTGAATCATTATCATTACATTTCTATTGTTTTTCTTTGTTTTACATCATTCAGGTGCAGCTTATACCTTTGGAGTCCGCAGAGGATTTATCTGATCCTAGAAGTTTTCCCATGAGTTTATTTGATATTTTAATTCATCCTTTGGATTTGCCTGTTCCTAAATATAGATTGACTAGGAACCAAAAAGCTGCTCTCAGACGAAAGAAAAGATTAGCTGATATTAAAGCCAGACCTGACGGTGACTTTGGAAAAAACATTACAAGAGTCAAAATGGCAAGAAAAGGATATGTTAGAGCTAATAAAATGAATAGAATAGCCAATCGTATTTCGCAGATCAAAATAAATAATGTCACTGATTTTAACGATAATTATGCTTTGTATGAAAAATTTCGAGATAAAGCTAAAATTGAAAGAATTATAGCTAAGAAAAATGAAGAACTGTCAAAAATAAAATAAATTAATACAATAATTTGTAATGATAATAATTCAATATATTTACTTATTTCTAATAAAAATTTATTCCAATCAATCTTTGTTGTTCCTTTCAATAGAAATTCACCTGCACTTACTGTCCATTTTCGAGCAATACAGTTGAAGGACTTTTTGAGCATAACTGTCCTGGATACGACGCTGAAGTTTCTATTCATATTCCTGAGGTAGAAATTGCGAGCAATAATCTTACATTCGACATCCCACATTATTCCTGTATATTTTGTGACTTTGTTGCCATTGACAATGAAACTCTTCGAGTGCACAGATGTGAACAGATGAGTGAGTGGGAAACAATAAGAGATGATTTTCAAATACGCTGTCCTCAATGTGATTTTATCTTGCAAAACGCAGAAGATTTCATTTCACATGCTTGTCCTACACAAAACGAGAACAGAATGCCTGCTGTTGAGGCAACGAATACTAAAGAACAAGGACTATTTTCTTGTAAACTATGCGGCTTCAAGACTTTAAACAATGAATATTTAAAGTCACATAAATGTGAGTCAAGTATTAGCGACGAGCACTATTGGAACTGCGTTTATTGTCCATACTCTTCATTGTCATTGGAAGATTATTTGCACCACACTTGTGACTGTGCACCAGCTGTTATTGAATATAATTGTTCAAAATGTACTTTCACTACAACATCAGGCGAAGATTGGCTGTTTCATGTTTGTGAAAAATCACAAATGCACTCCTCTGGTGAACCTTGTACTTCAACCTGCACGCATCAAAAACCTGATGCTTTGTCACCTAAGGAAAGACATGGAGAAAAGCGAAAAAATGAAGAAGTAGAGCTCGATAATAACAAAAAAGCTGTAAACAAAAAAACTAAAAAATCTAACTATCGCTGTCCAACCTGCAGCAGAGGCTTCATGAGAGAAAAGGCTTACTTATCTCATTCAGAGTGGTGCAAAAATCGTATGGTGATTAACCCTGTTGATGATGCTGAAAAGTTTGGAAAACTTGAAAAGGTCACCTCTGCGTTTAATAAATTCGTGACTTATGAAAATCGAAACATTGAACACATTGATCTCGAAAGTTTACAATCTTCAACCATCGAAAATTTAGCTTCTCTAATAAATAAATACTTACAATTTTATAACTGTCTCAAATTTGAGATTATTATTGATGCAATATTAACACACCCAATCAATCCAGATGTGACATCGAGACGTAGTTTTCACTCAATAATGCATTCCGTTCTTCGTGGTGATAATATTGAGGATGAAATAATTCATGCTTTTGAAGAAATTAACGAACTAGTTGATCAACATACAGAAAGAGGAAGTGGTTGGACACTAAATGAAATTAAAAATTTGCAAGTCAATATTGGTAAATACGTGCCGCACCGTGGAGGATGCTCTCATACTTCTCTGCCAAGTGAAGTGCTAAACAAAAAATGTTTGATTAGCATAAAAACTGATCATTCATGCTTCATCTATTCTGTTTTAGCAGCACTACACCCTTTTGCTAAGCACGCACAAAGGAAATCAAAATATACTGATTATATGAAAAGGTATGATACAACTGATTTACCCGATGACGGTGATGTCGATTTATTTCAAGCTAAAAAATTTGCTGAGAAAAACAATTTAATAATCAACATTTATACTTACGACGTAGAAGAAAAGTGTGTTATCCCATTAAAAATTATGTCAAAGCAAAATGATGAGCCGGTATTGCTTTTTCTTTATGATGGACATTATTACAAAATATCAAACTTTGACAGATTTGCAAGTCATAAAAATAAACACTCGCGTCATCATTGTTATCGATGTTTGAGTGCATTTACGACTGTTGAGAAGTTGGAGAAACACAAAGCTGATTGTTGCAACAACAAAGCGCAACGTCCAATTATGCCTGATCCAGCAAATAACTCATCGAAATTCAGTTTCTATCGTTATCAGAATGAAATTATGCATCCTTATGTTATTTACGCTGATTTTGAAACACTTTCAGTTACTAATGCTGATGAATACCGTGTTCGAACTTTACCAGCTTGCAGCTATGGATATGTTGCGATTGATTGGAATGGAAAAGTAGTTGCTCAAGATTTCTACAGAGGAGATAATACCGGTGAAAAATTTCTTGCAAGTATTGTCGAAACAAAGAGGAAGTTAGACATTGAATTGGCCTTAAATACTAAACCTCTGAATATGACAGACGATGATGAAATTGCTTTTATCACAGCTAAAAAATGCTTCATTTGCTCTTATCCATTGCGTGCTGACCGAGTAAGAGATCATGATCATCTCACTGGAAAGTATCGTGGTGCAGCTCACAACAATTGTAATTTAAAATATCGCCTTCCTTCGAGAATGCCAATACTCTTTCATAATTTGAAAAATTTCGATGCACACATAATATTTAGAGCATTAACAGAGCCGTTAGCTGATGACATTTTCATCATTCCGCATACAATGGAGAAATACATTGCATTTACATTCAAAGACTTTATTTTCCTTGATAGTTATGCCTTTCTCCCTTCATCTTTAGAAGCTCTTGCTGAAAATGTTACAATCGATTACAAAACTAAATTTTTAAGACAAATGTTCAGTGACGATGTTGAATTACTTATGAAAAAAGCTGCTTTACCTTATGAGTACATTGATTCTTTTGATCGTTTCAATGAGACAGCATTACCTGAAATCGCTAAATTTTATTCTTCACTAAAAGATTCTAACATTAGCAACGAAATGTATGCTCATTTACAACAAATCTGGAAGAAATTCGAATGTAAAACATTAGGCGATTTTCATGACATTTATTTAAAAGTTGACGTTATTTTACTTGCAACTGTTTTTGAAAATTTCCGTCGAGTCAGCTATGAAAATTTCAAGCTTGATCCATGTCACAACTTTTCGATTCCTGGATTATCAATGAATGCAGCTCTGCGTTACACAAAGGCAAAAGCTCGATTAATAATCGATATTGATATGCTGACTATGGTAGAAAAAGACATTAGAGGAGGTTTGACGGTCGTTTCAACACGGTACTGCAAAACTGAAGAAAATGAAAATGAAATTATCTATCTGGATGTTAACAATCTTTATGGATATGCAATGTCGCAGCCTTTACCGTACGATAATTTTGAATGGGTTGATTGTGAAAATCAAACACTTGATGAATTACTTGGGATGTGCAAAAACGAATGTGGAATGATCTTCGAAGTTGACATGATTTATCCTGATCACCTTCATGATGAGCATAACGACTATCCTTTAGCACCGCATAAAATGGAAGTAAATGAAGAAATGCACAGCAAATATCAACAAGAACTACTGAAACGATTGAAAGAAAGAAATTTAAAACCATCATCTTCACGAAAACTTCTCTCAACCTTTTACCCGAGAGAGAAATATGTTGTCCATCATAAACTACTCAAATACTACATCTCAAAAGGATTAATCGTGACTAAAGTACACAGAGTATTTAAATTTCGAGAAAAAGCATGGTTGCAGCCCTACGTAGAATTTTGTACAAAACAAAGACAAGCAGCAAAAGACAGCTTCAGTAAAGATTTTTGGAAGCTGAATGTGAACTCGATTTATGGTAAGACGATTGAAGATAAGCGCAAACACCGGCGTGTACAGTTAGTATTTAAAGAAAGCATCGCTTTAAAACGATTAAGATCAGAGTTATGTGAAAGTTTCACGATTATCGGCGAAGATAAAATGCTTTTTCAACTCAATAAAGGTAGTATCTACATGGACAAACCTGTATCTGTTGGCTTCACTGTACTTGAATTGGCTAAACTCAAAATGTTCGAACTTCATTATGACTATTTCAAAGCTCGATTAGGAAATGATGTTGAACTTTTATACACCGATACTGATAGTTTAATCTACAATATCAAGACGAATGTTGGCTCAAGTATTCTCGAGAAGTTTTCTGACATAATGGATTTCAGCAATTACCCGAAAGATCATCCTCTTTACAGCAATAAAAATGAAAAAGTTATTGGCTTAATCAAAGATGAAATGGGTGGTAAACGAATCGAGGAATTCATAGCCTTGAAGCCTAAACTTTATGCCATAAAAACAGCTGATGGTGAGAAAAAGAAAGCAAAAGGAATTCAGAAAAAAACTGTAGATAAAAATATTACATTTCAACAATATGATGATTGTTTGCGTCGTGAAATCATCCCGATTGAAAGTCAACAACGTTTACAATCAAAGGAACATATCATAAACATGGTTGTCAATAAAAAAATTGTAATGACTCCTTTTGATGATAAAAGATATTTATTGGAGGATGGTATTTCAACTCTTGCGTATGGACATTTTTCTACGAAAGAATCTCTTTAACAATAGTAGAATTACAATTTCATTTTCAAGATGTGAACATAAATTTAAACATTTATAAAACAAAAGTAAATTTTTTGACATTAAAATAAAGAAAATACAAAAATAACCACATGCTGTCGAACTATTTCCTTGATATTTGATCTTATTGTAAACATAGCCGCGTGTTGCGTTTTTTTCAAGAAAAGTTAATATATTTCCAGTCGGGGGTCTTCCGAATGAGTCAAAAAAATGTCCTTGTCTATTCTTATTTATAATGACAGCAATCCAATGACTTCCATCTTTATAATGAGGATCCAAATTTACAATAATAGATATCGGAACTGTGCAGACAACTGGCAGACAATCGATAGGAAAAACTCCATTGAAATCTTTTTTAGCAGATAACAATTGTATAATATCATGTGTTGTCAACATTTTTAATAATCAATGTGCACGTTTCTGTTGGCGTCAATAGCAATATAATTATCGTATTGTGCGAAAACAATAGCTTTTATTGGTCCAGCTAGAGCTTTTGCAAACTTTACTTGCATTCTTATAATGCCTCTTTTGATTAAACTCAATGTTCCATTTTCAGCCCCAATTGAACCGTCAGCCGTTAGGTCAGAAGCAAACAATGTTTTCCCATTTTTATAATCTGAGTGAGAAATGTTCATTTGCGGTTGACCTTCATCTTGATTTAAGCATCTGTATAGATTGACATATTCACGCATATAAATATCTTCTGCAAAGTTAGGCGTGTATGGGATGCTAGGGATCATCACACCATCAATATATAATGCTAGAAAATTGATGAAAAAGTGATCGAACTTATACGGATCTTGTGTAACAGAGCCTCCGAAAGCTTGTTCATCAACGAATCCAACAATGATTCTCCTTGGTAGCATTCCTGTGAACATATTTTCAATAGCAGCTACACTTAAATTTGCCCCAATATCAAAGCATTTTGTTTCATTGCGCGTGATGAAATATTTTGCTGGACTTGTAGAAAGACCTCTCAATAAACTTAGCGCAGCATCAGGGAATAATTTCACTCTTTTTATATGTAAACTAACGTAATTAATTTTTACTGTGTATGAAGCAGCGTCTTCAGAATTATATTTTAAAATAGGAAAATTTTCAGCACTTTTAGTAAATCGGAACGACATCGGAACTGCATTTATCATTAATTTATCTTGTTCGCATAAAGGTAAATGAAGGCGAAAGTATAAATCAAATGCTTTCATTTTCATTCTTGCTTCATCAACTTCTTCCATTCTTCCTTTATCAACAGGTGTAGGGTGACGGAATAACTCATCTTCGAACCATGCTTGATAATGATACATATTGTGAGCTTGTGATGTATTTACAGTTCCTAAGAAAAGGTCAATTTGTTTGAATAGCGAATTTGCAAAATTTTTAACAGGCTTAATTTTATTTATATCACCAAGTGTTTTACCATCACTTGTAGTAACAGAAACATAAAAATGTAACATTGTTGCTTGTAAATCAGTGAAATCATCGGAAGCTTGAACTTGTATTTCGAAACTTTTCCCACTATCAATGCTTGATGTTGGGCGATATTCAACTTCATATGACGATTCTATTGCAGTTTGGGTTGGAGGCACGTGAAAAACTTGAAGTTCAGTTTCACTAACTGGTATCGATGCTGCATGTAAATACTCCATTATCCGAAGATATCTTGTTTTTTCTTGCGTTTAGAAGTCTTTCGTTTCCTTGTCTTTCGTTTTTTCGTTTTCTTTCTGATGACTTTACGAACAACTTTTTTCTTTGAGGATTTACGTTTCCTTCTAGTTCGTCTTATCTTTTTATGAAAATGCAAACCAGAACCACTCTGATCGAATTCTTGACTTATTTCCATTAAACCTCTTTTCGCCGCAGTTCTTATACCTTCTTTACCTCGATTTACTAGTGATTGTTTTATACTTTTATTATCAAGTATATCTTGTCCAACGTTCATTCCAGTTTTCAAAAGCTCCTTACCAAAAAATTTTAGTACAGGGATTCCGTATCGTTTGAAAAAGCAACCGATTCCATATCCACGTTGATAAGGTTGTCCTCTGAACACATTAATGTCTTCAAATCCTTGTCCTGCTTGTGTCCGATAATGACTAGTAAAATCACTATCACAACCGCAATAAACTTTTCTATTCATTTTTCATTTATTGAAAAATAAAAAAGATCTTTTTTTATACAAGTTCTCTTCTTTTAAAATGTAAACTCAAATGTGTACGTCCGTCAGTAAACTTTATTTCTTGTCCATTCTCATCAGCAAGTAAAATACTAATGCTATTCAGTTCACGAACACGCACAGAATAATAAAAAGGTTTCGTTATTGACATATATCCAATTTTATCGTACATCCCTTTCGTTATTGGAACTACTTTGAGAAGACGTGATTTGCCGTCACCAACAAAATGATCATGAATAATATCAGTGTAAACGAAAAGTAAATGAGAGCGTGTACCTAATGTTGGTACACTATTTGCAGAACATAAAAAGTAGTTTCCGTCTAATACATCATTGTATTTATTTTTATAGTCATCATAAGTAAAGCCAAGCCTTTTCACAAATTCTTTATTTAAAAACATCGGCATTATTGGACCAAAAGATGATGAACCTTTGTTGATATGCACTTTACCGTTCTTTAAATAAATTTTGGGAGCTTCAAGGTCTACTTCGAGTTCAGCAGTAACAATATCATCTTTTTTAATCAAATTCGTAAATTCGGTATTAAACTTTTCGAATATACTGGTAAGTTCGGCATCTTCTTCAAATGTGATGAATGATATTTTACCACACATTCTTTTTGTTGAATCTTTATGTCCATATATTAAACAGAATTTCACTACTAATTTAGAATGATCATAAGTAATCGGATAAAAAATCTCTTGAACACCGACTACCCAATCTCCATCAAGGTGTAACGTTTGCGGAAGTTTGTTTGCAAATTTAGATAATGTATTATCAGGAAACGTTTCCATTGATGCGTTTGAGACAACATCAATGAAAAATTCTTTAGATTCGCTCAACATTTTCAACCCAACTATTGAACTTTGCAGGATAACCAAGCCACTTTACCAAATATTCCCTCTTTCTTGTTCTTGGATTAAAACGTTGCTTCAAAATCTTCTCAATCTTGAACACTTCAGGTTTCTTAGTTAGTTGTAGTTCCCAATGATAGAAAATTGAGGTTATGCTTTCTCCAGCTAAATCTTCTATTCGATAAATATATCCTTGAGGAGTCTTTTTAATTTTAATAATCTTGAAAATTTCTTCACTCCAGTTTGTTGTTGCACCTTTTTCGAAAATTCCTTTCGCACGCGTAATTCTCACATAATCGCCGACTTTAAATGATTTTATACGTAACGAGCTTATTTGTTTGTGGGATTTTCTTATATTAAGTAAAATTAAATTTTCATTATCTGGAGTTACAGAGGCAGGTGAAGTGTTTATCGTTCGATGAAAAGAGTTGTTGTAACCAGTAACAATATCAGCAAGTGTATCAATGTAACGATTAGTGTTTTTAGCTGACATGTAACGGTATATTCTTGATCGTAATGTTCTGTTGAATCTTTCTGCGATTGCACATTTAATAACATCATCAGTTGTTGTAAAGTGATTTATGTCTTGTGTTTGCATGAGATTTTTGAAAGATGAATTAACAAATTCTTTACCTTGATCAGTTTGCAGCTTCTCAGGTTTTCTCCCTTCAGAAAATATTTTACTGAATGCATCAGTTACTGTTTTTGCACTTTTATCTTTAATTGAAATAGCCCAAGTATATCGACTAAGTACATCAATCACAACAAGTATGTATTTAAATCCATCGTTTTCGCGCGCCAGCCAAGTCATGTCAAGAATATCTGCCTGCCATTGTTCATCTATATAATCAACAAGGATTGGAACTCTTAAGAAATTTTTTCTCCGCTGTTTAAATAATGTGTATGCGTTCTGTTGATTTAGCCAATGAGTTACTTGACTCAGTTTTAAATTCGGTTCTTTTTTCACTGCTGCATTGTAAAGTTTTTTAAGTCCTCCAAAACTTCCTTCAGCTTTTGGATCAAAATAAATAGACGCTAAAAGCTCCCATGTTGTTTCTTTAGCTTTTCTTGTTAAATAGTCTTTTGTGCTTTTGTTTGCGATTAAATCAGCAATAGGTACGTTTTGTTCTTTTATAACTGCAAGCACTCTTTTTGTACCGATAGGTCTTTTTTTTGCCAATTTCTTAGAGAAAAATTCAACAATTTCATTGATGTCACTTCCTATTATTGGCTTATTTTTTTCGTTTATTATAGCCCCGTTACTATCAATCACGTAATCCATTGACCTTAAAATCAGATTTAGTTCATTTATTCTTTCCACTTTTGGGCTTTTTGGACTTTTTGTTTCCTTTTTTGTTTCTTTAACGGCGTCTTCACCATCATCCTTTTCTTCGACTTCTTGCTCTTTTTCTTCCATATGCTCTAATAGATTTTTGGGAATTTCAGCTGCTGATTTTCCAGTATTTGCACCACTCTGGAACATTTTGTTTTGTGCTTCAACTTTGAGATGATCAATTTCATTCGATAATGCTACTTTCATTGTATCAGGTAAATTAGAGTTGACAATCTTATCAGTGAGATTAACTCTTTCATTCTTGAGTCGAATAAATTCATCTTCAGGAATCAAAACAAGACGCGTAAGTGTATTCATTTCAAGAAATTTTCCACGAGTGTAGATGCCAGTAAGCTTATTATTGGTAATAAAAGGTTAGGTAAAAAGCCCCCTTTTTGAATCAAAATCGATTTCTGTTTCTGCACAGTGTAATTATTGTTTGATAGTCGACGTAAAATATTCTTATATCGCTGTAATGATGTTTTTTGTGAGCTCTTCAATTTGATTTTTCCGTTAACAATGTTTCTTATAATCTCTTTTATTGCCTTTAAGACTTTTTGAGGTGCACTTTTAAAAAATTTTGCACGTGCAATACTACTTCTTGCTTTAGCTAATTTCTTTAGCCATGGTAAACATCGGGCACAGGTTTTAACACTCATTATTATTATAAAAAATTAACATAATAAGATGAAATTTCTTATACAGTTAATCAAGGCTGATAGGAAATCATGTATCCTTTTTCACGCATAATACTAGTCAACAATCGTAGATTTGATGGCGTATCTGGCTTTAAGTCGATGAAAAGATATGAAAAAGGATCTTTAGTTGCATCCTCATAAATTGCTTGAAACTTCTTTATTTTAGTAGGGAACATTTGTCGAGCTATATTTGTTGCTATAGATTGATCACGAGGGTTTTTAAACAGAATAATGTACTGAGAATTCAATGAAATGTTCCTACTCTCTTTTCCTCGCATGAAAAAGTTTTGCACCAGTAGTATAATTGACAAATTTCTGTGATGTGATCCTTTAGTGAAAATTTCACTTATCACTTTTGAGTTTGCCGTTTCGAGCATTAAATCATCGATGATCAGCCATTCAGGTTTGCTACCGTCAAACATTTGCATTATATTTTCTGGTAATCCTGGCATGAATATAGTCTTTTTAAATGAAGCAAAGATTGGTTGATATTCCCCGTAACAATATACTATTCGTTCAGGAGATGGAAGGCAGAATAAATGATTTTGGTTAATCAATTTCTTGACCCAAACAGTTTTTCCCGATCCAGTTGGGCCTGAAACTAACATGGTGAATGGATGCTTTAAATGAACGAAGGTAGACATTTTCAAAGTTAAAAAATTTTAATTCAGTATCGATTTAAATTTTCTTATACATGCTTTATATTGATGAATTTCTTAGTACAATTACAAATATTCCATTTCCGAGCTTGATACCATTTCTTCATCATAACAACTGTATTAAGAGAACATCTGGTTCGTGGTTTTTTGAGAAGTGTATGTAGATGACAGGGGTATTGTGTACCATCATCGATCTCTTTATTTGTGCATCCGTATTCCAAAATGTTTATTCTCGGAATATCAAATTCACGCAGTATTCTTTCAGCTTCACAAGACTTTACAGCAACTAAAAATTTGTCACTGCTTCTAGCATTCTGGTAAAATCTTTTGATTGCAATCGTCATCTCATCAATTGTTATTCCATCTTTTTTGCTAGCACTTAAATCAAGTCCATGGTGGGAGTTTGATAAATAAATTGCACACTTTTGTTCATGAAGAGATAACTTTTGAGCTGATAACTCATTGTTGATTGATAGGTGTAATAAGTTTTTTTCATCGAGAATTGCTACTTCTCTTGGTAAAAACACTGAAGAAGAATAAAATCCTTGAACGTCGAAATAAGCACAAATGTAATCCATTATGAGGGAAGATGTAAACTGAGGGATAGTGAAAATTTTCAACGGTTTATATACACATGCACATTGACATGAACGCCCTCTGTTGAGTTTTGAGTTAAAAATTAAGATTGAAGCGAAATATTACTTGTGACAAACATAAGAGTAGAGATTTGTAATCTTTATCATTCATGATTTCAATTGCATGATGAACATCTAAAGAGTTAGTGTAGGTTGCACGACTGAGGAATTTATCATTTGTAAAGTAGTCGATGATGTCAAGTGGAGTTAAAACGTTATTGCTCAATTTCTCTGCATGATGACGATAGTTATCAACTATTTTCTTAATACAATCTTCATGATTGAAATCAGGAACGTCACGATTAGCTTGACACTATAGATGTAGACATCAAAAAGTTTATCGAGAAAGTCATTGATAAGTTCTGATTTTCCTTTTTTTGCTTCCATTATTATAATGAAGGCTGGCAAAAATTTTCTTAGGGCACAGACATTAGCACGATTTAGTGTTAGAAGTTTCTCGCTTTTCTGGACACGAATTTCATCGTAGGATGGACGTGAGACCATTAAAGAGCCATACTTAACGTCTTCCTGACAATTATCAGCAGCAACCTCTTTAAAATAATTGTAGATTACTTTCAGCTCATTAGCAGTAACAACAACTCCGTTTTGAGTAGGAAAGTTTTGCACAAAACGACGTATATTCAGGCGAGCACAAACAAAAGCATTGTCGGGATTATAACTTAAGCCTAATGAAAGCTTTAAGCTTGAGTCAACTGACATGGGTAAGACTGTTTTCCAAGTTAGAGACATTATAATGTATGATGTGTAGAGGTAACAGTTAAGTAGAACGTTGATTGATAACTAAAACTTCACAGGCGTGATTACTTCTTTTTATACAAATCCGTTGCCTTTAAAAAATTGCGCAGAATCGACTCACTTGGCCAAGTTGCACCAGTTATTATGACGGAGCCACTATCATAGCAAATAATACAATTTTTACCTTCTCTCCAATATAAAGCTGGAAACAGTTCAGGTTCGTAAGAAGTATTTTTGTAATTTTTCAATACGTCATAGAAATTGAAACGATATTTTAGCTTATCTTGAGCAGTGATATTAGAAATTTTTATGAATTTTGGATTTTGTTTGAAATTTTCACGGAAAGCAGTAGTTGTTTCACTTAGAGATTTAAAACCAGTAGCTACACATTTTCCTGAAGCAAAAAGTAAGAAGCAGCCTCGCTGTACGCGTTTCACTTCAGCATTGTAGTTTTTCTTACGATTTACGTTGTTCACATTTATTTTCATCTTTTCACCGAAATCCCAGATTGAAACTAAATTTATAATTTTCATTACGCTAGATTCACCGAAGATGGATAACGTTTGCTCATTAACATTAAATAGTATGTCCAAAAAAGCGTAAACATTAAAGCAACGAACAATAAGATTAAAACATAAATTGCTGTCATCTTGAGTAGCTAGCTGTTGTAAATGAAATGAGAGATTTTCTTTTAAGTTAGCTATTTATATACACGAAAATAGACAATAGAAAATGACGTAAGAATTTTTTATTGCTTAAACATATAAAAAGCAGAAAATTACATTTAAGTTGATATTATGCATCTAACAGCGTTATAAATTGTTGATTTACACCAAGGACATGTTGTAAATTGTGTTGCACAATCATAACAAGTTATCATATGCTCACAAGGTTTAAAAACTACACTTATTTCAGCAGATAGACAAATTTTACATTCGTAACGAGATTTATCATCATCAACTTGCTTTGGCGGTTCATATGAAGAGATGGAACGTACTTTAGCCAATTGTAACCTAATAAAGTTTCTGCCTCTTTTAAGATAAACATACATACAATCAGGAAAGAGATTAGCGTGTATTTGCCAGGGGTCATCATTTGGTAACCAGTTTGCTATTGTCCCAGCGCAGAAATAGCATGTAACTGCATCATGTTCACCTGAAGTAAATGGAGAAGAAGAGAAAAAGAAAGATATGTGTTATTATTGTAGATGAATCATTAGTATAAGAAATGTTACCGTAAGAGAAAAAACCAGCCTCGGCATATTTACTCGGCGTGATCTGCGCTACAACATGTCCATCATGTTTTTCAAAAGTTTCAATTCTTGATTCGATTTGCTTCATGCTTGGGAACGACATCGTCATCCTAGATAAATCTGTGATGTTCTTGAAGTAAGCTGACCTTAGTATTAAATATTTTGTTGTTGATGCCACCGATGGAATTTTGTGATTTACACCAGGTGGCAAACCTTTTTCATAATCATCTCTTGCTCTTATCACACGAAAAAAAGAAGTATCTTTGATGTAAAGATTTGCTACCCTCTCTCTCAGTTTTGTTTGATGTATCAAACGATGATTTGCTTCGGAACCTTCGTCGGTTTCATTCGATTCAATATCACTCTCCATTTCATTGATCAACAATTCTCGTGGGTTTTCCACTGGTGTTGAGGTCCTTAAGTTGGAAGAATCGTTAACAGCTTCATCGTAAACGCTCGATTCGCTATCACTTACTTGTTCTTCTTCTTCTTCCTCAACCGTGGCGTCATGTTCCGCATCACGAACTCTTTCAAGGGGCAGAAAAAATTGTACGTAATTATCTCGGTCTAAAAGTGACAAGCCTAAGCCCCATTCTCCATTTCTCGTTATTCTACACCTCATTGAAGATGTATTAGCTCTTTCTCTAATGTAGCTTCTCATGTTTCCAGTTAAAGACTCAGACATTTCCGCTGCTGAGTCATCTTGTTGTTCTCGGTGTTGTACTTGTTGTTCCTGTTGACCTTGAGATTGTGATTGTTGTTGATTTTCAATGTTGCTTTGTATTTGATTTATTGTTGAAATCTCTATCCATTCCCGTAATAGAGAATGTCTGTTATACAATAGAATGTGTATCCTATAGTAAAAATTATTCATTGGGCTTTCCGCTAAAGCTTCCCGTATGACATTTCTGAATCTCTCAATTGCAGATCTTTCATCCTCACTTATTGTTGCCCCACTCATTTTCATTCAATTTCAAGATTTTCTATGCCGAAAATTACTCAAAATGATGAAGATGAAGAAGTGACTTTAACATGCAATCGCTGTTTCTTTTTATTCACTTGAAAAGTAGGAGGAGATGTGCAACTCCGCCTCATTACAATATTGCTTGCTATTATCTGTATTGAAGAGTTGATTAACACAACACCCTTTGCTTTGCCTTTCAACCAATCACTCATCAATTGATCTATGATCTCATCATGTAAGCATTGTTATCAAATTACAGATTATTGACTTTGTTGAGCTGAAAATTGTAACATGAAGCTCCTATTGCATAGCTGATTGTAACAAGTTATGTGACGTATTATTCAGTTCAGCAATTCAGGTTAATACGTCATATTAATATTACAAAGCGTTTATCTTTCTTTTCTTTGTCTTGTCCCAATGAACTTAGCTCAAATTACATTCTCTCTCTTCTCTTTCTTCATTCACCGTAATTATCGTAATCCACCGTTCTCTTTCTTTCTCCCTTACTAAGCAGCCTTCTCTGGCCCACCGTTCTGGCCCACTTGGACTTCACCCTAGGGTAAAGTCCAAGTGGGCCAGAACGGTGGGCCAGAGTGGGCTGCTTATAGTCTACTCTCATTTATTTTGTGTAAGCTTTTAAGAAGTCATTTGACGGATATTTATTATTTGCATAACGATTGATAATTTCGACTAATTAATGGTTAAAAAGGAGTGACTTACCGAAAGATATTATTGATTATTTTGAAGATTTTGGTGGGAAAAGAAAGCATTAGTTTGTTTTCCATGTTTTGAAATATTGTTGCTTAGCCATGCTGGGAATAAACCAGAGATTGAAAGGATTTGATAGGAAAGTCTGTTGATTTGGATCAGATTTTTAAGGTTGGCTGTACCAAGTTCAAGAGCTATTGCTTTGTTAATTAAGATGTTTGATTTAGTATATACAATATTACTAAATAACTAAAGTCACTGTATTTTAATTTACTTTTACAATTTCAAAAATTAACTCAAAGTTAAATCATAGCTAACTCCATCTACTGAAACAAAAAATAAACTGATATTGCAAAATATCATTTGTCAAACTGTGATCGATTTTTTATTCCATTGATTATCATCTGTTGAATAAAATCAATTGTTTTACTTTGTGAATAAATATTATGATAATAATACCAATAACTTATAATCGTTAACTAATTTTCAACTAATAACTGTCATTAAAGAGTGTACTTTTTGGATTTATTTTTACATTCATCTTTTTGTTAACATTATATAATACCAATAAGGAAAAAAAGCCTACATTGTCTTTCATTGCTATTATTTTCATCAAAATCGTCCCATTCAGTGACTTGTTTGCTTGTTTTCACATTCTCATCATCTTTAATAATCGGGTGATTTTCAACAAACGTCGAGAACCTTACTGAAGATGGAATCATGGATTGTCTCTTTGTTTGGATTTTTATATTGTTCAACTGAATGCTGCTGTTATTTACAATCAATAATATCAAGTCCAATAAAAGACTCGTGATTTTGTTTAACCACACGATACTTTTCCGGTGTATGCTCTAGATATGAATGAACTTGAACGGAAGCATCAATTGCGTCAAATACTCGACAATTCTGGTGGCAATGAAATAAAAGTGTAGTCTGAATTAACCAATGTTCCAGAGACAAAGCTTAAAAGTCAGTACACTTTGAGTGTACTTATAAGCTAATATGTCAAACATAAAATTCACCGGAAATCGTAACAAAAATGAACAAGTCTAATTTTTCATGTACAATCAATGAATTGGAACTTTCTTTTTTGCACTCAACACGAGAGACAAAACAATCCTAAGCTTATGTGATAATACGAATGCACCTTGCGCTAAATCCAGTAAAACACAAAACCATAGGATGAAAAAATTGATTAAACAAACAAAACAATTCGATTTAAATCCCATTCAAACGAATGAATCTCCTTCAGGTGCCAATCTTAACTATTACCAGTTAAAAATCTGGTATCACTAGCATTTCTTCCATCAAACGTGAAACTAAATCAATCTTTATTTCTTCGAACATTATTGATCTGAATTTAACTTTACAAGTTGATTGAAAATTTAAAATAAAATATTTACTCTCATCAGTTCAACAATTTAATAAATCTACCAGTGGATCAGACAACAATCTAAACATCTCTAGAGACACAAAACTCTGGATCTATCATTACCTACTTTCATCTTTAACCATTATTCACGCAAAATTTGTGTAAATTTACAGTTGAGTTGATTTTTTTTGCGCTAACAGTAAAAGCTTGACAAAACATTTACGCCTGGAAATAATTGAAAACAAAGCCAAGACTTACATCCAAAGAGTTATCCTGACATCACAATGAAATCTTTGGTAAGTACAAGTATTAATGGCAAAAAAGTGTCTCTTTTATCCTTTGCTGTTTTTAATGTTCATCCTGAAACATTTTTTTCTATTCTCTTGTACTGAACTTGTTCACTGTTGGATGAACAAAATTACAAATCTCAACGAATCGCAAATTTAAGTAATGATTATTTGATTGTCATCTGATGTATAACAATCAGCAAAGAATGAATCAACGAGTTTTAAACACAGAGAAATTCCACTTATAGCAATCAAATTAAATCATTTTTCATCCATCTAATATGCAATTTTATTTTCATTTACCAGGCTTATGTTTTATTGGCAATCGTTATAATCTCTGGTTTCATCAACATTGAACCAGCAAATTGTAAATTTATACGAAAATATGGACGATTCGCTAGCTATGGACATTATTCAGCTTATCATTACATTCCCCACTATTATCCATACTATTATCGACCATTTTATTCCCATTATGGTTATGGTCATCATTGGGGTGGTTGGCATCATGGAGGCTGATGGAACCCCAAATCTCACAATCAAAATCTAAATACAAGCTTAAACCCAAACTTGGAACCATTTGAAAACTTGATTTTATGTATCTTTGAATCCCTATTTTTTCAACAAATTTAATCACTCACTATGTACATTAAAGTTGACTGAATAAAGGAGTCAAATCAGTTTAATTTATCAATTCAAGTAATTTGCATCATTTTATAAATTTCAAATTCTGCATCTTTATTTGTCTTCTTATTTTTTTGCTTATTAAAAAACATGTTTTCATTCACATTCACATTATGCACTTAATTGAATCTGAAATGTTTGAAATTGCCTTCAAAAAGATTTAACGAGCTCTAGTTAACATTGAATTGCAAAGCAAGACAATCAAATTTGAAATTACATTAAAATCACGATCACATAAACTACATTCAATGGAACCGCTGATCAAAAAGCTTCAAAACTTGTAATGAATGATTTATAGTTTGAAGTGAAATGTTTTCACAATGATAATTAAATTAAATCAACAATTAATAACAAGAAGTAATATAATAAAAAAGGCAAAAGTACTTTCCAATAATATTTTCAAAGCGAAAAGCCAAATAAAATAAACATTTAGCCCATCCTTTTCAACTGTTTACTGATAGCTTATTAGATATATTTTATAATAAACAAGGGAATTGATTTATCTAATAACTCTTGATAACAAGGGTTGAATAATTCAATTGCTTATCACAGGGAAGTTCAATTATTATGAAAATAAACACCCATGATTTACGTCGAGTCTTCCAGAAGTAATATAAAAATCACTAATAGAGAGGTCAATCTCTTTCTGAAAATTTCAACTTTGAAGCCAGTTGCAATTTTTATTCAAATCTTTGTTTATTAAAAGAACATTTGAATTAAGATAAGATTTACTATTAACTGAGATTGCGTTAATTAAACAAATATTAACAGTTAATAACTGTAGATCCAAGCTGATCTTTTGGCTGGTTTTCTGGTTCAACCAGAAACTGGTTAAATACATCATGTATCATCGGCCGAAGCAAACATATGATTAAGGGTTGAAGTTATGAAAAGTTTAACCACATTTATCACATAAGTTTATCAACATGTTATGTCAAATGGTTATATCTCTTGAAATTGTCATCACTATCTTCATGATGATCATCCTTAAAGTGAACTATGATTCGACTCAATAGTACAAAGTTGAAACACAATCAAGGCGACAAGTTATTAAAACAAATTGTGCTTTCATCATTTATGGTTAAGACTCTGTGACAACAGACGAGATAAACTATAGTTGATGATGTCAAGTTACTCTCCATTCAAATTGTTATTTTTGTAACTAAATTATTCCAACAAATATTGGTATTGTCAATTATATTTGAATCTGTCAATTAAATAATCAGTGTGATACTCCTACAGATTAAATAATTGTTCATCTCTATTCTTAACTCAATGCATTTACCAATGGATTTGGAGACACATTTTAGGTCAAACTTATGATTCTTTTGGTAAACAACTTATCATCTTTATCCAAAATTCTGCCTCCCTCTCTATTTATACCTATTTATTTTCAATCATCTTTCCCATCTTATCCTTCACGTTAATTACAATCATAACATCATAACCATCATTGTCAACTATTTGTTTGAGATTTTCATTAACTTGGATTTATTGGTGAGCTATCATGCAGATGCTCTTGGTTACTATGTAACCCTAAAAAGGGCCAAACCAAATGATGGAATTTACGGAAAAGAATAAGAAAACATTTCTTTTTACATTTACTTTTATTATTAACAGAGTTAAATGTGACCCTAGTAATCAACTTATAACAAAGGACTAAAATGTCACCTAATAAGCTAAACTTGATCTATTGATCATCAATTGTCATTGTCAGCCAAACAGGCAAACCAAAGACAAGGAAAAGTCAGCCAGTCTGGAGACAGTCAATGTGAAAACAGTCAGCGTTGAGACATCAAAGTGGATCATCTCCACTTTGTTAATCATTTCTTCACCTCTGTTTTATTTTTACCACAATGGTTCAACATTTGACCTCATCATCGCCATCAACATTAGTGAACTTTATATTTTACCCAATAGTTCCACTATGAACTCAACATCATCGTTACTTTCATCAACCTCATCAAAACACATTTTACAAGTTCCTATTCCTCAACCTTCTGGACTTTCAATCAACTCAACACAATCCTTGCCATCGACCACAATTAAAAGTGACATTAATCAAGCTTACTATCATCGAGGTGAGAAAATTTAAACCACAATCCCTAACATGCACTTAATTCTACCCAAAAACCCGATTCTCAACATTTCTCACTCGTTCGCATTTAAAGCCTCAGATCTTGAAAACTTAATTCACATAATACTGTTAGATAACTCTGAAGCTAAAACCAATCCTACAATGATTTAACCAAATATACGAACTACATTTTAACTGTATTTTTAACTGTATTTTAAAATGCTATTGATCGAGTGTAGATTAACATATTTTTATAACATCTATTGAAATGAAACCTTAGATGGAAATCATTTTTTGCTCATTTTAGTTCTTTTTTTTCTAGTTACCAAATTGTATTTTGTTGAAACAAACTTAAAAGAAGTAACTTCAGAGTCTTTATTGTTTCTTCTGTTCATGATTGTTTCAATATCTTCTCAGATGATAAACTATCGTTCAAATGAAACCCTGGTTACCATAAATGAATAGGAGTTATCAGTGGAAAGTATACAAAAATCATAAACAATTTAATAATGTTTACTGAATCACAGGCAAACAGCTATGGCTCTTCCTTTGGTTTACATTATTACTATGTTTAATATTTCCTTGAGATCGTATTCACTTCTTTTGTTTTACTTTATTCATCCATTATTATTATGATTATTAGATTTATTATTATTACAATTATGATTGTTGATAACATTTAGGTTAACCAGAAAATTAAATTGGTTAAAAGCTAAATAACTCACCAAATGTTAATTGTAGTGTAACAACATTGTAAAGTGAAGCATTAAATACAAAAAGAAACCAAAAAGGTTAAACAACCATATTATGTATTATAATTACATTGTTACATTAATTAACACTAATTTAAGGCTCAAACAAAGGAACAATTGTGCCATTGTGTAATTAAGTAATTGTACTTACAATATTTGTATGATTATTCATAAATTTCATAATAATTAAGATGTTTATGAGCACTTCTTTGAGTTATGCCAATTGTGAACAGTTTAAGGGCTAAGAATAGCTTAATTGTTCAATAAAACTGTCAATGATTCCTTGCAAATTTAAATTAGCATCTAAATGATGAGAAAATATAAATTTTATATATTTATTTAAATCGACTTTGGAAATGCAAAGTCATTAGCGATGTGACAAAAATAAAAATATTGTACCTTTCTGGTTTTTCTGGTATTTTTGGTCGTTCTTCTGATTTTCTGGTTCCCATTGAAAATGGATTGATCTTATTAACTCATCTGTAGATCCAAATTGCTATTCAGTTTATGAAAATAACTCAATAATACAGCAATTGTGTTTCAACAATCTAATGGAGTGTTTTAAAGCAAGTTTGCCAAAAATCCTGAAAACAGATGAAAACATTCTCAGTTTCATTTTTTTCTGGCTAATCGTCGAGTCCTATTATCATTAGTGTGTCATGATTGTCAAATTGTATCCTCTATCACTTTGAATCATGATTACGTTTCCATGTAATTACACTAAAATCAATATCACTTTGTTTACTATTGTAATCAACTTTTTTCACTACCATTTGGTTTCAATACAAAAGACTTTTACCTTTTACTTTACAACCAGATTCACTTGTCCTTATTATTTCTCTAAACTTTCTCTTCTTAATGTTAATAATGTTCAAATGTTTCTCATGAATATTCATTGAAAAAAGATTCTCAAAAAAACAAAACGACAAAAAGACTTCGGTTTTTCACCAAATACTTGCCAGAGACAATAAGGTAAAACAAAAAAATCGTTCTTGAGATGCAGCTCAATGTAAATCTCACTGAATAAATGATTGAACCATTTTAACAAAACATAACAAACCAAACAAAATAAAATTGAATCACCAATAATCAATCAAATTGCTTTTTCAACTGAAGGAAACGATCAAATTAGATCCAGTTTAGCATCATTATTGATTTGTATCCATTTTAAATGCAATAGTGAACAATTAAAAACTGATCATTATTTGATTAATAACGTAACTGCAATCCCACAGTCAAGATCATTGACTGAACCTAAATGTAGATTTTTATAAACCCAGAACATCAGAAAGACTTAAAATTTAATTATTGTGGATCATTTTATAAAAGTTATTATAAGGGTTGGAGGATTGAATGAAAATTTTAACCCAAAATGTATTATCTTTATTCTGATCTCAATCAATCTTTTGTGTGGTTGAAATGATCATTATTTTCACGGCCATTTCAACAATTTAAAAAATGTTCTGTGTGTTATTTAATTACGAATAGCACTTAACATCAATCAATTTAATATAAACCATTTATTTGGTTACAATAGAGTCTATGATATTTGATAAATTGAAGCAAACCAAAACTAAAAAAATCCTAATTTACATCATAAATTGTTTTAAACATTTTTTATTGTATCCCAGTCAGTCTTCATCATTAACTGATTCCCCATTATTCACACTTTTTGTATCATTTTGTCCATATCTCAACATTAAGTGTGTAAAGACAAAAAAGTAGTTTATTTTGATGATTATTGTATAATCCAGAATATCAACTATTATTATTAAAATATATAAATTAACTCTTCATTTCTTTATTTTCCAATAATTAGCTTTGGTACAATTTTGAAAAATTGTAATGTTATGACAAGCATGCTAATCGAAAGTTATTATACATAACATCATGATTCAATTATTCAAGAACCTTCCCTTTTGATAAATAAATTAGTATACAATAATAGATGATTAACCAATTTTTTCTGTTCTTTTCTTAAATTATGTTCCAGGTGAATCCGTCAATAGGAGTTCAGTCACTGTAACAGATGCATTGGTTAGTCCATTGGATTTAACACTAATCATTTTCGTTCTTCTTCTCTGGTTAACAACAATATTAATGTGTATCAACAAATGGGGCAAAATACGAATGCTTGAACCTTACCAACCCACATTTCAGGCTGCCGATGATGAAGAGTTTACCACCAAGAAGACGACTGTTCGCCAAGCTTCATCATCGTGTAAATCAGCGCTCAATCGATCAACAATTCGTATTATACCCTCTGAGGTTGATCTGGTCAACATGCATGATTCCTATTCAATTGGAGTGACTCGATCAGTTGATGTACCCGGAATTTTACCCGTAAGGTCCGCAAGAGCAGGGACAGTTGGACTGGATGGTGGCAGTGGAGGCACTTTGAATGGAGGAGTTGGAGGGTCAAACAATGGTGACAGTAATACCCGTGTTGGAAGGGAAATACAAAATATACCTCGAATTGAAATATCACCCATTTCCTGCACTGAAGAGCGTAAATGTAAAAGTCTAGAAGATGTTAGGGTTCGCTTGCTTTCTTGATTCCCTGACAAGACAATCATTTTGAGGACAAAAAAGGTATTATTAATATTAGATGGTGATTGAGAATGCTAGAATGAAATAATTCAATTATTGTCATGGATATATATTTAACAATTATATTTGTTACATGCAACATTTGTTTCATTCCAAGTGACATGCAATTTTCAATTTTATCATTATTCATTACAACTTACATTTATTGGTGCAAAATGTTTTTTACTCATTTCGATTGCCTTTGTTATTATTGTAAGTCAATATGAAGTCTACCGTTTGTTAATTATAAATATGTCAATTAACAAATAGTTGGACAAAAGATGGACCAAATGAAGCAAAAAAAGTGTTTTCAAAAACGCAAGTTGTCTTTGGCTTAACATAATTCAACAGTATAATTAAAAGTGACAATTGTTTCATTATTTTCCCTTCTATTATGATGAATTTAATTACAATCTAATCGTGTCACAAGTCTTATTTAGCATCATTTTCCAGGTTAAATCTTGTTTTTCCATGATTTGATTCAGGAATCAATCAAAAGATCTAATATTTTATTGTATATTTTTCAGTTCGCCAGACTATCGATCCAGTTGCTGTGTAAAGAGATGATCTAGACAATCAGTATGATCAACAGAATTAAAGCCGACGGAAATGTGATTTCCAGATGATTAAATAACCATCAAAAGCTTACAAAGCTGAACTGATTGAGTTGGAAACCAAGATTGAAATATTGGATCAACCAAAGGAAACCGATAAGTTCAATGGATTTGACTTTGTTTTATGTTGAAATGGTTAAAAGTCATTGTCAATTATTAGATGGACACAAAGCCAATAAATTTCATGACCGACTTTGCCAAAGAATCAAGAAACAGGTCAAATCAAATCAAGCCAAATCAATGAAATTATTTTTGTTTAGTTTCTTTTCTCTTCCTTTTTGATAAAATGCTAGACTAACAAAGCATATTTAATTGTATTATTATTATCATTATTGTATTGTCTTACATAGATGAACATAAACAATTTAGTAAATAATTTTGTTTTCATATTGTTGAGACACAATTCAATTTTAATGAAAAGACGAATTTAATTTAATGGTTCGCCCATTTAAAGGGTTACATAATTAGATGTTCAAACATTTATCAATGACAAATTACTGGTTGGGATATGAAGAAAAATATTTCTGTGTTGCTTACATTTTGACATGTATTTATGTTATTTTCGTATACCGGTATTTTGGTATTTACCCGTATTTTTTCATGATTATTCAATTTGAATCTTTATCTGAGAAACATGAAATAATTGACCAAAAAAGCTATGCATTCAGAATTTATTCATTCAGAATTCAATAACGAAAAATTTTCACTACTGGTGTATAAGTTTTGAAGTATTGATTGAAAATTCCAATTTAAAATGTATTACAGTCAATATTTCCAAAATGTGACTCCATAAGCTTCGCATTGTATCTTATTTTACTGAAGGTTTGAATTAATAAATGATTTAATAAACATTTGGCGTTGTTGAAGGTGTTAAATTATCACTGGTTCTTATCAAAATTGTGAAAATAACAATGTTATTTGTGATTACTAGGGCTTGGATTTCCCGATTTTTCCCGGACTTCAGAAATTGTTCAAATATAGAGAAAAGTAGTTTAAATGTATTTGCAAGTTATTTAATCCGATTTTAAGCAATTTTAATCCCCGAATTTCCCCGAATTTCCTGAGGCTATTTTTCGACTAATTTTTGGTGAAAAAGTGTTTAAAAAGGGGTTTATTTTTTCAAAATGATCATTCATAGTTTTCTTCACCATGCCTCGACTTAGTGCAACTAGACCCTTTATTCTAAAATCAATTTGTAATGAAAACAATGGTGTTTTTGAGATAGTAATCCAAAACTTATATTGCTCTATTTGTTCTTCAACTCTTGAGAGTGCAACTGAACGTCTAAAAGAGCGATCAAAAGCTCATGTTCTAGGCAAAAAACGTCTTGAAAATTTGAATTCAACTACAAGACAACCTAGTGTTAGTTTTATACATCAACGGAATGTGCTAAATGATATTGAGTGTTTAATAGAAGCTTTCATAAATTGTGATATACCTTAATACAAATTGGATAATCCTCATCTGCGTTCGATTTTGGAAAAAAAGTTTGGAAAGTTACCATCAACTTCACCGAAAAAAAATGGTCCCAGACATGTATGAAAAAATAATCTGTTCTATTAAGAAGACATAAATGGCTCACCAGTTTTCATTATGATTGATGAAACCAGGGATAAAATGCAGAGAAATGTTTGAGATAATTTACTCATTGGAAAATTGGACGGCGAAAAATCCAACTATCATTTAGTTGGTACTGCTTTTCTAGATAAATGTGATGCCAAGACAGTAGCAAAGTATTTTGTCGATACTTTACGTAAATTAGAGATATCTGACGATAAAATTTGGTTAGCACTATCTGATGCAGCTCCATATATGGTTTCATGCTTTTCTGGTCTCAAATTGATATACCATAATCTTCGTCATGTCACTTGTATAGCACATGCTTTGAATTTAGTTTGTGAAAAAGTGCGATGGAAAAATTCTATTGTAGACAATTTCATTGGTAAAATGAAGATTATTCTGAATCGTTCCTATTTGAGAGTTGATAAATGGAAAGAAATTACTGGTTTACCTCTTCCACCAGAGCCTTGTATTACTAGATGGGGAACTTGGATTGAAGCAGCTTCTTTTTATGCTATCAATTACAATGCAACAAAAGCTTTCGTTCATTCGTTGGATAATAAGTCTAAAAAGATTGCGGATGTCAAGGATCTAATCGAGCAACACGATTTGAAAGTACAATTAGAACAGGTTTACCAAATGAAATTCATGGTAAGTTCTATCAAAAAGTTAGAAGAATCTGGTTTGACAAAAGAGCAACAATTAAAAATATTGGATGGAGTCAAAGAACGATTGGACGGGTGCTATTTATCAAAATTACAAAGTTCACTCACTTACTGATTACCTTGGCAATTGAAAATTTTTGTATAGCACACAAGGATTCACTTACCGCTACGAAACTCAAAAGTCCAAACTCCTAGTCATTCCGTCATAGTCCTTTTTGAAACTGCAGTCTGCAAACTAAAACGCCACTTTGAAAGCAAACATTGAAAAGATTCACGAAATTTTCTAAAATATTACAATATCTTGACTGTAATTGAATTTAACTTCATAACAAAAAGTTTCACAGATATCAATGCTGAGATATGATATTGAATTGAACAATGGTCATTGCGTAGAACCGCCATTATGATTGTAACAGCCACGATCGACACGCAGACAATGATTTTTGCTCTTTTACATTTAATTATCACAAATTTTCCATTCAGATAATAGGTACAATGTACGCAAAAACAGGTGAAATTTCACTTTTTATCAAGGAGGATGTCAATTCAAATAGGGTGAATTGCCTATTCTCGAAATGTCAAGATGTTATATTTGCGTTTATCATTATATTACTTTCCAATCAATTAGATCATTAAATTACCCATTTTCTAATGGATTTAATTGAATTTTGTCCATGTTAATTTCTCATAGCATGACCGAGCTCTTATTCTGGTACTTTTTTCTTAAAATCGATCTGGGTGCTTTCTCATGTGTCTTACAACTACGATCATAGTACCAAACAAAGAGCGAGGAAGAAGTTCAACAGTTTTTTAATCTGAAATGGTTTTTGTTTGGTTTTCTAGGTTAACCCTCCGTTGCTACTCTTAAAAAAATCACAAATATCCTACTCTAGGACAAAAATGTCCTTAGCCTTGGCTGTACTAAGTCAAAAAAGAGGGGTAGGCTTGACCTTTACCCTTACTGGCCATAAATTTTATTGCTTTTTTCTTGTTTTTTTTGGTATTTTTATGACTTTTTGTCTCAGTTTCTGTGTCAGTCTGCGAAGTTTGTCGATGTCAATATATTTTTTGTGAACACTTATTTTGACTATTTTGTCAATTTTATTCAAGTTTGAATTAAATTAATGTTATACTGAATTCATCTAAATCAGCATCAGTGAAAAATAAGTGATATTTGATGCTTGCCACCTGGAATATTGGATTACCATATCTTACCTTTACCTTATAAAACCTCTGGATCTATCCTTTTTCGAACTAGATCAAAGTAAGTTGTTTTCTTGTTATTTACCTATTTTTGTAAACTTTGACAATACTAAGTTCGTGATTTTAATTAATTTGTAACAGATGGAAATAAGCTCTCTACTCTACCATTTTAATTGCAATTTGCATGATTTTATAAAGTTAGTAGATTCGAATACTAAGCCATTAAATCGTAGAAATCGTAAGCAAAAGCTTGAAGACATCCAGAATATAGCAGTCCAAATTTACCTTCATTTCGGTATGAAAGTCGAAAAGAATTTTATCATTAAAACTTTAGCTTCTGATGAGGAGATTTTTTGAGATTTGCATGTTGCCGTCATGGTAAGAAAACTCCTAAAGATTTGAAAAATATCAAGAATGCTTTTGCAAAGGGATTGGATAGAAATTGGAGTGAAATCGAAGATTTTTTCAATAAGCTCGAAAAGATACGTTTGCGATTGAAAATTGATCCCTTATCTATAAAGCAACAAGCAATAGATAAATTGTTCCATATTCATGGTGAAGGGTAGAGTTACCCAAGAATTTAATTCAATTTTATTTGGATCAAGATAAAGTATTGCAATACTTGGATCCATATCTTTTTCACTTTTCAATTTTTCATTAATCCCTTTTTGATGGTTACTAAGATAACCTTTTTGTTTGTAAAATTGTCAATGGAGACAACCGTTTCCTTTTCTTAACTCTTCTTTTGTTTCCTTCCGTTAATATAAGTATTTGATGCTCTGATTTTTCTTATTTAATTATGCTTTTTTGAATGCTTCTTCAATGCTTCTTTTTGGTTATGTTTAATTTCTGTTAAACTTTATTTCCAAGTTCTGATTTTTCCTGATATTGAAATACCATTCTGGTCTAATCCTGTCCTGTTCTTGTGATAATAAAGTCCTATTTTCTAGTTCATAAAGTATTACCATACTTGTGCTTTATAGTTTGAATACGTAATGTTTATTATTGGTGCCAGTCTTTCTATGACTCTAATCAGCTGTATATAGCTGTGTAAAGTATTGAAATACTTAAAGTTTGGACTCTGTTGGTCAGACTATCGGAAGCCTACGAGTGTTAATCTCTAACTCATTCATCTTTAAACCTTGTTGGTCAGATTTGTGGTTAAAATTTGTGGTTAATCTGTGTAAGGATTGTAATCCTTAAAACAAACAATATTTGTAATTACTTTACAGTTTGTGGTGATCCTAAAAGAACCTGAACATTCAGAATTTGAGAGGCTGAATAATCTTCTGATTGTTTTGATTGTTTTTGAATAATAATTCAACTTTATTTTAATTCAAAAAATGATAAACTCTTCCTTTCAATGGAAAGAAGAAAAGGTTTAATTGTGCTATTGGAGAGATAAAAATAGGACAGATTTATAGAATCGAAAGTGATTCAGGAAAAGAAATATTGAAATGTGTTGAAAAAGGTGCAGGTGATAGAGAGGCTATCATGCTTAAGAAGATTCGGCACAAGAATATAATGAAATTGCTTGGTTATGATTCAAAATTCGAATTAGATTTTTTGATTTTCAATGATTGTGGAACGAGTTTAGCTAAGAAAATACATGATGTAAGAAGATTAGAGTTGGATGTTCTTCAAAGGCTTGCGCTTAATTTCTGCGATGCATTAGCACATCTTCAAAATATGCATATTGTTCATGGCGACATAAAGCCTGATAATCTCACCATTAATGATCAACAGTAATTGTTTATTATCGATTTCGATGGAGCTATCATTTAAGGTAAAGGGTATTCCGGCCTCTATACGCCTTACTACTGTGCTCCTGATTATTGGAATTGAATATGATAATATGAAACAGTTAACTCCGATTATGTCAATTAGTGTGTAAAACAATACCATCGGCCATCTTATTGTCCCTCTTCCACAATGATAAGTAGAGCACATTTGATCTAATGTATCAACACCAGATTTCGTAGAATTATAATGCATGATTATATCCGGTTTACCTGTAGTTTATCGATTTTTGAATCTTGGTGCATCGATGAACGCAAGATGACTGCTTTTCTCTTTTTAGGAACATATGAACTAATGTCATTTGATCATTGAAACAGAAATCGAGCTACCTTCTTTCCTTGCACTGTTTGGCTGAAATTCGAGCGGGATCTCTCTCTTATTTTTTCTTATTGTACCAACCATCATGAGACCAGATTGCGTCAAAGTTTTGCAAAGTCCTATTGAAGTGAACCAATTATCTATTGTTAGATTACGACCAGAATTTTCATATCCATCGAGAAGATGTGTCACTAATTTTTCAGCTGATAATGGTTCGTTATCAAGTGTTCCTTTTCCTGAATAGATCAAAGATCTTAAGCAATAATTTTTCTGTCTATCGGCGAGTATGAAGGTTTTTATACCATATTTCCCAGGCTTATTTGGAATGAACTGTTTAAATCCAACTCTACCCCTGAATCCACGAAACATTTCATCAATCGTCAGATTATATCCAGGTTTGTAGTATTTGCGACAATTTTCATCGAATCTGTTCCAAAGATCACTTACACAAGCTAACTTATCATTGAGGCTTCTTTCTTTTCTTGTCTCCTTGTTATCAAACCGTAAGCAATTCAATAAGAAGTCAAACCTTTGTCGACTCATTGTGCCTCTGAAAATATCGATACCTGTGCCATCTGAGCTCCAAAGATCTACCAAATTAGTGTGACTGGTACGATAAATTGCTTTGTGTTATGGCCAACTCTTTCTTCCTGCTTCAATTACTCTCGCGTCCACCGATCTCACGTTCTCCTGCAACCCTTTTTCTGCATCATTTAACCTCAATCCACTCTCCACTCTCCACTTCACCCTAAACCCACCGACCTCACGTTCTTTACCCTTTTCTTAACCTAATTTAAATGTAATAAATTCATTGTACCTTGCTTTCGGCCGTTCCTTTGTCCGCTATATTGAGCGGAACGGCTCAGAGATCAATTTCACCTCTTTCACTATAAAAATAGAACGAAAATTGAATTGAATTTGTAGTTTTAGTTTGACTCCTTTCAAGTAAACATTAAAGTTTAACTCTTTCAATTGTTTTACTCAACAATTTTGGCGACCACGGCAGGATCACTGCCCAACCTATTTCCCTTCCTATTCCATACTAGTTTCCTAATATATCCTAGTACAACCTAACCTTAAGCCTACATTGCTAACCCAACGTGAAACTACTCTCAAACCAAGTGCTTAGTGCAACCTTTCAACTTAATCAGCTCTCTTCTTGGCAATGGAATTCCAACCTGGTAAGTGAAACTGAGTTGTTCCCTTGTCCGCCAATCCTGTGATCATAACCGAATCCAAGCCTATCCGATCGCAACCTTTCCTACTCCTTTCATACCATAAACGATGCAACCCGAGCCCACCGTTCCTTCACTACCCGTCGTGCGTCAGCTAGTAGAACGACCGATCATCTTCCAACTCACGCCATTATCTTGTGATGAGGGCGAAGACCTCCTTGATTGGATTGAAGAGTATGAAACTAATGCTGATGCACACGGTTGGGATGATGTGATGAAAATGAATAAGCTCCCATTGTATCTCCGAGGGACAGCCCGCAAGTGGTACAACAATTGTGCCAAACCAAGCTTACCAACAGCTCCAAACACCTACGCGAACCTTAAAATAGCTTTAGTTGAGGGCCTTTGTCCAACGAATTATCGCAGCCACCTTACGCACAAATTAGCCAATTCAAAACAAAAAGAAACGCAGTCAGTCCAATCCTACATTTATCACATGATTGACATTTGCCGACGAATCGACCCTCACATGTCTGAGGCAGTTATGATGAGCTACATTCATGCAGGGTTGCTTCCTAAAATAGCTGAGTCACTTGACTTATTGAGCCCAATAGGAGTCGATGATTTCCTCAAAAAAGCAATCATTGCTGAGAAATCAGCAAATAGAAATAAGACAATAACTGAGAATCGAGGGCCAAATAGACAAATCCAGGAAGATTTTGAATCTTTATTAGTCAAGTTGAACGAAAAGATAGAAGCTATCTCCATTGAAAACAGAAGAATGTCAGAAACAACTCGAAGCAAATTTGTAGTAAAGTAGGACACAGAATGACCGAATGCAGAAAGAAAAAGTATGATGAGAGCCAGAGAACACAAAGTCAACCACCACAGCCTCAGAGGAATAATTGGAATCGGACTAGAATATTTAACTCCAATGTAGAGGATGAAGAGACCGAACGCGCCACTAGTTTAAGTGTAACTTTAAGTATGATGAATAGTCAAAAAAGGAGCAAGCTAATCTTCCAGAATGTTCTGATCTCGGGCAAGTTAATCAGAGGATTAGTAGATACAGGATCAGAGATTTCAATCATAACTAAAAGAGCCCTTGATAATATGGGACTGAACCCTAAAGATTATCAAGGTCCAAAGACGTTTACCGCAGGAAATACACCATTAAAGCCAAGTGGAGAAGTATTTTTACAAATGAAATTTACCGACAAATTCAATCATCTAGTGATTGAAAGTAATCTAATGGTGGTTAGTGATTTGCCTGCAGGAATTGACCTAATAATCGGTCAAGACATCCTTTCAGAAGGGAAATTCGCAATTGATTGCAAGAGACACAAATTGAGAATTATTTACGACGAAACGAGTGAATCTGAAGTGTTGGAAAGTGATAATGATCCTTACTGCAAGGAAGAGATCACTTGTTCCAATACTTCTAGGTCCAGTCAGTGGAGAATTGATGAAAAAGTCTCTGACGAGCAAAGAGTTAAATTAGAGGAACTCTTGTCAGCACATAGGCGAGCTTTTGCTTTTACAGATGCAGAACTCGGACGAACCAATGTCATGGTTCATACTATCGACACTGGAGAGGAGAAGCCAATTTCTCAAAATCCCTACCGGCAGTCACACTGGAAACGAAAGCTAACGGCTGAAATGGTTTCTGGATTATTGAATCAAGGCGTCATTGAAGAATCTAGATCATCATGGGCGTCACCAATCGTAATAGTGCCTAAAAAAACAGGAGAGAAACGGTTCTGCGTTGACTACAGGAAACTAAATGCCATCACCAAACGAGACGTTTTTCCGATCCCAGATATTCAGTGCTCTTTGGACGCATTGAGTGGATCCAGGTTTTTTTCTCTTTTAGATTTAAGAAGTGGCTATTACCAAATAGCCTTAGACCCAAAAGACGCTGAAAAAACTGCCTTCATAACGATGGATGGACTCTGGCAGTTTAAAGTAATGCCGTTCGGCCTATGTAATGCTCCCGCTACATTCAGTCGAATGATGACGATGGTATTAGGAGGTTTACTTTTCAATACATGTTTAGTTTACATCGACGACCTAATTGTGTTCTCAAAGACATTTGATGAACATTTACTTAAAATCGAAAAGGTTTTAACTAGATTAACCCAGGCAGGTTTGACCCTTAAACCAAGCAAGTGTGAATGGTTAAAAACCAAAATTCTTTATCTAGGTCATGTAATCACTGCCGAAGGTCAGGAACCTGACCCAAGCAAAATAGAATCGGTAAAAAATTTTCCAACCCCTCAAAACATTAGGGATGTAAAGTCATTTGTGGCTTTATGCTCATATTATCGTAAATTTATTCCCAAGTTCGCAGATATAGCAAAACCATTAACCGAGCTAACAAAAAAAAACATCGCATTTGTTTGGAGTGTGGCACAAGAAAGAGCTTTTGATCAATTAAAAACCAAAATGATTAAGTTTCCTGTCCTCTCGCATTATGACCCTAGCCACCCCATTCAAATAAGAACTGACGCTTCAGACGTCGGATTGGGAGCCATAATCCTTCAAAAGAAGGAAAATAATTGGCATCCTATCGCCTACGCTAGCCGTGTTTTGAGAGAAGCAGAAAAAAATTACTCTATCTCAGACAAAGAGTGCTTAGCTATTGTTTTTGCCATCGATAAATTTAAACTTTACCTAGAAGGTAATCGATTTGAAATAGTGACCGACCATTGTTCTCTCTGTTGGTTACAATCAAAAAAACAATTACCCCCACGATTACTCAGGTATTCACTTTTATTGCAAAGTTTCGAATTTAAAATTACCTACAAATCAGGGAAGTTACATAAAGATGCTGATTGCTTAAGCAGGTATATAAATGACACAAATGAAGAGAAGAATGAAGATGTTGAAGAAAAAGAAGATGATCTTTTTTTGAATTTAGTTGTGCTGTTGATAAATGAAAATCAGAACCTGATTGACGAACAAAGGTCAGACCCAGAAACTGTCCTACTAATTCAAAAATTGGAACAAGGTGACCGACGAACCAGTCAACGTTTCGAAGTGATCAATTCGATTCTTTATCGCAAAAGAACAGGCCCATATGGTAACATTTCCGTTGTTGTCTTACCCAAGAAATTCCGGGACGAGGTCCTTCAATCTTATCACGACGATCCCACTTCTGGTCACGTCGGCTTCAAACAAACCTACTCCCGAATCGCGCAAAAATATTACTGGCCCAAAATGCTAAGTCAAATCAACAAATATGTTATTAGTTGCGAATCCTGTCAACTAAATAAAACTGGAGTTAGAAAACTCGAAGCTCCATTAAACCCAATTACGGTATCAAAACCGTTCGAAAAAGTTGGCATCGACTTAGTTGGACCACTGCCCCCATCAAGAAGTAACCTGCACATCATCGTAGCGACCGATTATTTCACTCGCTGGGCTGAGACCAAAGCTATCCGAACCAAAAGTGCACGAACAACGGCAAAATTTGTAATCGAGAATATTTTATGTAAACATGGCTCGCCAACAACTATTTTGACTGACCAAGGTCGTAACTTCATCGGGAGAGTTATCACTGAAATCTCTCAAATCATGCAAACCAAATGGCAATATTCCACCCCATACCATCCGCAAACTAATGGGTTAACTGAAAGAACCAATCAAACCCTTTGCACCATGCTGAGGCATTATTGTCAACAAAATAATCGTCGGAGATGGTCTGAAGCACTTCCACTGGTTACCTTCGCATACAACGCCAGTATCAACTAAAGTACTAAAGCCACTCCCTTCTTTTTGCTCTATGGGCGAAATCCAGATATTCCTGTCGATCTAAAAATTTTACCCCAAACGGGAATGACAACCTTATCTGAGTATACAAGGTTCATCGAAGAAGAATGGCCCATCATCCGAGATACCGCCAATGTGCTTGATTCGGCCGCAAAAGAAAAACAAAAAGATAATCACGATGAAAAACACACGTTGAGAGAGTTTGACGTCGGTGACAAAGTTTTATTAGAGCAAAGAAACCAAAATAAGCTCGCCAATAAATTCCAAGGCCCCTTTGAGATCAAAAGGAAGATCGGAAACACAACTTACGTGATCGATAAAAGTGACGGTATCGAGAGACAAGTTCATGGGTCTCAAATCAAGCCCTACACCAGGCGACGGACTAACTCCTCTATGTTACTCATGTGTGGTAGATCGACTAACACCATATTACTCTTACTCCTCTTGGCAACCTCAGTGTTATCCTTTGAATATGGCTCACCAGTCGTTTGGCGCAGAACTCATCATAAATTTATGAAGGGACTCGTCCAGGTTGAATTGAATATCGCCATCCCGGCACCGTGTTCCGAGCTGCCTGATTATCAATATTTGACAATGAAACCTGCTCGGAAGGCGCCTGCGGATTTTTGTCATTGGAATGTGCCGCTAATGAGACATATGTTTAACCGTTATAACGTTACCCCCTCAAAACGAGCCTGTGAATTAACATTGTCACAAACTGACAAAGTTAATTGTACCCTGGAAGAAGATGAAGACTGTTCAGAATTTCTATCAGTTCAAGACTATTTGTTCCGAATAAAAGAAATTTGTCAAGAACAAGCCAGATTAAAATTCTTCAATCAACTGAAAAGGGCTTGTTTACCAACTCCTTCACTGGAAAAGAAGAAAAGGCAAATAGTAACTGCTTTGATATTATCAGGAATTTTCATTGTTGGCTCAGGAATCTATATTTCCAACATCAATACTCAGAAGGAATTAACTTTACAAATCAAAAGAAATCAAGAATTCATCAAAATAATGAAACTTCAGAGTGAAAACATGGAAAAAATAGCGGAAAAATTGATTCAAACTTCTGCTCGACTGGATAAGCTACAATTAATAATGCCTGATATGATGTTTTCAACAGCCGAATTTGTCCATAATATTGAGAAACAAGGCCAAATTTTCAAAAGATTAACTGAAACACTTAAGGAGGGTAAAATCGATTCAAGCTTCTTCAGAGAGATGAAAATTGAATTGAACTGCACTGAAGAATGCGATCCTGAGTCGATCCAGAAAGCAAATTGTGAACTCAGTTACGCAAATGATACCACGGTTATCCAGTTGAAATTCCAAATGAACACGTTCGATAAAAACAAGCAAATCCATCGATCGGACCCGTTCATTCTGTATCATTCTAACTCTACCCACGTTTGTGACGTTGAATATTTTGGTCCAAAGTACGTGAAGGTGGAAAGAGAAAATTCGCACCTCTGTGAAATTCCTGAACGAGACATTATATCGGAAAATGTCATCTTGTCCGTCAACGAAATCTGTGCAGGGACAAAAACTGAAAATGAATGGAAAGTGACAAGGTGTCATGAATCAAAGTTAAACGCAACAAGGACCGAGATCAAAGCTGTAAACGATAGATTTTACATTTATTGTCCTGGTCACAAAATAACGGTTTACAACATCACAAGGAATTGCCCAAAGTCAGTGATTTCTATTTCTAACACTTTACCTTTTAAAATCGATAATATGACCTACGAGGTCAATTCCTTTGTTGTTAACACCGTGAGCCAACTTAGCTCAAATTGGACAAACAAAATTAACCTCATGTTACTTTCGGAAGAAACGGACAAACTAACACTCCAGGACATTCACTTCGAGGCTATTAATATCTCCCTTAGTGAGCCAAAGGACATACTCCATGTCCTTCACGAAAACCAAGATTACATTATGATCGCAATGTTATTTATCATTGCCATTTTTACCCTAAATTACGCCTGTAGAATCCTTTGGTATTCTGTCCCCACTCGACTAACTTCGGCTGCTACTATTACTAATCCTTCAAATAATATTGCTCTCCATAATTTGTATTAATCAAACCATTATCCTTCCATTGTAGCCCTTTTTCGTCAATACATTAGGTTCCAAATAGAAGTAGAGAACACTTTAGCGGAGATAGAAGCGGATCTGCTATTTGCAACAACCAATCGGGAAAGAAAGAGATTCCAACAGGAACTCGAATTATGTTGGGCCATTATTCGCATATGTATAGCGCGAAAAGCCTCATTTAGAAACTATCGCCATGATAGAAGCGAAGCACTTCTTTGGTACGATTACGCTCATCACTTATATTGTAAATTTGTCGATCTGTTGAAAAGCAACCGGAGATGGAGATGGTTTAGAATAACACACCAACTCTCGATATTCAATGAATTTTTATTAAGAGATAACATTGAAAATCTAAGCCCGAATATCAATATCATCGACGCCTTACTCAGCCGGCTCAGAGATCAATTTCACCTCTTTCACTATAAAAAGAGAACGAAAATTGAATTGAATTTGTAGTTTTAGTTTGACTCCTTTCAAGTAAACATTAAAGTTTAACTCTTTCAATTGTTTTACTCAACACTTTGTAATACAGTAACCCAATAAAAGCATCCAATTCAATCAAGTCAATCTCTCCAGTAAATGAACAATCTTGATACTTTTTACGAGCCTCTCTTATTTTCAAATTCGTACAGGTCATTATCAGATTCAACATAGCTGCATCAAACAACTTTCTAAATATGTCAATATCAGTCAGATTTGATAAGCATGGATGATATGTTTCATGGAGTGATTCTCTAACCACGTTATTCACTACTCTCCGTCCAGTATGAACCGGTGTGTCAAAACCATGCGAAATTGTTTTTGCCTGATAAAGAAAAATTGAATGATTTTTCGTCTAATCAGAAGAGTAATAATATACTGGGTGATTTATTATACGTGGAGAACTTTTTTTGGCTTTTTCTAACAAGCCGATTGCACAATCTTGAAATGCTTTAGCTTTTTCTAATCCTCAGACAAAAGGAAATTTTTTAGCGCGAAAAAATTTTTTTCGAAAATTTTGATCGTTTCTATGGAGATTCGCATTGTCTATTACGTAAAGTTATCTCAGGTGCAAGTCTAGCGAATATCAGATGAAGCTAAAGAAGCTCGCAAAGCATTTTGTGCTAATATCTTAGGGATTGAAAATGGCGAGACGTTTCCTGTTCAGCAAACAATTTTTACCGATGAGGCTCATTTTTGGATGGATGGCTATGTCAATAGTCAAAATTATCGATTTTGGGGAACTGAGCCACCCAACGAATATAGCGATGTAAGCCTTCATCCAAAAAAAGTCACAGCTTGGGCTGCTTTCTGTACAAAAGGAATTTTTGTTAAGATATTCACCGATACTGTTACTGGAGAGCGCTATAGGAAGCTACTTTTAGAAGAATGGCTACCGTTTGCTCATAACCATCAAGTTGTCACGGATTGGTATTTCATGCAAGACGGAGCTCCACCTCATCGTACTAATGCTGTGTTCGATGTCCTAAATTCAGCATACGAGAATAGAGTTATTGCTTACCAGTATCCAGATAGAATGGGATCTGGAATGGATTGGCCTCCCTATAGTCCTGACCTTAACCCATGCGACTATTTTCTTTGGGGTTACGTTAAAGATCGAGTGTACGCTAACAAAATCAAAAATACTGATCAATTAACTGCAAGCATACTCTCTGTAATAAATTCAATCGATAAAGATATGAGAGATAGAGTACTTGATAACTTTTACAAAAGAATTGAACTTTGTTATAACGCAGATGGAGGACATTTTGAGAAGCATAAATGATCATTAAATTCAAAATTTTCGCGAAAAAACGATAAAAAGTTGATTTTTGTGTAAAAATTCCGAAAATTTTTTTTTCGCGCCAAGAAGTTTCCTTTCCCGAGAGCATTACGAAAAGCTAAATTTTGTATAAATATTCTGAGTGGTTCGCGAAAAAAGTCCAAAAAAAGTTCTCCACTTATAATAAATCACCCAGTATATTGTACATACAAGTACATAAAAGTTCCAACAATCGGGCTAGGATTATCTAATGAACTTCGAAGAGAAGGAAAATCACTAGCTTCTTCAATATCATCTGTTGAAAAATCAAACCGTTGTGAGCGCTGTTCATTTGTTGATGAAGTATTTATTGAAATATTATATTGTTCGTCAGGGTTCAATTCAGAATCACTGTTTTCAGAATCACAAGATTGACTTGAATCAGATTTACCGCCAATTTGTGATTCATTATCACTGCGTTCATATTCACTTTCACTTGCACTCAAAAGTAAATTTTCAATTTCAAGATCTTCCAGATTGTATAACTTTGAACGATTCATGGTGAATAATACATACACAGATTGAAAAAAATTGATCGGAACAAAATCAGCTTTGAAGAAAATTTAAGACTGAAAAGCAAAAAAGTTTATTGACAAATACTATGCTGAAAGAAGTATTGGTTTGACCTTTGGCCTTTACAAGCTCCCTTACACCAACACAGAGATATATCTTATGAAAGCTTCAACAGTTCTCTTTTAGTTTTACTAAAGTAATGAAACTGCACAAAAAGTAAGGGCTAGTTTTATTGCAGTATAGCTTTACTAATGCTTTTAGGCTGAGCTACTCTTCTGACTTTTTTGTCAAACACTTGACTTTTTACCAATTAAATCAGAATTGCAGGTAAGTTATGATTCCATATAACTCAATTTTTCGACTGGACACAATCAAGTTTATGATTAACAATGTAGTGAAATTTTTTGTTAATAGCCCGAAAGGTTTTGTTTAATTACCATTTGAAAATTATTTTGGACAAAAAAGTCTAAGAGTAGCAACGGAGGGTTAAGTCACTATTTCGAGAAATTTTCAATTCGATTATAAAAGATTCGAAATCAAGACCCCTGATATTAATATGCTAGTGATAAAAGCAAATCGTATTTCTTCTGCTAAGCCACTGGTTCGAAGTTTTGCTATTTTTCATTTTGCTGTTTTGGCTTTGCTCAACTTGACTTTGCCCTTCTTACTTTTGCTGTTTTTGAAACAAACCGTTTCACTGAGAGTAATTGGGGTTGCACTTTATATTCCATGAACCTCTAAATACTTTGATGAGTTTGTAGTCAATCGGTAATACACTGGTAGCTGCACTCAACGCAACGATTTTGGGTTTCCAGTTTTTATTGAAATTTAACCCAGTTACAGGAATGGGGATGTCGCTCTCCCAAACGGTTACTGTCGATAAGTGGAAAACAATCTGCGTATGCACTCGTGTTGCACCGCTAGATGGTATGGACGACCAGCAAGAAGAAAAATACAAGAGCAGGAATATAGTATGATAAATTACAACGAAAAGTATTGCAATCAATTTGAAAATAAATCTGGGTAATAAAGGGTTTAAATGCAAATACATGAGGCGAAAAAAACAAAAAAATTATATTGAATTCCCAACCCACCGCGAAAAATTTTTTTATAAGGACTTAAATCAAATTAAGATGATGAAAAAACATCTGGATAGTTAACGCAATTTTTACGTGTCGCCATCTTTGGTTTACCATTATTGTTTTAGAGACATTAATATGTGATTATTTCTCAACATGTACTACTCAATGCGACACCGAAGTCAGTCGATACATGCATCGACTGACTGACTATAAGTTGACTTTAATTATTGACCGACTGATTCGACTAACTCGACTGATTTTCACTCTTTTCAGTCTTTCTTTTAATTTTTTTCAAAAATTAAACGAATTTATGATTTTGCTTAGCCACTCATATCCTTGTCACAGTCATTATTGTGTCGACTTAGTCGATAGTCGATGAACGTATCGACTTCAAATTAGTCGAAATTTCTTTGACTGACTGACTGACTACATCGAATAACTTAGGTGTCTATACTCAACCTTGAAGATCATTTCATGATCTAATAGATGGTGACTATGATGGAATCGACCAATTTATTGCGTTAAGTGCAGCTACCAGTGTATTTGCGTTGTTTACCAAAACTTCCATACTCAATGTAGGGGCAATCATAGTAAGGTTTCCCATCAGTAGTAAGAAAAAGTCGTCTTTGACGCCACTCTTTCGAGAGATGGAAGCCTGTCTTTCAAGCCAGATTTTGAGTAAATTTGAACGCGTCTTTGACACCACGAAAACATGTAATGTTTGATGAAAATACTCACAAGAATCATGGGTTGATCAATCAATGATTGTAAATAAAGGTTTTCATTTATTATAAGGATAAATGGTAAGCAAAATTTTGAAAAACAAAGAAGTAAAATAGGGTTGATGGATCAGTTTTCAAAGAGTTTTGTAACATTTCGTTCAACTTAATCATTTTCCTCTTTGATGAGTGTTTGGATGGCTCTATTCAGGCGATCATTTTTCAACTTTAACTCCGCAATCTCCATTTTTAGCTGTCTGTTTTTTTCAGCAAAACTTTTCAGATTTAAAGGGGCTGATCAACTGCAGATTTTAAATGAAAGATCTCATTAAAGGTTCTTCATTCCTCCCTGACCCAAAACAGAACTAATTTCTTTTAGCTTTGGGTATAAATGTCTCGGTCTGAAATCAAATCTTTCTTTTCTGATGGAGGTAAAGAGAAAAGATGAACAGGAAATGAAATACAAATTTCTGAATGCAAAAAACGGAAAATTGACTCACCTTGGAGTTAAGATTTTCTTTTTATCAACTTTAGACATTTCGATGTCGACGATCAAGACAATGCAAAGTAAATCGTACACAAAATAAAAGAAACTTCACAATTGTAAAGGCAACTCAGGTTTGATGTTGGCTGACTGGTTGTAGATTGATACTGATGCTAATGATAATAATAATGAAAATCCAACTAACCATCAGCCCACAGATGATGATAGTGCAACAAAAAATAATAATAATAATAATGTGATTCAAATCGACTATCGAAACGCCCATCACTCCATGACCGAATCCACACATTTCATACTCCAGATTGGCAGCATGCTCATCTCGATGTAGGTAATCTAGCAATAAATGGCTTTCAGTATGTAAGAGATGGAGATTATATTGAATGTGATTGAAAATATTGTGGTTTTATAATAACCAATCTCAACAATGAGTACAATCCATTTCATGGCCACAATATGGGAAATCCGTCGTGCCCTTTTCTCACTTTCAACTCCTCCTCATCATCAACTTCAATATCATTATCAGATGAATCGAATAGGTCTTCTCCGGCATCACCAATTGTACCTGCGTCTCCTCAGCCATCTCAAAATCGAGGCTCAGAACTTTTAGATTTCATTAGAGATTGGGAAAGCGCAATATCGACTATGGAGACCTTTAATATCCCTACACTACTTGATGATGTAAGAGACATTGAGAATCGAATCAGTTTCATGCGCAGGATTCCAAATGATTATGATGTATATACCTTTCCTTTCACTTTCCATTTTGTTTTCAAACTGTTTTCTTCTGTTTCGAACTTAAGATCAAATGAAGAATAAATGAGTATACAGCTTGCTTTATAATTTTTCAATCACTGCATTATCCTTTATCTATCTTTATATTCAATTAAAAATGGCTACAAAGACTATTAGTTAATCGATCAAAATCTGGCTTGAAAGACAGGTTTCCATCTCTCGAAAGAGTGGCGTCAAAGACGCATTTTTCGTACTACTCCCATCTTTAGATACCCAAACTCGCATTTGACTTCAATTGGGAGCGATATAAAGAGATACCCATGCCTCATCCACTGTTAGCGTTCTAACCAGCAGTGAATTCATGTGGCACCCATTTGACTATAATCTTCCTCATTCCTGAAGTGTCAAAACCTATCCTTTGCACTGAAGCCCTTTGGTTAAAACACAATTAGAAAGGAATCTTATACTCCAATGTCAAGATTCGTCAAGACAAGCTTGATTGCATCCACTCGTTCTTGGTGGAGGGCAGGATCCGTAAAGTCACCACCTCGGCGGTCTGATATTTCATATTTCCCATCACGGAACTGTTTCATCCATTTTCCAAACATTGTTGTGGAGAGTGCTTTTTTACCAATTGTTGTCACTAAAAAAAGTCTAGTTAAAACTTGTAAACCACTTCGCCAATGCAACGAATTTGATAAAAGTTCTCTAATCTTTGTCACTAATTGAATTAATCAAATCTTGAGATTCTGTAATTTTTTAATTTACCAGGAAAAATTGTATGCAATTTCTGAGCTACGAAATAAGCCTAAATACGTTACTCTATGTCGACTAGAAGAAGAGTTATTAAGCTAAAAAGTTTAATCGCGATAGCGTGAGACAGCCTAATGAATGCAAACATAGCTTCGTTTTCTACCTGAAATGATTTAAAAAAAACAGCTGCGAAAAAACGAAGTAAAAAGAGGAAAGTATAGATCAAGGTTTTCAATGTAAATTGACAACAATTTTGAATTTTTTCAAGTAAATAAATTCTGAGATATGATAGTACGATGAAAAATTATAATATAATGAACATTGGCCATTGATCAGTCACTTTTGTGCAACAACACACAAGAATGTTCGATTTTGCTCTTTGACATTTACTTATCACAAAATTATCATCTAGATAATTGATACAATATACGCATAACAATACAAATTTCAGTAAATCACGAAGTTTCAATTTTTATCGATGGCTGATTCTTAGAACTCTAATACTTATCAATTTTTTTCTTTCATGTAGAAAATGTTTTCAGCTTGGCTCTGCGACAAGAATCAGGTGGCATGATTTCTGTACAGAAAAAACAAAGAGAAAAGCATTTATCTAAAATTCCATTGTTATACACCATTCCATTGTATATATCATCCACAGATTCAATATAAATATTCTTATGAAAATCATTCAATCATTCATGAACAAGATATTTCTCGAGTTGTCCTTTTCATTTAAACGCTGTTACAAAATGTTTCCCAAAGTATTCTTGTTGCTTTTACTCTCGTTTAATTTTAAGTTTTCGAGTCAAACGATCATTGAAAGCAAGTGTAATGATAAATTTGAACCAACGAGATATGAATTACATAAACATGATGGAAAGGTTTTATTAACAGCCGTTGTCCAAATGGAATCGACAGATGCTTTTGAGCCAATACTGAGTTTGGAGCTGATAAGATTTAAACCGTACGATAGAAAAGCAGTTTTTCAAGATAAATTTTCATTTAAATTCCGTGAAGACTTATATTATGATGAATATGCATTCAAATTACAGCAATATAGTTATGACAAAGTAGCTTGCTTGTCTGGTTTTTTCGAAGACGAGACACCATCTAATGCCAGTATCAACAAAGACACGATCTCATGTAAGTGGCTTATAAATGTTGGTGCGTATGGTGTGATCAAAAGCTTCGAAGGAATTGAACCATCAACATACGACATGATTACCAAAGCAGATACAGCGAGAATCGTCCTTGTGAGTTTGGACACAATCGAGACTGTGACTAAGGATTTAACTGATTTTCCGATATATCAATGGTCTTACGCGCGATACTGTGAGTATAACAAGAAAATATACGATATTGATGGCGATATGATAACTTTGAAGAAGGGAAATGATGCATTTGAATTGTTCGTCTATAGCTTGACCAAGTACGAAGACAAGAAACCGAGACAAGTAACCTTGATCAATTCAAAGAGCCATTCAATATCCATCTTTTGTGATGATGACAGAAATGATATCATTGTTTCGACTAAGATTGGATCCAAGGAAAGTTCAGTGTTGGACAAATATATTTTTAGAAAGCATATCGATGCACTTCGATGTGGCATCTCCTTATCGATCGAAATGGGACGCGAACATTCATCATTTTCTTTCGATGATGCACCATTGAAATTGATTTACAAGACCAACGATTTTGATGTGAATATTATACAAGAAGTGAAATTCGAGTCTGATTACATTACTGTGGACGAAGCAACAATCGAAACTACTTCATCAGCCTCTGTGGATCAACATGAAAACGTCGATGAAAACGAGAAAAATGATAAAGTTAGTCCTTTAATAGGAGTTTGCTTGACTATAATAACTGTAATCAAATCTTATTTCGATCTCTGGTAATCGAATAAAATATTATATAATTTATGTAATCCAATCGCTGCTTTCCATGAAAGCAACTTGTTTGTTTGACCGCTGTTTGAACTTTTTGTTTATCCAAATATAAAAACTAAATTTTCACATAAATGTTTCTCAGAAATCGGATTAAATGTTCAGTTCAAGCTAAGAGAAGATTCAAATTTTGCGTAAAATAAGAAGGAAAGATATGAAAACTTTCAAACTAATGCACAAAATAAGTATAATTCATGTGAGAAGAATAGAGGGAAAATAGAGAGTCACGTAGACCAAGTCAGGCCAAAAAGAAGGTCAGACCAAAGGATATAAAAGAAAAAGAAGTCAGTCGCTTATTCGGTATGAATTTGGACTCGTGATCGCAACAGTAAAAAAATTGTAAACTAAAGTAAAATTATTCTTAAGTTAATGAATAAAATTTGACTTGAAACTGTGCAGTTGCTTTTTCCTTTTTTTTTACCATAAGTCTGACAGTAATGTCACAATGACATCATTTTATTCTCACTAATTTCCCACCTTACAACTATGGAGGTTCCATCGAGAGGTCTTTAAGGCTCAATTTTCAGTACTCGCGTTACTTTGAAAACAAATCAACTTTAACTACTTCGACATCAGTGACCCCAAACTTTGACTTTTTTTGTTACAAAAACTTTTGTGTTTCAAATATTAACTTTGTTAACTGAACATCTTATCCATACTCGGACTAAATTCATCACTTCACCTCCTTGAACTGATCGTGTTCTATTCACACCCCATCATCATGACCACTCGTTTCACATCATCCATTCTACCTTTCACTATTGAAATTTTATATCTCTATTAAACTAGTAAAAATGTGAAGATTTCACAGCGTTAAATGGTGATGAGTATTGGTAACTGCATTAAATTTACCATCAATCATTCGCCTATGAATATTCAGCTATAATCATCAACATACCAACCATTTCACTGATCCCTTTTTATCAAAAAGGTAAGCGTAGATCTGACAACCTATCTTATATAATACTTCCACGCTTCCTCCATTTAACTTTTATATGATTAAAATTACTTTGTATACAAAGTTATGCGTAATTAAGTATACTTATTAAGTACAGCATTCCGATAGTCCCCTTGAGCGACTTGAAGTGGCACGCTTCGCTGCGTGAATTGTTTTGCAATTTTTTTCAAGCCGCCATAAATTCCATAAAATTTTAAATAGCACCGTAAGTGCAATTAACATGTGGATCTTGTGTAGTATGAACTAGGGTTTAGGGAAGAAGAAGGAGGAGGCCAGGTGTAATGAACGAATTTCAAATAGATACGATGAGTCACTAACTGCAGCAACTACTAGCTGCTACTGTGCAGCCTGCACTCTACTGAAATGATTAACGAAATTCTCAAATTTCAAAGCTATTCAAACTCAATTACTTACGAAATTGACTGAAAATTACAATTCTCGATATCTAAACGCATATCTCATGAATATTGAGGATATAAAACATTTTGAAGGGCGTCAATTGACTCAAAAAAGTATTCTCCCTGAAATGGCACTGCAAAAATTCAAATCGAACTGATTCCAGTTTCTCGCTTTTCAACATTGGTTTTCAATGGTAAAATTTGACAACTTTGAAAGCGAATTGCAAAGCAACATAAACTGATAAAATCTCTTGTGATATCATTTCGATTGAAAATTTTATGAAGATTATGACAGCTTGAAGAAAATTGCAAAAAATCCCGCAGCGAAATGTGCCACTTTTTCGACTTTGAGCGGTCATCGCTAAGTGGTCATAATATGTGTTCAATTTTATGTTTATGTTTGACGCGCTTTGAGCAAATTCGAACTAATTCACATAATTTGCAAATTATAAGATATTACATCCCAATGGTACTTACCATGGTTTCGCGACAATAGATTCTTATAAAAAGATTTCGTTTTTTCACGTCCAACATTTTATTTGTCTCTTTTAATCTAACATTAACATGATTTTTCTTAGGCAATATGTGCATTTGGGCTCAGTGTAGTTGCTCAATGCTCTAACTATCTACACGGACTGATGTGGATGATTTATTGACGTTTAAAAACTTCTTTAAAATAAGAAGTTTTTAAGAAGAAATAACAATGTGAAGACATGAATGAATACGGGGCCTCACGCAAATCAAACCAAAGTTTTTTAATAAATTTTACATTTTACAATGATGATGAGTATTCAGGTTCTTGAAAAATCATGTTCTAACAGAGTGATGGGAATAAATTTGAGGAAAAACAGTGAATTTTTTAGTTAATGACGTTATGGATTTTGTTGCAAGGTTAATAAGTAACTAGACTTTGACTTTTGAGTAGTAAATTCTGAGATGTGATATTGCGAGGAAAAGTTATAATGAACATTGGCCATTGATAACATTCCTTTCAAATACAACAACATACAAGGATGTTTGATTTTTCTCTTTAACCTTTATCACAAAATTATCATCAAGATAATTGATACAATGTAGACATAAGTTATGTCAAATAACACTAAAAATTTCAGTGAATAACGAAATTTCAATTTTTATCGATGTCTGATTCTTAGAACTCTAATACTTATCAATTTATTTTCTTTTAATACGAATATGTTTTCAGATTGGCTCTGCGACAAGAATCAGGTGGCATGATTTCTGTACAGAAAAAAACAAAGAGAAAAGCATTTATCTAAAATTCCATTGTTTTACACCATTCCATTGTATATATCATCCACAGATTCAATATAAATGTTCTTATGAAAATCATTCAATCATTCATGAACAAGATATTTCTCGAGTTTTCCTTTTCATTTAAACGCTGTTTAAAAATGTTTCCCAAAGTATTCTTGTTGCTTTTACTCTCGTTTAATTTTAAGTTTTCGAGTCAAACGATCATTGAAAGCAAGTGTAATGATAAATTTGAACCAACGAGATATGAATTACATAAACATGATGGAAAGGTTTTATTAACAGCCGTTGTCCAAATGGAATCGACAGATGCTTTTGCGCCAATACTGAGTTTGGAGATGAAAAGGTTTAAACCATACGACAAAAAAGAAATTTATGACGATAAATTCGCTTTTAAATTCCGTATAAATTACTTTTATGATGAATATTCATTCAGATTGAAGCAATATGATTATAATGAAGTTGCTTGCACATCTGGTTTTATCGGAAAAGACACCCCATCCAATTCCAGTATCAACGAAGACAAGAATACGTGTAAGTGGCTTATAAATGTTGGTGCGTATGGTGGGATAAAAAGCTTAGAAGGAATTGAGCCATCAACCATCATTTGCATTTCATAGTTAAGCAACTATGAAATCATACCTGTAAGAAAGCACGACAATGCATGCCCATGAAACTATCTATTGCTGAATTTGGATTAAATATGCCACAGAAGCACTTGCTTGACTCGCTAATTGGTTGATTTCCCGACTTCGACGATTTGACCATCCAAAGATTGTTTCAATATGTTAAACTCATTAAATACATAAAAATAGATATTGTTTGGTAGAAGCATTCAATCGGCAATATACAGTAAAACAGATTCAAGTTTCCTGAATTTGGTAGATCCCAAATTGAGATTTCAAATATGGATCTCAAGTTTAGCTGTTTAGCCGGAATCACTTCAGGATATAAAATAGTCGTTGAAAGATGGCGAAAGGAGTCAGTGGCTGAGGGTGTGGGTGAGTTTTCCCCTTATTTAGTTCCCGGCTTCTGAGTCAGAAGTGAATATTGCTATACTACTGATATTGAATACTTTTATCCGGATATTCTGATATTGAGCACATTTATTACAATTGCAATAACAAATGTATTTCAATCTTCATTAGAAATTCTGAGCCACTTCCAATGATCATTGACAAATTAGGGATCCGTGAGGATAAATGTGACTCTTTTCTTATCCAATCTGAGCATACAGTTAAGAAACAGGGTTGATTTTTGGCCATCAATGACTGCAACATGCTATTGAAAAATTGAACATCATTTGCTTACAAGTATGTTAGTTTGCTTGTGATTGAAACGAACAAATGAAATATTTTAAGAAAATTTTATTGCAAAAGTGGATTTTGTAAATAAAATTGTAAACGAGTGAAAAACACATTCTTACATAGTTTGTCATTGACAAGTCTAACTATTTTGTTTAAGAAAAGTATGAAAATGCATGACAAAAAAGATTTGTTCAAAATTTCAAGTGTTGAGATTCAACAGTGAACCACAATTGAATATAAACGAGTTAAACACGTTTCGATTGAATCAATCTAAGGTATATAATGATAAAAATGATAATTTTACAAAATGGGATATAAGGAAGGATTTAGCGAAAATGAATAGATGAACGGTTTGTGGCGAAAAATGATTATAAAATGTGTTTCAACATGAGTTCTGTAGTGCAGAATTGGTTTGTAAATTTTCATCATTAAATTTACAATCATTCTCTAAACTCTCTTCAATGGAGAAGCTCTTGTCTTTGGATATCGATGATGTTGCTGTTGAAGTTGATGATGTTGAGGGTGAGGGCAAGCTTGGATATGATAAAATTGCCTCAGTTGAGCATGTTTTATCAACATTCGAACTTGTTTCAGGAAGATAGAAATAAAGAATAACTGCTTCAAAAATACCAAATGCGACAAAAATTAAAAACACGGAATCACCCAGCCAGCTATTAGCAATTGGAAAACCTAATCCAACAGCAAAATTCGCAGCCCAATTTGAGAAACCACCAACACCCATTGCAACACTCAAAGTTGATTGTGGTAGCAATTCAGATGGGATCATCCAAGGAATCGGACCTGAGAAAAATGTTCAGAAATAAAACAATTAATATCTTCTTCAGTAAATGAGTTTAGCTAATGCATAACATTATTAAATAACAACTAACCATTTCCCATAGCGAAAATGAAAACAAATCCCATAAAGAAAGACACAGTTGCGATCGGAGCCCAAGAAAGTGAATCCTGGTAAAAATGAAGTGAAAATTGTTATTAGCAAAGGCTGTAAAGATAATTGTTTTGAGTTCAATTTACCTTCATTTTGGTAGTGATTGTTAAGCCAATAAGGAAAATGATTCCACCCCAAAGACTTGTAAAGAGTAAGGATCGTCGACGCATTTTTCCCAACACTGGGATAACAATTAGCGAGCAGACTGCGTTAATACCACAAGCGCAAATTGAGCCATACTGAGCTTGCTTCATAGTCATTCCAAGATCACTAAAAATAGCCGTTGAATAATAAAAGACGGCATTGATTCCTGAAAATTGTTGACCGATATGAAGTAAAAGCACCAGCAAAAACAATTTACGATATTCAGGTGATCTCAATAAGGATATGAATGTCCAGCCCGACTTGTTGTTTTCTTGTTCTTTGCGTTCCTTTTGTAATAAAGCAATCTCTTCTTCCATTGATGATACATGACACCGACGAAGGTAAGCCAATGCTTTTAGAAAGAGAAAATAATAAAAAAATAATTCAATAAACTTAATGCCCAAAGTCAGGTAAGAGCTAATCAATATGCTTACCATTTGCTGCTTTACTAAATTTCCTTTTAACAATATAAAGATAAACTGGACTGGAAGGACTAGGTTTGTAAATAGTCATACCAATAATAATGAAAACCCATGGTAAGGATAATAGTATTGGCCAGTAAAAATCAGTTCCAAGTAGATTTTCTTGACCTAAAATCTGGGAAATTATCATGCCAAAATTTAAGCCCAAAACATGCAAAACTCCCATTGAACCTTTCAACTTTTCAGGTGATATTTCAGCAATATATAAAGGCACCAAGCCAGAAGTAAGACCTAAAACAAATTTCAATAATAATAGTTGAGAAAAATTGCAATCAATATCTGTGAATCAAGGTGTGTCAGTTAAGAAACAGTTCAATGACTAGTTATGATATCAGAAGCATCTATTTATATTCATTTATCTTGCAAAATTATTGCAAGGCCAAATTCAGGTAATTCATTCAATGACAGAGAGATTAGATTATAACCTATTTCTGGTCAATTGTTAAGAATTTGATCAGAAAATGCTATCTGGTAAGATCAAGATTAAGTTAATTGAAACCACTCAATTAATAAGAATTCAAGAACCAAATGTGCATTACCACTTAAATTGAATCAATCGGACTAGTTTTGTTTTTCCATGAAAGTTTGAGTTCACTGCTTAAAGATTATAATCAAATGATTTCACTGTTTTATTTTGTTTCAATATGTAATTATGCTCAAGCCTTATCGTGTGATCTTTATAAGGATATTATGATATAAAATCTAACAAAATCAAAGATTAGATAAAGAAAAGATTCATTCCGATTGTATAATCAGATATACTAAACTATTAATGTTGTTAGAGGGTCAAGTATGAAAAAATTGATTGTTTCTTGATTGAACAAAATTATATTTTTAAACTCTTCAAGGTTGATCTCTTACCTGAATGGATTCCTGAGATGAACCTGGCAAGAAGAAGAAGCTCAACATATCTAAAGTAATATGATGCAAAAAATAAGATGGAACCAGTGATACCAATAAGACCAGAGATGAGAAGAGCTCCTTTTCTGTATTGTTACGTACGCATTCAGTGATGATCATGAAAAAACGAAAGTTGGAGCAAATTAAAAATCATAAGCTTTTGGTTATAAATGTGACAAACAAATAAGCTTTTTGGCAATCTTTAGGCTGAGGATTGAAATTTCTGAAAGGGTTCTACCTCAGTTTTCGATAACACTACTAATATAATTAGATAGTAATAGACACTACTAAGATATACCATAAGGTATACCATAGCAAGATATTCCCTTACGTGAAAGTTGAAAAGATCAGGTTTAATCAGAAAACAAAGCTAAAAAATTAATTATTTAAATTACATGAGATAAATACATGAATTGATCGTAAGATCGATGGTACCCAGTAGTATGTAAATTATGTGAGATTCATCAAGTTTGGCGTATCAAATGTTTATTTGCTATACTGTTGCTTTGCTGTTCATTGCTATCAGAGTGATAAATTAAATATAAATCAAATGAACAAACTAAAAACTAAACCCCAACTGAAAATAATCAATGAAGTTAACTGACCATAGTGGATTGGAACTTTTAATTCTTTAGGAACCCAACCTTAGTGTCTACCAGACATGTACATGTATGTAACCTCAAACTTGGAATATACCTCAGCAGTCAAGCTTAAAGTTGGAGCAAGATTTACCATGCTATACCAGAACGAACTTAGCTAAAAAATTGTTTTCAAAACAGCAACAACGTGACAATTTGCGATTGAAAGCTGTGTAATTACACTTGTTATAACTTGAAAGGTTGTCAATAAACATTGAATGTCACATTTAATGAAGGATTTGCTTACCTTCCAACAGAATTGGCAAGATAATTAGTGAAAAATGTGCCAACAATGGCTCCGAGAAGTAAAATGGATACACAAACTGACCAGAGAAGAGCTAGGCTTTCGTTTGATAAAGTGATTCCTCGTTCAGTTAGAGTTGAGTTACAAAAAAACAGGAGAACCTAAATAAATAAAAATATAACTGGCATTAATAAACATTAAAAATATTAATGATAATCAATTGAGGAGGATATTACCTTTTGAGGAGTATTGACAGAACCAACGTTATAACCAGAAGGAATTGAACAAGTTAAGAGAGCCAAGATAGCGCCCAAAATCAATGGCAATGTGACTTTACCAGTATCATGTGATTGAGTCTAACCAATGGGAAAGGTGAAAGCGCAAACTGTTATTAAATTTAAAATTCATAATTAAAATTAAATAATTACCTTTCCATTGATTGTGGATCCCTCATTTATTGACGGTGAATCTTTTTCAATTGTTGATGTTCCAATGACAACTTTACAGTTATTTAGGTACTGGGTTGAGTAAAGGTCGACACTTTTCTCAGAAAGGTTATCCAATGGTTTAGTGTCTGCTTCAACCAAATTAGGCGCCATAACTGTTTTACAGTTTGGTCACAGCACAATAAATTTGGGTTAACAATTAAATACAATCAAGAAAAAGGGAAATGAAATGAAATCACAGATGTTTGTAGTTGAAGTAGTTGTTTAAGAAGCAAAACAAAATCTGAGGATAAAAGAAAAGATGAATCAGTTTTAAATGATCAGTGAAGATATTATTTGATGGTTACAATTAAAATTGAGATGAAGATGATGGTTGAGTGATGATGATAAGTGTCGGTGCTGCTAGTAATTAATGTAGACGCAGGAAGACACAAACACATAAAAAGTGTTACTCTTTAACTCAATGTACCAAGTAACAGTTGTATTTGCTATTATGTTGTAGTTGTTGTGGCTAATATTTGATTGTTGTTGATTTAGATTAAGATGAACAAGAGAAACCAATACAAAAAAAGTTAACTAATCAACAGTAAATTGTGGTAAATCATTTCCTAGACTCTGTTAAGTGATTCTGAAAAAAACTTCACCAGTTGTGAGAGCTGTCTTCTTGAATCCGGAAGGTTAACACCTACTTGGTTAACAAATTAAATTGTTACAACCAAAGAGTAAAGCTATTACTCTTTAGTTACAGCTAATAGAATATTTAACTTAAACTTAATCATGTTCCTAGCAAATAATTGATTGTTATTCAACATTGTTCATCTAGGCTCATCTTTACTATCAATGCTGCATAAGCTTAAAAGACTTTTCAATCTTACCTTATTATTTTCTTGTTGATTAGGCAAAAAACTCAGTCTTAAGGTTGATTGTTTTAGGTTTTTCATCAGTTGATTAAAACTAGTTTTTAATCACATTGAATGTATGTTTCAAATGTGAATAGTGAGATTGAATTGCTATTGTCGAGTGAAAAGAGTTTCTGTCCTGTTTTGTATCAATCTTGTCCTTGCCAATGAAATGTTCAAACGTCTGTGTTTAATCAAAATAGATCAACATTTGAAAAAACAAACCATTCCATTATTACATCAGTGACATAATATCACTATTTAATTAATAATTTAAATATCAATATTGATGATTAATCATTCTAGTTTAAGCCAGATAAATGTAAATGTTGATTCAGTGGTATTGAATTAATGCAATACAATGTCCTGACATGTATTAATTTTAACTCTTATGAAAGGGTTTCCCCAACAGTTGGTAATTTGTGATTAGATTTGATTTTAAACATAAGGCTCTGTTTGAAACTGAGCAATTGGCTCTATTCAAAGGTTAACAGGCTAAATTGTAATTAAATCTAATCTTGAATAGCCGTAGCCATTTTATGTTTAATTGTTCAACAGACCAAATTGTCAACAATATCAAGATGATAAATGGTTCAAAATTATCATTAAGGTGTTGTTGATTCATTTGTTATTTAACCTTGAAATGGTTATGGAAAAGACGTTTTAAATCAACTGATTGACTGATTTGTTTTGAACCAGTAAAACAAGGACTTGACTGCTAAAAATGTGAAGGAATACAATGCATTTTTTAATTAAGTTGGACAGTTAATAAGTGACGAAACTTCGACTTTCGAGCTATGACTTCTGAGATATGATATTACGATGAAAAGTTACAATGAACATTGGCCATTGATAACATTCCCTTCGATAGCATCAACACACAGAATGTTTGATTTTTGCTCTTCAACATTTACTTATCACAAAATTATCATCTAGATAATAGATACATTGTAGACATAAGTTATGTAACAATAAAAATTTCAGTAAATCACGAAATTTCAATTTTATCGATGTCTGATTCTTAGAACTCTAATACTTATCAATTTTTTTCTTTCATGTAGAAAATGTTTTCAGATTGGTTCTGCGACAAGAATCAGGTGGTATGATTTCTGTACAGAAAAAGCATTAATCTGAAATTCCATTGTTATGCACCATTTCATGCAATATCGCCCTGATAAATTTCAATATAAATAGGAGTATCATTAAGTATCATTAAATATCTAATTGAACAAAAATTGCTATTTCTCGAGTTTTACTTTGGCATTTTAACGCTGTTCAAAAATGTTTTCCAGAGTATTCTTGTTGCTTTTACTCTCGTTTTTACATATTAAGTTTTCGAGTCAAACGATCATTGAAAGCAAGTGTAATGATAAATGTGAACCAACTAGATATGAGTTGCCAGGCGATGATGGAGAGATTTTATTTACAGTCGTTGTCTGAATGGAATCGACAAATGCTTTTGCGCCAATACTGAGTTTGGAGCTGATAGAAAATCAAACATACCGTTACAGTGATTCATTTCAAAATAAAATCTTATTTAAATTCTTTGATGACTTATGGTACGACGAATACTTATTCTTGTTTAAGAAATATTCTTATGCAGAAGCCGTTTGCATATCTGGTTATTACGGAAAGGAGGAACCCTCTAAACCATCCAACAAAGACGCGAATGCGTTAAGTGGTTTCTAAAAGTCGGTACGTATGGTCTGATCAAAAGCTTCGAAGGAATTGGAAACTCAAGATATGACATGATTACCAAATCAAATACAGCAAAAATCGCCCTTTGGAGTTGGGACGCTAGCGAGACTGTGACTAAGGATTTGACTGATTTTCCGATATATCAATGGTCTTATGCTCGATACTGTGAGTATAACAAGAGAATATACGATATTGATGGCGATATGATAACTTTGAAGAAGGGAAATGATGCATTTGAATTGTTCGTCTATCGTTATATCGAGTACAAAGTCGGGAAATCGAGACAAGTAACCTTGATCAATTCAAAGAGCCATTCAATATCCATCTTTTGTGATGATGACAGAAATGATATCATTGTTTCGACTAAGATTGGATCCAAGGAAAGTTCAGTGTTGGACAAATATATTTTTAGAAAGCATATCGATGCACTTCGATGTGGCATCTCCTTATCGATCGAAATGGGACGCGAACATTCATCATTTTCTTTCGATGATGCACCATTGAAATTGATTTACAAGACCAACGATTTTGATGTGAGTAGTATAAAATTGCTGGCTCCAGCACAATGTGCTGGAGCCAGCAATGAACTCTGTGAAAAAAAAAGAAACTTACTTATCGGGTATGAAATGTTGTAAATTTATTTGATTTAAAACAAAGATGATCATGTCTCATACTCTACAACATATTCGATCGCTGTTTGCACTAAAAACTCAATCAAAATCTTTGGGTCCGTCCTTTTTTCCAAACGTTGGGCCAAAAATGAAATTAAATCGAAAACTTTTTGAAATGGCACATAACCACTGATTTTTTCTTCACTATCATCATCACAATATAAATAATCATCAATATAATCCAACATCTCATCAATTTCCGTGGATATTTTGTTGATGTCCAGGTTTTTATTCATCGTTGGAGATTCCGTCGAAGATTCGAAATCACAATATAAATATGTATCAACATCCATCTCACTATTTTCATCGAAAACTTCCATTACTGTAAATTGTTTGATGAAACTTTGCAAACTTTTTCGAATGATTGAAGAACTAAACTGAGTTCATATTGCACACAAATTTGAGTTATTTAATTAAACTTTTGAGATGTAGACAGGATCCAGGAACTTGATCTGAATGAACTTCTTTTGTTTTTTTTTTTCGTTTCAATTTGATTTTATCTTGCAGATATTTCCTTATTTTCTTTTTATTTTTTGAAACGTGACTTTTTTAATTTAGATTTTAATCAAGAGATGGATGAACAGTTTAGCTTCCAGGTATAATAATTATGTTATCTTTATTGGTCAATAGTCTTAGTTAATAATTTGATCTCTTTTTTTTCATGGATTTCGAATTTTTTATTCTTACTTTCAAATGTCTTTGAATATTTATAATTTTTTCGACTGATTTTATAATAGCTACGTGCGACATATCATCCTTCCTCATTTTTTGTGCTGAATACGATTAACACAATTGCAATACCTTCAGATGTCTGTGCATAAATTATTGATGAACTTATTCTTAAGTAGCAATGCTCACATATCATTAACATAATTGTATGGATTATTCTTTACTGATTTTTGTATAAATACTCAGTTTTCAATTGACTAAGCCATCAGTTCATGTTCAACATTCAACTTTCATCCATCATAGTATATCAATATTCTTCAAGTTAAAGTCTGAAAGTTTTTCATTAACTCGACCGTTACTTTGTTTCACAGTTTTGTTTCAACTTCTAGTTGCTTTCTTTCAATCCACGACTAGCATAATTGCTAACTTTTTTGGCTCGATTGCTGTCTTTTCGTGCTATCCTTGGCTATCTCGATTTCTAGCTGTTTTTTGGAATCTTTGGATGGATTGCTGTCTTTTGGTCTTTGGTCATCTTGATTGCTAGCAGTTTTTGGATTCTTTTGATCGATTGGTTCCATTTGGTCTTTTACTCTTTCAATTTTTTGGTTCAATTGCTGTCTTGTTGCCTGGTTGTCTCCAGCTCTATTTGATTTTTGATCTGTCTTTGGTTCATTTTCTGGATTCTCAATTCGATACAAATTTCTCTGCATCTTTTGAAAAGCTGATTTTCTTTAAATATCAAACTTTTAAATTTCTGTATTTTGTTATTTCTTTTTGAATCTTTTTCATATTTTCTGTATTTTCACTTTGATTGCCACTTTTTCTGCTTGCTTTTCTACTTCTGAATTATGTCTGTGTCTTCCCAAATTCTGAGCTCGCAATCTATCAGCAAAAAGATTCCGAGAAAAAAACCAAAGAAGACAACAACTGAGATTGAACTTGTTGAGCAAATTGTTCCCGATTCTGCTCAACGCATGTCTATCAACATGAATGAAACTCTTAAGCGGAAAGTTGATGCTTTCAAAGTGCTCAAATTACCTGGTCATTTAAGTAGCTCTTCTTCGTCTTCTTCATCATCGCCTTCCAGTTCTGATTCAGAATCTCATGCGAAGAAATCGAAGAAGAAAAAGCAATACGATAACAAGCCCATTGAGGTTGACTTGTCCCGAATACCTGGTAATGCCAATAGGAATGATGCTCCACCTTTCGATGATAGAGATGCTTTCACTGCTTCTTCAAACCTTATTTTCTTTACGGTTCCTACCTCAAAAGGTAGAATCGGTCATTTTAGAAAATATTGGTTTAAAGAAAATAGACCTCAAGTCAGCTATTATGGTGGAGACATCGGTAAAGATCAAGTTCCAGGACTGATAGATTGGCTTCGCCGAACCTATGATAACTGGGACAAATGATCGTCCTATTGATTTGTTATCTGGATAATACATTGATTTTTGGATTCAATCGCATCGATTTACCCGATTAAAGTTTTATGGTTAAGTTTTTATGTAACATTTTTTTTTGTATTGTGTAACTTGTAACTTTGTGTTATCACTGCAGATTTGTCTCGTCATTTTTATTAAACAAAATTGCATTATATAAATTATCTGTCTATTTTAATTCTTTGTGTTGATTATCAACTAATCAAGTTGATTTTTGTTTTAAATGCATTGAATTATTGGTGCAGATTTTCTTCCGAAAATTTATTGAGTTGTTTGTGTTTTTCTTTTCGATTTAGATATCAATCTATATTGATAAATTACTTATCAAGGTATCGAATCATGAAATATTTGAATCTACATTTTCATAATCTGCTACAACTTATCTATCTAGTTTGTGTTCTATCTTTGCATCGTGACAAAAAAAGTTAAATTGTTGAATTTTTTTGTTGAAATACGAGAACTTGATGGATTCTTGGAGAGGTTTGGAGACGGTTTTTTGTGTGCCTTCTCGGATTCTTATTCTTTCACTCTCTATGTCTTACAAGTTATTGCTGATTAGTTGAAGATTACTCTAATCTCTAATTAGGTCAGTTATTGATTCAAATAACTTCAAACATAATTTTTCTTTATTGTTTCATTATGGTTTTCTGAATTCTTAACTCATCTGAATTTCGGAGTATTTCAATCCAACATCAGCTGTTGATGATGAATGGGGAATTCACGGGGATTCAATGATTTTGTTTTTTTGACTTTTTGAACAATTATTGGTTGTCTAGAGCTTATCACAACTCAAATTTAAGAACTTTATGTGTTTATATGATAAAAAATGTTGACAGTTGGTTGTTTTATATTTAGTCATTTGTCATTGTATAAGAAAATCGTTCCGTAAAATTGAGTGCCGAATAATTTATCAATGACTGAACAAAATCAAAGTGAGTCTTTGAAAAAATTTAATGCAGATTTGTTAGCTGAAAATAGTGAATTACAAAACAAGTGCAAGTTATACGAGAAAAAAATTACATCTTTGAATCAATATTTAGAAAAACAAAACAGTTTACTGAGTTCTTATGACTTTCTAGATTTAAAGTCGTTAGATCGTTACATAAAATTGCTTGAGGAGCTTCCAGTTAGAATAATTGAAAATTTATTTAATTTGAATCAAGAAAAAGAACGTAAAAGAATTGAAAATCCCGATCCGAGATAATGTAGATTACCATTAACGGTTTCCAGTAGATCCAAATCCAAGTGAACCACGTTCACCCTTCAAAGCTTCTCCCAGAATTGATGTTGCATTGACTTGAGCTGCATTTTTAACGAAAATAATTTTCGCAATTTTCTCACCCCTTTCGATGAAAATTGGCATGTTTGATCGATTAAGCAATATTATCGAAACTTCATCATCATTTGGTTCAGCATTGATTATTGTTTCAATGCAGTCGACACCTTGGAGAGCTAAATCAACTTTACCAGAAACATAACCATAAGCGTTTGATGAAAAGATGAACTTTACTCCAGTCCGTATATTTTTCCTGGATTTTGGTTGCAATAGAAAGGCAGCATCTGCGATAAAATCGAAAGAGACACTGTCTTCTGTATACTTCTCCGGTAGACGAGTGTTTGGCTCTTTCCTTACAACCAAAATTGACTCTTCATCAGTTTGAACGACTGCATTTAAATCAGTTATCTCGATCATTTTACCAGTGTGATAGAATTCAAAAATCACCTGCGCAAATCGATCTCCTTCTTTAATTTGCAAATCCTCATTTGAATTATTGATAATCAGAACTTTCACTTCTCCAGTGTAATCTGGATCGATGACTCCTGCTCCAACATCGATACCACGAACAGCGTAACTTGATCGAGTGGCTAAACGAGCGTAAGTTCCTACTGGCATCATGAATGATAATCCAGTATTCACTAATGATCGATCTCCGGAACGGATGTAAAAATGATCAGTGCTATACAGATCAAACCCAGCAGCTTGTCTAGAGCCCCGGATAGGATGTTTAGCTCTTAAATTGAGTTTCACAAAACCAATTTGTTTTGACAAGTTGATAGCCATTATTGATAAAACAGATATAATTGTTGCACTTTAAGTTTGCTAGACGAAGAAGAAAGTGAATATGACATTCGTTGATGATCTGCAGACTATATATAGTATGAAATATAGTCACGCCTTCATATTTGGTTCAGTAATTCAAGAGCTTTGACTTATTGTATATTGCTGTTTTTTTTTTCATTGGTATAAAGATTTTATGGTTTTTCGTAGTTCGAAATAAGGAAATTAGAACATGATTACTTGATTCCTTCAGGCAAAATTTAATGTGGAATATTAATAACTGGGTTGAATTGATACAATCTGAAATTGAGGTTCAAACATGAGTAAGTTTAAGAAAGTATTTCATCATGATAAATTAGTCACGTTTTCGCTAGATGACTTATCGTATCGATGTGATGGATTTCATGTGATAATATATTTGAAGGAAGTTCGGGCACTTATTAAGATGCACTAAGATTAAATTGCGCTCATTTATTTGTTAATAAACTTAAAATAATGGATTAATGAATTCGCAAAATGGGAAAATTTACGAACTAAAGAATATATTTTTTATTGCGCGTGAGCAATTCACTAGCATGTATATAAAGTGAAAGTTTTTTCAATATGAAAATCAGTGTTAAATTCACTCTTGATTTGTAATGTTGAAAATGAAAAGAAAATGTAAATTTTGTTCTAAGAAATTCAAAAAGTTTATGAATTTGATGCACCACGAAGTAATATGCGAAATGATCGTAATGATGATGTTATTCAATTAGATTTCACTCCGCCTGACGAATATTTCATACAAAAATCTGCATTCAGCCGTTCTTTAAACGTTTTTGCTAAAAAATTTGATGAACAGGTTTTTGATATTGATTCAAAGTCTGAAGAGAAAAATTTGCGAAAGATTTTCAAAAAATGTTTGAAACAACTCAAAGGAATAAAAGCTCAAATAAGTGTTTGTTGTGAATTCTACAAAAATGACGGTGATGAAGTTATTTGGTTGGATCCCCTTTTCTCCTCTTCAATGAAAGTTTTATCAACCATGGAACTTTTTGATGAATTTCTTCACGAGTCTGCTCTCGAGATTCTCATCGATTTCGATAATTTTACACACAAAGGCAGTGGGTGGATGCTTCGAAAAGTAAACCTGTTGGAAATACGAATTGGTAAATACATCGCACTCTCGGGAGGTTGTATCTTTTGGAAACTACCCGCACAGTTCGTGGCAAAAAGATGTGTGATACAGCTACAAACTTCAAGTAAGTGCTTTATGTGGAGTGTTTTAGCAGCTCTCCATCCAGCATCAAAAAATCCAGGTAGAATCTCTCACTATGAAAAATTCATCGATGATTATCAATTTGATGGTTTCACAGATGATGTTAAAGTGGACCGTATCAAGTATTTTGCTCAGAAAAACTCGATTTCGATCAATGTGTATACATTGACTTATAGTGAAGAAATTGGTTTGTATCCAGTCCCTTTGTTTGTGAGCAAAGAACAGATGTCAAAACATGTGAATCTATTGCTATACGGTCAACATTATTATCCGATAAAAAATTTCAATAGATTCTGCGGTAGTAAGCAATCAAGATATCATCATTTCTGTTATAACTGTATGACAGGGTTTTCGACAAAAAAGTCACTATGTGAACATGTAGAAAACTGTAAAAACTTCAAGTCTCAAAAAATCATCACTCCAGAAAAAGGTTCTAAGTTACAATTCGATCAATTCTCAAAACAACTTAAATATCCTTTTGTAGTTTATGCAGATTTTGAAACTTTGTGTAAACCTGTTGAAACTAATCTCCATAAACAAACATTCGAATATCAAGAACATGTTCCATCAAGTTTTGGTTATGCGGTTGTTGATGCTTTTGGAAAAATTATTGAATACGATTCTTATCGTGGCGACAATGCCGGGAGAATTTTTTTGCAATCAATGTGTCGATTGAGGCAAAAGATTCGAAACATGATCAATGACCGTCAAAGAACATTCGTTATGACCCCTGCAGATGAAGAAGCTTTTAAAAACTGTGAGACTTGTCACATCTGTGAGATGCAGTTTGAAAATGATGACATAAAAGTTAAAGACCATGATCATATGACCGGTAAATACCGAGGAGCTGCTCACGTTAATTGCAATTTATCTTTGAAAGTGCCCGATGATATTCCTGTAGTATTTCACAATCTTAAAAATTTTGATGCACATATTCTATTACAAGGAATCGACGAAAAAATGTTTCAAAAAATTTCAATCGTACCGCAAAACATGGAAAAGTACATTTCTTTCAAGTTTGATAATCTAAAATTCATTGATAGTTTTTCTTTCTTGAGTAGTTCTCTTGAAATTCTTGCTGCTGATTTAGAAGAAACTACTAAAAACCGTTACTTATCCCAGTTATTTGATGTCAATGATCTAGATTTCGTATCGAAGAAAGCCAAACTTCCTTATGACTATTTAGACAGTTTTGAACGTTTTTCTGAAACATGCATGCCTGAGATAGAGAGTTTTGCTAACAAATTGAAATTTGAAAATTTAGATCAAGAAACTTATCAAAATATGATTAGTTTATGGAATCATTTTCAGGTTAAAAATCTTGGCCAATTTCAAGATATTTATCAGAAAATAGATGTTGCTTTACTAGTTGCAGTTTTCGAAAATTTCAGATCAATCAGCATGACTCAGTTCAATTTAGATCCACCGCATTTTTATTCAGCTCCTGGACTTACATGGGCTGCAGCTCTGAAAAAAACTAGAGCTGTCATTGATCTATTAACTGATGTTGACATGATAATGATGATTGAAAAAGGAGTGCGGGGTGGGATATCTTCAGCGATGTGCAGATACATAAAAGCCAATACACCAGGAACTTCAGAGTATGACAGTAATAAACCCTCAAGTTTTCTCACATACCTTGATGTTAACAATTTATATGGCTATGCATTGCAACAAAATATGCCAATTTCTGATTTCGAATGGGTTAAACCCAACAAATTTGATCATGTTTACAGAAATTACATCGAAAAAGACCCTCAAGATTCAAATACAGGTTATATACTAGAAGTTGATTTAGATTATCCTGATCATCTACATGAAGCTCACAATGATTATCCTTTAGCTCCAGATAAAATAATTATTGAAGATGATCTGTTGAGCCAATATCAAAAAAATATTTTGGAAACCACTGGATATAAAAGAACAAAAAGTATGAAGCTGATCCCATGTTTTCTAAAGAAGAAGAAATATGTTGTTCACTGTAAAAACCTATCTTATTATGTTAAACAAGGTTTGAAAGTCACTAAAATTTACAGAATAATTCAATTCGTTCAGAAACCATGGTTACGAGACTATATCCTTTTGTGCACAACTAAACGTCAAGAAAGTAGGTCAGCATTCGAAAAAAATTTTTGGAAACTCATGGTTAATGCGATTTATGGTAAATCTATCGAAGATGTTCGTAAACACACTGAAATAAAACTTGAGCTTTCATTCGGTGGAGCTATGAAACAGATACGAAGACCAATGTGCGAGAAGTTCTTCATTTTGGATGAAAATAAAGCACTTTTCAAAATGCGACGAAGAAAAGTTCATCTTAATAAGCCTATTTTCGTAGGGTTCACGGTTTTAGAGTTTTCTAAATTACACATGTATCAATTGCATTATGATATTTTCAAGAAGTATTTTGGTGAATACATTGAACTGATTTATACTGATACTGATAGTTTAATATATCATATCAAAACAGACAATATATACAATGATTTCAAGAAGCTTCATTACATATTTGACTTTTCCGATTACCCCAAAGATCATTTGTCAGGATTATGGACAGACATTCACAAGAAAAAACTTGGTTATCTCAAAGATGAAATGAATGGAAAACATATTTTAGAGTTTATTGCATTAAAGCCAAAAGTTTATGCAATGAAGACTGAAGACTCCACTAAAAAAACTGCAAAAGGAGTGCAAAAAGCTGTTCTGAAAAATATGGTCAGTCTAGATGACTATAAAACATCACTTTTCGAACTAAAACTATTTCATCATGTAATGAGAGCAATAAGAAGTAGAGGACATGAGATTAAATCCATTCAAACACATAAACTTGCACTCAATCCATTCGATGACAAACGTTACCTGAAACTAGATGGCGTTACTTCTTACGCATTTGGTCATTATTCAATCAACTGAAATATGTAAATACATAATGTGTATAAGAAAATTCACTTCATTATCTTATATAAGCACTATGAATAAAGAAATTTTTTACACTATACTTATACTATGTGGTTTAATAATATTATTGATATATTCACAATATTCCATCAGCTTATACGCACATCATGAACACAATTTTACCATCAGTTAAAGTCACTAATGTCGTTTCATTATGGGATGTGAATACAAGAATTAATATTAAACCGAAAATAGGGGAAAAAAAGAAATTCAACGCAGAGATAATAAGAATCGGTAAGAATTGTTGTTTAGTATTTGCATCTGGAAAAGTTATAGCGACTGGATTCAAATCGATTGAGGAAACTCGAATATTCGTGATTTCAATTTTCAAGAAAATAAATTTTGTCAAAGTTGTCAATATAACTGGAGTCGCCAAATTTGAAAATCCTATAAAAGTTAATGACATATTCCAGAGTGGATTGAAAGTGATTTATGAGCCTGAGCTATTTCCGGCCCTAACATGGAAAGAAAATGGAACCTGTTTCGTTTACTATCCTAAAGGATCACTAATAATAACCGGTGCTAAGTCATTAGAACAATTATTCGAATCTCATTCAGAATTCTGTTACAGATTTTGTAAACTTTCCTACAAAGATAATGTATAAGAAATGTTTACTTAATAAACTGTAAATTTTAAGTAATGGATCTTTACAGTGTTTATTTGAAACATCCTTTCACTATGTTAATTGCTGGACCATCAGGATCCGGTAAAACAAATTTTATTACTAAATTGATAGAAAATTCTCATTTTTACTCGCAGCCTAAACCTGAAAAAATCACATATTTTTATAGTGAATATCAACAAGTATTCTCTACTTTATCAAATGTTAATTTTATACAAGGGTTATCAGAAAATATAATGAAATCTTTCGATGGAAGTGTGACTGAATGGATTGTTATTGATGATTTAATGCATGAATCTGTAAACTCAAAAATGATATCAGAATTGTTCACTAAAGGTAGTCACCATCGTAACATATCAGTTATTCTTTTAGTTCAAAACTTTTTTGTTCGTGGAGTAGAAAGCAGGAATATTTCATTAAACTCTAATTATATTGTGCTTTTCAAAAACCCTAGAGATCAATCAATAGCGTCAATGATTGCTCGTCAGATGTTCCCTCGACAAACAAGGAAATTTCAAACGATCTTTCAAGATGCAACAGAGACACCTTATTCGTATCTTTTCATTGATTTGAAATCAGATACACCAGAGCAATTGAGACTGTTGACCAATATTTGTGGAGAGAAAGAGTACATGATAGCTTATCAAATTTGAAATATTGTATAAGATGTTATGAAAATCTTTCATCTTATGTAACTATCTGTAAATGTCTGTGAAACGAGCCTTAAAAGCATTACCCCATCTGAAAAAGTTGACAAAGATAAGATCAAAAGGAAAAAGGGAAAAAGCTATTGAATCCTGTCCTGATCATGTTTTTGATTCAATATCAGATATTTCAAAAAATATTTTAAAAGGAAATATTCATCTAAATAAATGTCAAATTAAAAAATTGAAACCGTATAAGAAAGTTGTGAGAAAGTTATGTAAACAAACTAACTTAAAGAACAAAAAGAAACTTTTAGTACAAAACGGTGGTGCACTTCCAGCATTATTAATTCCTGCTGTTTCTGTTCTTGCTGATTTAATTTCTCGTAAACTAATAAAATGAACGCATTAACTAAAATGGTGCTCATCCCTGAAGACCAATACAGAAGAAATTGTCAATTTTATAATTCATCTTATTTGCAACCCATAATGAATGCTAATATACCTATGGATTTAAAAGTAAGACTTTTCAATGATTTAATGATGAAAAATACACTAAAGCCTAAAATGAATAAAGAGACGCAAACGAACATTAATAAACCTAATGTAATTGAAAATTTCGATAGTACAGAAAACACTGATAAATTCCAAAGCTTCAATAATATTGATGATAGTAGGTTTTCCTTCGCTTCAACGCCATTAGCTTCATCATCGATAACTTCATGGACAGCTACAACACCGTCAACCTCTTCAATCACGGATTCTAAACCCACAACTCCGAAGATAGCAAATTCAACGCCACCAACTTCTACGACGCATATAGAAAAAGATGAATTGAACGCAGATGAATTAGAACTTGCTTTGAGAAACATTGAGAGCTTAGTCGCTCCAAACGGAAAAATAATAAGAGATGACGGAACGCAGATTCTAAATAGCAATATAGAAGCCATCTCTCAGTTCCTAACTTTATCTAAGAATAAAGAATATGCTGGTTCGAATGCTCCTAGTGGAACTATGAGAGTGATTGACGAAATTGAAAAAAGACCAGAGCTTTTTAAATCCATACGCCACACACCAGTATTGAAAAAATTTGGAACTGCTCCCAAAAGTTTAGCATGGAAAAATCTCTATCGTCTTACTACTACTCAGTCAAAAGTTCAGGAGGATTCGGAGGACTCCAAAGACTATACCGATTAGTTAAAAAAAAGTATCCAGAAATCAAATATAAATTTGTTAAATCATGGTTATTAAAGCAAGATGTATACAATCTTTTCAAAGATGTCAATAAAAAATTTCCAAGATTACCTATTCTCGTAAATTCAATTGACGAACAATGGCAAATCGACATTATGGATATGACTTGGTTACAGAAAGAAAATAATGGTTACAGGTATATTTTGAATGTAATAGATTGTTTGAGCAGATTTGCATGGTCTAAGCCAATGAAAAGAAAAACTGGAAGTGAAGTAGTACAATCTTTAGTAAGTATTTTTAACACTGGAAGAATTCCTGCTAAGATTCAGTCTGATCAAGGAACTGAATTCAAAAATGCTGAAGTGCAGGATTTACTGCATAAATATAAAATCAAATTCTTTACTTCAACTGATGATGTGATAAAATGTGCGATTGTCGAAAGATTCAACAGGACATTGAGAACAAGGTTATATAGATATATGTATCATAAAAATACTCGTAAATATGTTGATATTTTGCAAGAAGTACTATATTCATATAATAATTCCTACCATCGAACAATAATGATGACACCAGCAGAGGTTAATGAAGAAAACCGGTCTCAAGTAATAGTTAATATAAGAAAATCTCATCCCACTATATGTGATCGTAGAAAACCCTATTCTATAGGAGATAAAGTTAGAATAACTAGAGCAAAAGGTACGTTTGAAAAGGGCTCTACAAGTAATTTTACAGAAGAAATTTTCGAAATTGTCAAAGTGAAAAGAACTCCTCAAGGATACGTTTATAGATTAATTGATTGGTTGAAAGAGCCCATTACTTCTGTGTTTTATCATTCAGAACTGGTTCCAGTTACAGACAAAGACCTATACAGAATTGAAAAAGTAATCAGAACCAGAATAAATCGAAAAACAAAACAAAAGGAATATTTTGTCAAGTGGCTAGGTTACCCTGATAAATTCAACAGTTGGGTTCAAAATGTGGAATCAACCTGAAGAATATTTCATCGAAGTAGTTTCTAATGCTTCAATGGAAGATTTTCCTGATAATACTCTATCGAAATTCACTAATAAACTTCCAATGCCCTTAGAATTAGATGGTGAATGGGTTGTTGGTATTCAAGAAATTTTTTATCCTATTGATCTTGAGCCTGAGGAAAGAAAAGTCCAAGTGCAACTTTTCACATCAGATAAAACTGATAAACTGATATCAGATGTTGCTTTGAATGAAAACGATTCTCCAGAAGTTATTGTATCTAAAATCAATGATGCATTACATGCTTTATTCGAAAAAGTGATTGGTAATGATGTCAATAGATATACACAAAATCGGGATAAACGTTCTCTTGATAAATCAGAAAATAGGGCTTTCTCAAAATCAACATTACCTGATGGGCCATTGAAAAATCCTTTGACATTAGCAGAAGTGAACGCAATCACACCTGAAACTATGAGAAATATGGAAAAAAATGAAAGAATAGATTTATATGATCGAATCTCGGTCGGTGTTCCAATAATAATTGATAGACTATATAAAGAGATGGAAAAATATCGAGCTGATGCTGCTAATAAATCAACGGAAATCGCTGCTCTGCATGCAAATTTGAAAACTTTCACATCACAACTCGATGCAGTTAAAAATTCAAAAAACGAAGAACACCTGAAGTACAAAGCGTTAAAAAACGATTATGACAAGAAAATAAATGATTTAAATGAGCTGAATACCAATATTAACAGTTTTAAAGATAAAATTACTAAATTGCAACAGAAATTGCAATTCAAGGAAGATGAAATTAATAAAGCAAAAGAGAAAGCTACAGCAGTTAGCAATCAGTTCACTGCAAAAGAAAAAGAGCTTCTTGAAGCTAGATATTCTTTTTCACAAATACAACAAGCACAAGTAAAGAGAATAGGAGATTTGGAAACATTGCTACAAAGGAAAAGAGACGAAAGTGAAAGTACTGTTGACATATTATCAGGAAGACACAACACGCAAATACAGCAAATGCAAGCAGAAATTAATTCTTTAAAAAATGCCAAAATCATAACAGATAATGAGCATGGAGTAAAAATAAAAAAAATTAGTGATGAGTTTGATACGCTGCAAATTGAAAAAAAATTAGTGAATCGTAAGTTGGAAGAAGCCCAACGTGAGCAAAACATTATGAAGATGGATTTTCAACGACAAATTGAGGATCTGAAAAATGAAACAAAAACTCTGAAGGACGAGAAGGCTAATTTAGAACACCATTTAAACCTTAAATCAGCAGAAATAGAAGATATGAAACATGAAATTGAGTCTTTGAAAGCAAAAGAAATTGATTTAGCGTCACGTTTAACTGAAAAAGAATCAGAAATAAGACGAAAAATAAAAGAAATGGAAGATGAGAAAGGAGAAATCGATTCAACTCGCATTGCATTGGAAAACAAAGAAACTCTCTTGGTTAAACGTCTAGCTGATCTTGGAATCGTAGCTAAAAAAGACACAAACGACAAAATTAACGAGTTTTTGAACATGCCAGGGTTATCATATGATAATGGAAAGATAATTTTCTATCCCGGGCGAAGTCAAGGAAAAAATTATATTCCATATTTCTCAGATACTGGATTTTTGAATGCCTTGGGGTTTGATGCTGCCTCTTACTTGCAAATGATAGGTGAATTTTCTTCTGGTAAAGCATCTTTCTCTAGCAATAAAAGATGTAATTTAAACTTAATATCGCATTTGATGTTTATAAATTCTGATATCGTTGCTGAACATTTTGTCGGAAATAAATCTGCACGTGTTATGAGAGTTCTTCCAATCAAAAGAGCAAAAGAATATGAATTAGTCCATGAAAAATTTTTGGAGCCTTTCTATTACCCTGTACGATCGAACCGAATCGAAGATATAAATTTCTTACTAACTGATGAGATGGGTCAAAATATCAAATTCAATTCAGGACGTGTTCTGATTGGGTTACATCTAAAACATGTATAGTTGTATAAGAATTTAATGTATTGAAACAATAAATAAAATGAACCGTAAAGTATATTGTTCTTGTGATTCAAATTTTAATCAATTTTATCAGCGACAAGCCGGTTCTGGCTTTGCCGATATAGAAGTATTCCGTGGCTTCCCATATCAAAGGGGTTACGGATTTGGTAGCTTGATAAAACGATTCGGTGTTCCAATTTTAAAAATTTTAGGAAAACATGCTCTAAAAGCTGGTATTAATGTTGGACAAGATATTTTAGATAAAAAAAATATCAAAGAGTCTGTGAAGATGCACACAAAATCAGGTTTGCAAGATGTTGTGCATGATACTTTGAATAAAGCAAGTTCATTAATGAATCAAAATGGAAAAGGTATCAAACGTAATAGGTTATATAAGAATAGACGCAATAAGAAAAAGAAGAAAGATATCTTCGATTGAAAATGGAATATTTACACCCAGCTTCAACTCCAGCTAGCAAAAGTGAATTGAACTTATTCGCTGTCCCTCCTACTCAAGTTGCGATAGAATCATCTTATGAGACTGACTATAGACCTTCTCAAAATTTAGATAATGGAAAAACATTTGAGATCAATATTCCGGCATCTGAAGATTTCACTGATCTTAGTGCTACAATAGTTCACATGAAAGTGTTCATTACTAATAAAGATGCAATATTAAAACCTACAGAGAAAATCACGCTTGTAGAGAATTTCGCCAATGCAATTTTCGAACAAATCGACCTATATCTTGGCTCTACGAACACATCTCTTGCTAATAACATGTACCATTACCAAGCTTTCCTAGAAGATTTATTATTTAGACATCCAACAGAAGCTGAAGCAGGTTCATCGATTGATCAAAAGATTGTACAGGGACATAAAGTATATGAGTTATATTTCAAACTTCATTTACCTATGTGTTCACAAGATAAATTATTGCTAAATGGTATGTCACTTTCATTCCGTTTCACAAGAAGTTCAGGTTCTTTCCCAATAATCAAAGAAACACTTGTCGAAACTGAAGAATATTCGTTCAAAATTCAAAAGTTTGCACTTCATATAAAAAGAACTAAACTTTATCCTGACACACAAACATCTATTATCAAAACTTTAGAAACATATCCTGCTAAGTATTTCATAACCAGATCAGATACAAGAAATTTCTTCATAGCAAAAGGGTTATCTTCTATCTCTGTTGAAAATATTTTTTCAGGGGCATTACCACGTAAATGCATAATTGGTTTTGTTGATGAAAGAGCAATTAGTGGATACATAGATTCAGATCCTTTTAAATTCCAGCATTTCAATGTTGCTCAAATTAGTTTAAACATCGATGGTGTTATGTTTCCAAGTATACCGTACACACCTGAATTCGCAAATGGAAATGCAATGCGAGAATTTGTAGAATTGTATCGAACATTGGGACAGGACGAAGGAATTGCTCAATTAAATTTACAATATGAGAAATATAAAGATAACAAAGTACTTTATGCATTTGATATCGGAGGAGAGTTGGGAGCTGAAGTAGGAGTTCTATCGCTAGTAAAACGAGGTAAAGCGAGATTAGAAGTTCGGTTCAGTCAGGCCTTACCATCCACAATCAAAGCAATTGTATTCGCACAATATGATAATTTAATAACAATTGATAAAGACAGACAAGTAACAATTGATTACTAAAATGCTGAACAGTTTAGAAGTGAAAAAATTGTTGAAAAATGTTAAATGGTTTGGTGGAGTTTACCCGAGTGATCGTCTGCCTATAACAATCAAAAGACCTATGTCATGCATTATTAATTTAGATCCGAGTTATAAAGAGGGATCACACTGGGTCGCAATAAACTTTAATCGTTTCGGAAGAGCATTATATTTTGATTCATTCGGTCGTGAACCACAGGGGAATATTTTGACTTTTATTGAAAAAAATTCACCAAGAGGCTATGATCATTCACCTCATAAATACCAAGGAAATAATTCCACATCATAAGGTTACTTCTGTGTTCTTTTTGTCATGTTGGCTAATAAGCATAATAAGTTTCTAAATTTGTTCAAAAAATGTAAACATAGCGCAAATGAAAAACGTTTGAAATTAATGATAAAGCAATTAAAAGAAAATGATTAAATGTATAATTTTGATTGAGAACAAATATGTAGAAGAATAAATAAAAATTTACTTTACTTTTACTTTTCTTTTTTTCACAGAGTTCATTGCTGGCTCCAGCACATTGTGCTGGAGCCAGCAATTT